>JALGQZ010000002.1:55419531-56619531 GCA_023105745.1 Austropuccinia psidii | reverse complement strand
TCTTCTGATTTTGAGGTGTTTGAGTGGGTATATGAATGGATACCCTTACCCCTGATGGGTGGTTGTTACAGATGTGTACCCAGAGAGGAAGGAGACTTCATCAAAAAGAATCCTCAAACTTTTCATCAAGTTCTTGAGAAAGATGAAAGTTAAGAATCAAGATTCTTTTCAATCAAAGTAGAAATGTTCTCAGATTTAGTTGACCAAATTCAAAAAAAGAAGTATGGCAAGACAAATATTATAAAGAAGTACTCAAGAAACTAGGAAGAGGTGAATAAGTAACAAATCATTCTCTTGAACCTCACTCCAAGATATTTTTCTTCAAAGATATATTGTTTATTCCAAGCAATCAATAAGTTCAATTGGATATTCTTCAAAAGCTTCATGACTTTCCGTTGACTAGCCACCATGGCAAGGATTACACCCTCAAACTCATAAAAAGGGATTTTTTTTGGCTGGCATGAATGAATTCATCAAGGACTATGTGTCCTCATTTCAGCAATGTCCAAGAAACAAGAACATTCATCAAGGAGTTCAGATTACTCAAGCCTCTTCATATTCCATCTGGTCCTTGGAACTCACTATCAATAGACTTTATCACTCAATTTCCATTTTCCAACAGCTTTGACCCAATTTTAGTAGTTTTGGACAGATTTTGAAAAATCGAAATATTCATTTAAACTTATTTAACAATCAATTCCATGGACTTAGCTTGAATCTTCATCAGTAATGTCTTTTTCAAGCATGGCCTTCCAATCAGTATTGTTAGTGATAGAGGATCCTTATTTGTATTATCATTTTGGACCCAATTATGTCAGAAGCTCAATATATCAAGAGATATTTTAAATTCCTTTCATCCTGAAACATATTTACATAAATAGAGGGTAAATCAGATTTTACAACATTATCCTTAGATGTATGTCAGTTACCATCAAGATTACTGGCACATCTGGCTCCCTCTGGCTGAATCTTCCTATAATAATGCAGAACATTCATCAACAAAGCAATCACCTTTTTTCACCATCTATGGAAGAAATACCAGTTTTGATTCAATTTAAATTTCTGGAGACACAACTGATAGAAATTTATCAACAAAACTCCAATAAGTACAGCAATTATTCAAAGAAGAATTAGAGTCAGAAAGAAGGCATTTTAAGAAGTATTCAAATATAAATAGGACAGTTTTACCTGATTTCTACCCTAGGGACAAAGTATGGCTAGCCTCAAAGAATATCAAGACTGAAAGACCCACTAAGAAACTTTTAGAAAGATGGCTGGAATGCTTTGAGGTCTTGAAGAAGATTGGAAGCCATTTATATCACCTCAAGTTTGCTCAACAATGAAATCCAGTTCATCCTGTATTCTATGTGTCCTTATCAAAACAGGTCAAGAAATCAACTATCCCAAACCAACATCAATTGCCACCCCCACCAGTTCTAGTAGAGGAGGAAGAGGAATGGGAATTGGATCAGTTTCTGGATGCAAAACTCAAGAGAGGTAAATTATGGTACCTTGTAGAGTGGAAAAGATTCAGTGAACATCCAGAAATATAAGATTTCAACCCAGCTTCCAGGCTTACCAACTCACCAGACCTTGTCAAGTATTTCAACACTTTGTACCCTGACAAGCCTTCCCCAACTACCACAAGAGATTGAATTATGGTTCTTGGTGGGGAGTGGAAGTTTTAAGAGTAAGTACTGCTCCTGGAATGCACCTTTAAAGGGTTATTCCAACCAAAGTTCTTGTAAGCATCACCTTGGCCACTTTTTGAGCATTTGTCAGTTTTTTGGACTGATTCAGAAGGCCTTGCAACATCAATACCCTCAAATTTGGACCATTCATCAAGCTATGGCCATATTTGTTTTTCTTTTTTTGTTGCTTAATTATTCCACTTATAATGATTCAAGACATTCCTTAACTCAAAGTCATTTATAGAAAGGTTTTTCTGTTCCTTTATGGTGCTTGTTGGGGAGTGGAAGTTATGAAAGTAAATTCCATCTCCTGGTATGCATCTCTGAGGGTTTCTACTTCTTGTAAAATGTCAGCCTGTGACTCAAAACCAGAGCACAAGCATGACAGCCAATATACCATAAATCAATGGTATAGCCAAGATACCACCAAAACATGGAGCTGAGCCAAATCAGCTCAAAAGGTATCAAAAGAAAGAGGAAACTCACCCCTTTCTGAAAATACAAGTCCCATCACCATAGGACAAGAAATAACAAAGTTATTCCTGCTCAAAGTTATTGCTGAGCATAAACCTTAATTTTCACCTCTCATCTAAAATCTAGAAATAGAGGCTTAACCCCATCAAATGGGTACTCAAAATGAAGCTCTAGGCCAGGGATATCCAATGGTACCAGCCAAACTGAGCTAGCACCAGTATTACTTGAGTTATGGTCAAATTCAGGCCAAATAAGGGTGAACAAAACATTCACCTCTCATCTAACTTCTACAGTTTTAGTGTGGGATACTTGAAGTGGGGTCTTTTTGGAAAGAGCACAATCAGGCCTATCTGATGGTGCCATCCACTTCTTCATATCTCAACTATAACAGAAGTTATGAGGCAAACAAGCTCAATACAGCTTTTTGCCCAAACCACGCCTATGTACAAAAAACCTTGTACATGGGATAACTTTGTCATATTGAATGATAACCATACCAAATTGGGTATCATTGTGTAGAGCTCATACAGGGCTATCCAAAGAACCAATTTTGAGCATGATATCTCAAAAACCGACAGAGTTATGGCCATTTGAAAGTTATAATCCCACAATATGACCAATACAGCTGTATTATGACACGATACAGTTGTACTCTGATTATGAGGTGTCAAACAGACGCTGAAGCTTATTTATACTTCAATACCACATAGCTAAGTCAAATACAGATGTCCATACAGGTTCTGTACAGTTTCTGACGTGTCAGAAGCACCAGAACACACCTGTAAACTCCATTGGTGAAATTTTTCACCCTGTATAGGGTAAAAATGACTACTTGTGGTTCTAAAACCACATTTCAACCCAATACTAGCCTGTATTGAGTGTATAGAACCACAAACCAGCCCACAGTAGTGAAAATTTTCACTCTGTGGTCGTGTGCAGAGGTAAACCACCTCCCACTACCCCAGAACAAGATAAAAGGAGGCTTTGCCTCACCAGGAAGCAAATCCAGCATCCTGTTCTTGATATTCTTACGTGGTATAACTTCTTAAATAAGAATTGATACTCTTAGAATTTAACAGGTATACTTTAAGTTAAGTATTGTAGGGTTTGCTATTGTAAACCAACAGGCAAACACTGCACCCAGGGCTATCAGCAGTACTCACCATCACTAAATTATTTTAGTATAGCCCTTTTCACTCATATTCTCACTCTAAATATCATCATTATTTTCGTGTCACACTCAGAGTTATAGCTTCTATTATCATTCTGAAGCTATATCATAGAGTCACCCTGACATAAAACAACACCTTGGCCACTCTGTGACCAACAAATTCTTTATTTTATCTTTCAGGAAAATTATGTCCAAATGAAAGAAACTCACCACAAGAAGGAAACCCGTCAGAAGTTTCTTCTATTTGTTCCTTTTTCTCTTAATTTTTTTTTCTTTTTTTACTTGTATAATTCTTTTTTATTTTTTATTTCTTAATCAAGAAGAAGAATCCCCTCCCATATCATGTATTGGGAGGTTCCATTTTTATTTTTATTCTGTATCAATCAGAGTGGGGATAGAAGCCAAACCAAACACAAACAAAGACAATAAACCAGCTATCTCTACCCAAACCATCAAAGGTTCTCTGGAAATCATTTATAAACTCATCTTCATACCATACAAGTTTAGCAGCCATCTCTTCAGAAGTAGAACCAGAGATCATTGTATCATTAGCATAACTAATTACGTCCCTGATATTCCTATAAACCCTTCTGAACAGTCTTGTCACATCACTTGTCCTTCATTCACCAGATTGGGATCTTCTTGGGTGATGCATACAGGCCATCATTCTCTTCTCTGGAATACTTGCGTGGCAGGGAACAGCAAGAGTGACCTTTCTTCTCTCCTTCTTTTTGAGCTGACCACAGGTTGAAGTTTCTGGAAAGTGGCCACTTGAGAGTTTCTGGGCTGTGGAATGTGGGATGGCCTCAATGGTGAAGCCAGGACTGGCCTTGAAGTGGATGTATTTGGTGAAGGAGGAGGAATTGAATATGGAATTGTGGAAAGGAATGGCTGGAATCTTCTGGGTTTACTTGGTATGATGTGAATTTGTAATCTTTTGGACAAAGGCTGAGAAGGCAAAGTTCTGCATTAGTGGCTAATGGAAGGATGTACCACCTCAACCTCTTCACCATCCAACTCATGATTACCTTCAGCATTGGGATCAGTGGGTGAATCTGAAATTCTTCCCAATCTCTTCACCACACCTTGGCTACTGATTCTTGAAAGGGGGACCTCTGAGCTGCAATAAATAAGCCTACCACCAGAGGGAATGGCCCCTTCAACATTGGTCCACCTTTCCACATCCCTCTGCCTGGATTGAGTCACTAATTCAAAATATCAGTATCACACCAAACCAACGACACAAAACTTAGACTTGGAATGAATTGAAGTACCATCAGGAGTAGGGTCCTCAGAAACTGGGAACTCTTTCCTGAAAGGCCCATCCTTCTTGCTCCACAAATACTGCCTGACATTGGAAAGTGGAGCCCCTGGACATTGACAAGCTTTTTTCCCAACAAAACAATGTTGCCACTAGGAAGATGTGGTGTGATAGGTTTGGAAACACTGTTTACCCTTCTTCAAGCACTCAGTACAGGCAAGATAAAGATCTTCAACTATCTTGTACCCATCATAACTCTGGAAAGGATCAAAATGACCTGAAGAAGCCAATGACCAAGGGGACCCCAACCAGCTGAAGGTCCCAGAACCACAAAGGAAAGATGGTGGAGGACAGAAGGAAAGATTAAGCTATTAAAGTCAGTTCAGAACTCATTTCTATACCTATGGAGGCAAAAGGATTCAAGAGCATCAGATATGCATATCAAATCCTGAAGTATTCCAAGGTTCTTGGGCCATGTTTTCAATTATGTTCCCCTCAAGGTCCTCAATCTGGGGCCCCAATCAACAAGGCTGGACCTCCCTTTCAACCATTGCAAGGTGCCCCTGTTATGGTCCTGGACTGGTCTCAGCAGCTCCAGGCCATATGGGCCAATTTGGCCAGCTTCAGAACCCTTGCCCCCCTGGAAACCCCTTCAAAATTGGTCCTGGGGGACTTCAATTTCCCCCATGGACCGCAGCCCATAAAAACCAAAAATTGGCCAAAAATGGCCAAATTTGCATGAGATGGAAAGGAAAATAATTGAACAACATGCTACTCAAATGGCCTCAAAAGTCTATTTGGGCGCATTTCTTCAAAATCTATCTTGACAAGACCCCTTTTTTAGATATGCATACTGGAGGATCTGGTGCAGGAAGAGGACACAAGATGTTATGGCCAATTACTGGTGATAGCTAGGCATTCATATAGCCATTGTTCACCAATTTTAAAGCTTCAGATGATGGTGTGCTCCATTTTGGAATTCATCCCATGGCCACCAAAACTCATTGATTTAAAATAGAAAAAAGACTCAAGGTGGGAAAAAACTCAAGAAATGGAAATCACTTACTTATTGAAGAAAAATTTGATTAAAGGAAGAATAACAAGGAGAATTAGAAGAAATATTTTCAGCATAATGTTCAAGAGGGAAAGAAAATTAAAAAATCAAAGATTTCAAAATTTTGTGGGGAATTGGGGATTACACTCAAGAGTTGCAGGGTATTATGGTATTCAGGAGCCCACCAGTTTCAAGAGGGGAATACTGTCACAGCCACTATCAGGGGTAAGGGTATTCAACCTTAAAACCCACTCAATATAACAAAAAGAGAAAATCTATGGTTCTATAAGCATCCATTTCAGCAAATCTTCTGTCTAAAACACTCATACAGTTTGGAAACCCAATACACTCTCTCAAAATATTTATAATCTGAATTCACAAATGCAGTTTGGAACACACTAGTCTTGAGTTGTATGATCACCCAGATTCACCACATCCCTTGTACAGACCCTGTAAATCCATACAGGGTCTGTATTAGCCAAATCAATTGAAATTAAGACTCCTCTCAAGAAAATGCACTCTTTGGATCAGGGCTGGTGGATTCTCACATATACCAGCCCCTTTTTCTCCCCTGGGGATGTTTTCCCTAGTTAATTAATATATTTGCTTTCTTATATAATGAATGTTCTTATTCCTATTTGGAGGATTATATCTACTGGATTTGAGTTGGTCTTTTCCTTCTTTCCTCACCTGTTCAGTAGAGTTGTGGTGGAAATATTGCTAATAGCCCTTCACTTTTTGTCTCACAGGTTCAAAAAGTGGACTTGGACTTTTTGGTGGTTTGCACTTTTATTCCTTACTCTTATTCTTTTTTTGCGGCTTCCTTATATTTATTTCATTAGCAATCCTACCTTTATTACACTCTTAAGTGTAATCCATCTTATCCCTTCTTGAGCCCTCCATAAATAAGCTCCAGGTTACTTAGTGCAAGGCCCTCTTCACTCAGAAGAGCCCCTGTGACAGGCATATAATAAAATAGGTTCCCAATTCCTTGTTCCTGCAGAAATGGCTTCATGATTGTGGAAAGGGTTTCACTTTACTTGAGGGGAAAGTTTGCTGGATGTGAGCTGGTGGCCTCTGTTGGTTGCTAGAGGCCATGACCTGAGTCTTGGGATCAATGGTTATTTATGGCCTTTTTGAGTATTTTGGTTCTTTGAGGGTTTTGGCCAAAGGTTTGGTTGAGGTGGACCCACATGGAATTTGAGCCAACTAGACTGGCCCCTTGGCCCCTTTTGCACTCATTAAGTTTAGTCCAAAAAGGGCATAAATGGTCCCATGGCCCAAAGGCTGTAGGGGGCCTAAATGGCCCAAAACGGCCATTTAGCCCCCAACCCCCTAATCAAATGGGGTGGTCCAAAGGCCCCTGTATGATAATGAGACCCCACAGGCCCCAAATGAATGGTATTGCCCTGGGGTTTGGTGAGGTGGGGAATAGGCCAAAAGGGCCAATGGAGCAGGATATGCCAGGAAAATTGGGTATGGCCCAAAAGGCATTGAAAACAACAAGAGGTCAATTTTCCATAAATTGCAGTCAGGCTATAATTTGCATAAATACCAATTGGGCGGGTTATTTCCCATGGTTGTGAAATTTTCAAACAACCTCCAGCTATTGAGGAGATAAGATGGGTCTTCATTGGAGATATTTGAAAGGTAGGGTTCAATCCATTTTACAGCATGACCAGTGGAAAAGGGGTTGGGTTAAGAACCTTCTTCTTTTCAGAGAAGAAGTTTTCTGGGTCATTATGGAAAACTAATAGACAGTATTTAAGAAATACTCTTAATTTATCTGCTTTAGTACCATCAAAAGTGTAAGGTTTGTCTATGAAACTCTTGATAATAGTAGCAATATCAAGAGTACTATGACTGTCCTAAGTAGAAAAATATAATATAATAAAATATTATAACCACAAATTTAAATATAATTATTAAAAATATTTATATAAAAAAATAACTTTAATTATTATTATAAAAAAATATAATAATAATAAAAATAATTATAATTATAATAAATTATAATTATTTTATTATTTTTATAGTCACTAACAGCTAAAACAATAAGAAGTGTAAAGCTCTTAATGAGACAATTACACATGGAAAATATGAATATTAACCACTTGTAAATAATATAAATATCATTTATAAAAGAATTAAGACACACACTGTGCAGAAATAATTCTTATAGAATAAAGTTCTATATAAAAAAAACTAATACTAGATAAAAAAAGATATAGAACTTTTAGAGAAAACTTACTTATAATATTTATTTAATACAACAAGTCAAACAACAACATTTATTATATTAAATAATAATTTTAAGTTAAAAACACGCCAAAAATCAATATTTTTAAAGATAAAACAGCTTTTTATAATAAAAAGTATGATTAAAGTGTTTTTGAGAGGAATTTGTGGATTTTAAAAGATATTTAAGATGATAATTTTATATAATAAAATTTATCATAGGTGATTACAACAATAATCTGAATTTTATGACTTCAATTCTTTAATTTTAATAAATAAAGAATAAAAATAACTTAAGAATTACTTTTAATGATAATATTTTATATTTAATAAAACTTTACCTGTTTAAATTTCTAATATGATTGGATTGATAATTGATGATGGACAAAAACAGTGATGAAAAGACTCTTTTTATGTCTTCAGAGCAGCTCTCATAATTCATAATGAATATAGAGGGCGTGCTCAGGTCAAAACTGAAAAACCATGCTTAAAAATAAAGCTCTTAACTTGAAGGTAACTTTTTTTAATTCCAATTTAAAGTTACCAGTGTCATTCTTAACTCCATGTAACTTTAATTCTCATTCAAACTAATTATTTTAAGTTTTTAATATAAAGAAACTTATTTATATTAAAGTTCATCACATGAACAACTTAAAAATAGAGTTTCAAGCAGAAATCTCTTAAACTCAATTTTTAATTAATTTTTAAAGAAATCATGATTTTCTTTGAGCTCAATTAAAAGAGTAAATTTCCAGGCTAATTATCTTGGAAATTTATTTATAAAAGAGACTTAAAAATTAATTTATATGTAGATAATATTAAATTGTAAGCTGTGTGAAATTTTCAGGCAAATCCATTAAGAATTGGATTTTTAATGAATTTTGAAGTTATTGCTATTTTTCCACGTAAAATAGAAATACACACCAAACCTTAAGTTTTGATAAGGTTTTAAGGCTTGAAACCTTAAAGTTTTAAGCTTATTTAAGCTTTTTAAGCTTAATTAAGCTTTGACAGTTCTTAAAACCTTGATTTCGAGCCTGCATATTGGGATATACCCTTTGGCAGCTTGAAATTCCTGTCCAATTTGGGATAAAACCAGTTTAAACCTTAAGGTTGGATCAAAGTCTAATCTTAAAGTTTAAATAAGGTTGAAAATCCTCCAATACAGGTGGACAACCTTAATTGAATCATTGCAGATCCAAAAAGTTGGGTACCCCAGCTCTATTTGGTCTTTTTCCTTTGTCCCACCTTTCTGCGTGGATTTTGCCCTTTTATTTATTTAAAGCCATACTATGGCCTTAAACCCTTTTAAATTGAGCTCACGCAGGATTTACATTCTGTATGGCAAATCCTTAGCCAATTCAGTAAATATACACCACACCTCAATTTTAACTAAAATTTTGGTAAGTTTGCATAAACCTTATGTAACTTTAAATTTAAGCTTAATTAAGCTTAAATTTAACAATTTTAAAAAATTTTTAAAAAAGTTACATTAGTACTGTGAGATTCTTAAATCTTCCAATAACATAAAAAATAAGTGTTTTTGGATATAACACCCTATGGGTGTACCCTATGGGTGTACCCTAGGTTATTTTTGGTGTAGAATCCAAAAAAGACATAATATTTATAACTTTGTTTATCCAAAAAAAAGTTATACTTATTTTTTATTATTTTTTATTTTAAACTCAACTAAAAAGTCTGTTTAAGACAAAATTAACTGTTTATAAAATCTTTTGTGGCCTTATGGGTATGTTATACATACTTCCCAGGCTCACATTCCCTACCACCAAAAAAAAATTGTACCACAATTTTCCTTCTGTAGTATACCCCCAAGTCATTTGGGGGGGTATAATCCACTGTCCAACCTCTCTACTTCTAATTTAAGTATGTAAATCACACAATTCAAACTTTTTATTGAGTAACTGGTCTTCTCTCATGTCTGAATATTCTGAGAAACTTCTGGGAATCAGGTATTTTGCTTTCTACAATCCATTCATCTTCATGTTGTGGATTTTTGTACCTGACTAAGTATTCTCTTTCATTTTTACCCCTAGGTCTTCTTTCTTTTAAGACTTTCAGTACCTTATTTTCCACACTTAGATCAAGTGGGGGTACCTCTAAGGGTGTTTCATTTCTTAAAGGAACTAATTCCTTATCACTTGAAGTGTAATGCTTTACTAGACTGACAGGGAAAGTTGGATGTTTATTTTCCAGTTCTCCCGACAGTTCTACTTGTACTGCATTTGTCCCATGAAGGGCTTTAATAATAAATGGTCCTGCAAAGGAATCTTTCAATTTCTTTGGACCTTTAATATTATTAAAGTTCAAGGTTGAAACTAGTATTAGGTCCCCTACTTTGAATTCTGGTGTCTTATGACTCTTATCCCATTTCTGCATAGCATATTCAAAGGCATCATTCATGCTTTGATTTGCATGATGTCTCACTTTATCAAGCAGTTGGATTAATGTCAACCAGATCTTTTTTCAAAGTATCCACTGGAAGTTTGGGGTTCCATCCTTTTTCCAACATTGCAGGAGTCTTGCCTGTTGAAGCATGGATAGAGGTTTTGTAGGCTAATTCCAATGCTGGTATAAGAGTACATCAATCATGGGTAAAGCCATCAGAATCTTTAAACTCCAGGCCATAAGCACAAAATGTTCTGATCATGTCCTCAAGTGTTTGAATCATTCTTTCTGCCAGCCCATCTGTTTGTGGATGGTAGGCTGTTTAAAATGATAATTTTGTACCCAAAAGCCTATGTAAATTAGTCCATAAGGCTGATGTAAATTTTGGGTCTCTGTCACTAATGATGTTTTTAAAGAGACCAGTATGGGATATGACTCTGTTCCAAATCAAAAGAGCTGTATCCATAGCTGTGTCATCTTTATGACATGGTAAAAAGATTGGTGTTTTTCTATATCTGTCCACAATAACAAGACATTCATTGTAACTTTTATCACCTCCAGGTGGTAATGCAGTTACCCAATCCATGTGAACCACTTCCCATGGGGTACTTGGTTCTTGGATATGGATCATTAGACCAAATCTTTTACCAGTAGCTTTATTGGCTTTCTGGCATCTATCACAACTATGACAGTACTCAATGACATCTTTTCTCCAAGATGGCCACCAGGCACATGTCTTAATTCTCTCCATTGTTCTGTCTTCAGGCAGATGTCCAGAATAAATGTTATCATGGCATTCTAGTAATATTGTGTTAATCAACATTCTACTACATAGGACCATGACACATGTGTGTTTAGATCTATGATACAGTATACCATCAAACAAATGGAATCTTGCATTATCATAAGATGTCTTCCAAATATCATCCAGAGAATTAGCCAAGGCTACATCTTTACAATATTTGTCAAGTAGAGCAGTAAGAATATGACAATTCTTATCTTGCTTGTAGCTTTCTCTAACTTCTTCAAAGAGTTCTGTTCCAACATCTGTGATATTAATTTCTTCAATTGCAATTTGAGATTCTGCACTTGTAGGAAAATAGGCAGGGTTATCAGGTGTATTTGGTAATGCTCATCTACTTAAGCCATCAGCATTCTTATGAATATTTCCAGCTTTATTTCCTATGGTCATATTGCCTTTATACTCCTGTATAGCAAGCTGCCATCTTAACATGTGTCTGTTTGGAGTCTTCATGTTAAGAAGTGATTTTACTGCATTACAATCAGTAATTACTTCAAACACACTACCATCAAGATAGTAATGACGTTTTTCCAGAGCCCAAACAAGGCAAAGGCACTCCATTTGGCTAGCTCCATATCTGGCCTCAGTAGGTTTAATTTGTCTTGAAATAAAACAAATTGGACCTTCATAAGGCTTGTCATTGACAATTTGAACTTGATGAAGAGCAGCTCCTAAACCTTCACTACATGCATCAATATACAGCTTGAAAGGAAGTTTCCATTCTGGCATCAATAATAATGGTGCATTGGTCAAGGCATACTTGATTTTATCATATGCTTGAATTCTCTCCTGTGTCATTTCAAAAACAGTTTGTTGATCACAAATTCTGTATAATGATCTGGCATGGATTGCAAAATCTTTAAGGTGTTGCCTGTAATAACTGGGAAATCCTAAGAAAGACATCATTTCTTTTTTGTTCTGGGGCATTTGTTTCAGTAAAACTGCAGCCACTTTCTTTTTATCAACACCAAGGCTTAGTCCTGAGACTACATGTCCTAGAGCTTTTAACTCATGAAACCCAAAATTACATTTTTTAAGAGAAATTTTCATGTTCACTTGTAGAATTTTCTCAAGTACTAATGAAAGTCTCTCTAAATGTGATTGCCAGGTTTCTGAACAAATGATAATGTGATCAATATCAATGATTAACCATCACTCTGATAATTCATGTGGGAAGATAGTATTCATCATTCTTTGGTAATGAGAGGGTGCATTTTTAATACCAAAAGGCATCCTCAAATATTCATAATTACCACAATGAGCAATTATTCTCAATAATTTCCTAGCATGAGGTGTTAAAACATTCTGATGGAAGCCTTTAAGAGCATCCATGGAAGTAATAAACATTTCTTTGGATAATTGAGTCAAAGTCTCATGGATTTTAGGGATTGGATACCTGTCTGGAATAGTATACGTATTCAGTGCTCTAAAATCACCAACCATCCTTGACTTATCATTATGCCAAGTAATGATCACTGGAGTTGTGACTTCCACTTCCTCATTATGTCCAGCTTTACTAAGAACTCCCAGTTTCATTAGTTCATCAATATGACTTTCTATGCTTCTCTAGCCCTAGGGCTAGCTGGTTAAGTTGGTCTTCTTAATAGTGGAGGATAAGGTCTCTCGACATTAAGCATGATATCCACTTCATGGCCTTTTATAGCCCCAAGTGGTTCATTATCAGAAGCAAAGGCTTCTCTAAATTGAAATAAAATTTCAATAAGTTCTTCCTTCATTTCTGGTGTTAATTCAGGACTAATTTGTGCTTCACTTAACTGATTTGACACAAATTTTTCTTTATTCACATTTTCAAGGCCAATAATGGTCTCTTTCTGCTCTTTGACTTTTAAAATCTCATTACCCAACTTCTGTTGGACATAATAAAATTCTTTAAATTTTGTCATAATTTCTTTATTACAAGATTCAAAGTGAGTCACAAGTCTTACAAGATCTATTTATTTGGGAAAGATTGGTTCAATCTTTCCTCCTCCTTGTTTTTGAATTCCATCAAGGTTCTTGCCATATTGAATACATTGTCCATGGCTGTCTTTTCCTTCTTTGGGATTCTGTAATTCTGAGGGTAAGGCTTGTTCCACTTGGGCTTTGCCTTTCCCTTTGCCTTTTGTTTGCCCTTCTGGTTGGTCCTTGGGGCTTGCTTGGGCTTGTTTGGCACTTGTTGAGGCGTATTTTTGCTGGTGGATGCTTGGGGAGCTTCCACTGGGCTGTTTTCCTTGCCTTGAGCCAACTTCTTCTTCTGATCCTCTGATAACATGCTTTGGTTTTTCAACCAAGCTTTTATCTGTTGGACTTGTCCTTTGACAGACATGGGTGTCCAACCCATCAGAAGATCTTCTGTCTTTTCTGGCCCCATGAACTTCTCCACTGGAAGATAAGAGTTCATAGTGCCTATCCAAATGCTGGGGAGAAGTTCCCACTCTTGTTGTTTTGAGGCCAGGAACCAGTTCTTCCATTGGGATTGATAAATTTCCACAGTTGCCTGTTGGAAATGGTTCAGGTCTAACAGCAATAGCAGTTATGTCAGCTTCTGGACTCTCAATAAGAGGTTCAAAGGTGCTGGCTAACCTTTGGGAACTGGTGGAAGTTCTGGCATCCTCCATTTGTGCCTCTCCTCTGGGAAGACATTCTTGCCTTTTTGATTTGTGGCTGGAATGTCCTGTTCCAGATCCATTTGATTGGATGGAGTAATTACTTCCACTTGTAGTAGGAGTCATTTCACGTCAATTTCAATAAAAAATAGAGTAAAATTGGATTGAATTCACCTGCAGGACCTTTAAAGGATTCTTTGGTTATCAAACCCCTTGGTGCTGGGCTGGTTTGAATTTCAATACTGACTCTGAGGCTTCAGAGTCTGAAGAATTTTGTCTGATGGAAGACACTAGAGAAAATTAAAAAATATAAGTTATTTTATCAAATAATAAAAATAACTTATAAACTCAACTTATTAAATAAAGTTGTTTAAATGTAATTTTATGGCAAATTATGTCAAAAATAAAGAATAATGTCTAAGATAAAAGAAAAAAAATGTTTTAAGTAAAGATTTTTTTATTTTAAAGATTTTTTATTTGATTTATTATTTTCTTTAAAGAAATAATAATTATGCAATTAACAAGTTAATTAATCAAAATTGTATTATTATTCACTTTATACTGGAATAACTCAAAGAATAAATTTCAAGTCTGTGATGTGAAAAAGCCACTAGTTAGACAAAAGAAATTTATTCCAAGTCACTCAATAGTATATTGTTTCAAACAATATTCTTAATAAAATGTAACTTGATTCATATTATAAAGATTATTTATAAGGGATAAGTCCCAAAAAAACCCAATATTAAGACAAATATTGCAATTGTACGTCAAAAAATAGTAAAATAAGGTCTAGAATATGATTTATGTCCCAAAAATTGGTTTAAAATCACGGCCAGGCCCCCAAATGTAAGGTTTGTCTATGAAACTCTTGATAATAGTAGCAATATCAAGAGTACTATGACTGTCCTCAGTAGAAAAATATAATATAATAAAATATTATGACCACAAATTTAAATATAATTATTAAAAATAATTATATAAAAAAATAACTTTAATTATTATTATAAAAAAATATAATAATAATAAAAGTAATAATAATTATAATAAATTATAATTATTCTATTATTTTTATAGTCACTGACAGTTATAACAATAAGAAGTGTAAAGCTCTTAATGAGACAATTACACATGGAAAATATGAATATTAACCACTTATAAATAATATAAATATCATTTATAAAAGAATTAAGACACACACTGTGCAGAAATAATTCTTATAGAATAAAGTTCTATATAAAAAAAACTAATACTAGATAAAAAAAGATATAGAACTTTTAGAGAAAACTTGCTTGTAATATTTATTTAATACAACAAGTCAAACAACAACAGTTATTATATTAAATAATAATTATAAGTTAAAAAAACGCCAAAAATCAATATTTTTAAAGATAAAACAGCTTTTTATAATAAAAATTATGATTAAAGAGTTTTTGAGAGGAATTTGTGGATTTTAAAAGATATTTAAGATGATAATTTTATATAATAAAATTTATTATAGGTGATTACAACAATAATCTGAATTCTATGACTTCAATGCTTTAATTTTAATAAATAAAGAATAAAAATAACTTAAGAATTACTTTTAATAATAAGATTTTCTATTTAATAAAACTTTACCTGTTTAAATTTCTAATATGATTGGATTGATAATTGATGATGGACAAAAACAGTGATGAAAAGACTCTTTTTATGTCTTCAGAGAAGCTCTCATAATTTATAATGAATATAGAGGGCGTGCTCAGGTCAAAACTGAAAAACCATGCTTAAAAACAAAGTTCTTAACTTAAGGTAACTTATTTTTAATTCCAATTTAAATTTGCCAGTGTTATTCTTAACTCCATGTAACTTTAATTCTCATTTAAACTAATTATTTTAAGTTTTTAATATAAAGAAACTTATCTATATTAAATTTCATCACATGAACAACTTAAAAATAGAGTTTCAAGCAGAAATCTCTTAAACTCAATTTTTAATTAATTTTTAAAGAAATCATAATTTTCTTTGAGCTTAATTAAAAGAGTAAATTTCCAGGCTAATTATCTTGGAAATTTATTTTTAAAAGATACTTAAAATTTGATTTATATGTAGATAATATTAAATTGTAAGCTGTGTGAAATTTTCAGGCAAATCCATTAAGAATTGGATTTTTAATGAATTTTTGAAGTTATTGCTATTTTTCCACGTAAAATAGCAATAAACACCAAACCTTAAGTTTTGATAAGGTTTTAATTCTTGAAACCTTAAAGTTTTAAGCTTAATTAAGCTTTGAAATTTCTTAAAACCTTGATTTCAAGCCTGCATATTGGTATTTACCCTTTGGCAGCTTGAAATTCCTGTCCAATTTGGGATAAAACCCGTTTAAACCTTAAGGTTGGATCAAAGTCTACTCTTAAAGTTCAAATAAGGTTGAAAATCCTCCAATACAGGTGGACAACCTTAATTGAATCCTTGCAGATCCAAAAAGTTGGGTACCCCAGCTCTATTTGGTCTTTTTCCTTTGTCCCACCTTTCTGCGTGGATTTTGCCCTTTTATTTATTTAAAGCCATACTATGGCCTTAAACCCTTTTAAATTGAGCTCACGCAGGATTTATATTCTGTATGGCAAATCTTTAGCCAATTCAGTAAATATACACCACACCTCAATTTTAACTAAAATTTTGGTAATTTTGCATAAACCTTGTGTAACTTTAAATTTAAGCTTAATTAAGCTTAAATTTAACAATTTTAAAAAAATGTTAAAAAAGTTACATTAGTACTGTGAGATTCTTAAATCTTCCAATAACATAAAAAATAAGTGTTTTTGGGTATAACACCTTATGGGTGTACCCTAGGTTATTTTTGGTGTAGAATCCAAAAATGACATAATATTTATAACTTTGTTTATCCAAAAAAAATTTATACTTATTTTTTATTATTTTTTATTTTAAATTCAACTAAAAAGTCTGTTTAAGACAAAATTAACTGTTTATAAAATCTTTTGTGGCCTTATGGGTATGTTATACATACCTCACAAGCTCACAAAAAGAATCCGGTGCCTTCATGGATGGAGTCTTGAATTCTGGGGCCCTTTAATTGTCCCTTGGGGTAGCTGCTTAAGTAGGTTGTCCCATTAATTGAGTCATCTGCTTCATCATCTTGAGAAAATTGTGTTCAGCTTGAGGGACAAAAGGTTGATTAGAAAAGGCTAGAATTGAATCCTCAGGAGCTTCAGGGGAATCTTCAAAGGAAGCTGCCACTTCAGTCTCCTCAGATCCTTCCTCTTCCACAGACTCCTACCCATCTTCATCTTCGGATTCCCCCAATCTACTCCTAGGCCCTTGTGAAATGCCAGGGTCGCCACTCAATAAACCAGAGCATGATCTTGATCTTCTAGACTTCCAACATCCTCTTCTGGAGGATGTTTCTCCTTCCAATGGTGGTACTCTGTCCAAATTTTCACTCAGTTGATGAATTGATGGTGTTTACTCAAGAGGAGCCTTTTCTGTACAAGTGAGAACAGCTTGATTTCTTTGGGATCTTGTATTGTTGGCTGGTGGGCTATCCTGAACAAGAATTATTGAAGAATAAGTAAATTAAATTTGATGATACTTTGCAAATAATAATAAGGCTTGACCAAATAAAAGGAAAGGCGGATCTTGAGGACACTTGAGGAATTAATTACAAGTCTTGAGTTTAACTCAATATAGAAAATCTTAAAGAATTGAAGTGACTGAGTTAAATTCTTATGGATACTCCATTTCAATGTATATAAGTCAAACAAGTCAATAAAGTCAATTAAATATTGAATTGGAGTATGTCTTGAGGAATTCAGTCAATATCTTCAAAGGTCAACTCAATGTCTTTACAAATGATATTTGAATCAAATCTTGAGGATAAGTAAGTTATCTTGAGGACTCAAAATCAACTCAATCAATCAAAACAAATCATAATATTTAGGTGAAATAAATTTCTTGAAGAATGAAAATTAAGTCAATCAATCAAACCAAAGAAACCCTGAAATAATGAAGCAATTATCGTGATAAATTCAACCAAATTAACCAATAATTCTTGAGTAATTCAAAATCAATAGATAATCAACCCAAATTCAATTAAAAAATTCTGAAACATGAATAAATCATCAAAATGAATTCCAATCACTCAAAACCTAACAAAAAACCTGAATGCAGATAGAGAAATGAAAATAAGATTTGATTTATAATTAAGAATAAAGCAAAACGGTAAGTAGAATGCAAGGTATAAGAAGGAGGTTCAATTTTCATATGAACAAAATGGATGAGAAATCATCAAGCCATACAATCATAAAAGCATAGAGAGATCATAATTTATTAAATGAGAGAAATTAATATAAATGAATCAAAAGAAAGAAGAAATTGTGAGTTTATTTAAAATAATTTCACAGGGGCTCTTCTAATGGAAGAGGTCCTGGCACTCCATGAAAAGACTTACTTATGGAGGGCTTACAGAGGAATACTCAAAGGCTAAGAGCAATCAATAAAAGAGTAGAGTTTCTAAGGAATAGACTAGATGTACTTAAGGAGAAACAAAGAAAAGAAAAGAAATAATAAATAGACAACCACAAATAATCCTGTATCACTGTTTCAACCTGTTCAGAAAAAGAGAAACAGATTAATATGGACATGACCACAAGGACTCTACTGAAAAGATGAGGGAAGGCTAAGACTGACTTAATAATTAATAATAATATAATTTCTCTTGAATGAAAAATAAAATAGTACTAAGAATAAATACAATATTCTAATTAACTGGGGGAAAAGCCCCAATGTGGGTGAAAGGGTGCTGGTATATGTGAAAAATACCAGCCTGGAATCTGAGTTCTGAGAAACCATGGGCTTTATTCTTGAAGAAGTTTTCCTTAGATGGAAACCTGTATCTATCACAGGCATGTATCTGGGTTTTTCCTGTATTGAATTTATTTAGTCTTGAAACTGTATTTGGAGGATATTCCATGAAACCCCCTTTCTGAATGGGTTTTGGGAGATTTTCTATGAATTATGATTGGTAATTCCCCTACCTATCTACATTTCTGTGGCAGTTTTTGAGATATATAGTAATTGGAGTCTTTTATTTACATAAATATTGAATATTCATCCTTAATATCATCTAATGAGCTTTTTTTCTTGTTGCTCCACATATTTCAAATATGCAACAGAGCTGCTTTAATTGGTTAGTTTTAATAATCTCATAAATTGAATATTAATTTTGTATATTGCATTATGTGATGCAAACACAACATACAGAATCAGCAACCATTTTGGTATTTTTTTTCTGTAATTTACATTTTGTAATGGCATATACAGAACTTAAAAATACAGAAGGGCTGTGGAGCCACAAGTGTGCCATTGTTTTCAATCCTTAAATGTATTTTTTACTGAATCCCTCTGACACAAGTGCAATAATTAACTTTCTACAAAGTAAAATAAAATGAGTCTCATCAAAAGCCTCATTTCCAATCAAAGCATCACTATCAACAATTATGATGATGATGAATTAAGCCTACTCACTGAAGAAGGCCTATAAGGGTCATATATTGATTTTGAAAGAGCCCTTGGAGCTTAACCCTTGTTCAATGACTATTTCAAATCAAAAAGCACTTATACCAAATTCCATCTTCAGCACCAATTTTGCATGCCAAAGTCTCTGCTCTTGGAGATCATGGATAAACTAGTAGACCACAATTCTTTTTGGGTGAGAAAAAAATTTAGGTGGCTCTTTTGCATCTTTTTGAAAAAAAAACTAATCAGAATAAATTTTAGGATTTCTGCGAGCAGATTGGACTTTCAAAATATCAAAAGATTGCAGAAGCACTTTGGCAGATAGCTTATGGTATTTCTGCTCATGCAACAGATGAGTAATCAAAAATTGGTGAAATTAAATCAATATTGTGCTCAAAGACATCCTCCAAAGATATAATTTCAATCATTGGAAAGGATCATCTAAGAAATCCAACACCTGAAGAGATGAAGCTTATTCTTGTGGAATATGAACAATGTGGCTTTCCAGGATGTTTAGGCAGCTTGGATTGCATGCATTTTGCTGGGAAGAGCTCCTCACAGGCATGGGAAGGGAAACTCCAAGGAAAATAACATACAACAACATTGATTCTGCAAGCAGTAGCAAGCAAAAGCCTCAGAATTTGGCATTAATTCTTTTGTACCCCCAGAGCCCTCAATGATATTAATTTTTTTAAGAAAAGAAATTTATTTCAGGATTTTCTTGAAGGTATTGCAGCAAATTTCACCTTCAATGTCAATAACAATGAGTAAAATCATGGATGTTACATTGTAGATTAATATATCCAGAGTAGGAATTTTTGATAAGAAGTCTTCCTCATGCTCAGGATGAGTCAGGGCAAGTATTCTCAGCAACACAAGAAAGTGCAATAAAAGACAGCAATCAAGCCTTTGGTGTATTACAAGCTAGGTGGAAAATACTAAGTAGACCATGTTGGCTATGGTCATTCAAGGAAATTCAAAATATAATGTACTGTTGCCTGGTATTGCACAACATGATAGTTGAGCATAGGAAAACATATGACATTTTTCTTTTAGAGAAAAATTCAAATTCTTCAGCAATGAAGCACAACCACATTGCAATCCTGCTATCTTCTATACATTCCAGTATTACATGCATCAAAACCAGGTTATGAAAGATAAGCAGGTGCATCATTGGCTGACATAGAACCTAAAGATTCATAATTGGGTCTTTCATGGAACAAATCAGAAGTTGAAATTGTAAGTATTATTCTATTTTTTTCACTGTTTGTTAGCTCAACTCATTTAATTTCTCATATTATTTTGGATTGCCTGTTTCATCAATTTTAGAATCTCCTTGCTATCATCATTTTTTTGTTTCAAAACATTCAGCTTGTTTTGAAATAGTGTCACATGGTGGAATGTGATCTACAACTTTCCAGTATTAATCAATCTTTCAATTGGTTCAATGGCCTTTTTGGCAAGTGTTCCCTTTGTTGAGGTCTGTCAGACAGCATTGTGACAATAAACTGGTTACCAACATCATGGGTTCAATTCTGGTTGGAGACAAGGAGAGGTCACAATCAATCAACCAGAAATTGCTGGGTTTTCTGCTCCATTGGTGTACAAGGGTTCTGCCCCTTGGGGGTTCCTTGTAGGCTCCTGTTGTGACTAATGTAGCTCCATGAGGGTGGCATGGGTAATACCATCAGTTACATGCACTTTGGTATGCAGTGCTCTAAACCGAGGGGTACTGTCGCATGGTGGAATGTGATCTACAACTTTCCAGTATTTAGTAGTCTTTCAACTGGTTTAATAGCCTTTTCAGCAACAGTTCCATTTTTTGAGGTCTGGCAGACAGAATTGTGACACATAGTTGTTCCCATTCATTTTCTAGAAACTCTTGTGTTGCTTTTGCACTGCTCTCAATTTCAGTCATTTTTCTTTTTGCAATATTGAGAAAATCACTTTTCATATTTGAGCTTAAATCACATATTCCTTGTTTCATTCACAATTTCTTTGACTTTCTTGTGCCACATGGACATTCTTCAAAAAGCAATTCTGGGTCCAGTTCAGGTGAAGTGAGAGTCCTTTTGGCTTCAGACTTCTCAGATGGTGTTCCTGGGATGCTCAAGGGTAAGGAGCTATTATCTGAGTCCTGCCAAAGCTTTATACCTTCCTGCACCCACTTTGGTGAGTGACAAACACTTTCCCATGCATGCTCAAGCTTGAATGGGATACCCTTTTTATTGGCCAAGTAAATCCCCTTTGCCATCCTAATCCAATCAGATGGTGATGACCCACTTGGTGGGTTTGAGACAAGCTTTTTATAAATTGCTGAAACCTTGCGTGGGGCAGTATTCAATGCTAACCGACTGTTTCAAAAAATGATGTGAGTTCCATTCTTTTTTCGAAAAATAGGTCACTCACCAAATGCAAATTTGGTCAGCATCTCAAGAGTGAATCATGCTAAAACTATTGAAATTCTCAGAACTTTTTTTGAATTTTTTTTCACCAGATTGGTATGCTGCTGTCTCGGGGTCTTGACTCACATGTAGCCAGAATTTTTCCAATTGTTCTTCTTCAAATGGAAGCCAATTAGGTGAAAATTTCTTGTGTTTTCAATTATTTTCTTTCCTGTTGACATTGAGGGTGGTGTCATCATTTGTTGATACCAAATCAGATATTGTTAAAAAAGATATTTGAAAAATAAAATTGCCAGCCCACAATGGCTTAACAAAGAAAATATAGAATTCTGTATTGAAACATAAATTTAGGTTTTGTTACAGAAATCTTACTGATTCTTTTTGTGCCAAAAGCCTTCCAGAAGACGAGTGTGAGACATTGTAAAATAATTCTGTAAAAAGGCCTTACAGAAGCCATTAGGGGGCTTCAGTTATTGCCGGAAATGACCCTGAGATACTGGCGAATCCGCCTGACTGATAATGGAATCAGGCATGCCGGATTTTTTGGTATCTCAGGCGCATTTCTGGAAATTGGGTAATCCGCAGTTTGTTTTCTTTTGATGCAGTGGATTAAAAAATCTTCCCAAATCTTTTCACTGTTACAAATATTTCCCCTACCACCCTACCAAGAGAAAATATTTGATGCCCAAGCAATCTAGACGTCAGCACTTCATTAAAGAACTAATGCAAAAGAAGAAGAAAGAAAATGCACATACTTTGGAATTCTGGATTAAAATATTACTTTTCCCAGAATTTCCAAAAATTGGGACAATATTTGGTTGCAACAGCCCAATCACTGCACTGATGATTGAAGGCTATTATACCAGGAGGTACAACTGGATGATATGATCAAGTAAGCCTTTCAAAAAAGGTGGGAGGTAGCTCATTGTTATCCTTTCTTATTGAACTGATTTTCGCTTTGAACTTAGATATTTTACAATTAAACGTGTGCAAATGTCAAGGGGAGAAATGCAATTGGATTAATTCTTCAGTATGAATGATACTGATTTCAATCAGGTTGTGTGGATGACCAAACCAGGAGTTCTCCACATCTATAACCTAATCAAGGACAGCAAGATATTTCAGAATAATAGCAAACATTGCCAATTGGACATTTGCCTCCAATTAGCAATGACTTTTGAGAGACTTGGAAGCAATGGTAATGGATCTTCTGTTGGGCAATTGGCAAGGACTTACCAAATGAGCCATGGAGGCATGGTTGAGGCATCGTGCCGAGTTATCGCAGCAATTATAGCTCTGGGTCCAACATACCTTTGTTGGCCTAATCCAGACAGGAAACAAGAAATCTCAAGGCAATTGGCAGGAGAGGGGTTTCCTGGTTGTGTTGCATTTTTGGATGGGACATGCATCCCTCTCTTCCAGCTACCAGGGGTGGATGGTGAAGTATTCTTTGATTTCAAATCTCAGTACTCACTAAATGTTCAGGTGGTGTGTGATCACCACAAGTGCATCACAGCGCTCCTGTGGTGATGTTTCTATGTACAAACCAATGAGGCTCTTCAAAAGGCCTGATGAGTTTTTCAGTGCTGGTGAGTGATAATTGGGCTACACATATACTTCACCCCATGTAAGTTCTAACAATGTGATCCTCATAGGAGAATATCTTCTTGCTGATTCTGCTTACCCCCTGGGCATCCACTGCATCGCATGTTATAAGGGTGCAGCAGCAAATAGTCATTGCAATCGCTCTTTTAACTATTACATTGCCCAAGCCCATGCATGCATTGAAAATTGCATTGGGATCCTGAAAGGGTGTTGGGCATCCCTTCAAGACCTGCAATTGCGCTGAAACAATGCTGAGGATATGGTACGTATCAATTGATGGGTGTATGCCTGTGCAATTTTGCACAACATCCTACTCCACGATGGCGAGGAATGGGAACAAAAAAATTTGCCAGTTGAAGGCAATATTTTGAACAGTAATGAGCCAGTTGCTTGTCAAACTTTGGCTCAGGCACATAGGAATGCCATTACAGACTTTTGTCTACACTGGAATGGATTGATTTGAGCGATTCTAATCTTCCTTTGTGATAGTTTTAGTTTTCTATATGATGATTGCAAAAAAATCAGCCAGAAGCCCTTTTAAGATGGAGCCACATGAGAAAGCGCACCACTGAACTGTAGAAGTGCTGTAGGAGTGATAATTGATGATTGCATTTCAGTAGAAAAACCAGGTAAAAACTTCTGCAACCACACTGGAGACACAGGAAACAGCCCAAACGGAAACTATCAAATTCTTATAAGGTACAACACCTGAGAAGCTTACACAAGATTCATTAAGATTGCTATTTCTTTGTGAGACTTACCTGACAACATGAGCCCACGAGCCATTACTAGCTTGGCTTCCTTCTCCCTAACACGTGCTTCAGCTGCAATGTGCTCCCTCTCAATCACTAACTGCTGATCCAGCTTGAGTTTTTCCAAGTTGTAATCACAATCGGACTGTGTCTTCATGCGCAAAAGTGCCTCTTCATCCAGCCAACGTTGTCTTGCAAATTGGGCCCTTTGCAAGGTGTAATCCTTCTCTCATGCCTCCTTTTGATAATTTGAATAAGTGGTCCATTGCTTGCTTTGTGCAGCCCAAAATCACCAAAAAACTGCATCCTTTGATCATTCTCTCCGTGTGCTTCTTTTTCATAGATGTCTCACATGTTTCCTTGAGCCCTCTTTGATGTACCAACCATTTGGAGTGGTGCAGCCATTTTTCCTGTTTGGCTGGCATTGGGTCGGGACCACGCCTTATGAAGTTTTCATTTGTTTTCATTCTTTTTCTGAAGCTCATATGCTGACAGCCCAGAGTCTGTATGGTTGGAAGTGTTTGAGTCCAACTCCTTATCTGAGTCGCTTACCTCAATAATAGTTGCTGGCAGGGCTGAGTCGAATTCATTCAGGCTTTCAATGTTTGTTTTATTGCCAAAGATTTGATCCATTTGTTTGAAACAAGGACACATCATGTCTAGCTTTTGAGACATGGTCATTTCAAGTTCATCCTCATTCAGCCCAGCCCCTGTTTGTATTGCCCACTCCCTGGTCATGACATATTTCTTCTTATATTTACTAAACCTTTGAGCGCAGTGTTGTCCATTGAGTTCTAGGCCTGGATTCAAAGAGTTCAGGTACCCTGAAAACAGCTCATATGCCGCTGTTCTGGTCATTAACTTTTCTCCAATACTCGTCTTTGTATTTTTACCAAAAGAAGGGTTATAATTGACCATGTCTTCAATGTACGTACAGATGTTGGCAAAATCCCTCTCTGTAAAATTCAGATTGCTTTCACGATTGGTCTTCTTCTTTGCCCTTTTGGTTTTTTTTGCACCCTGGGTGGGGTTACCACTGCTTGCTTGGGTTGTTGCCCACCTAATAACACTTCCTGATTGTGAAGGGGTCAAGTGCAACCACTCCACCCCCGGTAAGAGCCCACTCAAATTGAGTGGTTGATGAGGTGCATTTTGAACAGGTGAGTCAGAGGGGAATAATTGTGCCAGGGTGGGACTGGGTGGCAGTGAATGTATTTCTTCATGAAAATGAGGAGGTGGCACCATGTAATGAGATTGCCAACAAGAGTTTCTGGTAGGCACATTGCATGTGTGGTTATTTGCTGTTCCAGGGTGACAGTGGTCTGCACAACCAGAGTTGACATCCTGATTACCCTGCGGCCTCAGTGACTCTTCCTCAAAGCACCCTTGCCTTGACCTCAGCTGGCTGAACATTGCTATTTAAGTAAGGATCCCCAGATTGATAAATAGGATGGTGGTTTGGGATCAGGTGTGGTAAGTGCCAATTTGGGGAATTCATCTAGCAAGCACAACATGAGCAAGGTCCCCTCTTTTTCCCATTGTATGAGAGTCATGAACAAGTGCACTTATGAGTCACAGAACAAACCAAGCTACAAAACCACCCAATTGCAGTGAAAAATTGTACTGTGTGAGCTGAAGAAGGAGGAATTATCAGCTTTTTGGGTCCAACCAGCATAACAAACGGACACTGACTTATCAAGGCCCCACAAGTATTTTGGAAAATCAAAAGGTCTAGCCGTAACACTCAGGTTCCTGATGTTAGAAGGAGGTTGCTTTGTTTGTAATTGGGTTGGTGTGTTGGTTGAGTCTGTCTGTAAGCCGTATCAATATTGATATGAGTAAAAAAAGGGAATTGTTGGGGGTTTTTGATTGCGCAGGTGTAAGTGAACGTCAGGTAGCAGCTGTCCTGAAAGTTCGGATATCAATCGGGGGTGAAATATACTTTTGCCGGATATGGCCCTTTCTCACGATGGGTTTTCAAGGGAAATCCGTAAACGTAAGTGGTGTCATTTGCGGCAATAACTGAACTCAGTCTTTGCCGTATTTGATGATTTTGGACTTTCTGATTTCCGAGGCAAAATCCACGTGAGAAAGGCCCAAATCAGATGCAGAACGGGCAAACTTGAGCAAGCACCCCAAACACCATGGGACTAAGGCTGCCTCCCGAAATCCCCTTTCCCCTGTCCTGTCAGGGGCGGGAAAGGGGAATCTCAGATGCCATGTTTTTAACTCACTCCCCGGTAGGTTCAGGACTCGGAAGGGCTATGTCACAACAGCGGGCAACCGAGACATTGAAACTTATTTATTGTATTAGAAACAGTAATTCAAACCCAAAAAAAAGGTAAAACAAAGGTTGTAATAATGAAAGAAATACAATAACATATGCAGCCTCAATGGCATGCATCTAATCTTGAGAGTACAAGTGCCCAAAAATACGTGCCCAATTTTTAATGCAAGAGAGTTGTTCTACATGCATAGATGAGAGAGATGCACGTTGAAAAGTTAAGATCTTCCTACCACAAGAAAAAACCCTTTCTGATGGAGCACTAGTTGCAGGAATCGAAAGGTATTTGTATTCCATCAGGACCAGAGTTGGAAATACCGAGCTTCTTGTTTTCCAAAACAGCAAGATGTCTGTTTCCTTCGGCTCCGTTGGTTCAGCAAAAAATCGCTCTAGTTCAGTATCCAAGGTGCTAACCTCTAAATATGATGATGTAAACATTTCATCAAACAAACCCACAGCTTTATTATTGGTGAGATCCAGTGAGTTACTTTGGATCGATTCTTTGAAATACCACTTTGCTTCTTCCTTGAAGGTGTTTCCTAATTTTGTTGCAGAAGTACCAAAACGAGCCAATATTGAATCATGAGTATGGAAAAATTTGAGTTTGAATCGTGGATCAAGAATGGCTGCAACTATTGCCGGTGTCTTGGTTATTAGTATCTTCATGTATTTGGTAAGTTTTTCACACATGGATTTCGCTGCTGGCTCAATGGGAGCCATGTCATATTGTTGACATGCCTAAGATGAGTTGAGCATTGTTAGAAAACGAAATAGAAAAATTCAAAAAAAAAACATACCTGGTCAATACGTTTGATGAGGAGGATATAAAGTGGAAGAGCATGGTTGATTGTGGGATACTTTGAACCACAAATTATTTTAGTTGCCTCATATAATCGTTGTAGGAAGTCGATCATTACCGTTACCTTCTCCCATTCAATTTTATTAAGGCGATATGATTGCGTTTGTGGAGAACTGCAAAACTGATCATAAGCCTCTTTGAGTGATAATGCTCGGACCAGCATATCGTAGGTGTAATTCCACCTGGTACACACATTTGACAATAATGATGTTGCGTTTTTTGGCCCGTTCTCGTCATATACAAGCTTGACCGTTGTTACAAATCTCTCGCGGCGTTGAGGACTGTGGTTTAAATATGAAGCAAGGCGAGAAATACGGGAAATGATTGAATTGTAATTGATTTTTTGTCCATCGGGTGGGTCAACTAAGTTAGAAATGGCCATTGGCCTCAAGTCATCTACCTCAGATTCTGGCAATGAGGTCGGTCCTTGTGAAAGTGCATTGAGACCATCTCTTGCTGCCAGATGAATTGTGTGTGCCGTGCACCCAATTGATTGAGTGGAAGCTGAGAATGATGGGCACATCGCTTGAATTTCATGACACATTCGGTTGTTTACTGAAGCATTGTCACTTGTGATGCAGACTATTTGGTTGCTAATATTGTAGCGCTGGATGATATTCAAAAAACGGTTTGCCAGCGAAGCTCCTGAATGGTCACCTGTTGGTAAAGGTCAGTGAGTAATCATCAAAAAGATTACTAAGAAAGGGTACTCACCTTCAATTTCACTGAGTCCGAAGAGTACCGAGATGAGGTTAAAATTTGCATCAATGAAGTGACCAGTGACAGCCATATAAGCTGTCACATTGGGGTGGTCCATGTATCAGTTGTTAAGGAAAGCGGATATTGATTTGTTGTCAAAATTTTGCGAATATGCTCTTGATGATAAAAGTAAATGTTTGAGAGGTGTGCCGTTAGTGCTGTGCGTCGTACCATAATGTGGGCAATATTTGGATTGCAGAGCTCTAACAAAGCTTGGAACGATTTTGATTCGGTTATTGAGATTGGCAGATCGGTTTCAGATATAAAGTATACCAGCGCCGTTTTCAATGTTTGCATTGATAATGCCTGTCAAATATTCAATGTTTTAGTCAGATTTATACTGCAAAGGATGACAAAAACCGTTTACTTGCCTTTTTTGGGTGTGAGCTATGTATGTATTTGTCGAGAGTTCCACCACCAACGAGTGATTGCTTGTTGGGATTTCGTAGCTGGTGAAAGCCAGTCAAGTGATCATTCATGGCCTTAGTACTCCCTGTACGATCACGTTTAAGTTTCTTTTTGCACGGTTTTCCGAGTCGGTCGAGTACTTGACATTCAACAAATCCTTCTTCACCTTGATTGAAGTAGACCCATACCCAGGATCGTTTGAGGTTGGTCGAAGTATTGCAGCTCTCACCCAAAGAGGCTTGAGTTGCATTCTCGTCACTAAAAACAGTCTTCTGTGAGGGTGTTGTTACTGACGACATTGAGGTGGTAAGCTAATTGATAATGCACTTGAATTTGTTTTTTAAAAAAAAATAAAAATAAAAGAGAAAGAAGTGGTTGAGGAGTGAGACAACAAAGCGGATTTTTTAAAAAAAGGGGGGAAGGCCACGAGTAAGACAAGACGCGGAGATGGATTAAATAATAAAATAGGGAGGAAGTTGAGGAGGATGGCAAGGGAGAAGTGAAAAATAGAAAAAATAAAAGAAAATTGGGGGAAGTTGGAGACCCCGCTTGCCCCTCCCGGTTTGAAAAGGAGCCAGCCAGGTATTTACGGGGTGAAAATTCCATGGAATTTTCCCCGGCCTTGAGGTCGGGCCGGTCATCGGATGGCCCAAAAGTGGCCGGTATTCCGACGGGCGGCAGGCTTACATGGGACCCTCCATTCAGTTTTGAAACCTTTCCTCTATTTGTTTTTCAATATATTTTTTTACAAAAAAATCACATCGTTATGTTAAAGGAAAACAGTACAGCAAAAATTCAAAAAAAGTGATATAAAACAAAGTAGGGTATGGTTCCAAAAAGCCATAAGAAAAAGATGCGTGGCATGAAAAAAAGCCCGCCGGTGGCCTGTATGAACCTGGGACACCTGGAAATACGGCACGACTGATTTTGAAATCAGTCAGTCTGATCTTCTTGTTTCCCAGGGGCAAATCAGGCAAAGACTGAGCCCCACTATTTATTGCAGCCTAGATTTCTTCCTCTGCTTCTCGCCCTGGGTGATATGAGGGTATAGTTGAGAGGGCGGGGCAGTCGCAATCCATGGAGGCAGTGAACTGAACACTCCCAGGTCAGGCGGCAACTTTTCTCGATCTGTTGAAAGGCTTTTGGAGACAAGGGCCCGGAACTCTCTCATATGGTGGGGAATTTGAGACTGATGGGAATATTTTTGCAATTGCTTTCAAGTTGAGGCGGCGTCGGTGTTTGTGTGGGCCAAGACAACAGCCCTTTTTTTGCAAATCTAGTTTATACATCATTGCTCTAGCGACGGCGTCCTGTCCCTGCGCCAAACATGAGGGATGACCTGAGCCTTGGAGAGACGGCCAGCGCTATGAGTATGAGGTGTGTTACTCTTATAGTTACTCCGCTGTACTGTACACGTGCTACAATGAAAAATCTCTCCTGTTCGTCTCCTGTCAAGGTGGGAGATGATGAGGTATATGCCGGCGTCGAGCTCAATGAGAATCAAAAATGTAATCTGTAGCGCTCGACTATAAAAATCTCCAACTTTAGGCCCATCTCACGTTTGCATTAACCCCAGTTGGCCGCTATTTATAGAATAAATTCAGTACACTTTATAGACATTTAACAATCGTACCTCTACCCTTTATTTAATAAAAATACAAATAAACAAGACAAAAACCAAAAAAATGCTTCACCTACAATTCTTGACTCTGGCCGGTGAGTCCAAATTTTCATGATTAGAAATATGTTCCTGTTGCTAATTAACAGCTTGAATACTGTAGTTCTGTCTCTTGCCCTCATCCAGCTGGCTACGTAAGCATTTCATTACTTGAGCTCCCCCGCACTCCTTCATGTAACAAACAGGTGTTTTTCCCTCAACTTAACTGTCATCAGAGCTATTCCAATTACCGTGACCAGTTCTTCCTCCTCCTTATTTTCCGCAGCAAGTTCTACTCGTGACGGAGTTACTTCAAAAGCCTGTCAGAAAACAGTCAATGGCGTTACTCTTTCCTGCGATGAGGATGAAACTGACCTCAAGAAGCCTATTGTTGAAGTTGTGGAGAGGAGTTCCATTCCTCGTCTGCCATTCAATTGAATTTCGGGGACTGTGTTGACATCGTTTACATGGCTTTAATGGGGAACAAGCTATCACCTTGCTTTTTTTTTCACAAATTTACTTGCCCATTGAAGGAGCCTTTTACTTTCGCCTGGTAGAACTTGATGTCCTATTCTTTTGCTCGAACTGATAAATGTCTTGCGTTGTATTTGGTTCTGGAAAACCAAAAAAATCTTTTCTTCTATAATATTTTCGCGACTTGAATACCATGACTGTGTTGATTTATCAGCCATTTTTCATTGATGAATCATTGGGTCATCGTATAAAACTCCCACTTTACATGAAAACCCCACTTGTGGGGCTGAAAATGATTAGACATTTTCCAAACTTTGAGTTGTATTTTTATCTGCAATGTGGCTTCATAAAACTATTCAATATGAAGCATGATGAAAGTCTGACCTCCATTGAAATATTAAGCATACACTCCGAGCCATCTCGTTCCCTTAAATTTCATATATCTTGAGATCGCCATACAACAAGCGGTAAATCAAAAAAAATTGAAAAATTTCCACTGTTGCTTTCAAAAATTGATGGCTGGTATTAAATCTCACTAACCACCTAAACTCAAGTAAATGTTTTCAAATTAGGAATCAGTTTTTTATTCAGTCGTGGACGCCTGATACGTTGTACCATAAGCTTTCATTTGAATTCTAAAATTCAATTTTAGATAAGACTTACATTTCAAATCGTCAGCCCTTATTGAATTTTTTTGTAATAAATTTAACTGTAATGTTTCCTGTTTCTCTTACCATTTACTGCCCTTTCCCTTTCTAATTTACATTTTTCTGTTGATCCACGCCCAAGCTTCATAGACATTATGAATATAGCTTCGTACACTTTTAGAATAGCAAATGATGATCAGCTTGACAGCGCATGAGTGACATTCGGTCTCATTGAGGTTTTACCTGAATACATGTAGCCCAATGCTAATATCTGTTAACATTCAACGTCCAACGCTCAACAGAAAACTTCTGATAACACCCTTCGCAGAGCTTAACCCAAAAACTTTAGGAAAATAAACCTCTAAAACATAGTCGTCTGAGTCCAAATCAGATGACTATAGCCGCTTTTCCACCTCTATCAAAAACACCATCAGCCAGCATTTAAAGAACCTTCTCGACCACATCTAACCTCCTGTCCCCAGGCAAAACATCTTATATAAATCTCCTTTATCTCTATTTATCTTTTTCCTTCATTACTCTTTAATCTCATTAGTTCATACTATTTTCGCTCTTTTTCTGCCACCATCTATTTAGTGTACCTTTGAAAATTGGCTTTGTAAGACAAACCTCTTTTCTCACTCCTGTTTTCATTCAACTAATCTTTATTGCTTGCGTGGAAGCATTCCTCCGTGGCCCCTTACAGACCTTGTTTTCATTATCAATCGTAGTTTATTCCCCTGTCCTCTATATACTCTCGTTCACTTGTCTTCTTATTATTTAATTAAATCGCTGAACAATTACGTTCATTTTACTGCTTAAAACTTATAAATATCGATTTAAAACTCTTGAGTCACACAAGTGGTGCTTTTAATTCCTGTTGAATATCATTTATACATCCATTAATCACCGCTGATTCAAGCCTTATGACCGATCTGTAAGGTTTTGAATGTGTCTCATATCTGTATTTTTCCATCCTTCTTTCCTTCTGTCTAGATTAGCCAATTAATAACGCTTATTCTCTCACTCATAGAATTAGAACGCAAACACAAACATAAAATCTAAAAGCTATAGGCTATGGTAAAAATATTATATGAGGAACTTTCTCAAATTGAACAATAAAGTTCATATAGATATCTGAGGTGAAAGCTTTAAATATGCCCTTTCAGTATATATTAGTATGACCAAAATCACATAAGAAATGAAAGCTAGAGGACAGTTCAAATTGTGAACTGAGCATGAACATTAAAATTTACCTTGAATCTATCTAAGTTTTGAAGTTCAAATGCAAAACCCATAATGTGGGTTATGTGAGTAAATCTCTTGGATTATCTTATTAAACTGTACTAATTGAAGCACTTTAGTACCAAAAGAATCAAGTTTGAATACCCCTCAAAGGTCAATACTTTTATATAAGAAATTTACCTCAGCTAAATTGTACATTTTTGGTCTGAATCACCTACAATAAACTTTTTCCAAACAAGGAATCAAAAAATTTGAATGGCATCAACTGATCCAATTTATGCTGCACAGAAAAAATTCTATAAGTACTTTTTGTGTCACTTCACAGTAAATGGAGGTCTGCTAGGAAAATTAGCCTGTAAAGAATGGAAAGACTTAATCCAAACATGGCAGATGTAGGCAGATTTTTTAAAGAGAAAGAAGGACTATCATTGAAAGGCGTTCTAGATATTTCAAAATTATAAAATGACATGGGTATAAAGGTTTGAAAAATTACCTACCTTTTTGGGATGATAAAGTTTCACAATCATCTGAAACTCACAGCCATTGGTCCACTTGAGCTTAAGGGCTTTAAGCACAAATTAGTAAAGGCCTGACTTGTGGGAGGTGTTGTCATGTGTTTCAAGCTGCATCACAAATGATAAACTGTAAGGTTTGACTATGAAACAATAAGTAAATATTACCAATATTATACTTATTTTACTTAGACTGTCCTTATAAAATTGAAAGAATAAGATAAAATTAATTATAATAATAAATATATATTATAATTATGGCATAAAAATAATTATATTATTAAAGAAATATAATAATATAGTTTATATTATAAAAAAAAATATAAGAAATAAATATATTAATATTTGTTAATTAATATATTTGAGAGCGCTTTACTATTGTTACCAACAAATAATAAAGGCATGAAAAATTGTTTTTTAATAATAAAAAACAATTAATAACAATAATATTACTAATATTAAATTTATATATTAATATAAATACTATTTATATTAATGAAAGAATTATTAAAAAGTAATAATATAGAGAAATTATTAAGATAAGAGAAAATAACCTAATTTTATCACTTACAATAATAATTTTGAAATAATTTTTTGCCAAATAATGTAAGAAAAACTTATTTAGAGTGTATTTACAAAGAAAATGAAAGATATTACAAATAATCTTAAATTTTAGGTGGAAATGAGCTTTTTGAGAGAAATATAACAAAAACAATTAAACAATTGGAGTAATCACGTCAAGATTGATGATTATAATAAAGATAAGATTTGGTATATGATAATATAAAGGATTTATATATAGAGAATAAAGATTTTACCTTTTGATTTATTGTTTTATTGTTTTTGATGTGTCTGAGGGGGAAATAGAGTAAAAAGAGCTCTATTTATAGCAAATTCATTCCTCCTATAGTCCAACAGGATTTTGGTAGACGTTTAATGATGGTATCTACTGGAATTGATCAGTATTTTAAGGTTTAGTGTTGATTACATCATAATTAAACCAGCTTATCTCATAATTAGACCATTATTGAAAGTTATCACTATAACTCTAAGTTTGATGACCTCATAGGTTTGGAAGAAGCATAAGATTTGTGGATTTTATTATTTTTAATCATTAAATAATAGTATTTGCCAGTTTTAGCACTCATATTTCTGTTAAGCATAATTTAGGATTACAGTGAGTGATCATAAATTATCAATTTTGAACTTAAGTTTGATCATTAATAACTTTCAAGTTTTACATGTTACATCCATTCAGAAAGTGAATTCTGACAGGTTGGCATGTCATTACCAAACTGACAAGAGAATTTTATTACATCATCAAAACTCTATTTTTGATGAGTTTTCTTGTAACACATCTTTCCTGTCAAAATTTAGCATTTTAAACTTCAAGCCATGATTTCAGGGGGTTAAACCTTGAATAATAGAATGAGAAATACCTCATTATCCAAGTCTTAGCCAGTAGAGCTTGAATATCAACTTTATTTTCAGTTTGGACTACTTTCACAACAAAGTGGTCAACAGATCTAGTGATTTTGCTCAACAAAACCCTTACAAGTTATAACCTTGCTTATAGCTTATCAAAGAAGGTTCATATCTGTATTATTACAGTGATTATGTGGTAAAATGACTTTGGTTTAACTCTCTATCATGTATATTTTAAGAGATATGAGCTAAAAACCATGAATATTTGCACTGATCATAAAAGTGCATATATTGAGGTTATTTCCTTGAATATTGACTTTACAAATATACCATAAAAAGGATATAGGTGTATTTTACCATGAGGAATCTAATGGCGTAATTTATTTCACATTTTTACTCATTAGATTCTAAGGTAATTCAAAGTTTATGCCTTTTTATGGCATTTTCACTGGTTCTAAGAGAATTATTTAAAAGTATAATTATTATAAATTTTTCTTGTGACCTATTTGAATAGGTGGTCATATCTCAAAGGCTCAGCTTTCTTACCACCACAAAATATTGTACCACAATCTTATATAGTTAGTTATGGTATCATCTGCTGTCCTACCTCTTCAATAGACTTTGTTAGTATTGAAGCTCAATAATGCTTAATTTTATATTCTTTAGGTCTTCATTAATTCCTGAACCTTCTTAGTAGTTTATCATCCTTAGTTATATCTTTCTCAAGTAGCCATGCATCTTCTCAAGTTGGGTTTCTATACCTCACAAGGTATTTCCTTTCTTTTTGTTTCTTGTCCTTATTTCTTTAAGGACTTTTACAAATTTTATTTCTTCTCCCTCCTCTAAAGGGGGACTTCAAGTGGGGGTTTCTTTCTTAAGGTTGGGTGTTTATTCATTAATTCACCTGTGAGTTCCAGGTGCACAGAATTAGGTGAAAGTAGTGCTTTTATCATAAATTGTCCTGCAAAGGAATCTTTCAGTTTATTTGGGCCTTTTATATTATTGAAATTAAGAGTTGACACTAAGACCAATTCTCCTATTTTGAAGTCTGGTGGTTTGTGACTTTTATCCCACCTTTGTTTTGCATATGTGAAAGACTCTTGCCTAAATCTTTTTTCCTGATGTATTCCTTTTTCAAGAATTATTCTAAAAATACTTGCTGTTGGGTGTATATCCACCAAGTCCTTTTTGAGGTTTTCATGAGGAAGTCTTGGATTCCAACCTTTTTCTAGCATTGCTGGTGTTTTGCCTGTTGATGAATGGATTGATGTTTCATATGCCAGTTCAAGAGCTGGTATTGTGGTATTGCATACCATTTTTTTCACCAGGCTCAAGCTCATAGTACCCCAGAACAGCAGTAAATCCAGCCTAAAGGCAGAATTACACTCAAATTTTACACCAAAAAGTCAATTTTACAGCAAGAAGCTGGATTTAACTCATGAAACCATGGCACAGGCACCAAAGGGCAGTGTATGTGTTTAAATAAGTATTCAATTTAATTATGCATATCTAAAAATTAAGTTACATATAGCAAACTAGTTACAACAAATAGGGTACCACCCTTTAAATTACACGCCCCACCCAGCTTTACACCCCCTTATGGCTACAGGACTCATAAAGCATGAAAATTACACATGCATTAGTTACACAGCCACCTTGCATTCAACATAAAAATTCACAAGATGCAAAAACTAAACCCCAGGAATTCCTGAAAGTCATTTACAACAAAGCCACAGGAGTAACTTATCTTATATCCACAGTGAACCCACTTGAAACCTTAAAAGGCATCAAAATTCTTTACAGGAATTATCACCTCATGCAAGTCAAAACTAGTTACAACAGGCGGAATGCAGTATACATTCTTATTTGAATCTCAACCACATGACTATGCACAGGATGTGTCAAACTAAAAATCACATCATCTCATACACAACAGTAACTTCATCAGTGCAAGAAACTATCACCTGACCTCATTTTAGAGCTCAACAAGAAGAAATCAACCATGACACCTGCAGAAACTAAACAGTCACTTCTACCAAGCCTAAAAAAATGACATATGCAAAGGAAATAAAAAGTCATCATGTGATACTATACCCACCAACAGAATATCTTGTGACAGAAAAAAGGCTGTGCTCAAGAAAAATACTCAGCCAAAATGAAATCACCTCATGCATGCAAGGAAAATCCAAGAATATCACATCATAATTAGTTCACCAAAAGACCATCATGTGATTAATGGATTCTGTTCAGAGAAAAAAGTATCACCAAACCTTAAATTACCTGACCCATGCAAGAAAATTCCTCACCAAAAAAAAGTCATATGATGGAATTAAGAGGAATTCAAGTGGAAAAAGACAGCTCCCATTGAGGGCCCCCTGGGATCCCAAAAGGTATAAATAGAGGGGCTCTCTCCCCCCATGCACATTATCTCCCCTGCACAGTAGAGGTATAGGAATAATTCATCCCTCACCTGGGAGGAGGTCCAGTATATCATAGTAAATTAACTTGCCCAGTAGCTAAGCTCAGTGGAAGTACAGTTTTGAAGATTACCCAGTAGCTAAAGCTCAGTGGAATCTTATTATTATTAAAATAAAAACAAAAATTATTCAGTACTAGAGATTAGGGTTACTACTCTATTGAAATATTTTATCCAGTAAAATTAACACCATTTATCAAGACTCAAAAGATAACTTACCCCTTTAAAAATCCAATATCAAAGAATCTTACCTTTTAAACTTAACAAATACAATTTTATCTTATTATCAACAACTCCTAAAAAAATAACAAAGCTTTAAAAAATTACTTTACTCTATTATAACTATACCTTAAAAAAATTACCTTTATCAACACCCATCAAATTTTTCTAAAACACCTTAAATAGCTCATCTTACCAGCATTTTAACACCAAGAAGAAACCACTCACCCCAATTTCACTAAAAAAATAAAAACTGTACAGACAAAAATTTCATTAAATCTTAAAAATTAACCAAAATTGCTGACATTATTTCTTCATATTATCTATTGAATAGGTCTGATCTGAGACAGCTTAATTTTGGCTTCTGCAGTTGTAAAGCCACTTACTAATTTGATTTTGGTTTGTGAGCTCTAAGGAAGATTTTGTTCAGTATTTTAGGAGGGGCAGGCAATACACCCTTGCCACCCTTGGTTACAGGAGCTATTAGAAATTCAAAACTAGTTACCTGTGATTTCCCCCTCCAGGTACTGCCTCACTTTAATCCCACACAAGAGGAGTTCCCACATCTGGTGTACCAACAGTGGCCCAGTCAACCTCAAACTTCAATAACATATAAATCCAATTTCAATCAATCAAAAAAAAACTACACCAAAAAATATCACTACTATAAAAAAAGCTGGAGTCAAATAATCAAAACAAATCAAAATCATCATATCAAGAGTCACAATCATCAACTCACTCTGACCATTACTATTATACACCAAATCAAGAAGCAGAACTAGGGGAGGAATCAAATAAATATTCCAATTTCCCATTTGCAACACCAAGAACCAATGAAAGGGAATTGAAGGTTGTGGGGAAATTCTTCATTGATTTCCTTGAAAGAAATAAACGCAATAAATCAATTTCAAAAGAGGAAATAAACCAATCAAAAATGGATAAACCTTCAACATCAAAATTACCCTCCAGTATTGAAGAAATCCAGGAGGAAAACCTTAATGAAGAGACTTTTGAAGGACAGGAAGAAATGTCTTCAACAGACAGACTTCATCAGAAAATATTGGAAATGCAAGAACAATTACTATCACTAATAAAAAAGGAAGGAAAAAACCCTCAAGTTATTCTCCACAAATTGTCCTCCTGAGGAACAGACAAGCCTTTCAATATAATTCTGGCAACATGGATCACCTTCACCTTATCCAAGACCCATGGCCACATCAACACCGTATACAGAACAAAGACAAAGTACCCTACCAAGAAGAGTAAAAATTTCTTCCCAAATCCCAACCCCATTAAATCAAGAAATTCCAAGAAACACTACTCCAATATTGAAAATCAGAGCCAAGGACTATAATCTGTGGTTTGATTCAAAGGGTGTTGAAAGATTCATCAAGAAAGTTGAAAATATTGCAGAAATTGAAGGAGAAAGTGGAAGAGACATTGCAAGACAGCTGGCATTTTGGACCAAATATGAAGAAATCAGCTATCATATTGAAGGAAGGACAGGATATGAAACAGCTGATTGGGATCAATTGAAAGTGGATATGAAAACAAGATGGGGAACAGTCTCACCAGAAAGGAGATACAGATTATCCTCAATCACTGCAGTATTCAAAAAAGCTCAACAAGAAGGTGGAATAAGAAACATGACACAATAAAGAAAATTCATTGAGGAATATGAAGCGATCATCAATTACCTCAAAATATACCAATATAGCCAAGGTGATATCAATAATAATCAGGAAATATTGGCCAGCCTTTCAACTAGTGTTTAAGAATCAATTTACAAAGAAATAATTAAAGACAGATCTATTGCGCATGCCTTGGATGGAGGTTACAACATTCCAAGATTAGATATTTTAAAATTATACATTGAACAGGACTTGAAGGCCAAGGTTCTGATACAACAAAAAGAGTTTTCCACACCAAAACCTCCAGAAAAGAAAACAAGATTTGAGGATGAAAGCTGAGATTAAGTTTTAAAACAAGTAAAAGAACTCACCAACAAAATAAAAATCTCTCCACAACCAGAGCTTCAACCAACAAATCAGGGAAAATAATCAGTTAAAGAAGTTTTAAATAAGCTCAAAACCCTTTCAGAAGCCGTGAATTCACCAAGAAGGAACTGGAACAACAATCAAGAGAAATGATTCCTACAAAATCATCAGACATACTGGCCAAGGAATCCCTTACCACCATTTTCATCTAGTTACCAAGTATACATACCAGCTCAAATGGCTCCAAGACCACCATTGAAATGTGCTTACTACAAGGAAGAAGGTAATTCAGAAAATGGATGTACTCATCTTGCTGAAGAGTTTGACAGAAGACTTGTCAGAACCCAAGGAGCATCTTACCTCTTCCCCAACTATCAGAAAGTACCTATGGAAGGGTATGAAAGTGCCAAAGACATAGTCAGGGCTTTTGAAAAAGAACAAGCAGAACTCAACAAGAAATTTATGGAAAAACCCACTGTCAAATCAAAACCAGAAGAAGACGTTAAGCCCAATGAAAAGAAATCAACGGTTAAATCAACCTCAATTCCACATGTTGAAGATTGGTCAAATTGGAAACTGTCACAGGGGCTCTTATGGAAGCAAGAGGGCCTGGCACTCAGGAATCAAGAGCTCACTTGGAGGGCTCCAAAGATGATAAGAAATACTACGGAATATATTTCTTAAGCAAGAATAAGAGATAGGACAAATATGCCAGAGATAACAAAGAAACAATAAGAATGAAGCCAGAGGCCAAAAGCCAAGAAGCCAACAAAGTGAATCCCCAATTCACTGTTTCAACCTGCCAGAAAGAACAATGGAATTAGTAAAGGATATGACCACCAATATCCACTGACAGGCGAAGAAAGAAAAGAGAAAAGGTTCCAATGACTGACTTAAGATTATCAGTATTAACTTTAATAAGGTAAAAGAAAATAAGGATAAAAATAAATCCAATATATTAATTAACTGGGGAAAAAGTCCCCAGGTGATGAAAGGTGGCCGGTATATGTGAAAACTTGAAAGATTGATCCTGGAAGGTGAATCAATGACTGTATTGTCCGAATTGGGAAATACAGTTCTTGCCATCTTGAAATTTGAACTGTGTGATGGAATTCACACAGTGGAATATGAAATGGCCGAATTGGGCCAAGACCATACAGGTTGATTGAAGGAGGCCTGTACGGATGAATTGAGTTGTCGAAGGAGTATTGAATACTTGATTCCTTGACAACTGATTGAATTGATGTAATACCTCTTGAGAATTTCCTTTTGAATAATCCTGAATAATGTACCAACCCAACTCCTGCAGGTACAGGTGGTTGGGATCCTTGAAGAGTCTTCTGATTGCTGCCATAACTTGTCAGACTGATGAGCTGAATAATCCTCCTTCGAAAGGGGCATTGGATTTTGGGACCTTGGATTGGAATTGTGGAATTTGATCCTGAAAACGTCACCATTGTATTGCTGAGCAAAAATGGTGCATAATGGTATATAATACCATATATGCACCATGCCTGCAACCTTGAGTACGGAGGGTATGAAGGAATGGAAAGGATTCCCCATAAGTTGAGGGGAAGGCTGACTGAGCTGGTCTGGTGGCCTCTGATGGTTGCCAGAGGGCATGGCTGAGATATTGGTCCATGGTGGTCCATGGCCAAAAATGGGTCCTACGGGTTTTATGGCCAAAATGGTGTCCAGAAGGTATTTTGGCCAATTTTGGGTCCAAGGGAAGAATGGCCAATTTTGGCTCAGGTGGGCCCAGATGTGGTTTGGGACCCACCTGGCCTTGGGGGCTAGGTGGCTGCCCCCTTTGGCCCCTTTTGGCCTCATTGGATTAGGCCAAAAGGGGCCTAAATGGCCTGCGAACCGTATGGACCATAGGGGGCCTAAATGGCCCAAGACCCCCTAATGAAAGGTGGTGGCTAGGGGGCCTGGAGATCCCTAGAAGACAAAATGGACCCCCCAGGCCCAAAATCAATGATGAAGGCCTGGGGGTTGGTGAGATGGAAATTGGCCAAGAGGGCCAATGACGGCAGGATATGGCCTGAGGCCATAAATGGCCATTGGAATGGGTTGTGGCGTAAGAGCCATTGAACACCCAAAGGGGGCCAATGGGCCATTAATGATATGACGTGGCCAATTGGCCCCAACTTGGCTCCAGGTTGGATTTCCGCAACCATCAAGGAGGAGGGTCAAACTCATGGTTGTGACAGTACCCCCCTACCTTGAATGGTGAGCTCCTGAGCACCAAGATAAGGTAGAAGCCTGTTGAGGCTATTGAGACGGATCTGACGGAGGGATTCCAGAGGCATTGAATCTTGAAAAGAAAAAAATGAACTGATAAACTTGTTGGCATATGAATTGAGGTTGACTTGGTCTTCTCTTGACATTTGGCTTTGACAATGTTGAAGACGTGATTTGACGTAAAGATTTTGGCATTAACGAGTTATAAGAAAATATAAGGAATAAAGGAGAAAAGAAATATAAAAGAGAAAAGAATTTCTAGAGGAATCCAATCTTCATCACGGATTACGACGGTTGATTTTGAAAGTGGCCAAGGACCTGGATAAAAGAATTTGATGCCAGGTGCTCACAGAGTGGCCAAGGTGATGTTTTGACAGATTGTAGACCCCTCAGGGAAGTGCACACCAGGAGAGGAACTTACTTTTGGAAGTTACCAATCCCGCCAGTGCCATAAGTAATGAGAATCTTGATAAATGAATGTACTGAAGGAATAATATCTTGGGAAAGAAAATAAGAAAAGAATGGTCCATTTTCCCAAGTGAAAAGGGCCATAAATTTGGAATTTGGATGTTGAAAGCCGGGCAAAGAAGTCTGTGTCCAAATTGAAAAGTGCTCACAGAGTGGCCAAGGTGATGCTTACAACAAAGAAGAGTATAATACCACTTAAGGTGCATACCAGGAGTGGGACTTACTTTTGGTAATTCCTCTCCCCACCAAGCACCATAAAAATTCAAGCTTTTGAAGAACTGGGCCCTGGCTTGTCAGGATATAATGAATGAAAATCTTTGACAAGTTCAGGACAATTCCTGAGGTTTTCAGCTGGTTCCCATGTGGACCTTTCCGAATCCTGGCTGAAACCTTTCCATTCCACCAGGTACCATAACTTTCTTCTTTTGAGCTTTGAGTCCAGTACTTGGGAGACTTCTCATTCCTCTTCTTCTCCAATCATGATTGGAGGAGGAGGCTCTTGATGCCGATTTGGGATTGTTGAGGTCTTGACTGGTTCCAAGAGTGAGATATGGAAGACTGGGTGGATGGATTTCCATTGAGATGGAAGCTTGAGGTGGTAAGCATGAGTACTGACTTTCTTTAAGATTGAAAAAGGACCCAACCATCTTTCAGACAGTTTCTTGGTGGGTCTAGTTGATTTGATGTTCTTGGAAGAAAGCCATACCATGTCACCAGGATTGAAAACAGGTGGACTTGCTCTACTTTTATCTGCATACCTCTTAAACCGGTTTATGGCGAATTCAAGTTCTCTCTTGACATCTTGCTGTACTGATTGGATTTTTGTTGATAACTTTCCAGCAGGAGTATCTTGAGTGATGTGAACTCAATCAAATTGTGGATCTCTTCCATAAACAGTGAAAAACGGGGATTGCTTGGTTGAAGAGTGATCAGAATTATTGTAGGCAAATTCAGCCAGAGGGAGCCAGGTGTTCCAATCATCTTGATGATAACTGACATACATCCAAAGATACTGTTCTAGTATCTGATTTACCCTCTCTGTCTGTCCATCAGTTTCTGGGTGGTAAGCAGTTGACAAGTCTCTTGAAATCTTGAGCTGCTGACAAAGGTTGGTCCAGAAGGAAGAAACAAAAAGGGGACCTCTATCACTGACAATGCTTGAAGGAAGCCCATGCTTTGAAAAGATATTCTTGATGAATAAATGGGCCAAATCCAATGAAGTTATTGAAGACATTGTTGGAATAAAAACCGCCATTTTGGAGAATCTGTCCACTATGACAAGGATTGAGTCAAATGAATTGGACAGGGGCAGTTGAGTGATGAAATCAATTTGAAGACAAATCCAAGGACCATTTGGAATTGGAAGAGGTTTGAGGAGTCCAAACTTCTTATGGTGAATATTCTTGTTTCTTGAACACTGTTGACAGGATGATACATAATCCTTGATGAATTGAGTCATGCCAGGCCAGTGGAAATCCCGCTTGACAAGTTTGAGAGTCTTCTCTTGGCCAGGGTGTCCAGCTAGAGGAGAATCATGCCGCTTTTGAAGAATGCTGAGTTGGATTGTGGGGTCATTTGGGACCACAACCCGATCTTTGAAGAGGAGAAGTTGGGAAGAAGAATCAAGAGAATAATCCTGAATGGATTTACCTTTACCCAATTCTTGAAGGATACTTCTGTACTGAGGATCTTGCCATAATTTCTTCTGAATTGAGTCAATCAAGTTTGAAAAGGAATCCACCTTGACTGCAAAATACTTTGAGGGTTGAACTTCATCTTGCTTAATGAGTTGTTGAAAATTCATTGGATTCTTGCTGATGAAATCCTCCCCCCTCTCCGGATAGATGTCGTCCCGACGTGATAAAGCATCTGGAAGAGTTGCTAGGCGGCCAGGGCGGTAAGTGATTGAAAAATGAAATTCAGATAAGAATTCAGCCCAGCGGGCTTGACGGCGAGTGAGTACTTTTGAGGACATGAAGTATTGAAGAGAGCTGTGATCGGTGAGAACTTCAAAAGGAGAGGACAGGGAAAGAAGAAAAGCCCTCCAGCGCTTGAGAGCCCAGACTATGCCAAGCAGTTCCTTGTCATGAATCTCATAGTTGAGTTCTGCTGGGATAAGCTTGCGGCTGTCAAATGCAATGGGATGTTTTCCTGAGTCAGAGACCTGACTCAGTACAGCACCCAAAGAATAATCGGATGAATTGGTCTCTACAATGGGGGGTAGAGAAAGATTGGAGCGGTGGTGAAGGCCTCTTTGAGTTGATGAAACTGGCTAAGAGCTTCCTCATTGAGGGGGAAACAGGAATCTTTCTTGAGGAAACTGGTGAGTGAACTGATCTTCTTTGAATAATTCTTGATGAAACGGCGGTAGAAGTTGGCAAAGCCAAGGAACGATTGAAGAGCCTTGAGGTTTCTTGGAGGTGGCCAATTGAGGATCTGCTGGACTTTTGCTTGGTCCATCTTGAGGCCTTCAGAAGAAACAACATAACCAAGATATTCTACACTAGAGACATGAAAAACGCATTTTGAAGCCTTGGCAAAAAGGTTATTGGCTCTGAGTCTGGAAAGAACAGTGGACACATGAGTGACATGTTCTTCCTCAGATTTGGAAAAAACCATAATGTCATCCAAATAAACCACAACAAAAACATCAAGAAGATCTTGGAATATATCATTGACAAGATTCTGAAAAGAGGCAGGAGCATTGGTGAGCCCAAATGGCATAACCAAGTACTCAAAACTGCCATATTTAGTTCTGAAACATGTCAAATGTTCATCACCCTCCTTGATTCTGAGCAGGTTATATGCACCACGCAAATCAATCTTGGAGAAGATAGAAGAACCATTAAAGACATTGAGAAGCTGATTCATAGGGGGAACAGGATATTTGTTCTTCCTAGTAACAGCATTGAGTTTACGGTAATCAACACACAAACGGAGGCCACCATCTTTCTTTTTGACAGAAAGAACAGGTGCTCCTGTAGAAGAGGAGCTTGGCCGGATGAAACCTTTCTCTACATTCTCTGAAATGTAGGCCCTGAGTGTATCTTACTCTTGTTTGGATAAAGAGTAGATCACCCCAACTGGAGGTAGAGACCCCTCCAGCTCGATATGATGATCACAGGCATGGTGAGGAGGAAGTCTTTCTGCTTTCACCTTGGAAAATACATCCAAATATTGGTGATAGACAGAAGGGAAAACCTTAATCATGGTTTCTACTTCTTCTGGCTCTTCCTCTTCATCCCACAACTCCTCCAGGGAGTCGTGATAAGATGAAGGAGGGAGGTCCATATTCCCCAAGAAGAGATGAAGTGAAGATACAGAATTATCTTCTCCAACATCTTGAATCTCTTTGAAGACTTCATCTCCAGATGATAGTAATAACTGATGGGAATTAAGGGGAGGAATATGGACAGAAGATGGAAATGATGGTGTTCTAGAATCACCAACCAGAGCTGCACATGATTTGGCAGGAGAAAAGTCATTACGGAAAGAATTAGAAGGATGAGAATAGTCCAAATGATCAGGATTAAAGGTGATCAGCCCTTGCCTCCAATCAATAGAAGGATTAAAATGATTGAGAAAGTCAAAGCCCAATATGAGGTCTTCTCCCTTGGGAGTATCAATGACTAAAAAGTCCCATTCAATGCTTGGGAAGGTAGGGAGCTCAACAATATATTTAGTATGGTGAGTAAAAAATAAGGAAGGGGACTCAGAGTAGTCCAAAATGATACGAGGAATCTTCTCTGGGAGTTCCAACGTAGTCAATGAGTACTTGTGAACAAACTGCTTTGCAATAAATGAGTGTGTAGCACCAGAATCAATGAGAATACTGTAAAAGACATCAGAAAAAGAAGAAAAAACAAAAAATTTAAGAGAATTTTTGACACCAGTATTCAGAATGCACAATTGTGCTCTGGAAGGAAAACTGTGAAGACCATTGAACACAACATGATCTTCACTCAGGCTTTTCCCTGGCTGGGGGAACTGCTGGACGGTTGGGTACGCTTGTTTTGAGGCCTTTTGACACAGGACTCAAGACTATGCTTCCCACCACAATAAGTACACAAGCCCTCCTTGATTCTTCTTTCTTTTTCAGAACCCTTCAACTTGAAGTCCTTATTCAACAAGTAAGAATGGGGCTTGTCCCGCTTTTGAGAATGAAATTTCTTCTTAGGCCTTGAGCTTGAAGAAACTTGATGATGAGAAGAGTAAGACTTCGAGGCTTCAGGCTTCTTCTCTTGATGATGATTCTTCTCCTTTTGCCTCTCATGGTACCTGGTATCAAGTTCCAGGCTGACGCCCATTAAGTCTTGAAGAGAATCAATATTTGAAGGATGGGAGGCCAATTGATCCAGAATTCTGGAGGCCAAACCCTTCCTGTAATGATGAATCAGAGCCCTTTCACCCCAATCCCCAATTCTTGAAACCAAACTCCTGAAATCGGCAATATATAAAGCAACATGCCCACCTTCTTTCATCCTAAGGCCATCCAATTCTGCTTCAGCTTTTCTAACTTCATTTGGGTCTCCAAATAAAGTGAACAATTGGGATTCAAACAGTGGCCAGGAATTGAGAAGGTAACTTGAGTCTTGATTATTGAGATAGGAAAGATAAGGCTCAATCCATTTTGCAGCCCTGCCAACTAAGAATGAAATGGCATAAAGAACCTTCTTTCTGGCTTGAGAGAAGTTTGCAGGATCATTATGAAAGATGAGTTGACAGGATTGAATGAAGCTTCTGACTTTCAAGGGCTGAGTCCCATCAAAGCATTCTGGAGCCTTCATAGAGGGGGTCTTGAAGGCTGGTGGTCTTGATGACTCAGAGGAAGAAGCTGCTTGAAGATTGGCCATAATTTTAGTCATCTGTTGCATGATGGCTAATAACGATGGTTCAGACTGATGAGAGACAGGCTGATCAGACTGGGCTAGAGTCAGTCCTCTGGTGCCTTCAGATGCTCCCACAGGAGCAGGAGCAGCCTCAGTGCCATTATACTCTTCCTCTTCCACAGAATTCTCCTCCTCCTCTTCATCATCTTCACCTTGAACCTTGGGGCTGGTTCTTGAAAGTCCTGGGAATCCTCCAACCACCCCTGATAATGAGATTGATCTCCTTGGCCCTCTTCCTTCCTTCCTGGATGGTGCTGCTCCTTCCAAAGTGGGTCCTCTGTCCAATCTGGCCCTCAGTTGAGAAACTGCTGGGGTACCGTCGAGAGGAACCCTTGGGGTTGGAGTCAGAACAGCTTGAGTTCTGGCCTGAGATCTGGTCTGTCTTACAGGAGGTGAATGTTCAACTGGCATGATTTCAGGAATAATAAATCAAATAAATGAAAAGAAATTCAAAATTATCTTGAAGTAAAGAATCAACAACCGAATCTTGATGAAATCAGATAACCAATGAATCAAAAATGAATCTTCAGGTACGTCAATTAATCAAAGTCAAATGAGTCTTGAGGTCAAAATCAATATCAATGAAAGTCTTGAAGTCAATAAATCAATCAATCCAATGCAATCAAAATCAAATCAAATCAAAATCTTGCAGAAAATTCAATCAATCAAAATGAATTCTTGATGTGACTAATCAGCAAATCAATAAAATCTTCAGGTCAATCAATTATCTTGAGGTCAATTTTCAATTATATCAAATCGGTCAATCAAATCAATTTCTAGTGAATTCTTCCAAAAATCAAAATTCTTGAGGAATAGATCAAAATGAATCCTGATATGAAGAATGTGTCTGAATAATCTGATGAATAATTTGAGGATCAAAGATAAAAAACGCCTGAATTACGGTTAAGAATAAGATTGATGATAATGAAGAATAAGATTGAAAAAAATACAGAAGATAAAAAATGGGTCAGCTTTCAATTTTCAGAGTGAAGAATGAATGAGAGAAAATTGAGAGGTGACAAAGAATCATAAGATCATGAAACGTTAAAGTATCATAATTTTGATAAAATGAATGAATGAATTTAAAATATAAAAATGAATGAAGAAAAATTATGAGTTAATTAATATAATGTCACAGGGGCTCTTATGTAAGCAAGAGGGCCTGGCACTCAGGAATCAAGAACTCACTTGGAGGGCTCCAAAGATGATAAGAAATACTACGGAATATATTTCTTAAGCAAGAATAAGAGATAGGACAAATATGCCAGAGATAACAAAGAAACAATAAGAATGAAGCCAGAGGCCAAAGATAAAAGGAAGCCAAAAGCCAAGAAGCCAACCAAGTGAATCCCCAATTCACTGTTTCAACCTTCCAGAAAGAACAATGGAATTAGTAAAGGATATGACCACCAATATCCACTGACAGGCGAAGAAAGAAAAGAGAAAAGGTGCTAATGACTGACTTAAGATTATCAGTATTAACTTTAATAAGGTAAAAGAAAATAAGGATAAAAATAAATCCAATATATTAATTAACTGGGGAAAAAGTCCCCAGGTGATGAAAGGTGGCCGGTATATGTGAAAACTTGAAAGATTGATCCTGGAAGGTGAATCAATGACTGTATTGTCCGAATTGGGAAATACAGTTCTTGCCATCTTGAAATTTGAACTGTGTAATGGAATTCACACAGTGGAATATGAAATGGCCCAATTGGGCCAAGACCATACAGGTTGATTGAATGAGGCCTGTACGGATGAATTGAGTTGTCCAAGGAGTATTGAATACTTGATGCCTTGACAACTGATTGAATTGATTTAATACCTCTTGAGAATTTCCTTTTGAATAATTCTGAATAATGTACCAACCCAACTCCTGCAGGTACAGGTAGTTGGCACCCTTGAAGAGTCTTCTGATTGCCGCCATAACTTGTCAGACTGATGAGCTGAATAATCCTCCTTTGAAATGGGCGTTGGATTTTGGGACCTTGGATTGGAATTGTGGAATTTGATCCTGAAAACGTCACCATTGTATTGCTGAGCAAAAATGGTGCATAATGGTATATAATACCATATATGCACCATGCCTGCAACCTTGAGTACGGAGGGTATGAAGGAATGGAAAGGATTCCCCATAAGTTGAGGGGAAGGCTGACTGAGCTGGTCTGGTGGCCTCTGATGGTTGCCAGAGGGCATGGCTGAGATATTGGTCCATGGTGGTCCATGGCCAAAAATGGGTCCTACGGGTTTTATGGCCAAAATGGTGTCAAGAAGGTATTTTGGCCAATTTTGGGTCCAAGGGAAGAATGGCCAATTTTGGCTCAGGTGGGCCCAGATGTGGTTTGGGACCCAACTGGCCTTGGGGGCTAGGTGGCTGCCCCCTTTGGCCCCTTTTGGCCTGATTGGATTAGGCCAAAAGGGGCCTAAATGGCCTGCGGACCGTGGCTTACGGACTGTACGGACCGTAGGGGGCCTAAGTGGCCCAAGACCCCCTAATGAAAGGTGGGGGCCTGGATCCAGAGGTGGTGGCTAGGGGGCCTGGAGACCCCTAGAAGACAAAATGGACCCCCCAGGCCCAAAATCAATGATGAAGGCCTGGGGGTTGGTGAGATGGAAATTGGCCAAGAGGGCCAATGACGGCAGGATATGGCCTGAGGCCATAAATGGCCATTGGGATGGGCTGTGGCGTAAGAGCCATTGAACACCCAAAGGGGGCCAATGGGCCATAAATGATATGACGTGGCCAATTGGCCCCAACTTGGCTCCAGGTTGGATTGCCGCAACCATCAGGGAGGAGGGTCAAACTTGTGGTTGTGACAGAAACCACCTACCATTTCCTCAGCCAATGATCCCTTTGAATCACACATTGGACTAAGGCAGACCAAACAAAGGATGGAAAGACAAGCCCAAAAGCAGGAGTCAAGGAAGAAAACAGCCATTCCAGGAACTTATATTGAGGAGAAGGAAGATGAAGACAGGGTCATAATACCTACAAAATTCCAAAATTCAAATATTCCAAAACCAGACCAACCTGAGGAGGAAATTGAAAATATTTCCACTACAAATGAAGATGAAGACAGTCCAAAAGAAAAGAAAGTCAGCAAACCTCAAAAGAAACAAGTTGAAGGCAAACTAGAAATTGACAAAATTATTAAGAAAATTATGCAACAAAAGATCAACCTCACCTTTGAAGAAATTTGGAGGATGTCACCAAATTTTGTCCCTAAATTACAGGAATTATCAGAAATTGACAAGGAGAAAATGTGATAACTCAACTAAATTGATCTTTGAGGAAGACTATTAACATTTGGATTCAAAGAAAGACCAAAGTCCAAGATTCATTATGCCTGTCCTTTGGGATTTATAGAAATCTTCATTTGAAAGGAAGAATATCCAATCAGCTAATTAGTGGACACTGGGGCAGAACTCAACATTATACCAGAAGAAAGAGCAATCAAATCCTCAATCACAACAAGAAAACTAAACATCAACCTTAGGGGAATTGGTGGCCATACTACTTCATTGGTGACACTTTCAGAATTTACTCCAATCATTTTGGCTTCAGGTGAAGAAACTCAAGTACACTTTTTCATTGAAAAAGGATCTGTCCATACAGTACTTGGAAGAACCTTTTTGGCAGACAATAACATTAGGCTGGAATTTTCTCACAAATAAGGAGAAAAACTGAGCTATCAAGAACCTGATGGAAGAAGCTTATGCATGCCAATCTGCAAACCTCAAGCACTTTGATGACAGACTGGTCCACCTAGAGGAATGGATTTATGCAATATGGAAAAATTGGTCAGAAATAACCCAAAAAAGAAGTCTCAAAATAAAAAATGAGACAATACCATGATGAAATTAACCTAGAAGACCCAAGAGCTATCCATATCTCCAAAAATTGATGAATTTGGCCATGATTTACAAAATAAAAAATGGTCAAAAAACCTCAAAAGACAGCTTGACGACTCAACCTCTGTGAGCCGGCAAGCATGTAATGGCTTACCTGCTACACCGTCTACATCTTAATTTTTTGTTTTATTCAATTATCAGGTTCAAACTTCAACCTAAAAAATTAAAGTTTGTTTTTTAAATCTTAATGATGTCATAAAACATCATATGACATCATTTAATTTTGTAAATAAAATCATTATTAATTTCTTTTGATGATGTCATAAAAATCTTATTATGACATCATTTATAATTTTGTATTTACAATATTTAAGAGGATCACTCTTACCTTTGAATGATACCTCAGAGCTCTTACCAATTCTATTTTTACAATTAAAATCATTTACATTTTATTTTAGAAATATTAAGCGCTCTCACCTTAAAGTGATTAAATTCACTCTTACCATTTATAGTACTATTGAAGCTTAAATACCAACAGTACATCATTATAAACCAAGTGACACGTCTATTAATTAAAGTTAAATAGTTTTCCACTCCTTATTAGTTTATTAAATTACTAATATTCTAGCCTGGAAGCCACGAAAGAGGCGCCAGCTAACAACCTCTGAAGATGAATCACCCAATATAAGTTCCAAGACAATTAACAATAAGAAGGAAACCTTACAAATTTTGGTGGATGGAAATGAGAAAATAAATGGAAATCATTCCAAACCCAAACCCACAAGGAAGAAAGTCAGATTTAGTGAACATCATGAGCTTTCAGATGAAGAATTCATAAATGAAATAGAAAAATACTTCAAAATTATGGGAGAAAGAGACAAAAATTTGAAAGAAACATACTGTATAAACTTCTTGGGAAGACCAGTGAACAACCAAGAAGAACCTTATGAATGGCAACAAAAAAACCATGAATTCATCCAGCAACCTCCCAATGAAGATGAAGAAAGAGAATCCAACCTAGAAAATGAATACAACCACCTTTGCTTGCCCTATATTACCTTGGAAGACATTTATGAGGATGAAGCTCAAGCGATTTTAGGTGAAGATAAATATTTATCTCAAATTCCAGGAGCAAACTTGAACAAAATCAAATTCCTAGAGATACTAACTGAAGAGGGAATTAAAGTAAACCTCTCAAATCAATTCTGGGATACGACATTTTGAATGGGAATTTTACCAAGAAGAGGAGTTTACTTCAAACAAATTTGGGCCCAAAGGTACCTTGGATTGAATGGATAAACATATCAAACAGGAAAACTGAAATGGGTTGGGGATGGATACATATTAATTGATGAAGACTTATGGTGGTCAGAGTTTCCATCAGAACCAGAAATTGAGGAAACAAATGCCTTCTTGGAATACCTCAAAGACCTGAGTTTGGCCAGGTTACTCAAAAGACACTCACCTTTCCCACTTGAGGGAGTTCAACTCTAAAATAAATCAACAAAATCAAGCTTTTTTTCTCTAAAAATGTATTAGTGTCATTCATTGAATGTATCATTGGTTTCCTTTATTAAATTTTCTCCCATTAAGAAGTGACTTCCTGCCTTAAAAAATAAGGAACTCATCAATAAAGTATTCCCTAAAAAAACTTACATTAAGAATATCAATCAAATCCAACATGGCCAATTAACCAATTTTTGGATCCTATGGGGAAGAATTAATAAAAGAAGACCAAATTTTTTAATATCCAATTTGGAAACCAGAAGATGAAGATATTAATAAAGAAACCCTTTGGCACTTTAAAGAGACTTCATCAATATCAGAAAAAACCAAAAATCACTAGGCAGTGACCTCCTGCCTTATCAAAGAGGAAAATCATTTCATAGCAACCAAAATCACCATTGTCATTCATCAAAACCCAAATATCACTAGGAAGTGACCTCCTGCCTTATCAAAGAGGAAAATTATTTTTTATCAACCAAAATAACCAATTTCACTCACCCAAAATCAATTATCACTAGGAAGTGACCTCATGCCTTATCAAAGAGGAATATCCCATTATTACCCAAAATTATCATCCAATCAAAATAAACTTGATAAAATTTCCAATTCTTCTTACCTTTCACACTTCAAAATTCACTAAATCCTTCAAAAATGGAGACATGGTCATTACTTGAAGAAAATCCCTGGTCATTGGACACAAACATCAGCTGGATAGAAGAAAAAGAAGTCTGGGCCAATTACAATAATACCCAAGAAGAAAGTGAATATCCTTAATGGTTCTTACAAACAAAACCAGAACCCTGTCCAAATATCTCCACAATAATCCTTCCATATATTGAGTTTGAGGACATCTTTGAAAAGGAAAAAACACTATTGGAACTTGTCATTCCAAATCCATGGAAAGAATTACCTGGATTCAACCTCACAAAGTATGAATTCTTGGATTTACTGACCTGGGATGGACTTGAAGGCATGAAATATTCCCCATGGATGAAAACCTCAGTAAATCACTGTTTTGGAGGACCTGGGAATTCCAAGACTGGTTCAACCTCCAGTATTTTTAAATTAAAGATGGAAAAATAAGCAAATTCTCAGGAGGATATACTATAAAGAATACCACATGGGATTTTCACTTGGAGGAAACACTTATACCAGTAATATTCAGCCTTAGAGGTGGCGCAACACAATTCAATACAGAATATTGGAAATCCTTCTGTCAAGGATACCTTTTCAAAATTCTTGAGAGAGAAAAATGGAGGGGAGGAAATTTCATCAAGAATGACTTAGTAAAGAGAATAGTTGGTAAAAGGAAGTAATTAAAATCAATTCCACCTGCTAGATCCTCAATTCTTTTATTCATCATCCAACATATTTCCATTCAAATTATTATAATTTATTTCTTCCATTCTCTTATTTTTATTTTCCCTCTTTTTAATTTCATTTCATCTTCATACTAAAAAAAAATGTGAAAATAAAAACATCATCACCAATTATAGAAATACAAATTCAAATGAAAAGAACAATCAGCTTAACTTCAACTCATATCATTAGATGAGAGCCATAAAGAAAACACTTACATAATATTAGGTGTCTACCCTATTCCATGTTTTTTATTTATTATTATTATTATTCTTTTTATCTATTTCATCTCATTTCCAATTCTTTAAAAAATAAAAAAGAGAAAGAAAAAGAAACAAAAAACTAGTTGAACGCAAATCAATATAGAAGTCTCAAACAGGAATGCATCAGTATATATTAAATTAATGATTATTAAATGATTTATATATATAAAAATAACAAAATACTTAGATTAAATTTAAAGAATTCAGTTTACAAAGCTGAAAAAGGTAGAGAAAGTATTGTGGAAAGCTTCAATCACTAACTTTATCATTAAAGAGCACAGTATTTTATCAATAGCTAGATAGGTGAAGGATTACTGTACCATTTACAATCTGTCTTATTGAACGTTACTTAAACTCAAACTTAATTTATTAAATTTAGTTTTTAAGCTTGGATCTGTTTTCTTTGTTTTGTTTTGTTTTTCCGTCACTATAATAAGCTTTGCCTTTTTATTATTTCTCAAAAAAAAGTATCAAATAAGACAAAATCAAATAAAAAAGTTTTTTATTACTTAAACATTCTTTGGATAAATTCTTATATTAACTTTACTTTGCAGAATTAATATTTGGGATATGCACAAAAGATAGAAATTACCAATGGAAATATCAAACGAAATCTTAGTCTTTATTCCTTTGGCGCTTACATTTAATTGATTAACCAATTAATTCTATTTATAAAATTATATATTAACTTATTTTGTATGAATCATGTTTTCTTTTGCTTCAAGTCCCTCTGGAGCTTACTTTAAGAATTTAATTACTTTTATTTATTCACTTATTTTTATCTTTTGCATACAGCTTTGGAATGCTAGCAACAAGCTAGCCACAGAAAAGTCCAGCACATCAAATAACAATTGACAAGAGCTACAACACAAGAAAAACATCAATATATATATAATCAACTAAAAGTACAAACAATGTTGACAAAGAAACAACATATAAGTATATATATATAAACAAATCCATTCCTGGGTATTAGTGTTATGCACATCAAGATAGAATAAAATAAGAGCAAAGAATTAAACCTACCCAGAGTAACTAACAAGAAGTAATGGCACAACCAGTAGAGTTGTGAGGTAGAAGGAAGTAGCAAAGGTGTTTTTTTTGGAAACAGGATGGGTTCTCATGATCTCAACAGAAGAAGAGGTAGAAGTTCCCTTGCCTAGGAAGTAATTGATTGGATCAGGCACAAAAAGTGGTGGATTGTACTTTCCCACGATAAAGGTACAAAAAGCCATTGCAGGCTCAGGAACCTCTTCCAAAAGTTCTGGGGATGGATCTTGTGAAAATGAGGCCAGGGCAGGAGGTGAGGAAGCATCTCTTGTTGAGGCTCAGGCCCAATCCAACAAGGATGTGTGATGAAAAGAAGGAGAAGGATCACCAAAAATCATCCTCTCTACTTCCTTGGCCAGAAAAGCATTTATGAAGTCTTCAAAGCAAGACCCATAGCAACAATCACTAGAGCTCATCCTAACAAGTAATAGTAAGGAGAATTCAAAGGATCAGCAATTATATATCAAGTAATAATAAAAAATTGCTTTATGGACCTGGGAATTATAAAAAATTAAGTAAAATGCACAACCAAGTGAGGAGTGGTGGGATTTGTCTTGGTAAGGTCCCCTCCTAGCTATTTATAGTTGTAGCTTAACAATCTACAATGCTCTGGTTCCTCCTTTTACCCTGAATAAAAGAGAATAAACCTAGTTATCTCCAGAAGCCCTCACACAAACAGAACTACTGCATGATGAGTGGCAGCTAAGCCCTAGCCAGAGTTTAGTTCCTATATTGTTCTTACTAAAAAATAAGAGGAGAGACAGCGGCCAAGAGGTAATGGTCCAGAAGGAGAAAAAAGATGAAGAGGTGCTGGCTAAGGTGCTGCAGTTCAGCTTTTGGGAAAAGGATGAGTTATACAGAGAATCTTTTTGACAGGTTAGAATGAGACCTTGAAAGAGTAAACTATGACAAAGGAGGGTAGGTGTAAGGTTTGACTATGAAACAATAAGTAAAAATTCCTAATATTTTACTTATTGTACTATGAATGTCCTTATAAGTGAAATAATTAAGAGGAAAATAATTATAATAATGAAGAATTATTCTAATTATGGCGTAAAATAATTATATTATTAAATAAATATAATAATATAATTTATATTATAAAAAATAATAGAATAAAATAAATATATTGATATAAGATAATTAATATATTTAGAAGCACTTTATTATTGTTACCAACAAATAATAAAGGCATAAGAAATTGTTTTTTATTAATAAAAAGAAATTAATAACAATAATATTACTAATAGTAAGGCTATAAATTAATATAAATACTATTCATATTAATTATAGAATTATTAGAGTAATACTAGAGAAAAATCATTATAATAAGAGAAATAACCTACGTTTAATGCTTAATATAATAATTTTGAATAATTTTATTCCTAGAAGAGCAAATACAACCTATTTAAATTGTAGTTACAAATAAATTTAAGAGAAATTACAATTTTTCTTGATTTTATGTGGAATTGAGGTTGTTACGAGAAATTTAAGCAAAACAATTGAATAATTGCAATAATAACATCAGAGATGAAGATTATTATAAGATTATCTTTGTTCTTTAAGAATATATAAGTTTTATATATAAAGAATAAAGAAATTACCGTTTTATTTAATGATTTAATGTTTTTTAAGCATCTGAGGGGGAAATAGAGTAAAAAGAGGTCTATTTATATTAAATTCCTTCCTCATAGAGTCCATCAGGCTTCTAGCAGACGCTCACTGATCATATCCACCTGAATTGATCAATATTTGAAGGTTTGGTGAGAATTACCTCATGATCAAACGATCTTATCTCATTATTACGCCATTATTGAGAGTTATCACTATAACTCTAAGTTTGATGACCTCAAGGCTTTGCAGAACCCCAAAGTTCATGTATTTTATTAGTTTTAATAATAAACTAACATTATTCACCAATTTTATCACTCATATAACCGTTAAACCTAACTTAAGGTTACAGTGAGTGATCATAACTTGTAAGATGTGACTATGAAACTGATGATAATATCATTATTAATCAACAGTACTATGTCTGTTATTATGAAATATAATAATAAAATATAATTATAACCAAAATTAAATAATTAAAGAATTACTTCTTTCACTTGTTAAACACTACTAGTGATTTTAACAGTGAGCAGTAATTGTCTACAAGAATCAATTACAAGAAGATTTTAATAATAAAACTTCTTTTATTAAAATAATAAAATTATTTTAATCTATAATTATCTTTTGCAAGAATAATTATAAATATAATTCTTGAAGAAAACTAATTATTTAGAGAAAAACTTTAAGAATTAAGAATAAACCACTCACTAATATTCCAACAAACTTATTTAAAGATAAGATAGAGGGTTTTGAAGTAGAATTGTGGATTTAAGGGATCAAAATGTATTTGTTACAGTATTACAACAATATATAGTTGGTTTCTATGATTTTACGTTGTTCTGATTGATTCTGAAAGATTTAAAACACTTAAGAATAGCTTTACTAATACTTACTTGTTGGTAATAATGGTTTAGATGAATAATAAGATGATTATTGGAAAAAACAGCAAGAGGAGGCCTCTTTTAAGTCAAAAACAGCTCACAGAGGCGTGCTATGGAGCAAACTGAAAACCCACTGAGTGAGAAAAGAATAAACCCTTTGGATTATTGATTGCATCATCTGTTGTCACATAAGATTATCATAATTACTCAATTGATGCTTTTACATGACCACCAACCCCAATATGGTCAAGAGCAAAAGGAGTAACATCTGTAAATCTTCTTTTATTCCAAAATAATCATTAATTTCTCAAAGGTATCAATGTTGTTGGCAATTTCATCACAGTTTGTAATTACTGTGAATTTTTGAAGATTCAGTGTTTCACGTAGAATAGTCAAAAATGGACTGTAAGTAAAACTTTGAATTTTACTGGTAAAACCATGATTCTTTTTGGTTATACCATAGATAATACAGTTCTTCATTATTCCTGAAAGGTTCAGAGTGATTCATTAAGAATTGTATTTTTAAGGAATTTTTGAAGCTTTTACCTCATTTCTACATAGAATTGCAAATATCAGTGTTCAACTGGTTGTTATGAGGTAAATCTATGGATACAAGTCCAAAAAGGGTTTTAATTACTAATTTTGGGCTTATCCATGGAAAATCATTAAGCATTGACATGTTTACAGGAGTCTAAGTAGCTCTTTACCTCCTTGGCATGTCAAAATAGCAGGTTATTTGCAATTGTCTTAAGATTTACAGTGGTTGTAACATGGTAACCAGGTTCCCAAAAGGTTTTAGTTTACCAATTAGGCCAAGATCAGCCATGGATCCAAGATTAGCAGCTGTCAACGCCTCTGAGGCCTCCCAAGTTGGGTACCCTGGCTCTCTTTGATGTCTTTTGTCCCCCTTGCCTATTTTTCACATCAAAATAGAAAATTAAGCTTCAAGTGAGATGTCCACTATGGGTGTATCAAAAGTCCATGTAATAATACCATGATATTAAGTGCTCAAAACATGCATAACACTATTCTTAGTGTATATGTAACATGGGATTCCTCACATTCCCATTATTTTGGCATGAAATCAAGAAAAACAAAAGGTTTCACGGATATTTTATGTGGTATTGATGATGTGGTATTGAAGTATTTTCCATATTACCACCGCAAGGAGTCAATTTGAGCTTATTCACTCTATGGAGCTACCCTAGGTGAGTTTTTGTGTAGAATCCAAATCTGGCCTTAAATTCATGGATTTACTTACTAAATAAAAGGTTATTCATCTTTTCTGAAATAAAAAATGATGAATTTTGGATATATCCATGACTCATGAGTTATGCATAATTCAAAATTTATTTCTAAGATAATTGTGGCCTATTTGGGTATGTAAAATATACCTCAAGGCTCACATTCCCTCCCACCAAAAAATAAAATTGTACTACAATTTCATCAATGGTATAAATAATAAAAATTTCCAAAGGGGGGTTAATGTCCACTGTCCAACCTCTTTTACATCACTCAGATCAAGTAATTTAAAGCACATTTTTAGACATTCTCAGGCTTGTGGCCTTCTTTCATGTCTGTAACTTCTCAAGAGTTTATCTGAGTCAGGTATGTCTGATTCTGCCAGCCATTCATCTTCAGGTACTGGAGTTCTATATCTGACAAGATATTCTCTCTGATTTTTACCCCCAAGTCTCCTTTCTTTAATGACTTTCTTTATCTTTCTGTCTTCATTCTGTTCCACTGGTGGCACAGTTAAAGGAGTTGGGTTCCTTAAAGGAAACAGTTCTTTATCAGCTGGTTGATAAGGATTTATCAAGCTGACTGGAAAAGTGGGATGTTTATTTTCCAATTCACCACTCAATTCCACTTGAACTGCATTGGTTCCATGCAAGCCAACAATAACAAAAGGTCCTACATAAGAATCTTTAAGTTTCTTTGGGCCTTTGATATTATTAAAATTCAAGGTTGAAACTAGAACTAAGTCCCCTACTTTGAAGTCTGGTACTCTATGACTCTTGTCCCACTTCTGTTCTGCATAATCAAAAGCATCATCCATACTTTGTCTTGCATGATGATTTACTTTATCAAGCATTATCTTTAAGCTGGAAGCTGTAGGATGAATGTCAATCAAGTCTTTCCTCAGTGTGTCTACCGGGAGTCTTGGATTTCATCCTTTCTCTAACATAGCAGGAGTTTGGCCTGTGGAATAATGGACTGATGTCTTGTATTCCAATTCTAATGCAGGTATAAGAGTGCACCAGTCATGGGTAAAGCCATCTTAGTCTTTGAATTCTAAGCCATAAGCACAAAATCTCCTGATCATGTCTTCTAAAGTTTGAATCCTCCTCTCTGCTAGCCCATCTGTTTGAGGGTGATATGCTGTAGAGAATGATAACTTAGTCCCAAACAATCTATGAAGATTGGTCCAAAGTGCAGATTTGAACTTGGGATCTCTGTCACTTATGATATTCTTAAATAATCTTGTATGAGAAATAACTCTACACCATAGAGGAAGAGCTTTATCCATAGCAGTGTCATCTTTATGACATGGTAAGAATATGGGAGTCTTGCTATATCTGTCTACAATGACCAAACAAGCATTATAAATTTTGTCACCACTTGGAGGAAGTGCTGTGACCCAATCCATGTGAACAACTTCCCAAGGGGATTTTGGTTCATGGACATGGATCTTAAGTCCAAATTTCTTGCCTGTACTCCTGTTTGATTTTTGACATCTGTCACAGGTATGGCAATATTCAATGGTCTCTTTTCTCCAAGATGGCCACCATGCACAGTTCTTCACTTTTTCAAGTGTTCTGTCCTCTGACAGGTGTCCAGGGTAGATGCTATCATGGCATTCATGAAGAATTGTAATGATAAGCAATCTGCTGCATAATGTCATTACACAAGAAGTTTTGGCTCTATGGTAGATAATCCCCTCAAACAAGTGAAATCTTCCTTCAGAATAGGAATTTCTCCAAACTTCATCTAGTGCATTGAACAAAGATGTATCTTTGCAGTCTTTATCTAATAAATAATTCAAGATATGGCAATTATTGTCTTTCTTATAATATTCCCTGACCTCTTCAAAGAATTCAGTCCCAATATCAGTTATGTTAATCCCTTCAATTGGAATCTGTGGTTCAGATTCCAAAGGTACATAAGCTGGGTTATCAGGAGTGTTGGCTAATGCCCACCTGCTAAGTCCATCAGCATTCTTGTGAATGTTTCCTGCTTTGTGGACTATAGTCATGTTTCCTCTATATTCTTGAATGGCTATTTGACATCTTAACATGTGTCTTTTGGGAGTTTTCATGTTAAGAAGTGTTTTTACAGCATTACAGTCAGTTATCACTTCAAAAACACTGCCATCAAGATAATAGTGTAATTTCTCAAGTGCCCATACCAAACATAAACACTCCATTTGGCTTGCACCATATCTGGCCTCTGTTTGTTTGATCTGTCTTGAGATGTAACAAACTGGTCCTTCTGTAGGTTTGTCATCAATAATTTGGACTTGTGTAGTGTAAGATGTGACTATGAAACTGATGATAATATTACTATTAATCAACAGTACTATGTCTGTTCTTATGAAATATAATAATAAAATTATTATAACCACAATTAAATAATTAAAATTATTTCTTTCACGTGTTAAACACTACTAGTGACTTTAACAGTGAGCAAGTAATTGTCTACAAGAATCAATTACAAGAAGATTTTAATAATAAAAACTTCTTTTATTAAAATAATGAAATTATTTTAATATATAATTATCTTTTGCAAGAATAATTATAATGATAATTCTTGAAGAAAACTAATTTTAGAGAAAAAACTTCAAGAATTAAAAAAAAATTACTCACTAATATTCCAAAGAACTTATTGAAAGATATAAGTAGAGAAATTTGACGTAGAATTGTGGATTTAAGGGATCAAGATGATTTATAACAGTATTACAACAATATATAGTTGGATTCTATGATTTCACTTCTTTCTGATTGATTCTGAAAGATTTAAAACACTTAAGAATAGCTGAACTAATACTTACTTGTTAGTAATAAAGATTTAATAAATTTATAAGATGATGATATGGAAAAAACAGCAAGAGGAGGCCTCTTTTAAGTCTAAGACAGCTCACAGAGGCGTGCCATGGAGCAAACTGAAAAACCAGTGAGTGAGAAAACAATAAACCTTTTTGGTTTATTGATTGCATCATTATTTGTCACGTAACATCATCATAATTACTTATTTGATGCTTTTACGTGACTACCAACCCCAATATGGTTAAGAATAAAAGGAGTAACACTTGTAAATCTTCTTTTATTCTAAAATAATAATTGATTTCTCAAAGTTATCAATGTTATTGCCAATTTCATCGCAGGTTGTAATTACTGTGAATTTTTGAAGATTCAGTGTTTCATGTAGAATAACCAAAAATGGACTGTAAGTAAAACTTTCAATTTTACTAGTAAAACTATAATTTTTTTTGGTTGTATCATAGATAATACAGTTCTTCTTTAGTCCTGAAAGTTTCAGAAAGATTAATTAAGAATTGTATTTTTAATGAATTTTTAAAGTTTTTACCTCATTTCTACGTAGAATTGCAAATAGCAGTGTTTAGCTGGTTGCTATGAGGTAAATCAAGGAATATGGGTCCCAAAAGGGTTTTAATTACTCTTTTGGGGTTTATCCATGGAAAGTCATTAGTAATTGACATGGTTACAGGAGTGCAAGTAGCTCATTACCTCCTTGGTACGTCAAAATAGCAGGTTATTTGCTATTTTCTTATGATTTACAGTACATGTAACTTGGTAACCAAGTTCCCAAAGAGGTTTAGTTTACCAATTGGGCTAAGATGAGCCATGGAACCAAGCTTTGGAGCTATCCACGCCTCTGGGGCCTCAGAAGTTGGGTACCCTGGCTCTCTTTGATGTCTTTTGTCCCCCTTGCTTATTTTTCACGTCAAAATAGAAATTTAAGCTTAAAGTGAGATATCCACTATGGGTGTACCAAAAGTGCATGTAAGAATACCATGATATTAAGTGCTCAAAACATGCATAACACTATTCTTAGTGTATATGTAACATGGGATTTCTCACTTTCCCATTATTTTGGCTAAAAATCAAGAAAAACAAAAAATTTCATGGATCTTTTATGTGGTATTAATGATGTGGTATTGAAGTATTTTCCATTTTACCACCTCAAATACTTAAATTGAGCTTATTCACTCTATGGAGCTACCCTAGGTGAATCTTTGGACAGAATCCAAATCTGGCCTTAAATCCATGGATTTACTTACTCAATAAAAAGTTATTCAACTTTTCTGAAATCAAAAATAATGAAATTTGAATATATGCATGATTTATGAGGTATGCATTATTCAGAATTTATTTTTAAGATAATTGTGGCCTATTTGGGTATGTAAAATATACCTCAAGGCTCACATGTAGGGCTTCCCCTAATCCCTCTCCACATGCATCCATGTACAACTTAAAAGGAAAATTTCAGGCAGGCATGAGGAGTAAAGGTGCTTCTGTAAGAGCTTTCTTTATCTTCTCATAAGCTTTAATTCTCTCCTGTGTCATCTCAAATACAGTCTGTTGTTCACAAATTCTATAAAGTGATTTGGCTAGAATTGCAAAGTCTTTCAAGTGTTGCCTATGATAACTGGCAAACCCAAGAAAAGACATCATTTCTTTTTTATTCTGGGGTATTAGCTTAAGTAAAACTGCTGCTACTTTGTTTTTGTCAATACCCAAGCTTGAAACAGAAACAACATGTCCTAATGCTTTGAGTTCTTCAAAGTCAAAATTGCATTTCTTAAGTGAAATCTTCATGTTCACTTCTGCAACCTTATGAAGTACTCTTGTAAGTCTTTCAAGGTGCAAAGGCCATGAAGCAGAACATATGATAATATCATCAAGATAAATGTTAAGCCATCCTTCAGACAATTCTGTGGGAAAGATGGTATTCATCATTCTTTGATAATGGGACAGAGCATTTTTAATGCCAAATGGCATTCTAAGATAATCATAAATACCACAGTGAGTGATAATTCTAAGTAATTTCTTAGCTTTAGGCATCAAAACATTCTGATGGAAACCTTTCAATGCATCCATTGATGTTATATACTTGGCTTTAGACAATTGAGTCAAGGTTTCTTGAATTCTAGGGATTGGATACCTATCTGGAACTGTGTAGGTATTCAATGCTCTGAAATCTCCAACCATTCTTTACTTGTCATTATGCCAGGAAATAATAACAGGTGTTTTTACTTCAACTTCCTCATTATGGCCTACTTTCCTTAGTACACCAAGTTGGATTAACTCTTTGATATGTTTCTCCAAGGCTTCTCTAGCTCTGGGACTGGCTGGATAACCTGGTCTTCTAAGTACTGGAGGATATGGCCTGTCAATATTAAGAGTAATGTCAACTTCATTTCCTCTTATAGCACCTAATGGTTCATTATCAGAGGAAACTGCATTATTGTATGTGTATAACACATCAATAAGTTCATTCCTCATTTTTGGTGATAATGATGGATTAATTTGTGCTTCAACAAGTTGATTAGACACAAATTCATCTTTATAAGTATCTTCAACAGAAGATACCACAGATATTTGTTTTGGCATTTTGGAAAAAGCAAATTTCTGTCTTTTGTTATCCCCAATTGTGAAATATCTGTCCTTGTGGTTATTGATGTCAATACCATACATATTTAAGTAATCATTTCCAAGAATGATGTGCTGAGATGTGCCGTTATCCATCACCACAATCTCAGTTTTCATCCTCACACTTCCTGCTGGGTGTGGAAATACAAGATTAGTGTCTAATATACCCAAGGGGTACATATTGTTACTGGCACTACTAAATTGCACACCTTCTATTGGTAATAGATGGTTTTTCCATTCAGGAAGTATAAGTTGGAGATAATCTTTGCCCACACAAGTGCAAAATGACCCTGTATCCAAATTTACTTTGGCTTCAATATCACTCATCAAAACTGATGTGATACAGGATGCTCCAGCAGTGTAACCTTTACCTCTAGCACGTTTTGTTTTACACAGTTTGGCATCTTGGATATTTATTAGGTTGCAGAAATCCTCACTGTACTGTGGCAAATGGGTATGGACTTCTGTGACCTCAAAGAAAGCTGTAATATTTTCAATGGTATAGTCCTCCACTGGTGTATCCTCAGAAACTGCAGAATCTTGATCAGATTCCTCTTTCTCTTCAGTACACTGGATTTCTTCAATGACTTGAACTTCATTGATTTTTGTCTTTTTGGTGCAAGTGTTTGCTAAATGTGAAGTACTTCCACATTTATGACACTTCAAGACAGGATTTTCTGGTCTTTTATCCTCCCTGGGAATCTTTGGACCCCACTTGGATTCCGTAGGGATTCTAGTCCAAGTTTTACCAATTCATGTTCTGGTAATGAGATCTTCCATTGCAATAATGTAGTCCTCTGTTGAACAGGGTTCTACACATCTGCTTTTGATAGCATGTTCTAGTTCTCTTCCACACTTTCTTAATATTTTCATATTAATCATAGTGTCAGACATATCTGGGTGTAAAGCAGATAATCTGTCTTTTTGCTTGAAGAACCAAGTAAGTGGTTTATCTTTCTCTGAGTTAAAAATGGCACTTTCAAAAGCATTCTCCATTTTTAATCTTCAAGAATTATTGGCCCATTTGGTAATCACATCAGATTTTCACCAAGACCAATCATGTTTTCCATGATCCATTCTCATCTTGTAATACCATTTCTTTGCAGTTCTGGTAAAAAGAGAGTGTAATTTTCCCACTATGATTTCATCAGCTATATTAAAGTCTTCCTGTAACATATCAATAGTCCTGATGAACTCAATATGGTTGTATTCCCCTTAACCAGAGAATGTTGGCCATTCTTCTAATTTGGGAATATCTTTAACAGAGACAACATTTTCTCCTAAAGGTGGGGTAAAACTTCCTTTAACAGAAGGTTTTTCTTCAGTCAAAGGTGTAGAATGTCTTGGCTTATGTGGGTCACAATTCTTATGAATTTGTTCTACATTTGCAATGATGTCATTTTTCAAATTCTGCCTTTCACTGTCACTTTTTGCTAAATGTGTAGCAAACTGATTGGTAGTTTTAACTATCTTTAAGACATTATCTTGTAGAGTTTTAAATTGATCATTCACTTTAAAAATGGAAAGATCTTCCATTTCACCATTCTGAATCTGACATATACTACCAATTATGCTACAGGCATTAATAATTGAATTGAATATGGAATTTGTTAATTAATACCATTCAGTATATTTCTTTTCATTTTTTTTCAATTCATTGATATCCGATGTCATTTTAGTTAGCTTTGGATCAAGTTTACCAATTTCTACATTAATACCTCTTTTTACGTGATCTATTTGTGTGGAAAAGTCCTGTTCATCCTTTCCTGCTCCTTGGCTGTGAACTCCATGAGAGTTCTGGCCATGTTGACCACACTTTCCACTGCTGAAGGCTCCAATTTGGGGATCCTGTACCCCTGTGGGTAAGGTCTGTGCCAATTGGCTTTGCCTTTGCCCTTTCCTTGATGGTTCTTGGGACCTCTCTTCTTCTTCTGAGGTTTGGGTTTGTCTTTGGACATTTCTGGAGCTGGTAGATGCCACCGGGGCCTCTGTCTCCAAAGCTGGAGTCATTTCCAGTTCCTTCTTCTGGTCTATGGATAAAAGCCTTTGGTTCTTCAACCAATTCTTTATCTTTTTGACCTTGTCTTTGCAAGACAGGGGGCTCCATTCTCCTAAAAGTTCTATGGTCTTCTCCTGACCCAGAAAGCTCTTGATGTGTAAGTAGGAGCTCATAGCCCCCTGCCAAAGGCTTGGGAATATTTCCCACTCCTCCTCTTTGGCTTCTCTGAACCAATTTTTTTACTGGAATTGATATATTTCTATTTCTGCAACTTGGAAATGGTTCAGCCATGGAAATATTGTCATGAATCAGTTCAGGCTCAGAATTCATGTCAAAATCTGTGGGTACAGACCTTGGGGAATGGGGGGCAACTCTGGCATCCTCCAAATGTGTCTTTCCTGTGGAAGACTTGGCACTTCTGGATTTGGTCTTGCCTCCTCTTCGTCCACATCCATCTGGTTGGACTGACTAGTTGCTTCCATTTCTGGTATGCACCATTTTCACATCAATTTAAAGATAAAAGGTGAAAATATAAGATAAAATACACACTTTTTGGTGGCAATTTAGTCTTTTCTGGGTTAAATAAGGTGCCTCTTTTAGCAATTTTCACCTCAATACGGTCTTCATATTCTGCTTCTGAAGATTCTGGACTAGTGATATATCTTTTACTGAGTCTGTTGCCAGCTGCACAGTATTTGATTAAAGACACTAGAAAAAATTATCTTTTAGACTTTTTAAAATATTATTCAAAGATTTGTTATAAGTTTTATATTTTTTAATATTAAAAAAATTATTCTTTTTTAAGAAAAAAAATTAAAATTCAAGAGTTTGAATGAAAATTAATTCAGAGTAACTCAAACAAGAATTTTAGAAGTTTTTTGGAGGTGAAAAAGCCATGTGTAAAAATAGTATAAAATTGAACCAAATTCCTCAATGAAAAAGATTTCCAAAACAATTTCAAAAATAAGAATTATTTTAAATTCAAAATCAAAGAAAAAATTATTAAATTAATATATTTTAGAACTTAAAAATATATTAATTAAGGGTACAAGGTTCAAAAAACACGGCCAGGCCCCCAAATGTAAGACGTGACTATGAAGCTGATGATAATATCACTATTAATCAACTGTACTCTGTCTGTTCTTATGAAATATAATAAGAAAATATTATTATAACCACAATTAAATAATTAAAGAATTATTTCTTTCACTTGTTAAACACTGCTAGTGATTTTGACAGTGAGCAGTAATTGTCTACAAGAATCAATTACAAGAAGATTTTAATAATAAATCTTCTTTTATTAAAATGATACAATTATTTTAATATATAATTATCTTTTTCAAGAATAATTATAAATATAATTCTTGAAGAAAACTAATTATTTAGAGAAAAACTTTCAGAATTAAGAATAAACCACTCACTAATATTCCAAAGAGCTTATTGAAAGATAAGATAGAGGGTTTTGATGTGGAATTGTAGATTTAAGGGATCAAAATGTATTTATAACAGTATTACAACAATATATAGTTGGATTCTATGGTTTCACGTCTTTCTGATTGATTCTGAGAGATTTAAAGCACTTAAGAATAGCTTTACTAATACTTACTTGTTGGTAATAATGGTTTAAATGAATACTAAGATGATTATTGGAAAAAACAGCAAGAGGAGGCCTCTTTTAAGTCAAAAACAGCTCACAAAGGTGTGCTATGGAGCAAACTGAAAAAACAGTGAGTGAGAAAACAATAAAACTTTTTGGATTATTGATTGCATCATCTGTTGTCATGTAAGATTATCATACTTACTTAATTGATGCTTTTATGTGACTACCAACCCCAATCTGGTCAAGAATAAAAAGAGTAACATCTGTAAATCTTCTTTTATTCCAAAATACTCATTAATTTCTCAAATTTATCAATGGTATTGGCAATTGCATCACAGGTTGTCATTACTGTGAATTTTTGAAGATTCAGTGTTTCACGTACAATAGTCAAAAATAGACTGTAAGTAAAACTTTTAATTTTACTGGTAAAACCATTATTCTTTTTATTTTTACGATAGATAATACAGTTCTTCATTAGTCCTGAAAGGTTTAGAGTGATTCATTAAGAATTGTATTTTTAATGAATTTTTGAACTTTTTACCTCATTTCTATGTAGAATTGCAGATATCAGTGTTTAACTGGTTGTTATGAGGTAAATCAATGGATACAAGTCCCAAAAGGGTTTTAATTACCCTTTTGGGGCTTATCCAGGGAAAATCATTAACAATTGACATGTTTACAGGAGTCTAAGTAGCTCTTTACCTCCTTGGCACATCAAAATAGCCGGTTATTTGCTAATTGTTTAAGATTTACAGTGGTTGTAACATTGTAACCAGGTTGCCAAAAGGTTTTAGTTTACCAATTAGGCCAAGGTCAGCCATTGATCCAAGCTTTGGAGCTGTCCACGCCTCTGAGTCCTCAGAATTTGGGTACCCTGGCTCTCTTTCATGTCTTTTGTCCCCCTTGCCTATTTTTCATGTCAAAATAGAAAATTAAGCTTCAAGTGAGATATCCACTATGGGTGTATCAAAAGTCCATGTAAGAATACCATGATATTAAGAGCTCAAAACATGCATAACACTATTCTTAGTGTATGTGTAACATGGGATTCCTCACATTCCCATTATTTTGGCGTGAAATTAAGAAAAACAAAAATTTTCATGGATCTTTTATGTGGTATTGATGATGTGGTATTGAAGTATTTTCCATATTACCACCTCAAGGAGTAAATTTGAGCTTATTCACTCCATGGAGCTACCCTAGGTGAACTTTTGTGTAGAATCCAAATCTGGCCTTAAATTCATGGATTTACTTACTCAATAAAAGGATATTCATCTTTCCTGAGATAAAAGATGATGAATTTTGGATATATGCAGGCCTTATGAGCTATGCATAATTCAAAATTTATTTTTAAGATAATTGTGGCCTTTTTGGGTATGTAAAATATACCTCAAGGCTCACATATATGATCAAATTAAGCTCAAACTTTGATCCTTAAGAACTTTTGTGTTTTACACGCTACAGAACTTTAGAGAGTGAATTAAAATAGCTTGGCATAACCTTATCATGCTTCCAAGAGAGTCTAATTACATAATCAAAACTTTATTTTTGATGATTTTTGTTGTAGCTCATCTCTCCTGTCGAAATTTAATATTTTAAACTTCAAACCATGATTTCAAGGGGTTATACCCTGAATTCTAAAAGAACAATTACGTCATTATTCATGAATGAACTAGTAGAATCTGACTGTCCACTTATTTTTAAGTTTGGACCACTTTCACAACAAAGTGGTCAACAGCTCTGTTGATTTTAGTCAATAATCCATTACAGGTTTTAACCTTATTTATAAAGTGAGAAATAAAGTTCATTTCTGTGTTTCTACAGTAATTACACGGTGACTTTATTTTTGGTTTATCACTCATCACTCTATCATCTATATTTTAAAAGATATTAACTAAAATCCTTGAATATTTGCGTTGACCAAAAAAGTGCATATATTCAGCTTAAGTCTTTAAGTATTGACTTTGAAGATTAGCTTCTTAATTATCTTATGTGTGAAATTTCATGGCAAATCCAATGGTACAATTTATTCCACATTTTTTTTCATTGGTTTCTGAAATACTCAATGATTTATGTTTTTTATAAGGTATTATAGCTTATAGCTCATTGAATATTGCTTTTACAGATATGCCATAAAAATGGTAAATGTGTATTTTACCATGGGGAATACAATGGTGTAATTTATTTCACATTTATATTAACTGGCCTTTGAGTTAAACCAAGTTTTAAGCCTATTTAGGGCAAATTCATATTTTTAAGATAATTTTTTCTAATGTATAATTATTTTAAATATTTCTCGTGACCTTTTTGGGTATGTGGTCATATCTCAAAAGTTCACAGTAGCCTAGCTAAAGCTAAGAGGTTCATTAGCCAAATCAGCATGAAGGGAATCTTTCAATGAGGGGGAAGTGTGGCACTGCTTTTTGAGATATCAATTAATAATTAACAAAAAAAATAAAAATAAAAAAAGAATTTGTGACGTCAGATTTAATCAGAAAACGGGATCAGCTGGCTTCATGTTATTCTTCTTAATGGTAAGATTTCAAAATGCCAGTCAGATCCAATTGGAACCTAGGAGTTACAATGCCTTGAATCAGTAGATTAGACAAAAAAATAATAGCATAACATATCTAATAAAATTGAATGAAAACCTTAATGACATCTCAGCCACATTGCTTGCATATCAAGGGAACATCAGGTGAAGATTGGTTGGCCCCACAGTCTCCTCCTATAATATAAACAAAAACTGGCCCAATTCAGTAGCCAGAATAAAAATAAGACAAAAGCAAGGAGTGTATTTGAAGATTGATACTACTTTGAAAAGGTGCTCAATACATAGTAAAGTCATAGTGGAACACCAAACATACAGTAGGAACAATGTACAGCCACCCGCAAGCTTGGAAAACTAGCAGTAAACTTGACTTAAGAGCAAACCACAGGCAATGAGTCTATAAGTACTATTGGAGGGGTATTCGGCATAGTTTCTGTACTAGCATAACAGATATTCTGGGTTTAAGCTAAATTAGTTGTGGACTAAAGCCAAATCAATACAGGTGGTACTGGAACCAAGGGGTAAAGGTGGATTTAGCTTGGGGAAAAGGATTCACTTCCTACAATTACCAACACACCGGGTTAAGATCACACTGAAGAGCTATTGAAAGATTTCAATGTGAAATAGTGATCACAAAATAATCTTTCAATGGTTTCTGAAGTTGTAAAGGGAACTACTACCTTTGATTACCGAAATTAGTGAAAACATGGCATTCACTATAACCACCAACCTGATCCAAATCAAGCTACTGTACTGTATAATGAGGTACAGAAGAAGCTAGGAGTACCAGTACCTCCCCTGATCTGGCCAATTATTGAATGAAACACCCAATGCTGTTTACAGAACTATAAAGATGAAGTGACACCAGGAATACCCAGAATTTCAGTCCACTTTGATTTGAATATAAATGTAAAAGAAAAACACTCACCTAGACCCAGAACGAACTAACCAATGCAATTAGGAGTAGGTGTATGACATCGTAGCAATTGAGAGTCCCAATGACTTAATTTTGGGAGGGTATTGCAGCAAAATGGTCAAATCCATCTTGCACCCAAATCTGCTATAAGAGTTAAAGGAACTTAACAACCAAGTTCAAACCATGCGAAGCGGTTTAGAGCACATTAAATGGGGTTTTGAACAAACTAAATTTATATAAAACAAAAAAAATAAATCAATAAATCAATAAGTAATAAAAAGAATTAAAAGAAAGAAGAAAAAAAAAGCTCACCAGATGCTGTGCTACACAGGGTAAGGGGTGGGTAGTACGACGCATTTAGAGGTCTTTGCAAATAGGAAACAATAACACGAAGTGGTATCAAGCCTCACTTGGGATATACTACCCTAATGTAGCCAGAATTGGACTCCCACAGGCAGCCAATCCACCTCATTACCTAAATCAGAAGCCCAACTTCATTGAGACCACCAAAATGAGTCTAAACCATACTTGAAATTTAATTGACTCAACAGTACATCAAAAATAATAGTAATAGTAGCTAAATATATAAATCAACTACGTTTTATTACTTGATGTTTGTAATTTAAATTATTAATGTTTATTTCAAAAAAAAATAACAAATGAAAAATGAAAAAAAAAACATCAATAGTAATAATGATAATAATAATAACAAATTAAAATTTGAGTTAAAGATATAGGCCTAAACAAATGAGAATTGAACAAAAAAAATCCCTGGGAAAGGCTTTAAACTTCCCAATTTTATTTTTATTATTTATTATCATTTACTGATTTTTTGATTCTACTGATGAATTATTATTTTAAATTTTTTTATATGAGCTAAAATATGTATATAAGAACAAAAAGTGTAAAAAACAGAATAAACCCTGGTTCTCATTAATCAAAGAAAATGATAACAGAAAAAACAATATATATATAACAGAATATGTCTAGAAAACAACAAAAAAAAGAGCCCTCAGTATGGCTATAAACTGCTTATTTTATTTTATTTTTCATGCTTAATTTATATTTGGATATTGAATTAAACTGACATATTTCATTTTTTATAGGCTACAGGGCTATAAATAACAAATGTCCTCAGCAAGACATTAAACTTCTCAAAATTTGTCATTTAATTTGATTTTATTTTTGAAATCATGCTGAATTATTTAATTTTAAATTATACAGGCTTTCACTATAAAAAGCTGCCCTCAGCATGGCTTAAAACTGCTTAGTTCTTTTATGAATTATAATTTTGATTTTTCAATTTTCTAATTGATTTTTATTTTGAGATTATACAGGGCTATAAATTAAAAAAATATGTCCTCAGAAAGACATTAAACTGCTAGATTTTATTTTTTATATCTACTTCTTAAATTATTAAATAATGAGCTTGCTAATGTTTTTAGTTTTTCAGTTTGGTAAAATACCTTAGGAGGGCTTGAAAAAGAACAAAAGTAAAAAAGGCCTCAGAAGGGCTATAAGCTGCTTAATTTCATTTTTTATCATGATTCAATTAGTTAACTAACCATGTTTTTTCAAGAATGAACAGGGCTTTGAAAAGAAAAGAGCCCTCAGCAAGGCTTTGAACTGCTCACTTTTATTTTTTATCATTTATTAAATTTCTTATTTTAACTGACATATTAGTTTCTTTACAGTTTTTTATATGAATCAATATATCTAGCAGAATGAGGGTTGAAAATGAAAAAGCCCTCAGCATGGCTTTAAACTTCTTATTTTCTTCTTATTTTGAATTTCATTATCCCTTATGAGCTTATTTTAATTACTGAAAGAATATTTATTTGGATTTACCAGGGTTTAACAAATCAATAATATGTCCTTAGCAAGACAATAATCTGCTGATTTGGTTTTTTTTATATATTTAATTTTTTTAGGGAATAAATTCAAGGAGAATTACCTCAATGGCTTCAAAATAAAAAAGGGGCCCTAATAAAGGATTTAAAATCATTATTCCCTTCAAATTTCTTTCTAATTAGCTATACTGACATAACTAATTTTGGAATGCTACAGGTATTCATCATTAAAAATAATTACTTGATTTTATTAGCATAAGAATGCTTTTGAAAGAAATAAAAAAAAGTCCTCAATAAGACAATAAACTGTCCAGTTTAATATAAAACTTGGCTTTGAAGATAAATCAAATGCCATGAAACCCAAAATGCAACATACAGGCCCCTTGAAACAAACCATTGGTGTTTGGCAAGACCATAAACTGTGCCTTCAAATATCAACATGAAACAAAGAAAATATCAAAAAAACCTGTGGTCTTTGGCAAGACCATAAACTGCCCACTAAAATTCTCAAAAAGGACTCAATACAACACAATAAACCAAAGGTCCTTGGAAAGACCATAAACTGCCCCTTCAAATATCAAGAAATACCTCTAACTATCAACAATAAATCAAGAAAATATCAACAAAAGACCTGAAGTCCTAGGCAAGACTATAAACAACCTGAGGTTTTATTTCTTATTTTTTCCAATTTTATTTCATTATAAACAAGAATTAGAGAGATCTACTGAATTAAGCCTTTTGAACATATTTTTTGATTTTTTTTATTTCAAATTCACTTATTTTTTCCTAACAATAAGGGTCATATCCCATTCATGAGCCAAAGAATATTTTATTTATTTATTATCTTTATTACACCTTTCCTACTATTACAACAAGAGCCATTAAATTGGCTTCATTTTTCAACTCAAAAATAAAAATAATTAAAAAAAACTCTACATCAAGTAATGTTTTTTTTAAAAAATAATCACTTTATTTGAAATATTTCTTCAATTACAAAAACGTGATTGGAAATTGTTTGAAAGAAAGAATTATTTGTGCCATGAAGTCATAAATTGAACTCTGAAGGAGCTATTTATATTAAGAACTCATATAGTGATGAAATGATTTGGGTAATTTACCTATTAATAACACCTCAATGTGCTATTCATTTAAAATGGAATTTAAAAAGTCCCCCAAAAAGCAAATAAGAGTTTGTTCATTGTAAAATGTTTTCTTTTTCACTGTTTATAATTTTTAACAACTGAAATGCATTTATGGGTAACAGAAAATCTCAACCATAACGGGGATAGACTTGAAACAAAGTCTGAGTCACAATGATGATTCCAAAAAGAAGAATTGTGGCATCATAAGGGTCATCATATCATTAAAGGATTCCAATTATGCTCATTCAATCATGTCATATTAATTATGAATACTCTCAAGAGCACCAATTTTTACTGATTGGCACAAATCACCACCTTCAACCAAACAGTTCCGTTATCTTGATTTTGATTCAGGATTATTCCTTTTGAAATGTGATCTTTACTCAGTTATATCAATTTTTTAGGTTATTTTATACTTAAAATCAAACAAAAAGAATACTATTCAATCCAGTTTGAAAATCAAATTATGTGAATTTACTGTATTATGATTTATTTTTTTAAAATCCCTAGAAAAAATAAGACATGGTTGAACTTATTTCTTACACTATCCCTTATAGTGGAAGCTCTGGGGGAATGAGAACATATTCTCTTAAAACTTTGAAAACCAACTCAAGATTTTTAAATGGAGAGGGGGGCCCTCATCCAAACAAATATTATTAAAAAAAATAAATCAATCAATATCAGAAATCAATTATAAATCATCTTATTATTATAGTTTTTTTCATTTTTCATTTTTTTATAACAGGTATAATTCAGGAATACAAAAGAACAAAAGGACATAAATTATTTTGAATGAATAGCAAGAAAATTGGGAAACAACTTATCATAGGACAATTATTCAGAATACTGAAAATAAAGAAGATTATTTATGAAGAAAAGAAGGAGTTATTTACCTTTGGACAACACAAGAACTTGGAAACTTCTTTAATTCTGTATTGAAACTCATTTGGAAGTCAAGAATAAGTGGTCAGGAATTATGGACTGAAGGCTTAATCACTGGATTTAGTATGAACTCAGGACTCACTCAACATGATGGACAAACAAGATGATGTAAAACACTCAGCTCAAATTGCCCTTGGGATTTTAAAAAAGCTTGAAAACTCAAGAGGTCCTTAGCAAGATGCTAAGCTGATTCCCCTGTAGACTTGGGCAGGGAAAATTTTGAAACAATAACAGCCAAGAAGCTGGAGGGGATTGTCCCAGTCAGGAGAAGTGCTGAAAGACCAGTTTTGTCCTCAGAATCACAATAAACTGCTCCCTTTGTGTAACAGGAAAAAGGGGGTTCACAGGAGTTTATCATTATCAAATTGGCCAGAATGAACAAAGTGGAGTCCTAAGCCATCAATTAAGACAAGGAAATTCCTTATCAAGAAATAAAACAACCAGAAGAATCTTGCATCAAGTGGGAATCATGAAGATTGAAGAATAAAACAAGAGTCAAGTGGAATCCAAAATACAGCCCAAAGGAGCTCAAGAATCAAGATAACCCCTTGGATTAGGCCAGGAGGTCCTTGCATTACTTAAACTGCATGACTTGTATACCTAATATACAGGGGTTACACACCTAGTTGTAGTTCCTGTATGACCTTAAACTAAATTTTTATGGAAGAAAGAAGAAATAAGAAGTGTGAATACCTCAATATTTCAGGACACAAATCATTCAAAAAAGAGAAGAAGAAACAAAATAACTAATTGAAGATGGATCACCTAATTTTAGCAGCCAAATACACATCAGTCCTGAAGAAGGTGAGACAAGTCAATGAGCCAATTGCTAAAGACCTTAACCCGCCTTTGGAAAGACCACCTTTGTAAAGAGATCCTTATGAAACATCCTTATCACCCAACCCACCTATATTTCAAGAAACCTTCAAGGTCACCCATGAAAGACTGCAAGCAGGAAAATTTGGCCCACCATGATGGTTATCAAAGGAAGAAATAAATTTACTCAAAAATGTTATTACTTTAAGGGAAAAAGCATTAGCCTTCTGTAAAGAAGAAAGAGGATTAATCAAGCACTCATATGGAAAACCTTAAAAAATACCAGTAATACCTCATGAACCTTGGCAGAAGAAACCAATTCCCATTCCCAAATCAATTTTAACTCAGTTTACTGAATTAATCAAAGAAACAATCAGGACTGGACTCTATTAGCAATCCACTTCAAGCTGCACAAGCCCAATATTTTTTGTGTCCAAATCAAAGGGGAAACTCAGAATTGTCCATGAACTTCAAGAACTCAACAAAATCACCATCAAGGATGCTGGCTTACCACCTCATATTGAAGAATTTGTAGATGAATTTTCAGGAAGAGCATGCTATGGACTAGGAGACATCTTGGGAGGATATTATGAAAGGGAATTAGATGTAAGTACAAGACCCCTCACCACTTTTGAAACACCCCTGGAAGGATGCAACTCACAAGACTACCCCAAGGAGCCACCAACTCCGTAGCAGTATACCAAGCCCAAATGACCTGGATACTCCAAGAAGAAATACCAAAAAGTGTAGAGCTTTTTATTGATCATGGAGGAATAAAAGGACCAATATCACTTTACAACCAAGAAACACTACCATAAAACCCCTCAATCAGAGGGTTTTTATGGGAATATGCCATAACCTTAGAAAGAGTTTTATTCAGGATTGAAGAAGCAGGACTTACTATCTCAGGATCAAAGTTTGCATGCTGTGTTCCGGCTTTGGACATAGTAGGACATGTTGTATCATTTAAAGGAAGAACAATTTCAAAACAAAAGATCAAAAAAATTCAAAATTGGCACACACCTCTTAACAAGAAGGAAATAAGTGGATTTCTTGGTCTTTGTGCCTATGTAAGGATGCTTTTTGAGAACGTTTCACAAGTTGCATCACTACTCAGAAGGCTCATCAGAGAAAATGTTGACTGGGACTGGGATAAAAAATGTGAAGAAGCTTTCCAAAAGCTCAGAGGAATATTTGGAGAAGAAATAACCCTCAAGAAATTGGATTATGACAAGGGAGCAGGAAAAATTAAGCTAGCAGTAGATTCAAGCTACATTGCTGCACGAGCAGTACTAACTCAAGAAGACAAAGAAGGAAAATATAGACCAGTATTATATGAATCAATAACTTTTTCAAAATTAGAATCAAAATAATCACAACCAAAATCAGAACTCTGTGAAGCTGCAACAATTCTCAAGAAGCTTCAGACAATAATTTGGGGACAACATTTTGAATTACAAGTTGATGCCAAGGCCTTAATTGAAATGATCAACACCCCTTGTTTACCCAATTCCCCCATGACAAGATGGGTGCCTTTCATTCAACTATTTTCCTTTGATTTGATACACAAACCAGGGAAGACTTTCACTATGCCAGATGGGCTATCCAGAAGACCAAAAAACTCAGAAGAAGATGGAGATGCACCAGAATTTGATTAAGAAGAAGATTGGATCAAGACACACCCTGGATTTGGGGTTATGAATGTAAATTCACTCGATTTTTCAGGAATGCAAGTACCAACCAAACAAGAAGGATTTTGGAAAAGAATGCAAAAATACTCAAGTACAATGAAAAAATCACAATCAAGTAAAGATGAAAAATTGAGAATGATAAAAAGAAGGTCATCCAAGTTTTTCTTGGAAGAAGGCCAACTCAAAAGAAGAAACAACCCACACCCTGAATTGGTGATATTAATTCAGGAATTTCAAAGCTACATTTTAAAGTCACTTCATGAAGACATGGGCCACAGAGGGGAAAATGAAACTTATAGAAGAACTAAAGCAAGATTTTGGTGGGAAGCAATGAAGAAATCAGTCAATAAATGGGTTCAATCTTGCCTGCCCTGCCAAAAGAGAAGTCAAAACTTACAAAGGGAACAAGGAAAATCTACAGCAACACCAAACATCTTTGAGAGGGTTAGTACTGATGCAGTCCATATCAAATCTGGAAGATGGAAGTACATGGTTGTGGCCAGAGATGATTTTTTAGGATGGCCAGAAACAGTTGGACTAGTCAAATTAACAGAAAAAGCAGTTGCAGAATGGTTCACCTCAGAATGGATATGCAGGTATGGCTCACCAAAAGAGGTAACTGTTGATTGACGGCCAGAGTTTGGGAAAGAATTGCAAGATGCAGTAAAGGAATCAGCATCAAGGATAAGAGTCACTACAAACTATTACTCAGAGTCTCAAGGAATGGTGGAAAGGGGCCATAAACAACTCAAAGATGCACTAGTAAAGATGTGTGGGGAAAGTGGAGGAAAATGGAAAAAATATCCACCACTAGTTACATTGGCTGACAGAATTTACACTAAACGATCAACTGGTTTCTCACCATAGGAACTTCAATTTTGACAACTACCAGTATTACCAGTTGATATTGAAACAAAAACATTTTTAGCAGTAGAATTGCACAAAATATCCAAAACTGAGGAATTATTAGAATCCAGAGCTAAACAATCAGAAGGAAAAGAAGAAATGAGAAGGAAAGCAGCAGAAAAACTCAAAAAATCAAGGGAGGACTCAATGAAATATTGAGATAGAAGAATGGCACACCAACTAAGATCACCACTTAATCCAGGAGATTTGGTCCTGGTTTACAATGAAGCAAAAGAAACTAATTGGGGACTAATTTTCAACAACAAATGAATTGCACCCTGCAGATTAATCAGACAAATAAACAATGGACCTTCTGAGCTTGAGGAGCTGGATGGAACAGAATTAGAAAGAATATTTGCAGCATCTCGAGTCACGAGGTTTTACCCAAGAGGAAAGTTGATAGACACAAAAGAAGACACAGAAGAAGAACAAAATGAAGAAGATGAATCAATAAATGAGGAAGAGGTAGTTGAGAGACCACAGAATGAGATAAAGAATAGGGAGCTGTCACCTGGAATGCTGGGAACAGCATTAAATGGATAGGGGGAGGTGGTATTCCATACCTTTTTTTAACCAGGCTCAAGCTCATAGTACCCCATAACAGCAGTAAATCCAGCGTACAGGAAGAATTACACTCAAATTTTACACCAAAAAGTCAACTTTATAGAAATAAGCTGGATTTAACGCATAAAATCATGGCACAGGCACCAAAGGGCAGTGTATGTGTATAAATAAATTATTCAATTTCATTATCCATATGTAAAAATCACGTTACATATAGCAAACTAGTTACAAAAAATAAGGTACCACCCTTTAAATTACACACCCCACCCAGATTTACACCCCCTTATAGCTACGGGACTCATAAAGCATGAAAATTGCACATGAATTAGTTACACAGCCACCTTGCATTCAACAGAGAAAGTCACAAGATGCAAAAACTAAACCCCATGAGATTCCTGAAAGTCATTTACAACACAGCCACAGGAGTAACTTATATTATATCCACAGTAAACCCACTTGAAACCTTAAAACACATCAAAATTCTTTACAGAAGTTATCACCTCATGCAAGTCAAAACCAGTTACAACAGGCTGCATGCAGTATACATTCTTATTGAAATCTCAACCACATGACTATGCACAGCATGTGTCAAGCTAAAACTCACATCATCTCATACACAACAGTAAATTCATCAGTGCAAGAAACTATCACCTGACTTCATTTTAGAGTTCAAGAAGAAGAAAACAACCATGACACCTGCATAATTTAAACCGCCACTTCTACCAAGCCTAAAAAATGACATATGCAAAGGAAATAAAAAGTCATAATGTGATACTATACCCACCAACAGAATATCTTGTGACAGAAAAAAGGCTGTGCCCAAGAAAAAAATGCAGCCAAAATAAAATCACCACATGCATGCAAGGAAAATCCAAGAATATCACATCATAATTAGTTCACCAAAATATTATCATGTGATTAATGGAGGCTGTTCAGAGAAAGAATTATCACCAAACGTTGAATTACCTGACCCAGGCATTAAAATTCCTCACCAAAAAGAAATTCACATTATGGAATTAAGAGGAATTAAAGTGGAAAAAGACAGCTCTCATGGAGAGCCCCCTGGGATCCCAAAAGGTATAAATAGAGGGGCTCTCTCCCCCCATGAAACTTATATCCCCTGCACACTAGAGGCCTCGGAATAATTCATTCCCAACTTGGGAGGTAGTCCAGTATATCATAGTAAATTTACTAGCCCAGTAGCTAAGCTCAGTGGAAGTACAGTGTTGAAGATTACCCAGTAGCTAAAGCTCAGTGGAATCTTATTATTATTAAAATAAAAACAAAAATTATCCAGTACTAGAGATTAGGGTTACTACTCTATTAAAATATTTTATCCAGTAAAATTAACACCATTTATTAAGACTCAAAAGATAACTTACCCCTTTCAAAATCGAATATCAAAGAATCTTCCCTCTTAAATTTAACAAATACAATTTTATCTTATTATCAACAACTCCTAAAAAAGATAACAAACCTTTAAAAAATTACTTTACTCTATTATAACTATACCTTAACAAAAGTACCTTTTTCAACACCCATCAAAGTTTTCTAAAACACCTTAAATAGCTCATCTTACCAAAATTTTAACACCAAGAAGAAACCACTCACCCCAATTTCACTGAAAATAAAAATTATGAAGACAAGTATTTAATTAAATCCTAAAAATTAACCAAAATTTCTGACATTATTTCTTCATATTATTTATTGAATAGGTTTGATCTGAGACTGTTGAATTTTGTCTTCTGCAGTTGTAAAGCCACTTACTAATTTTATTTTTGTTTGTGAGCTCCAAGGAAGATTTTGTTCAGTATTTTAGGAGGGGCAGGCAATACACCCTTACCACCCTTGGTTACAGGAGCTATTAGAAATTCAAAACTAGTTACCTGTGATTTCCCCCTCCAGGTACTTCCTCATTTTAATCCCACACAAGAGGAGTTCCCACAGTATTTGGGTACTCCAATCATGGGTAAAACCATTAGAATATTTTAATTCTATTACATAAACACAGAATATTCAGATCATGTATTCTAAGGTCTGTATTATTCTTTCTGCTAGACCATCAGTTTGGGGGTGGTAAGGTGTTGAGAATGATAATTTTGTTCCAAACAGCTTATGGAGGTTTGTCCATAATTCTGAAGTGAATCTTGGGTCTCTATCACTTATGATATTATGTAATAAGCCTGTGTGGCTTATGGATTTATTCCATATTATTATGGCTGTGTCCATATCTGTTTCATCTTTGTGACATGGTAAGGAAATTGGAGTTTTTCTGTACCTGTCACCTAATAATACACATGCATTATAACGTCTGTCTCCTCCTGGAGGTAAGGCCGTTAACTAATCCATGTAAACTATTTCCCAAGGACATTTTGGTTCCTGGATTTGTATAATAATTTCAAATTTCTTTCCTGTGGCTCTGTTTGCTTTTTGACATGTTTCACAGGTTTGGAAGTATTCTGCAACATCCTTCTTCCAATTTGGCCACCAAGAGCAGGTTTTGTCCCTCTCTAGTGTTCTGTTTTCTAAGAGATTTCAAGCTGCAACACTATCATGACATTTGGGTAGTATAGTGTTTATTAGAGTTCTGTTTGTTAAATCCAAAAACATGTATAGTTAGTTTGATGATAGGTGATTCCATCAAGGAGGTGGAATCATCGTTTATGAAATGGTTTTTTTCCCTATTTCATCTAGTTTTGATGAAAGTGATGGGTCTTTACAGTCTTTGATTAGAGGTTGGCATAAGATATGACATTATTTTCCATTTTATAGCTTTCTTTAACTTGGTTAAAGATTCCTGTGCCAATATCTGTGACACATAGGCTGTGAGCTTTAGAGGTAATTTCATATACCCAAAAGACCACAAATACAAAATTAAAATATAAATATAAATAAAATTAATTTCTTTATATTATTAAAATGAAAATGAAAATATAAATATAAAATTCTATTTACAATTAAAAATTTAATTAAAATTTGAAAATAAAATTACATTTATACTTGAAAAAATTAAGTAAAAATGAATTTTTAACAAAATTGTAAAAAAATAAATAAATTTGGAAAAAAGTTGAATAAAAATTATTAAAAAGTTTTATCCAATAAATAAACATATAAAAGTTATTTCACCATTGGATTCCTCATAAAAAATCAGGTGAGATCACCTCTGAGGGAAAATTTTGTAACTCAACTCTGAATAAGCTTAAATTGAGTTTTTAGTATTTTCTGTATGAAAATTGAAAATCCTCAACACTTTTATTTAATTGAAATCACATGTAGTGTTAATCACCAAAATTTGTGTTAAAATTGAGGTGTTGTGTATATTTTAGAAGTTATGAGGAATCGAAGTATTTTCAATTGAATTCAATTGAAATGTCAAAATGTGCGCGTGTATTACATAAGTGAACTTTGATTTACATATGAGGTATCAAGTATTACTGTAATGAACTGTACAAATCAATTGAATTACCTTTGTAAATTATAAGTATAATACCTGATGAGGAATTAAAGGAAAAAATAATATAGAAATATCAAATTTGGGGGGGAAAAGGAACTCCAGCTCTAAGGGGAAGCTAGACCCCCAAAATCCTTGCTGACATGCGTGTGGTATCAAAATTCACACAAATGTTCATCACTTTTGGCCTGGAATTGAGTTACAGGGTCTGTGGACTCAATTGATGATGAGGTTTTGATACCAACTGGGGTAGTTTTAAGATAAAAGAATAATAGTAAAAACAGTTCTAACTGGTTTCTACTTCTCTTAAACACATTCTGACGTGTTTTGAAGGCTCTAGGCAAGGTATTGCTATAGTAATGGCTGATTTAAGGGTCTAAAATGGCTAAAAATGGCTTAAACCAGCCCTTTTTTGATCTAAACCAGGGTTCAATGATGCCTTAATTAGCTTTTTTGTTGTCAGACTGTTTTTCACGACTGAAAAGAGTAAATTTACTTTTGGAGTAAGAAAATTGATGGCTATAAAAGAATGTCTTCTTTACCCCACTTTTCTCTTAATGTTAGAATCATTTCCTTTTATAATTAGTTTAAACACTGTTAAACCAATCAATAAAAGCTTCCAACCACCTTTTGTTAAATCATTTTAAACCTTCTAACCATGTGAAACAATCATTTTAATCATTGTTTGTAACTCTTATAATCATTTTTACCCCTGAACCACCCCAAAAGTGAATCAAAGCAGCTTTCATCACTGTAAGCTTTGTCACTTTGTTTCCAGATTCACTCTGGTCACTTTTGGGCGTGTTTTCTCTTTAATATTATTTTTAAAGACTTTTTTCTTTAATTAATTGCTTGCAGTTCTTTGCCCAATTAATTTCAATTGAAATTGCTCTTAAAGAAATTTCTTTTTTAGCCTTAAATATCTCTTGTAGAGTATTTTTGGCTATATTTTGGTTGTTGGTAAAACAATAACTCTTTATAATATTATTGTTTTATACTAAAAAAGTTATAAACAATTAAATTGGCGTGCTTTCTCTTAAAAATATTATTTCTTAATATTTTTAATTGATTTTTACCTTATACAAATTTTGAGGACAGGAAAAGTACTTGATTTTTAATCAAAGTTTCATATCCACACCTTACATATGCCTTCTATATGGTGTTCCCCCTGTGGTACCCATGCTGGATTTTCAGGTGTATTTTCCAGAGTCAATCTACTAAGACCATCTGCATTTTTATGAATATTACGAGATTTATGAACTATAGTCATATTTACTCTATATGCTAATATCGCAATTTGCCATCTTAGCATATGTCTATTTGGATTTTTCATGTTTAATAAATATTTTACAACATTGCAATCTGTAATTACATCAAACACTGTTCCATCCAAAAAAAGTGTAATTTTTCTAAAGCCGACACTAAGCAAAGGCATTCCATTTGGCTTGCTCCATATTTTGCCTCTGTTGGCTTTATCTTTCTTGAAATGAAGAAAATTGGTCCTTCAACAGGTTTATCATTGATGATTTGTGTCTAGTGTAGTGTAGCACCCAGCCCTTCTCCACAAGCATCAATGTATAACTTTAAGGGTAGTTTCCAATTTGGCATTAGAAGAAAAGGGACATTTCTTAGGGAATATTTTTGAGTCTCCATATGCCTTGACCCTTTCTTCTGTTATCTCATATACTGCCTGTTGTCCACAGAGTATATACAAGGATTTGAAATTTTTTGCAAAGTCTTTTACATGTTGTATGTAGTAACCAGCAAATGCTAAAAATGATTGTGTTTATTTTTTGGTTTGGGCATTTATTTTAGTAGTACTTCTGCTACTTTGTTCTTATCTATGCCCAGAGTAAGTCCAGATACAACATTTCCTAGTGTGTTTAGTTCACTATATGCAAAGTGACCCTTCTTCAAGGGAAGTTTCATATTTATTTGCACTATCTTTTGTAGTACCCTTTCTAGCCATGTCAAGTGACTTTCCCAAGTTTCTGAGCAAACTATGATGTATCAATCTAGATAATCAACCATCCTTGTGAAAATTCTTCAGGAAATATGGTATTTGTCATCCTTTGATAATCGGAAGGTGCATTTTTTATACCAAAGAGCATTCTTAAGTATTCAAAAATTCCACAGTGGACTATTATCCTTAGTAGTCTTTTTGAATTGTCCATTAAGTGATTTTGCTGAAAACCTTTTAGAACATCCATGGCTGTGATGAACTTGGCCTTTGACAATTCTGTCAATGTCTCATGTATTCTGGGTATTGGATATTTGTCAGGGATGGTATAGGTGTTTAGAGCTCTAAAGTCTCCTACCATCCTCGATTTTCCCTCATGCCAAGTTGTAATGACAGGTATAGTGACTTCTACGTGTTCATTATGCCCTACTTTCCTTAATACTCCAAGGTCCATTAAATCTTTAATGTGTACCTCTAAAGCTTCTCTAGCTCATGGGCTAGCTGGGTATGCTGGTCTTCTTGATAAGGGTGGATGAGGGTTTTGCACATTAAGAAAAATGTGTACCTTATGTCCAATTATGGCACCTATTGGTTCTTTATCAGCTGCGAAGGCATTCTTATATTTAAATAAGAGTTCAATCAATCTTTCTTTAATTTTTTCTGTGAATTCTTGATTGAGTTCTGCCTCTTTAAGTTGTTCAGCTATGAAAAAATACACTTCTGGGATTTCCTCTTCATTCTTAATAACTGTATTTTTTTTTTGTTATTTAAGAAGCCAAATTTTTGTCTCTTGCTGTCTCCCATGGTAAAATATCTGTCTTCTTTGATTAGAGATATCTATGCCATAAATTGACAAGTAATCAGTTACAAGTATGAAATTGTTACAAGCACAGTTGTCCATTACCACAAACTCTACTTTCACTTTAACACATTCTGAAGGGAGAGGAAAAATGAGTGTTAAGTCAATTATTCCAAGAGGGCTCATGCTTTCACTTGCACTACTTAATTTTAATCCTTGTATTGGTATAGGTTTTTCTTCTAAATCTGGTATAATTGTTTTCAAATAACGTTTACCAACATAGGTAAAATATTCTCTCATATCTAAGTTCACTTTTTCCTCTTAGTTTTCAACCATGACAATGCTTATACTTGATTTTCCAGATGTATATTCCATTCATTTTGATGGCTTGTTTCTCTAAAATTTAGCATCTTGTATGTTTGTCAGGATTGTGTCAGATGTTCTAACTTGGGGTAAGTTTGAATTAAAATGCAGTACTTCATATACCAAATCAATAATATTAAGCTGTGAATTAATTATATTTGCTTCATCACTTTCAGAAGTTTCTGATTATTCAGTGTCTTTTTCAAAATAAGATTCTTCTTCTTTGTCATTATAGTCTTCTGTTTCCACAATTTCATTTTTTTTTGCTTTTTTGAAGAAATTATTCCCTAAGTGTCTAATACTGTCACAGGGGCTCTTCTGGAAGAAAGAGGGCCTGGCACTCAGGAATGAAGAACTCACTTGTAGGGCTCAAAAAGATATAAGGAATAATAAAGATTAATTTTTATAAAGAAGAAGAAGGGAAAAGACAAGTATGCCAAAGATAAATGAAAAGATTAGAAGCCAAAGGCCAAAGATAATAAAGGAAGCCAACCAAGTGAATCCTCAATTCACTTTTTCAACCTGCCAGAAAAGGGAAGGGAATTAGTAAAGGATATGACCACCAAGATACACCGACAGGCGAGGAAGAAAAGGGAAAGGGTGCTGAATGACTGACTTAACATTATCAGTATTAACTTGAATAAATTAAAATAAAGTAAAGATAAGAATAAATCAAATATCTTAACTGACTGGAGAAAAAGTCCCCAGGTGCTGAAAGGTGGCCAGTATATGTGAAAAGTTGAAAGACTGATCCTGGAAGGTGAGTCACCGGCTGTATTGTCTGAATTGGGTCAATACAGCTCTGGCCATCTTGATAATTGAGTTGTGTGATTGAATTCCCACAGTCAAATATGAGTTGGCCCAATTGGACCAAGTACATACAGCTTGATTGATTGACGCCTGTATGGACTAATTGAGCTGTCCAAGGAGTATTGAAATACTTGATGCCTTTACAACTGATTGAAATGATGTATAACCTCTGAGAATTCCCTTGGAATAATCCTGAATGAAATTTCCAACCCAGCTCCTGCAGGACCAGGTGGTTGGAATCCTTAAATGGTCTTCTGATTGCTGCCATGGATTGCCAGACTGATGAGTTGAGAAGTACTCCTTTAAAATGGGAATGGATTTTGGGACCGTGATTTGGAAAGTAGGAATTGGGTCATGAAAACTTCACCAATGAATTTCTGAGCAAACATGGTGCATAATGAGATATAATACCATATATGCACCACTCCTGCAACCTTGAGTATGGGGTGCATGGAGGAATGGAAGAATTCCCCTTAAGGTGAGGGGCAAGCTTGAGATGAGCTGATCTGGTGGCCTCTTGTGGTTCCAGAGGCCATGGGCTGAAACAATGGTCCATAGTGATCCTACGCCAAAATGGGTCCTATGGTGATTTATGGCCATTTTGGGTTTGATGGAATTTGGGTCCAAGACTGGCTCAGGTGTGCCCAATTGTGGTTTGGGACCCACCTGGCCTTGGAGCTAATGGGCTTCCTCCTTTGGCCCCTTTTGGCCTCATTGGATTAGGCCAAAAGGGGCCTAAATGGCCCACGGACCGTAGAGGCCATAGGGGGCCTAAATGGCCCAAAAAGGCCATTTAGGCCATGGACCCCCTAATGAAAAGGGTTTCCCCAGAGCCCATGGTGAGGGCAAGGGAACCCAGAACCCCCTAGGAGACAAAGAGACCCCCCAGGCCCAAAGCAAAGCTAGAGGCCTGGGGGTTGAGGATATGGAAATTGGCCAGGGAGGCCAATGATGGCAGGATATGGCCTGAGGCCATAAATGATGGTTGGGGCCATTAAAGGCCAGGGAATGGTGATTTGGCCAAAATGCCATAGAGCACCAGAAGGGGCCAAATTATCCATAGAATATGATGTGGCCAATTGGCCCCAACTTGGTCCCAGGTTGGAATTGCCGCAACACCAATGGAGGAGGGTCATTCTTCGTGGTTGTGACAGTACACCCATAGCTTGAATGGTGAGCTCCTGAGAACCAAGATAAGGTAGAAGCCTTCTGAGGCTGTTGAGACGGATTAGACGTAGGGATTCCAGAGGTAATTGAAGCTTGAAAACAGAAAATTTGAACTGATAAAAGTATTGGCATATGAATTGAGGTTGACTTGGTCTTTTCTTGAAATTTGGCTTGAAAATGCTTAAGACATGAGTTTGGCATAAAGATTTTGGCATTAAGATTTATAAGAAAAGAGATTGAGAAAATATAAAGGAACGACTATAAAGAAAGAAAAAGAAAATAAAAAAGGAAAATGAATTTTGAGGGGAGTCCAATCATCATCATGGATTTTGACAATTGATTTTGAAAGTGGCCAAAGACCTGGATAAAGGAATTTTATGCAAGGTGCTCACAGAGTGGCCAAGGTGATGTTTTGAAAGATTGTAGACCCCTCAGGGAAGTGCACATCAAGAGAGGAACTTACTTTTGGTAGTTACCAATGCTGCCAGTGCCATAAATAAGAGAAAGTTTTGATAAATGAATGTGTTGAAAATATAATATCTTTTGAATGAAAATAAGAAAGGAATGGTCCATTTGCCCCAAGTGGAAATGGGTATAGCATGGACTTGATGTTGAAAGCCAGGCCAGAAGATCTGTGTCCAAATTTGAAGGTTCTGACAGAGTGGCCAAGGTGATGCTTACAACAGAGAAGAGTAGAATACCCCTAAAGGTGCATACTAGGAGTGGGACTTACGTTTGGTAATTCCCCTCCCCAACAAGCACCATAAAAGTTCAAGCTTTTGATGAATTGGGTCCTGGCTTGTCAGGAGACAAAGAATGAAAATATTTGACAAATTCAGGACAATTATTGAGGTTTTCAGCTGGTTCCAATGTGGATCTTTCTGAGTCTTGACAGAAACCTTTCCATTCCACCAGATACCATAACTTTCTTTTCTTGAGCTTTGAATCCAGTATTTGAGAGACTTACCATTCCTCTTTTTCTTCAATGATGATTGGAGGAGGAGGCTCGTGATGCTGATTTGGGATTTTTGATGTCTTGACTGGTTCCAAGAGTGAAATATGGAAGACTGGGTGGATGGATTTCCATTGAGATGGAAGCTTGAGGTGGTAAGCATGAGTACTGACTTTCTTCAAGAGTGGAAAAGGACCCAACAATCTTTCCGACAGTTTCTTGGTGGGTCTGGTTGATTTTATGTTCTTGGAAGAAAGCCATACCATGTCACCAGGATTGAAAACAGGTGGACTTGCTCTACTCTTATCTGCATACCTCTTAAGCCGGTTTATAGCAACTTCAAGTTCTCTCTTGACATCTTGCTTTACTGCTTGGATTTTTGTTGATAACTTTTCAGCAGAAGTATATTTAGTGATGTGAACTGAGTCAAATTGTGGATCTCTTCCATAAACAGTGAAAAATGGGGATTTCTTGGTTGAAGAGTGAGCAGAATTATTGTAGGCAAATTCAGCCAGAGGGAGCCAGGTGTTCAAATCATCTTGATGAAAGCTGACATAAATCCAAAGATACTGTTCTAGTATCTGATTTACCCTCTCTGTCTGTCCATCAGTTTCTGGATGGTAAGCAGTTGAAAAATGTCTTGAAATCTTGAGCTGCTGAGAAAGATTGGTCCAAAAGGAAGAAACAAAAAGAGAACCTCTATCACTGACAATGCTTGAAGGAAGGCCATGCTTTGAAAAGATATTCTTGATGAATAAATGGGCCAAATCTAGTGAAGTGATTGAAGAAATTGTTGGAATAAAAACTGCCATTTTTGAGAATCTATTCCCTATGACAAGGATTGAGTAAAAGACATTGGAAAGTGGCAATTGAGTGATGAAATCCATAGAAAGACAATTCCAAGGACCATTTGGAATTGGAAGAGGTTTTAGGAGTACAAACCTCTTATGATGGATATCCTTGTTTCTTGAACACTGTTGACAGGGTGAGACATAATCCTTGATGAATTGAGTCATGCCGGACCAGTGGAAATCCCGCTTGAAAGATTTGAGAGTCTTCTCTTGGCCAGGCTGTCCAGCTAGAGGAGAGTCATGACGCTTTTGAAGAATGCGGAGTTGGATTGTGGGGCATTTGGGACCACCACCCAATCTTTGAAGATAGGAAGTTGGGAAGCGGAATCAAGAGAATAATACTGAATGGATTTACCTTTTCCCAATTCTTGAATGATACTTCTGTACTGAGGATCTTTCCATAGAGCCTTCTGAAGTGAATCAATCAAATTTGACAAAGAGTCCACCTTGACTGCAAAATATCTTGAAGGTTTGACTTCATCCTGCTTGATGAGCTGTTGAAAGTTCATTGGATTATTGCTGATGAAATCCTCCCCCCTCTCCGGATAGATGTCCTCGCGACATGATAAGGCATCCAGAAGAGTAGCTAGGCGGCCAGGGCGGCAAGTGAATGAGAAATGGAATTCAGAAAGGAACTCAGCCCGCGGGCTTGAAGGCGAGTAAGGACATTTGAAGACATAAAGTACTGAAGAGGGGAACTATCAGTGAGAACTTCAAAAGGAGAGGACAGAGAAAGAAGAAAAGCCCTCCACCTCTTGAGAGCCCAGACTATGCAAAGGAGTTCCTTGTCATGAATCTCATAGTTTAGCTCTTCTGGGATAAGCTTGCGGCTGTCAAATGCAATGGGATGTTTTCCTGAGTCACAGACTTGACTCAGTACAGCACCCAAGGCATAATTGGATGCATTGGTCTCTACAATGGTGGGTAGAGAAGGAGTGGAGTGGTGGTGAAGCTGACTGAGACCTTCCTCATTGAGGGGGAAACAGGAATATTTCTTGAGGAAACTGGTGAGTGAACTGATCTTCTTTGAATAATTCTTGATGAAATGGCAGTAGAAGTTTGCAAAGCCAAGGAATGAATGAAGAGCCTTGAGCTTTCTTGGAGGTGGCCAATTGAGCATCTGCTGGACTTTTGCTTGGTCCATCTTGTGGCCTTCAGAAGAAACAACATAACCAAAGTATTCTACACTAGAGACATGAAATAGGCAATTTGAGGCCTTAGCAAAACGTTTATTGGCTCTGAGTCTGGAAAGAACAGTGGACACATGAGTGACATGTTCTTCCTCAGATTTGGAAAAGACCATAATGTCATCCAAATAAACCACAACATAAACATCAAGAAGATCTTGGATTATATCATTCACAAGATTCTGAAAAGAGGCAGGAGCATTGGTGAGCCCAACTGGCATAACCAAGTACTCAAAACTGCCATATTTTGTTCTGAAGCATGTCAAATGTTCATCACCCTCCTTGATTGTGAGAAGGTTATATGCACCACACAAATCAATCTTGGAGAAGATAGAGGAACCATTAAAGACATTGACAAGCTGCTTCATAGGAGGAACAGGATACTTGTTCTTCCTAGTAACAGCAGGGATTTTGTGGTAATCAACACACAAACAGAGGCCACCATCTTTCTTTTTGACAAAGAGGACAGGTGCTCCTGTTGAAGAGGAGCTCGGCCAGATGAAATATTTCTCTACATTATCTGAAATGTAGGCCCTGAGTGTATCTGACTCTTGTTGGGATAAAGAGTAGATCACCCCAACTGGAGTTGGAGACCCATCCAGCTCCATATGATGATCAAAGGCGCAGTGAGGAGGAAGTCTTTCTGCTTTCACCTTGGTGAATACATCCAAATATTGATGATAAGTGGAAAGAACAACCTTCATCACGGTTTCTACTTCTTCTGGCTCTTCCTCTTCATCCCACAACTCCTCCAGGGAGTCATGATAAGATGAAGGAGGAAGGTCCATATTGCCAAAGAAGAGATGAAGTGAAGATACAGAACTATCTTGTCCAACATCTTGAATTTCTTTGAGGACTTCATCTCCAGATAATGTTAATGACTGAGGGGAATTTATGGAAGGAATATGGACAGAAGATGGAAAGGATGGTGTTCTAGAATCACCAACCAGAGCTGCACATGATTTGGCAGAAGAAAAGTCATTATGGATAGAATTGGAAGGATAAGAATAGTCCTTATGATCAGCATTAAAGGTGATGAGCCCTTGCCTCCAAACAATAGAAGGATTAAAATGATTTAGAAAGTCAAAGCCCAATATGAGGTCTTCTCCCTTGGGAGTATCGATGACTAAAAAGTCCCATTCAAAGCTTGGGAAGGAAGGGAGCTCAACCATATATTTAGTATGGTTAGTCACAAATAAGGAATGGGACTCAGAGGAGTCCAAAATGATAGGAGGAATCTTCTCTGGAAGTTCTGAAGTAGTCAATGAATACTTGTGAACAAACTGCTTTGCAATAAATGAGTGTGTAGCACCAGAATCAATGAGAATACTGTAAAAACCATCAGAAAGAGAATCAAAAAGAAAGAATTTAAGAGAATTATTGACACCAGTATTCAGAATGCACAATTGTGCTCTGGAAGGAAAACAGTGAATACCATTGACCACAACATGATTTTCACTCAGGCTTTTCCCTGGCTGGGAAAACTGCCTGATGGTTGGGTAAGCTTGTTTTGAGGCCTTTTGACACAGGACTAAAGACTATGCTTCCCACCACAATAAGTACACAAGCCCTCCTTGATTCTTTTTTCTTTATAAGAACCTTTCAACTTGAAGTCCTTATTCAACAAGGAAGAATAGGGCTTGTCCTGATTTTGAGAATGGAAATTCTTCTTCTTGTGACTTGAGCTTGGAGAATTTTGATGATTTGAAGAGTTTGACTTTGAGGCTTCAGGCTTCTTCTCTTGATGATGAGGATTCTCCTTTTGCCTCTCATGGTACCTGGTATCAAGTTCCAGGCTGATGTCCATTAAGTCTTGGAGAGAATAAATATTTGAAGGATGGGAGGCCAATTGATCCAGAATCCTGGCGGCAAAACCCTTCCTGAAATGATGAATAAGAGCCCTTTCACCACAATCTCCAATTCTTGAAACCAAACTCCTGAAATCAGCAATGTATAAGGCAACATGCCCACCTTCTTTCATTCTAAGGCCATCCAACTCTGCTTTAGCTTTTCTAACTTCATTTGGGTCCCCAAAAAGAGTGAAGAGTTGGGATTCAAAACATGGCCAGGAATTGAGAAGATAACTTGAGTCTTGATTAGTGAGATTGGAAAGATAAGGCTCAATCCATTTTGCAGCCCTGCCAACTAAAAATGAATTGGCATAAAGAAGTTTTTTTCTGTCTTGAGAGAAATTTGCCGGGTCATTGTGAAAGATGAGTTGACAAGACTGTATGAAACTTCTTACTTTGAGGGGTTGAGTCCCATCAAAACATTCCGGTGCTTTCATAGATGAAGTCTTGAAAGATGGTCGTCTGGAAACTTCAGAAGATGCAGCTGCTTGATGGTTGGCCATAATTTGGGTCATTTGCTGCCTGATGGCCAACAAGGATGGTTCAGTCTGGTGAGAGAAAGGCTGATCAGACTGGGCTATATTTGGTACTCTGGTGCCTTCAGATGCTCCCACAGGAGCAGGAGCAGCCTCAGTGCCACCAGACTCTTCCTCATCCATAGAATTCTCCGCCTCCTCTTCACCACCCTCCCTCCTCACCTGGACCTCTAAATGTAGTCCTTGACATGCCTTGAAAACCGCCAACTACTCCTGAAAAAGAATTTGATCTTCTTGGCACTCTTCCTTCCTTCCTGGATGGTGCTGCTCCTTCCAAAATTGGTCCTCTGTCCAATTTGGCCTTCAGTTGCGAAACTTCTGGGGTACCATCAAGAGGAGCCCTTGGGGTTGGAGTGTAGAACAGCTTGAGTTTGAGCCTGAGATCTTGCCTGTCTTGCAGGAGGTGAATGTTGGAGTGGCATGAGTGAATAAAAATAAAATTTTAAATGAAAAGAATGAAATTTGAATGAACAACTTGAGGAAAAACCAAAATAGTCTTGAAGATCAAATCAAATCAAATCTTGTGGGAAAATCAATAATGAATGAATCAAATGAGATCTTCAAGTAAATAAATGAATTAAATATGAAATGAAAACTTGAAGTCAATGAATCAAATAACCCAAATCAATCAAAATCAAATGTCAAGTCAATTCAAAATCAAAATCTTGCAGAAATTCAATCAATCAAAATTAATTCTTGAGGCAAATCAATTTATGTCAAAAATTCATGATGTGAAAAATCAGCAAAATCAATAAAATCTTCAGGTCAATCACTTATTGTCAGGCTGAGTCTATGATGAGAGTGTTAAAAAGGTATTCACAACCCTTAACTATGACTGTGACACGGTAAATGAAGATTTAAAAGATTTTATAAGAGTTAAAGATGGTTAATTTAATGATAAGAGGGCTTTACTATAAGGGATATAGTGGTGGTGAGCACTGTTCAAAGCCCTGGGTGCAGCTTTACCTGTTGGGTTACAATAATAAAGACTACAATACCTTAAATTAAGAGTATACCTGGTTATTACCAAAGAGTAAAACTGTTTTTGACAGTTTACTACATAGGGTATTCAAGAGCAGGATGAGGAAACAATTCTGGCTATGAAAAGCCTCCTTTTTATCCTGAAATGGGGTGGAAAGGGTGCTAGACCTTTCCACATAGAGGAAGTGAAGATTTTTTCACTCCCTAGTACTGGCTTGTGGTTTGCAAACAGCCTGTATAGCCTGTATTGGGCTCAGATGTGGTTTTGAAACTACATCTGGGCAGTTTTCACCAATACAGGGTGAAAACTTTCATCTGGGGACCTCACAGCCTGATTCTGACGTGTATGACGTGTAGAATGCTGTACAGAAACTGTATGGGACCCCATTATTGACTGAAATATGAGGTATTGAAGCAAAAACAAGCTTCTTCGTCTATTTGACACCTTGTATTCATGGTTATGGGATATTATCCCATGGTAAAGGTGTATTGGTCAAAATGTGGGATTTTGACTTTAAACAGCTATAACTTTGTCAGTTCTTGAGAGATCAACCTCAAAGCTGAACCAGTGTGTAACCCTGTATGTGTTCTACACAATGGTACCTTATTTGATATTGTTTTCATTCAATATGGCAAAGTTATGCCATGTACAAGAGTTTTGTACATATGCGTGTTTTTAGGCAAAAAGCTGTATTGAGCTTGTTTTCCCCATACCCTCTGCTGTAGTTGAGATATGGAGAAATGGATGAATCCATCAGATAGCCCGGATTGTGCTCTTTCCAAAAAGACCCCACTTCAAGTATCTCACACTAAAACTGTGGAAGTTAGATGAGAGGTGAATGTTTAGTTCACCCTTATTTGGCCTGAAATTGACCATAACTCCAGTAATATTGGTGCTAGCTCAGTTTGGCTGGTACCATGAGATAGCCATGGCTTAGAGCGTTGGTTTAAGTACCCATTTGATGGGGTTAAGCCTCTCCTTCTAGATTTTAGATGAGAGGTGAAAATTAAGGTTTATGCTCAGCAATAACTTTGAGCAGGAATAACTTTGTTATTTCTTGTCCTATGGTGAAGGCACTTATGATTTCAGAAAAATGTGAGTTTCCTCTTTCCTTTGATAGCTTTTGAGCTGATTTGGCTCAGCTCCATGTTTTGGTGGTATCTTGGCTATACCATTGGTTTATGGTATTTTGGCTGTCATGCTTGTGATCTGGTTTTGAGTCACAGGCTGACACTTATCTTGAAGTCAATGTCAATATATGTCAAATAAATCAGTCAAAAGCACAAATAAATTGAAATCTTCTTGAAAAATCAAAATTCTTGAAGAACAGATCAATTATGAATCTTGATGTGAAGACGTGTCTGAATGATAGTAAAGATCACTTTGAATTGCAATAAAGAGATCCTGAATACAAAGGATTTGATGAATTGAATGAATATGAAAGTGAGATAAGATTTGAAAAAGAGAAACAAAATTAAAATTGGGGTCAGCTTTCAATTTTCAGAATGAAGAAATGAATGAGAGAAAATTGAAAAGTGATGATGAATCATAAGATCATAAAATGTTAAAGAGTCATAATTTGGATGAAGTGAAATGAATGAATTAATAATATAAGAATGAATGAACAGAAGAAAAATTATGAGTTAGTTAATATAATGTCACAGGGGCTCTCATGGAAGCAAGAGGGCCTGGCAATCAGGAATCAAGAGCTCACTTGGAGCGCTCCAAAAGATATAAGGAATAATAAAGATTAATTTCTTTAAAGAAGAAAAAGGGAAAAGACAAGTATGCCAAAGATAAATGAAAAGATAATAAAGGAAGCCAACCAAGTGAATCCTCAATTCACTTTTTCAACCGGCCAGAAAAGGGAAGGGAATTAGTAAAGGATATGACCACCAAGATCCACTGACAGGCAAGGAAGAAAAGCGAAAGGGTGCTGAATGACTGACTTAACATTATCAGTATTAACTTGAATAAAGTAAAATAAAGTAAAGATAATGATAAATACAATATATTAAGTAACTGGGGAAAAAGTCCCCAGGTGCTGAAAGGTGGCCAGTATATGTGAAAAGTTGAAAGACTTATCCTGGAAGGTGAGTCACTGTCTCTATTGTCTGAATTGGGTCAATACAGCGCTGCCCATCTTTAAAATTGAACTGTGTGATTGAATTCCCACAGTGGAATATGAATTGGCCCAATTGGGCCAAGTATATACAGGTTGATTGCTTGATGCCTGTATGGACCAATCAAGTTGTCCAAAGAGTATTGAGATACTTGGTGCCTTGACAGCTGATTGAGATGATTTATAACCTCTGAGAATGCCCATGGAATAATCCTGAATGAAATTGTCAACCCAACTCCTGCAGGACCAGGTGGTTGGGATCATTGAATGGTCTTCTGAGTGCCAGACTGATGAGTTAAGAAGTCCACCTTTGAAATGGGGATTGGCTTCTGGGACCTTGATTTGGAAAGGTGGAAGTGGGTCCTGAAAACTTCACCAATGAGTTGCTGAGCAAAAATGGTGCATAATGTTATATGATACCATATATGCACCACTCCTGCAACCTGGAGTATGGGATGCATGGAGGAATAGAAGAATTCCCCTTAAGGTGAGGGGAAAGCTTGGGGTGAGCTTATTTAGTTGCCTCTGGTGGTTCCAGAGGCCATGGGCTGAAACACTGGTCCATAGTGATCCTGGGCCAAAATGGGTCCTATGGTGATTTATGGCCATTTTGGGTTTGATGGAATTGGGGGCCAAGAGTGGCTCAGGTGGGCCCAATTGTGGTTTGGGACCCACTTGGCCTTGGGGCTATTGGGCTGCCCCTTTGGCCTCATTGGATTGAGCCAAAAGGGGCTTAAATGTCCCACGGATCATAGAGGACGTGGGGGGCCCAATTGGCCCAAAAAGGCCATTTAGGCCAGGGACCCCCTAATGAAAAGGGTTGGCCTAGAGCCCATGGCAAGGGCTAGGGATCCCAGAACCCGTTAGGAGACAAAGAGACCCCCCAGGCCCAAAAACAAGATAGAGGCCTGGGGGTTGAGGATAAGGGAATTGGCCAGGGAGGCCAATGATGGCAGGATATGGCCTGAGGCCATAAATGATGGTTGGGGCCATTAAAGGCCAGGGAATGGTGATATGACCACAATTCCATAGAGCACCAGAAGGGGCCAAATTGGCCATACAATATGGTGTGGCCAATTGGCCCCAACTTGGTCCCAGTTTGGAATTGCCGCAACACCAATGGAGGAGGGTCATTCTTTGTGGTTGTGACAAATACCTCCACATTTGTGGTACTTTCTTTGCTAATTACTGTTTGTTTTATTGGGCTTTAAAGGTTGTCTTCATTTATCTTTCTTGATAAATGGCTCCTTTGAGCACCTGAGGTCCAATTTCTTTCAAGTTCTACCAATTTTTGTGATTGTCACCATGTCTTCTAGTGAATTGATATACTGTTCTGTGGAGCATGGAGCTATGCACCTGCTTCTCAGGGAATGTTCCCATTCTCCTCCACATTTCTTAAGTCTTTTAATTTGAACCAGTTTTTGTGACATTTCTGGGTACAGTGAATTTAGTCTTTCAACTTGTTTCAAGAACCAAGTCAAAGGTTTATCCTTGTCTGGGTCAAAGAAGGAAATTTCAAATGCCCTTTCTATTTGATACCTGCAGGAATCATTAGACCACTTGGTGATTATTTCTTGTTTCCACCAAGACCATTTATTTTTGCCATTTATTTGCCTTATGCCATAATATCATTGTTTTGCAGATTTATCAAATAATAGGTGTAATCTGGCAGTGCTTAATTCATCTGGTATGGCATAATCCTCTTATGACATGTCAATTGCTTTAACAAATGACATGTGGTCATATTCACATTCTCCTGTGAATGTTGGCTATTATTTCAATTGAATTGCTTCCTTAATTAAGAATTGGTTATTATCTTGGTGACTCAAGTCTGTTATGAATGGAGTTGTTAATTGCGCTTTTGGTTTAACAGGACTTCTTATGTAAGAAAATGGGTTTGATAACTTTGGCATGTTTATGTTAGCCTGACTTATTTTATCCATTTTTTCAGTAATAAGTCTTCTTTCACTTTGACTATCATATTTAAGATTGATTCCTGCTTCATCACTTTTTTCCTGATGGTCTAGAAGTAATATTTGTTGTGATGAAGTATTTTCTCCAAATATTTCCACAGAAATACTTAGTTTGTTTGATTTTTCTGTAAGAGTATCAAAACTCACATCATAATTGATTGTCAAAGGTTCTTCTTTTATATATTTTATGTATTTATAAAATTCCTGTTGTCCTTGTACTAATTTATGAGTATTTTCAAATAAAGCTTTTGGTTTATTATTTTCCACCAGAAAGTTAAGGTTGTCAATTTCCTTTTTATTTTGTACAACAATATTTGTTAAAGATCAGAAGCTAATATTTATTTCTTGTAAAGATAATGAACTGTTCTTAATGTCTTTAAGAGGTAAAATACTAATTTTAATTTCTGTTAAAGTATTTACAACATCAGGGGACAATGTTTTTTTTTGGGAAATGAGGTTGTCTCATTCTTTGTTCCTCTTTGTCCTCAAATGCCATCAAGGTTCTGACCATGTTGAGAACATTGTCCATGGAATCCTTTTGGATCTTTGGGAATATGGTTTCCTCCAATTCTTCTTCTTGTTCTGCTTCCCTTCTTGGGGAAGTTGGTTCTCTTGAGGCTTCCTGGTAGAAGCTACTGGGATTCTTCCTTTGTTTCCTCCCTCCTTTTGGAATAGTAGTCCTTTATCTTTTAGATTTTAGGGTTAGATGATATTGGCTTACATCTTTTGGAGTATCTCACTATTTCCTCCTCTTTAAAGAATTTTTTGAGCATGTGCCAGGAGCTCATCACTTGTTGGAAAATTGTGTCAAAATATCCCAATCTTTGTCCCTGTGAACAATGTAGTACTGCTTTTACTGACTCCTATAGATGTCTATTTGAGCCCTGTGAATGTGATTTGTTACTGTTGTAGCTACTTAAACTTAGTTCCAACTCTGGTTCAGAAATCATGGGAATTTCTGGGGGACTTGCCTTTGGTATATGGCACTTTCTTGTGTGGATTCGCTTCCACTGGGAAATTTTCCCCTTCTTTTCCCTTTTGTGGGACAAACTCTACTTCTGAGTCCAGCTCTATCTGATTGGATGGAGTATTGGGATCCTCCTCTAGCTGTCATAATAAAAGTCTAAGAAAAACGTATTTTAGAACACAAAAAATTCTTTTTATATGGCAAAATAAAAGAGAGGTACTCACCTTCAGAGTCCTGAATGGTGGGTCCTGGAATGTCTAATTTCTTAGCTTTCTTAGGGAAAATTGGTGTTGGGGAACTTGGAAAATTTTCTTCCACCAATCCTTCAAGAGTGGTCTAATTGTCCTGTGTTGGATTGTCTGCAAACACTGAAAAGAAAAATAAATATAAGTATTTTATAAGGAAGTGTTATTTCTTATAAGATAAAGCAACTTCCACATACGAATTTCTTTTTTAGCTCAAAATAAATGAATAAAAGAAAAAAAATGAATAAAAATAACTTTTTCATTGGTTTTTTGATATGTTTTATTCTTATTATTATTATTTATTTTCATTTTTGAAGTATAAAAATGAATATGACTCTTTTTAAAATCAAATAATAATATCAATTTATTTTTGATCTATAAATATCTTTTTGAATTACTAGAGTCACTCAAAGAAAGTTCTTTCAAGTCTAAGTATGTGAAAAACCACGTGAAAGACAGTACAAGTGCTTTCCAAATGCCTCAAGAGCTTTCAAAATTGATAAATATAAATTTATTATATAATTTTATAATTATAAATTTAATTTGTTAGTGGATAAACCCAATTTCAATCTTTATGGAGGTCTTTTTAAGTAAATATCGCGGCAACGCCCCCAAATGTAAAGTTTGACTATGAAGCAATACGTAAGGATTACTAATATTATACCTATTGTACTTTGAATGTGCTTATAAATTTTGAAGAATAAGATAAAAATAATTATGATAGTAAATATGTATTATGATTATGGCGTAAAAATAAGTATATTATTAAATAAATATATTAATATTTGATAATTAATATTTTTAAAAGCACTTTATTATTGTTACCAAAAAATAATAAAGGAATGAAAAATTGTTTTTTAATAAAAAGAAAACAATTAAACACAATAATATTACTAATATTAAAGCTATATATTAATATAAATACTATTTATATTAATGAAAGAATTATTAAAAAGTAATAATATAGAGAAATTATTATGATATGAGAAAATAGGCTACTTTTAACACTTAAAATAATAATTCTGAAAGGACTTCCTGCCAAAAATATAAATACAACTCATTTAGATTGTATTTACAAATAAAAAGAAAAGATATTACAAATAATCTTAAATTGTACATGGAAATGAGATTTTTAAGAGAAATAGAACAAAAACAATTAAAGGATTGGACTAATAATCTCAAGATTGAGGATTATAATGAATATTACCTTTGGACTTGGATAATATAAAATATTTATATATATAGAATAAAGATTTTACATTTTGGTTTAATGTTTTATTGTTTTTGATGCATCTGAGGGGGGAAAGAGAGGAAAAAGAGGTCTATTTATAGTAAATTCCTTCCTCCTGGATTCCAACAGGCTTATAGTAGACTTTTACTGCTTATATCTACTGTAATGTATCAGTATTTCGTGGTTTAGTGATGATTAAATCATAATTAAACCATCTTATCTCATATTTACACCAATATTTAAAGTTATAACTATAGCTCTACGTTTGATGACCTCATAGGCTTGGCAGAAGCCTAAGGTTTGTGGTTTTTCTTAGTTTTAATCATTAAATCATAGTATTCCCCAGTTTTATTATCTGTATGCCTGCTAAATGTAATTTAGGATTACAGTGAGTGATCATAAATGATCAATTTTAAACTTACACTTTGATCATTAATAACTTCTAAGTTTTACATGTTAAAGCCAGTCAGAGAGTGAATTCTCATAGCTTGGAATGTCATTATGAAACTTCCAAGAAAATTTCATTACATCATCAAAACTCTATTTTTTATGATTTTTCTTGTAACTCATCCTTTCTGTAAAAATTTAATATTTTAAACTTCAAGAAATGACTTCAGGTGGTACACCTTGAATATTATGATAAAAATTACATCATTCTTCACTTATAAACCAGTAGAGCCCTGAAAATTCACTCTATCTTAAGTTTGGACCACTTTCACAACAAATTGGTCAACAGCTCTAGTGATTTTGTTCAATAAAACCCTTATAAGTTATGACCTTGCCTATAGCTTGTCAAATAAAGCCCATATCTGTATTACTACAGCAATTACATGGTAAAATATATCTTTTGTTGAACTCTTTCTCATGTACAGTTTAAGAGATATGATCCAACAACCATGAATATATGCACTGATCATAAAAGTTCATATATTCAGGTTATTTCCTTGAATATTGACTTTATGAATATACCATAAAAAGGATACATGTGTATTTTCCCATGGGGAATCTAATGGTGTACTTTATTGCACATATTTACTCAATAGCATCTAAGGTAATTTGAAGTTTATGCCTATTTATGGAATTTTCACTGGTTTGAAGATAATCATTATAAAGCTTTCTTGTGACCTTTTTTGGATATGTGGTCATATCTCAAAGGATCACATAAATCCTCTGCTTTCATCACTTCAAAACTTTTCTGGCTGCTGTAGTGTGAACCTTACAGGTGTTTTAATGTACCCGAAACACCACGGCGACTCTGGTGTCAATCATTGGCGATTGACTTCACGTTGCACCAGGGTCAGTATAAAATCTTGCTTCAGTCGCGTTAGTGTGACTTTATAGTCACTGGATTTAGTGGGTCACATCAAGCCTGTGTCAAGACAATGTCAATCTTCACATGTGTCACATGAGAATGTCACTCAAAGCCCAAACCCATTTCCACACTTTTCACAATGTTTGGGTAAGTACACCTCAGGTGCTACCCAGAAGTTTGGCATGAGAAGACTTCCGCCCCACCTCCTGGTAATCTCACCCCTTTACCATGCCTACTCTCATGCTTGAATTGGCTTGAGCATTCACACCTAAGCCTCTCAGACGCTTAGCATGCTTACACACCCCCACCCCCCTCCAGATGAGACTCCAACACTGCCCCCCCATCTCCGCCCTCACCACTCCTTACACTTCCGCACCCCTGCCTAATCTTCTCCTCGGCTTACAATCCTTACACTCCTGCCGGGCCCTCAAGTTATGCCTCCAACACCGCCCTCACCCCCCCTTATGCCTCCTCGCACCCACCTAATCCTATCCGCCGCTTACCATCCTTGCACTCTTGGAGTGCCTTCCCGACATTCCTCCGACTCCACTTACAATCCTTACGCTCATATAGTGCCCGCCCGACATGCCTCTGAGGCTGCTTACCATCCTTACACTCATGGAGTGCCTTCCCAACATGCCTCCGATGCTGCTTACCATCCTTACGCTTGTGTAGTGCCTTCCCAACATGCCTCCACAGCCACTTACCATCCTTACGCTTGTATAGTTCCCACCCGACATGCCTCCAATGCTGCTTACCATCCTTACTCTCACAGTACCCTCCCGACATGCCTCTGATGCACCCCTCACACTGGCCCAATCCTCAAGGCGTCTTATTATCCTTACGCTCCTGAAGCCCCCTAAAAATGAGACTACAAGACCACCCTCCCCACCCCCGCCTTATCTTCTCTGCCACTTCCCCTCCTTACGCTCCCACGGTGCCCTCATCCTCTCTCCGCCACTTACCATCCTTATGCTCAGGTACTAGATCCATAGGGTATCGTGGCTTGTTGGCCTACATGATGAACACAATCAGGGAGACAGGCTGAGTGGCCATCTCTGCCAACAGGTTCTGGGGTGAAATTGGTAGGTAGATTCACAATGTTGTGGTTCAGGTTTAAATCATGAGGCTCACAAATTTAAACCTAATAAGTGGACTATTTAATACCGGAATTGTATCTTCTGTTTCCCCAAGCAAACCATATTATTTCATATCATTCAAATGGAACACTTTGCTTAGTCCTTACCTCATGAGTGTTGATTAGTTCAAAAGCTGACTTTAGTAGGTATCTCACTAGTTGAATTTATTCAATGTCTCAAAAGGAAGTGATTTCATTTGAATGATATGAAATAATTTGCAACACATCACCTGCTTGAATTTCCTGACAAATCATCTTTTTCAAATCCATGACAAGCTCAATAGATATGGATGGAAGGTTCCAAGGCTGTTTATGGGCAGGTTTCTTTTGGTCAGCTTGTTGTTCTGAAATGTCTCTTTTCTGGAAAATTCACTAACTATTGAATTGATTTAAATTCATATTTAACTTCTTTCAAACTTTCCAAAAATCTCCAATCTTGATATTGACTAACAAAGAATCAGTTATCGTGAGCTTATTTTACTTCCACGACTTTCAGAACTCCCACCTTTTTCCTTCACTTTTGATCTTTTTATTCTACAATTTTCAATCAGGTTATCAATCAACTTGTCACTATCTATTGACTTAATAAACTACCCCCGCTATGCCCCAAACCCTGGCAAATTCAACTGAATTCCATAAACAAACAGCTTCAGCCCCAGAGGGTGGAAGTGAAATCTCTGATATGGTAAGTAGTCATGATTTAGGCATTGAAGTAGAGAGCCTGGAACATGACAGTAATCCAGATCCACCAGTTCTTCTGGAACGTGAGCATTCTCCAAACCTGATACTTTTGTAATAGCCTTTATTTTAGCTCAGCTTCCCAGCTCTCAGAAACTGAATTTTAAAAGCTATGAGAAGGAAAAGACTGTTGAACCTTGTGCATTGACAGAAGATGCTGGGCAAGATGACATAATTTTCATTTGGGAGGTGGAAACTATATAAAAGGAACAATTTGTCTCAAAAATTGCTCAAACAATTCCAAGGCTTGAAAAAATTCAAAATGATAGTAAAATTCCTGATTGTGTGCATCAAAAGATTGCTGAAGCAATGAGCCTGCTCAAAATGGATTTGAACTGTAAGTCCATTACTAATTCAATACAAAAACGTCAAAAGAGCTGCTTACAATATATGGGCAGGTGTGGAGGTGGGAGAATCCCTCCCTGAAGGATCTCAAGTGGTAATTGGATTTCCAGGCAAAGGATTAGGAAAAAGACCAAATATACATGCCACCAAAAAAACCAACAAAAAACGCCATACCTTTGAAGCCGCAAAAGATTCCCAGGATCAGGGTGATGAAATGATCAATATTGAAGTGGGCCATATTGATAATCAACCTCCACATAATGAAAGACCCCCATACTCAATGAAAAAATCTATGATGAAACCCCTCCTGCCTCTCCTCAAAATATTCAAGCCTTTCAAGAAAGGCAGACGATTAAACATGAGACAATTGGACAAGATATGACTGATATAATTCCTGACCCTGAGGCCAAAGTGTCATCCTCTGCTAGTTTTCAAGGAATATTTTTATCCTTCATGGAAGAGTTTGGAGACATTTTGAATTATCATTCCAATATTACTCAACAATCACGGAAAAGGGGGCTTGATAATATCAATAGGACTTATGAAAATTGATGGGAAAATTTACCAACAAAGGATGCTCATACATTCCTGCCCAGTGGTATCAAGGTGCTCACTAACTGAGAGCTTAAAATGTTGGCCTGGCTTGAGTACCTTGAGATGGAAGGTGAGTTTTATCTTTGTGCATGAAACGTGATTATTGGCTGTTGACTGGTGATATAAATTGCAATATACAGGGTTAGATTTTTTTAAGCCAACAGAAACAGAAGCATTTTTTGATAACAACAATTGGAATCTCAAATTGATGAAGGAATCAGCTAAACCTCCAGATAATCTCCCAAAATCTGAACACTCCTTCTTCAAAATGGTTCAGAGCCTTCTTTACCCTGCCAATCCAGTTAAATATTTTTGGGCAAAGGTTATATTTGAATCCATTAGTTTAGTCTCAGAAGATGTGATTGCACCCAAACCATAAGTGGCACCAACATCAAATTCAACCAATCCTCTTGGGCTCGAACGGGGAGCAGTTAAATTCCTTGCCTCCTGCTTGAGTAAATCAAAGAAATGTGCAACACAACTTAGCATTGAAGGTGGCAGGGCTGACAATGAGATATATCAACAAAGCCGCAAAAGAACCTGGCGCATCTAATGGATACAGTTATCCATTTGATGATTGCGTACAACATGTTATGTGCACATACAAAGGTTGAAGTCAATGGAATCAAACGCAAAATCACGAGCTCGAAAAAAAATGAGGACATCAAAAATCTTTTGACATATCACAAGAAACTCGGAATAAATTGGATGTGCCATGGTATATTAGCTGCTTTCTGTGTGGCAGTGGTTTGTGGTCTGATGGTATGCTCAGATGACTGGAGAAAAAGCTCAGGTAAAGGGGCTTTATCACTCATTGACATTTCCAAAAAACTTTCAGAGGGTAAAAATCTAGTGGCGCCGGTGTGGCTACATACTAATAAGTATTTATGTAATTTACTGGATAAAGGTTTCTTCTCATAAGAATCTTTTAACCCCACTGTACCTCTTAGATTTGAATTTGCACGAAGCTTGGTATTAGACTTTGGTGATACCTGGGTGACAAAGCACTGTCTTGGTTCAAGTGCTGAGGTCACATTGACTGTACGCTGGTCAGCTAAGCTTACAACCAGGATTGACCCTTTTTAGATTAGCTTTGTACTAGATAGATTTTAATTGAATTTTTCAAAGTTATTTATGAATTCAATAATTGTGACTACCTATCCTACTACTGCCCAGATGCCACAGTATTAATACCAATAATAATTTTATGGAGGCATGCCTCCATAAACCATTGAAATTACTCCAACAAAACACTAACTGAGTAAGGCAGTTGTGCCCGTGATTAGCACACGCGGGGGCATTGCAGAAAGTGGGTTTTATAACTTCCCGCCAGCCCATAATGGGCCAAATGGCCCTGTTTGTTTCAAGAGTACTAGGATAATTAGGGATCCGCAGCAGGTTGCATATTGCATTCGCAAGTGCTTGCAATATTCCACATGATTCGATGGAAAGTGATTGAATGGGAAAATCAATATATCATATTTAATAATGCACTATCCACTGCAATTTTTAGGTTCAGGTACTTGAGATCACGAATTCAAAAAGGTCAGGTGTGATCTTTCATTTTTAGCCCCAATTAAAAAAGATTCATTGACCAAAATCAAATTTAGGTGATATTAATAATTCAGTAATCATTTGGTTTAATTTCAGTGGCCGCTGCAAGCATGCCATTCACAAAAAAGGAAAGGAGCATAAAAGGGAACTTGCGGGGAAGCGTTGGGGTGAGGAAGGAAAGTGTGAGTGGCTTGCTTATTCTCAGCATATATATATAGATATGTATATATATGCTTCTGCATTTATGTGGAACCCTCATTGGGCCCCATGGAAGAACATTGGATTTAGTCAGTTCAGATGGAGCCAATGTCATGTGGGCTCCAACAGGGAATTCAAAGGATGTGTGCCAAATAAAGCTCCTTGGGCATTGGGTACCATTCTGGACTCAAAAGGCCTTAGGGTCAAATGGGAGGAAGCAGTATCTGATATCTTTTCTGCTTCAACACAAAGTGAGCACTCAGCCACTCGGGAATAGTGGGACATCTCAAAAGACAAATGAGGGCAAAATCACCCAAAAGAATAAGTTGTTTTCCTCCTCTTAACCAACAGCACAAAAATCAATGCCAGTATCAGCAAATATGACCCCAAGTGAAATTTGGAGCCTTGTGGATGTCAATCAGATCAAATGCATTTACTTTGTCCACATGAAAATTTTCTCTTCAACCATATTACTCATTGCCCTTGTCGAATTCAGACCATTCACAACAATGAGTGAAGTCGAGGTCAATCAATGGGATGAATTATCACTCTTCTTATTTTGCAAAAGAAGATTCACCGACCCGCTTGCAACAAATAGGGCATTAATGGAGGGATTTATGTTTGCAATTGGGTAGCACAACTGCAGCATGAAGAATGAACAATTTTGTCTGTATGGAAGTCTTGGGAAAATTGAAAATGCAAAAGATGAATGGCGGAAACGAGGTGCCAATCTTTGCTTGGTGGGTTGCATTCTAGGTCAATCCTTACGATATGCTGGGGATAATTTATTTCAGAAGATTCAAAATTGCTACAAGTCATTGGGGTTTCTGTCTTTCAATCAAGTCAACTGTGAAGCCGATATACCCGCAAATCAGGGTGCATTCGAGTTTGCTTCTGCACTCACTTTCACCATGAATGGATTCAAAAACTCACCTCATCTTGATAAGAATGCATCGCTGTATGCTTTGGGATGGTGGTTTCAAGCTGATAAGCAGACAGGCCAAATTCAAAGAGATGTGTCAAAGCAGTGTCCACGGGGGAAATTGATTTTCCCAAATGAGCATTTTTGGCTTGATCTATACAAATTTCATGGCCTCATTCAGCTAGTGTGGGCCAGTATTACATTTGCTGATTATACTGATTCAGAACAGGAAAACAAAAGCACAACACTAGTGGGTATGTCCACACAATTCTCAAGGAGGTTAGCAAAAACAATGTGGCAAAAAAGCCATGCCTATTATGAGATTGGCAAGAGAGTGGGCTATCAAATCAGGGATGGTAAAACAATCTCATCCCAATCCAAAGAATGAGGAGACTTGCAGGTGTGTCAGAATTGCAGTGTGATTGGTAAATAATGGTAGGGTAAGGCAGAGGACAATATACACCAGGATTGGATGGTTTGGAGTGTGGGAGATAGGGTGGCTCACATGAAAAAGGGGTGAAATGGATTATGTACAGTGGCATTCCATCGTACACTTGTCCTGGTTTGTTTCTCTTGTCCAGGATCCCAATGCTTCACATGCGAATCCTTATGATTGTGCAGGTTCCCAAAAATTCAAACAATTGCTTACGCCAGGGAAGGCTGTTGACGCTTCACACACAAATCATTACGCTTGTACAAGCTCCCAACAATTCAAACAATTTCCTACGCCTCCCATGCAAATCCTTATGTTGTGCAGGTTCCCAAAAATTTAAATGTTTCCATACGCTAGTGCAGGCTTCCAATAATTCACACGCGAATCCTGATGCTTGTACAGGCTCCCGACAATTCAAAAAATTCCTTACGCCGGTGAAGGCTTTGGATAATTCACACGTGAAGGCTTAGGCTTGTGCAGGTTCCAACAATTCTAAACATTCCTTATGGGTGTGCAGGCTTCTGAAAATTCAAAAGCGAATACTTACACTTGTGAAGGTTCCCGACAGTTCAAACAATTCCTTACGCCAGTGCAGGCTTCCGCCAATTCACATGCAAACCCTTCCGTTTGTGAGGGCTCCCAACAATTCAATCAATTCAATACATGACTAAGATTAATAGCATGTGACCATAGGAAAGGCAAGGTCTCATTAATATGAAGTGGATTTCTCATATTCTGGGAATGCCCACCTTTTTACAGTTAAGATCTGATATGATTGTTAACCATATCAGAAGAAAATATAGGAGGCTGTAATGGTGACTATTTGCGCATTTTTGGCAAAAGAGGTTCACACCAAGAAATATTGACTGAAACATTTGGTGGGGCACATACCAAAATTATTATCACACAATAGGTGATTTGCACAAATGGCCAAAAAGGAGAATCTCACGGGAAAAAATAATATAACAAAAATAGAAAAAAGCATGTATTGATTACAACAAACTAATTTGAAAGAGTGTATTACAAACTTAAATAAGAGGTAAAGAAATTTTTTTTATTTTTTTTCTAGATATTTGGAGACTATCCCAGTGATGTCCTCCTTTGGATAAGCCTCCAGTGCCTGGCAAAGGAGGCTGTTTAGTTCCTCCCAGAATTCCCGGTGCATCTCATTTTGATGAGCTGCATCCACAAAAGGAATCATGTGGAGCAAGCAGCAATGGTCCAACAAGATTCGGTTGAGTGATTCGTGGACGATGGCTCGAAGAATCATCAAAGTTGGCTGTAAGTCAGTAAATTCCTGGCAAGTGTCATTGTGGGAACGAGGGGAGCTTGGCACAGGGGTAGTAGTGGAAGGAGAATGGGGAGGGGTGGATCCAACAGGTGTATCCTCAATGATGATTATGGCGCGTGGAGTAGCGGGACAAGCTGGAGATGGTCAAAGGAGGGTCAAGGAAAGGTTGATAGGAGTAAAGAAAGAAAAGTGGTGACTTACCAAAAGGTTCCTCTGTGGATTGCGTCAGAGCCACCTCAGGTTCTGGCTCACAAGTTGGAATGTCCTCAGGTGGTTTGGAGGATGGACTCAATCCAGGAATAGGTGGCTCATCATGTTGGGAGGGTTCTACAAAAGGAGGAAGAGTCAGTTAACTTTATGCAAAAGTTAAAATGAGAAAAGATAAAGCTGGCTGCTTACTGCAGGATAAGTCCTCTGACCATCCGGTGCCACTCAGGCATGGAGTGGGTTGCCACGGGGTTTGCTCGCAAGGCATACATGGAACGGGTGACTCTTGTTGGGGGGGATTTGGTGGGTTATGTTCTATCTGTAAAGGAAAAAAGTCAGTATGATTGGGTGAACAGAAATGAATTAAGGAGGAAAAGGAAAACTTACTTTGGCGTTTGAATCCCATGGGTGACAAGACATGGTGAAGATTGGCCTAAGCTCAAATGTCCTCTCACCATGGCCATCCAGATAATCACTTCGCTCTGGTCAAGGAGTGAAGTGACTATTGGATGGATGCCTAGGAGGGGGGGTGGAAAAATTGATATGGCAGGGGACAGGGCTAATTGTCTGGAATCATTCCTGTCAGCCTGTTTGGGGTCCATTCCTGCTCAGGAATACTTTCCTCATTGTCGACAACAAAAGAGTCCTTTCAAGGGCATCTTTGGCGGGAACTCCTCTCGCTGCATGGATGGAAGGGTCGGACAACAAACAAGCATTTCTTGTGTGCTTGTTGGCAAGCATCACAAGCATTGGTTGTTGAGGAGCGGTTGCAGGGGGTAACCCGCTTTGTGCATAAAGTGCACAAAATCTAAAAGCAAGATGATTCATGTTAGTAACTGAAAAGAAGGTGAAGAATCAAGAAAACAAATGATGACATATGATGAATTATAAATTTTAAACGTAAACAAAATAAAGATGCTCTAGTTGGAAGTTTGGAGAACTCTAAAGGAAAGTCATGACAAAAAATTAGGATTAATATTGGAACATAATATCAATGCAAATTTTAGATGAAGGAGCTGCACAAGGTGGGTAGAAGGGGGTTCTGGATGTATAAGCCAGAAAAACAAAAAGCAAGAATGAAGGGGAGTGGGGTTAGTGGAGTGCAATAGAAAAGAGTGGAAAGGCAGGAAGACAAGGGGGAATATGTACAAAAATTAGAAGAGCGGGAGATCTGGAAGAAAGTGGAGGGCTTGTCCAGCAAAGATGGTCTTTTATACCAAGGTGAAGCTGATCCAATTGCAGCAGTTGCAGCACCCAACAGAGGCTCAACCTCATGGCATGTCGGCAAAAGCAAAGCTCAGTAACAGCCAATGCTGCGAATGAGAAGGGAAATTCCCGCGTGAGGCAGAGGAACAAAGGGGTTCTGGCTGATTATTGCAATTGATTGAATTGCCAGACTCAGCAAATCCCCTTTGTCTCCTCCAATAGCCACCCAATCACCCAGGAGGGCCTTTTTGAATGTGCATGGTGGGTCCAATCCCCAAATGCCCCATGCAGAAAAGCACGTGGTGCATTTGGTCACAGGTGACTGCAGTGAGAATACCAGCGTTATGGCCGGGTGATGGAGTTTGAAAAAAGGCTTGGGTGCCGTATGAATAGTGAATAAAGAATGATCTTGGTCTGACTGATTGCGCTGGTTTGCTTTGGGGTCATAATTGACATGCTCACTTTCTGAACATTTGAATTGCACAGTTGTTGAGCTATTGAGATAACTATATCAAATGCACCCTGCTGAGAAATTGCTAGGTCATCTCTGTGAGCACACATCCTCAGCATTTTACACAACATCGGGAGACATTTTGGCCAGGCTGAGAATTTCATGCGCTTTGGTGAAGTGCTCCAGACTGAGCTTTCCAATGAACTATTGCAAAAAGTGTTCCAATCATGGCTCCACCAAAAACTTCCACACTGAGGTTTTTACCATGACATTCTCAGCTTGCGTGTGCAAATCAGGTGAAACGCAATGCTGAGCATGTGGCATATGAGCCACATGTATGCTAAAAATCAGAAGGTGGATACCAATTGGTAATATGCAAGCAGACAGGAGTAGTATTACTCCATCCTAATGTGTACAGCCAAATTCGTAGTACGTAGTACACCGTTGTAAATGTATGCTTTGGGGGTAGAGCAAAAGCTGTACAACAATGTAACATGCAATCACGTCAAGCCATCAGGTCAAATTTCTCAAATGCATCCCTTTGATGCACCTTTTTGGAGAGCACTGCCTAACTACCTCACAGATTCAGGTGTAATCCGAGTTAATGTAAGGGGTGTATACACGGATGACTAAGGATTTGGGTCATATGCAAACAGTGGATTCACTCCGGTGCCATTGTTGGGGCAAAAAATGACTGGCCCCACTTGTTTATTGCACCTGCTCATTGTCGGGCAGCCGCATGCTTTCATACACAGGCAATTTTAACATGCCTGGCAGACCTTTTACTGCCTGTCTTCTGACCAGCTATTTGCTTGTGTGGGTGGTAAGCTTGACTGCAGACGCTCACCCCCTTGCACCCCAAAACCTGAGGTAAATCAGTGTGTATTTGCTTCAGCCTCACACACATTAGCATAATCCCAGCCTATGATTTCTGAGGCTGGGTATTTTTGCGTGGGGATCTGCCACCCCGGGTCATATGCCAGACATTTTCACACACCCCGCAGAGGTTTTGGCGCCTTGTTTTCAGCCAAAAAATACCCTGGGTGGGTGGCCTATTCCTCCGGAGTTTCTCACACGCATGAGGGAAATACCCTGATGCCAATCTTGGTGGATTGGTATCTGCCTAAAATGCAATAGGGGTGAATGTATATGTGGCTCAAGGGTCACGGCCGGAACCCCCTTTGATCATGCCACACATTCCCCCATGGAATCCCAGTAGGCGTTGTGGTATTCCATACCTGTCTGGACCAGCTTCAAGCACATTGAGGGTGAAAAAATTCAAAATATCAAATCTTAAATGGTCAATTTAGGATATCTCAGCTCAAAAGACACTTTAATAATCACATAAGCTAAAAAGTAAGATGGATAGTATTCAATAAAGGAAGACTTTAGCAGATAGATTACAAATAAGCTTCAAAAAAACAAATAAGTTTAGTTCAATACAGACAGAAACTCAAAATTACATATATAAGGTAGCAATGTAGCATTACATTCAACCTAAAACCACCAAAAACATTAGATTACCAAGAATTACAGTCACCAAAATGAATTTTATGTAACAAGATCAACTAAAAAATTATTCATACACATCCATTGTATAAAAAAATGGAATTGATTCAAACCTTAATTAACTTCATGCATAGAAATTTCCATATAGGCTTGAAAGAATTGCATCAATGGTTAATCATAATACAAACAAATGATGCAATAATTGTACTAAATCAACTCATATCCAAATTAACACCAAATAGATTTTTAAAATATTAAATAATCAAAAGAATGAAAAATGGTGCAATTGACCAAATAAATGGTGCAATAATCAAGTCAAATGACACCATCCAACATAATAATCACCAGCAAAAACACCTCAGATTACCGAATCACTCAGGAAATGATGCAATTTACCAAGCATATGGTGCAATATCTCTACCAAATGACACCATCTCCAAGTTACTCACCAGCTAAATTCCCTCAAGGCTGTGCATAATAATATTAAAGTTTAATTAATTAAAAGTAAATTTCTAAAATATGGTGCAATATACCAAACATATGGTGCAATATCTTGATCTAATGACACCATCTCAAAATAACTCACCAGCAAAATTAGCTCAAGGCAGTGCATAAACATCAACAAAGTTCAGAATGATGTAATATTCCAAACATTTGGCACACTATCTTTATCAAATGACACCATTTCAAAAACACTCACCAGCTATAATACCTCAAGGTAAAAAAATTTCTAAGTCCCCTGTTTTTGAGTGCCTCTATGGAGGGCCCAAAGAATATAAATAGAGGGCCTTTCTCCCTCATTTTCCCCCATGCTCATGGAAGTATTTCCCCAATAAATGAAATCCTAGTCCTCAATCTAAAGGATCCATCCATCCCTATTCTAGTAGGATAACTAGCAAAATAGAATTCTAAAGCTCAGTAGCAAAGCTCAGAAGCATATATTAGTAGTCAGAAATTATTGATAAAAGAAAATATTTACAGTATTAACTAAAGCGTTTAATATTGAATATAGTATTATCATAATAAATATTACTAATCAGAAATTATTGATAGAAGAAAGTATTTACAGTATTAATGAAAGAGCTTAATATTGCATAAATAGTATTATAATAACAAATATTAGTAGTAGTCATAGAGTACTGCTCAAAGAATTTATTATTATTAGAGTTAATATCAATAGATATCTTATCCTTGTCATTATTAAATCCTGATTCCATTAAGGGATATATATTCTTATCAAATAAGTATTATTAGCTAGATTGGTCATAAGATCCCTTAAAAAAATAAATCAATAAATATAAAAACCCACCCTTCTGTAATAAAAGAAAAATATTATAGTATTATCTCCAGTATATTCTATATTCTATCTTGTTAATGAACCTTATAATCAATAATTAACCTAAAAATATAAATAAACACATATACTTTAAAATATCATACATCTCTATGATTATATATTATCAATACTTAAATTTATATTTAAATATTACCTTTAACCTATAAAATAGTGGTATTAAGACATTTTATATATATATAGTAATCATCAAAGTTATTTATCTAATAATTGAGTAGGTCTGATAGAGACTTCTGAAAGTCTTCTCTAGTTGTAACGCAAGAATTTTAAAAATTGATTTGTGAGCTCTATAGGGAGATTATTTAGTATATTCAGAGGGGCAGCTAATACACCTTAGCACCCTTGGTTACAGGATCATTCAGCAATTCAAAACTGTTTACCTGTGATTTCCCCCTCAAGGACTGCCTTATCCAATCCCACACTAAAAGGAGTTCCACAGCGTCAGTCGGCAAAAAAATTCAGGCAAAACCAAACTCATGTTTGCTACAACCCACCCAATTTCGGATATGCTAATGTCAACCTTGGTCCACCAAAGGTTACATAATTTGCTCCAGATCCGGCAGTCATATTGGGGCACCCACATTCTTACCACCTGGCCTTGATATAGGCCTCAAATTGGATATGAAATACATGAGCCCAAGAGGCCCATCATCCTTACAACAATGCACTTAACCACAGGGCATCCCCCTTTGAGCCCATTTCTGCCTCTCAGATAAGTTCCCCACCTGCGTTTATTGGTCTTCATTCCCTTTAGCTAACCCTTCCTGATCATATAATTTCCCACTGTCCCCAATAAATAATTCATAGTAGTCAACATGTCAACCCCTTCACAACCACTTTGCATTGGGATGATTAATATTTGTATTCAAGTAAATGGTGATATAGCCTTAAATCCTGATAATTCCCACTTACCTTCTTGGATTATCCTATGGCACAATCAACATAACATATTTGTATATCTCCCCAATCACCAGCATGGTGTTGGCTCTCTCCCTGGAACCCTCTCCAAAACGTTGATACCATTCCTTGGGGCACCACAAACTTTCATGCAATGTGGTCCTGGTGGGGCATGGATTGAAAATTGCCAAAGCAATCCTACTCAAACATCATTTGTTGAGGGAGTATTTATGACTGATCCCAATGATCCTTCCTCATCTCAGAAACTCAATCTAGAGTTGATGTTCTTCACAAGGTATCTGAACATTCTATTAATACTAAAAAGCTTTTGAACAAAAGATTTCAAGCTTAAAATGCCCAAAGAATATGACTGTAATACTCATGGTCAATGTAAAATATTTACTCCCACATTTCCCGCTTCAAACTCAACGCCAGCTTCATATCATGCTCTCTTTTCATTGACTTCCAAGCAAAAACTGATACAATTACCCAGTGGAGCAGACCTCCCCATGATGATGCCGCCCCATTCAATGATTCAAACCCCCCTCCTCCCTGATCAAAAGACCAGACTAGCTTTTCCCTGGGATTGAGAAATCCCCAATGGACAATCAGCCCATAAACATTGGGCCACCTCACCCCCTGGATCCACTTTTAATGCCAGGCACATAATTACAAACAATGTTGTCAGCTCATTTGAATCCCTTTTGACCAATACCCCTCTTGGAGGACTGCTCGGGGATGATATGGAATTAGGTAAAACCATTCAGGCCATTGCTCTAATTGGTACTTCCAAGGAGCAGCTACATACAAGCCCCCATTGCTCCACACCCACCATTATCATCTGCCTCCCTTGCTTAATTACCAACTGGCATTCTGAAATATCCAAGCATGCTCAGGCTGGAGCGCTGCAAGCCAAAATCTACCATGGTCCCACTTGTCACTCATTATACAAGGCCGACATCTTACAATGTGATATCATCATCACTTCTTGCAATACTATCACCCAGGAATTCAAACAAACCCATACCTCTACATCTTTCATTTTTAAAATCAACAGGCATTGTGTAATTTTGGATGAAGCACAGTGAGTGTCTGATCTTGAAATAATTCAAATTACCTTTTATATCCATAATCCTTCCCCCATTTTATATCTATATTTGCTCTCAATACACTGCCACTCACCGTGCCATTAAGAGCCTCCTATCATCCCAGCGAATATGTTCAACGCACACCTATTCACAACACCATTTATGATCTTTTGGGAATAATAGCATTCATCACCAAACCTCAGAGCTCAGATCAACATGACTGGTCACCAATCATCCTGAGTAGTCTTTCCAAAGGTTGCAATGATATTTTTCATTTGGCATTGCGGCATTTAAGTTTGCGCTGCACCGAAACCACACATCTCAAATCCCTTCCCACTACGAGCCATCATTATGAACTGCTCCCACTCAACCCAAAAATGCAGCAAGAATATTCCACGTTATGTGAATAATTCCTATCATCCAAAAGCAAAGGACCAGGAGAATGTTTCAGAAATATTAATAAGCTGCGGATATGTTGTAACCCTCACATCATGCTTAACAACACAATTGGGGATGTGGATTTGGAAGACCATGCGGGCAGGAGCACTCAGGATAACCACTGAACAATCACACGAGCTCTTGTGGATGTGGAAACATGCATAATGAGTAGTAAAATTGCACACCTCCTCAAAATATTACTGAAGAACAAACAATCCAAATGTCATCCAACCACAGCGGTGGTTTATATGCAATGGACCCAATACCTTGATTTGTGAGTCACTTCTAATATGCAGCCATTCCAAATTGAATTCAACTGACCTTTTTTCATGGTAGAATTGGTATTGCACTTGCCCATCCCTGTATCCTATCAGCACGAGCACAGGAGAAGGCCCTGGAGAATTTCTTCAATAATCCTGAATGTGAAGCACTCATTGCATACATTGCCGCAGATGGAACAGGCCTCAATATAACTTGCGTTAATATGGTCTATTTAATGGTGAGGGGACCCGCAAACTTCTACTTTTATTTCTGGACACGGAAATCCACATTTCCAGGAGCCCAATTGGAAGGCAGCTATTGAGGCTCAGGCTGTTGATTGACTCCCTTTTACTGTCCAACAATGACCTGTGAATGTAAGGTTTGACTATGAAACAATAAGTAAAAATTACTAATGTTTTACTTATTTTACTATGAATGTCCTTATTAATGAAATAAATAAGATAAAAAGAATTATGATAATAAATAATTATTATAATTATGGCATAAACAAGTATATTATTAAATAAATATAATAATATAATTTATATTATAAAAAAATAATATATATAAAATAAATATATTAATATAAGATAATTAATATATTTAAAAGCACTTTATTATTGTTACCAACAAATAATAAAGGCGTAAAAAATTGTTTTTTATTAATAAAAAACAATCAATAACAATAATGTTACCAATAGTAAAGTTATAAATTAATATAAATACTATTTATATCAATTATAGAATTATTAAAAGTAATAGTATAGAAAGATTATTATAATAAGAGAAATGAACTACTTTTAATGCTTAATATAATAATTTTGAATAATTTTACGCCTAGAAATGTAAATAAAACTTATTTCAATTGTAGTTACAATAAAGTTTAAGAGAAATTCCAAATTTTCTTGGTTTTACGTGGAATTGAGGTTTTTTAAGAGAAATTTAAACAAAACAATTATATAATTTCAATAAGCACGTCAAATATGAATATTATTATAAGATTATTTTTTGTCTTTAATGATATAAAAGTTTTATATATAAAGAATAAAGAAATTACCTTTTTATTTATTGATTTAATGTTTTGTAAGCGTCTGAGGGGGAAATAGAGTAAAAAGAGCTCTATTTATATTAAATTCCTTCCTCCTAGAGTCCAAAAGGCTTCTAGTAGACGTGCAATGATCATATCCACTGGAATTGATCAATATTTTAAGGTTTGGTGATGAGTACATCATGATCAAACCATCTTATCTCATTATTATGCCATCATTTAGAGTTATCACTATAACTCTAATTTTTGATGATGTAAAGGCTTGGAAGGACCCCAAAATTCGTGTATTTTATTAGTTTTAATCATAAAACAACAGTATTCACCAATTATATCACACATATGACTGTTAAACTCAATTTAAGGTTACAGTGATTGATCATAAATGACCAAATTAAGCGCAAACTTTGATTCTTAATAACTTTTATATTTTACATGCTACAGTAATTCAGAGAATGAATTCCAATAGCTTGCCAAAACCCTATTATTCTTCCAAGCGCATTTCAGTACATCATCAAAACTCTGGTTTTGATGAGTTTTCTTGTAACTCACTTTTCTGTCAAAATTTAATATTTTAAACTTCAAACCATGATTTCAAGAGGTTATGCCTTGAATATTATGATATAAAATACATCATTCTTAAAAAATGAACTAGTAGAATCCAAAAGTCTACTTTTTAAAAGTTTGGACCACTTTCACAACAAAGTGGTCAACAGCTCTATTGATGTTAATCAATAATCCCTTACAGGTTTTAACCTTTTTTATAACTTGTGAAATAAATTTCATTTCTGTATTCCTACAGTAATTACGTGGTGCCTTTTGTTTGGTTCATCACTCTATCATGCATATTAAAAAAGTAATTAGCCAAAATCCTTGAATATATGCGTTGACCAAAAAAGTGCATATATTCAGCTTATCTCCTTAGGTATTGACTTTGGAGGTTATCTTCTTAATTTTTTTATGTGTGGACCTTTATTGAGAATCCAATGGTACCAGTTATTTCACATGTTGCTTCATTGGTATTTTAAAATATTAAGGATTTATGCTTTTTATAAGGTATTATTACTTATAACTCATTAAATATTGACTTTACAGATCTGCCATAAAACTGGTATATGTGTATTTTACCATGGGGAATCCAATGGTATAATTTATTTTACTTTTTTATTGATTGGTGTTTAAGTTAAACCAAGCTTTATGCCAATTTATGACATTTTTGTAGTTTTAACGTAATCATTTTTAATGTATAATTATTTTACATATTTCTTGTGACCTTTTGTGGGTATGTGGTCATATCTCAAAGGTTCACATTCCCAACCACCAAAAAAGATTGTACCACAATCTGACATGTGTAATTAGGGTATCATCTACTGTAATACATCTTCAATAGACTTTGTTAGTCTTGAAGCTCAATAATGCTTAACTTTCCTATCCTTTAGGTTTTTTTTTCATGTCTGAACCTTCTAAGTAGTTTAGCAGAATTTGTTATATCTTTCTCAAGTAGCCATTCCTCTTCTTGAGTTGAATTTCTATACCTTACAAGGTATTCTCCTTCTTTTTTGTTTCTTGTCCTTCTTTCTTTAACGACTTTTACAATTTTCTTTTCTTCTCCTTCTTCCAAGGGGGGAATTTCAAGTGGGGGTTTCTTTCTTAGTGGAAATAGTTCCTTGTCTCTTTAGCTGTAAGGTTTTATCAGATTTACAGGGAAAGTTGGGTGTTTGTTCATTAATTCACCTGTCAGTTCCAATTGCACAGCATTGGGTCCATGGAGTGCTTTTATCATAAATGGTCATGCAAAGGAATCTTTCAATTTCTTTGGACCTTTTATGTTATTGAAATTAAGGGTTGATACTAGGACCAAGTCTCCTATTTTGAAGTCAGGTGGTTTATGACTTTTATCCCATCTTTCTTTTGCAGATTTGAAAGAATCTTGCATACATCTGTTTTCATGGTGTCTTGCTTTGTCAAGCATTATCTTAAAACTGCTTGCTGTTGGATGTATATCCACTAAGTCCTTTTTGAGGGTATCATAAGGAATTCTTGGATTCCAACCTTTTTCTAGCATTGCTGGTGTTTTGCCAGTAGAAGAATGTATTGATGTTTTTTATTCCAGTTCAAGGGCTGGTATTAGTGTACACCAATCATGGGTAGAACCATCAGAATCTTTGATCTCTAGCCCATAAGCACAGAATATTCTGATTGTGTCCTCCAACGTTTGTATCATTCTTTCTTCTAAGCCATCAGTTTGAGGCTGGTAAGCTGTTGAGAATGATAATTTTGTCCCAAAAAGTTTATGGAGATTTGTCCATAATGCTGAAGTGAATTTTGGGTCTCTATCACTTATAATATTCTGGAATAAGCCTGTATGGCTAATGACCTTATTCCATATCAGTATGGCTGTGTCCATGGCTTTGTCATCTTTGTGACATGGTAGGAACATGGGAGTTTTGCTATACTTGTCAACTAATACTAGGCATGCATTATAGCTTCTGTCTCCTCCTGAAGGTAATGCTGTTACCCAATCCATATGAACTATTTCCCAAGGGGATTTTGGTTCTTGGTTTTGTATCATCATTCCAAATTTCTTTCCTCTGGCTCTGTTGGCTTTTTGACATCTGTAACAGGTTTGGCAGTATTCTGCAACATCTTTCTTCCAATTTGCCCACCAAGAGGAGGTTTTCACCCTTTCTAATGTTCTGTCTTCTGAAAGATGTCCAGCTGCAACACTATCATGACACTCATGTAAAATAGTGTTTATCAGGGTTCTAGCTGTTAAGTTCATAACACATTTATGTTTTGTTCTATGGTAAAGGATTCCATCAAGGAGGTGGAATCTTCCTTCATCATATGCCTTTTTTTATGTTTCATCTAACTTTGATGGAAGTGATGGATCTTTGCAGTCTTTCATTAGACATTGGCTTAATATATGGCAATTCTTGTCTATCTTATAGCATTCTTTAACTTGGTTAAAGAATTCTGTTCCAATGTCTGTAACACATATTCCTTCTATATGGTGCTCTTCCTGTGGTACCCATGCTGGATTGTCAGGGGTATTTTCTAGAGCCCCTCTGCTAAGACCATCTGCATTTTTATGAATATTTCCAGAGGTAGTAACAATAGTCATAATTCCTCTGTATTCTTGGATAGCAATTTGCCATCTCAGCATAGGTCTATTTGGAGTCTTCATATTTAATAGAGATTTTACAGCATTACAGTCTGTAATCACAGCAAAAACTGTTCCATCCAAGTAATAATGTAATTTTTCTAAAGCCCATACTAAGCAGAGGCATTCCATTTGGCTTGCTCCATATCTTGCTTCTGTTTTATTTATTTGTCTTGAATAAAACAAATTGGTCCTTCCACTGGTTTATCATTGATAATTTGTGTCTGGTGTAGTGCAGCACCTAGTCGTTCTCCACAAGCATCAAGGTAAAGTTTGAAGGGTAGTTTCCAATCTGGCATTAGAAGAAATGGGGCATTTGTTAAGGAATTTTTCAGTTCTTCATATGCCTTGACTCTTTCTTCTCTCATTTCATAGACTGTTTGTTGGTCACATAGCTTACACAAGGATTTGGCAATTTTTGCAAAGTCCTGTATATGCTGTCTATAGTAACCAGCAAGTCCTAGAAATGATTGCATTTATTTTTTGGTTTTAGGCATTGGTTTAAGTAGTACTGTTGCTACTTTATTCTTGTATATGCCTAGACTACGTCCAGATACAACATTTCCTAGTGCGTTTAGTTCACTGTATGAAAAATGCCCCTTTTTTCATGGAAATTTTCATATTCACTTGCACTATCTTTTGTAGTACCCTTTCTAGTCTTGTAAGGTGGTTTTCCCAAGTTTCTGAGAAAACTATGATATCATCAATATAGATGATTAACCATCCTTCTGATAGTTCTTCAGGAAATATGGTATTGGTCATCCTTTGATAATTGGAAGGTGCATTTTTTCTGCCAAATGGCATTCTTAAATATTCAGAAATCCCACAGTGGACTATTATACTCAGTAGTTTCTTGGGAGTGTCTGTTAAGACATTTTGATTAAAACCCTTTAAAGTATCCATTGCTGTAATGAACTTAGCTTGTGACAATTGTGTCGATGTATCATGGATTCTGGGTAGTGGATATCTGTCTGGAATCGTATAGGTGTTTGGGGCTCTGAAGTCTCCTACCATCCTTGATTTTTCATTATGCAAAGTTATAATGACAGCTGTAGTGATCTCTACCTTTTCATTATGTCCTACTTTTCTTAATACTCCAAGGTCCGTTAATTCTTTCATGTGTACCTCCAAGGCTTCTTTAGCCCTTGGACTAGCTGGGTAAGCAGGTCTCCTTAGTAGAGGTGGGTAAGGCTTTTCCACATTAAGAATTATATCTACCTCATGCTCAATTCTGGCACCTAGTGGCTCTTTGTCAGTTGCAAAGGCATTTGGGTACTTAAACAAGAGGTCAATAGATTTTTTCTCATTTTTTCTGTTGATTCTTGTTTGAATTCTGCCTCTTTGAGTTGTTCAGATATAAAGAGCTCTTTTTTGGGAATTTTCTCTTCATTCTTAATAACTGTAATTTGGTTTGTATTATTTAAGGAGCCAAACCTTTGTCTTTTGTTGTCTCCTATGGTAAAATATCTATCTTTTTGGTTAGAGATATGTATACCATAAATTGACAAGTAGTCATTTTTAAGTATGAAGTGATTACTAGTACAGCTGTCCATTACTACAAACTCTACTTTAATTATGACACATTTTGAGGGGTGAGGAAAAATTAGTTTTAAATCAATTATTCCAAGGGGCTTCATGCTCTCACTTGCAATACCAAATCTGACACCTTGTATTGGAATAAGTTTTTCTTGCCAATATGTGACAATGGATTTTAAATAACTTTTACCAAAACAGGCACAATATGCTCCTGTATCGAAGCTCACTTTTCCTTCTTGGGTACCAACCATAACAATACGTTTACTTAATTTTCCAGATGTATATCCCATTCTTTTTGCAGGTTTGGTTCCATACATTTTGGCAGCTTGTATGTTTGTCAGGTTTGTGTCACATGTTCCAACTTGTGGTAAGTTTGAGTTAACATCTAGTACTTCATAAATTATATCAATATTATTAATTTGTGCATTAATTATATTAATTTCATCACTTTCAGAACTCTCTTACTCTTCTGTTTCTTTTTCAGAGTCAGATTCCTCCTCTTTGTCATTGTGGTTTTCTGCTTCCACAATTTCATTAATGTTTGCCGTTTTGAGGCAGTTACTGGCTAAGTGTCCAATACCTCCACATTCATGGCATTTTCTTTGCTCATTATTGTTGGATGTATTGGGCTTGAAAGTTTCTTTTGATTTATTTTTTTTGATAAATGGCTTATTTGGACTTTTAATTTCCAATTTCTTCCAAGTTCTGCCAATTTTTGCTCTTGTCACTATGTCCTCTAGTGCATTGATATACTCTTCTGTGGAGCATGGCTCTATACACCTGCTTCTCAGGGCATGTTCTAGCTCTCCTCCACATTTCTTAAGTATTTTCATGTGCACAATTTTTTGTGACATTTCTGGGTACAATGCAGTGAGTCTTTCAACTTGTTATAAGAACCAAGTTAAAGGTTTGTCTTTGTCTGTGTCAAAGAAAGAATTTTCAAATGCAGTCTATATCTTGTACCTTCAGGAATCATCAGCCCACTTGGTGATTATTTCTTGTTTCCACCAAGACCAGGTGTTTTTGCCATTTGTTTGTCTTATGACATAATACCATCTTTTTGCAGATTTTTCAAACAATGAATGTAATCTTGTAGTAATTAGTTCATCTGGTATGGAATAATCTTCTTGTAGCATGTCAATTGTCTTGATAAATGACATGTGGTCATATTCACCTTCTCCTGTGAATGTTGGCAATTCTTTTAATTGAGGTTCTTCCTTCCTTAAGACTTGGTTATTGTCTTGGTGACTTAAGTCTGTTAAGAATGGATTTGTTAATTCCTCTTTTGGCTTAACAGGGCTTCTTATGTGAGAAATTGGGGTTGATAATTTTGGCACATTTGAGTTAGCCTCATTAATTTTATCCATTTTTTCAGTAATAAGCCTTATTTCACTTTGAATGTCATCTTTCAGAGGCATTCTTGCTTCATCACTTTTTTCCACATGGTCCAAAAGTAATTTTTGGTGTGATGGAGTCTTTTCCTCAAATGTTTCTACAGAAATACTTAGTTTGTTTCATTTTTCTGTAAGATTGTCAATACTCATGTCATAATTGATTATCAAAGTTTTATCTTTGATATCTTTTATGTATTTATACAATTCCTGTTGTCCTTGTCTTAATTTTTGTGTGTTATCAATCAAAATCTTTGGTTTGTTACTTTCAACAATAAACTTAATGTTGTCAATTTCTTTTTTATTTTTTACAACAATTTTTGTTGAAGAAGATAAGTTATTGTTTATTTCTTGTAATGGTAATAAACCGTTTTTAATTTCTTTTAGAGGTGATATACTATTTTTAATTTCTGTTAAAGTATTTACAACATCTTTGGACAAGGTTATTTCTTTGGGAAATGAGGTTGTCTCATTCTTTGTTCTTCCTTCTCCTGGAATTCCATCAAGGTTCTGGCCATGTTGAATACATTGTCCATGGCATCCTTTTGGATTTTTGGAATCCAGTAGCTTGGGGAATATGGTTTTCTCAAATTCTTTTTCTTGTTCTTCTTCCCTTCTTGGGGAAATGGGTTAGCTTGGGGCTTCTTCCTTCGTTGACTCCTTCTTTTTGGCATGATACTCCTTGATCTTTTTAATTTGAGGTTTGGCTGATAGTAGATTCAAGCCTTTGGAGTATCTCACTATTTCCTCCCCTTTGAGGAACTTTTTCAGGATGTTCCAGGAGTTCATCACTCCTTGGTGTATTTGGGGAAACATTTCCCAGTCCTTGTCTTTGTACACTGTGTAGTACTGTTTGTACTGGATCATGTAAATGTCTATTTGAGCCCTCTGAATGTGATTTGTACCTGTTTGAGTCACTCATACTTAGTTCTAACTCTGGCTCAGATATCATGCAAATTTCTGAGACTTGCCTTTGGGATAAGGCGCTTCCTTGTGTGGATTCTGTTCCACTGGGGATATTTCCCTTCCTTTTCCCTTTTGAGGAATCAATTCTACCTTTGAGTCCAGCCCCATCTGAGTGGATGGAGTATTGGGATCCTCTTCTGGTAGTCATGATTCAAGAAAAATAAGAAACTAAGAGGATTTCAGAACGGGAATTCTTCTTATGGCAATTTATGAATGAGTTACTCACCATCAGAGTCCTGTATAGTGGGTCCTGGAAAGTCTAATTTCTTAGCTTTCTTTTTCTTAGTGACAATTGGTGTTGGAGAACTTGGGCAAGTTTCTTCCAGAAATCTTTCAACAGTGGCTTGGTTTTCCTCTGTTGGATTGTCTTCAAACACTAAAAAAGACAAATAAATATAAGTGTTTTACATACAAAGTGTTATTTTTGGTAAGAGATGGCAATTTTCCATGTAAAAATTGCTTTTATATCCTTAAAAAGTGAAAATAAATAAAGAAATGAAATAAAAATGAATAAAATAAATTTTTTATTGGTTTTTATTATTTTTTCTTATTTTTTATGTTTTTATTTTCAAAGAATAAACAAAAATGAATATGATTCTTTTTGAAATTAAATTATAATATAAAATTATTTTTACTGTAGAAAATATCTTTTTTAATCACTAGAGTCACTCAAAGAAAGTTTTTTCAAGTCTAAGGATTTGAAAAACCACGTGTAAGACAGTACAATTGCTTTGCAAATGCCTCAATAGCTTTTAAAATCAATAAAATATAAAATTATTATATAATTTCATGATTATTATTATAATTTATTATTGGATAATCCCAACGAGAATCTTTTCAAAGGTCTTTAAATTAAATATCAAGGCCAGGCCCCCAAATGTAAGGTTTGACTATGAAACAATAAGTAAAAATTACTAATATTTTACTTATTGTACAATGAATGTCCTTATAAATGAAATTATTAAGATAAAAGTAATTATTATGATTATGACGTAAAATCATTATATTATTAAATAAATATAATAATATAATTTATATCATAAAAAAATAATCTAATAAAATAAATATATTTATATAAGATAATTAATATATTTAAAAGCACTTTACTATTGTTACCAACAAAGAATAAAGGCGTAAAAAATTGTTTTTTATTAATAAAAAACAATTAATAACAATAATATTACAAATATTAAAGTTATAAATTAATATAAATACTAGTTATATTAATTATAGAATTATTAAAGTAATATTAGAGAGAAATTATTATAATAAGAGAAATGACCTACTTTTAATGCTTAATATAATGATTTTGAATACTTTTACGCCTAGAAATGTAAATACAACTTATTTAAATTGTAGTTACAATACAATTTAAGAGAAATTACAATTTTTCTTGATTTTACGTGGAGTTGAAGTTTTTAAGAGAAATTTAAACAAAACAATTAAACAATTTCAATAATCATGTCAGAGATGAAGATTATTATGATATTATCCTTTTTCTTTAATAATATAAAAGTTTTATATATAAAGAATAAAGAAATTACCTTTTTATTTAATGATTTAATGTTTTGTAAGTGTCTGAGGGGGAAATAGAGTAAAAAGAGCTCTATTTATATTGAATTCTTTCCTCCTGGAGTCCAAAAGTCTTCTAGTAGATGTGCACTGATCATATCCACTAGAATTGATAAATAATTTAAGGTTTGGTGATGATTAAATCATGATGAAACAATCTTATGTCATTATTACGCCATTATTTAGAGTTATCACTATGACTTTAAGTTTGCTGACGTCAAGGCTTGGAAGAACCCCAACCTTTGTGTATTGTATTAGTTTTAATCATAAACTAACATTATTCAGCAATTTTATCACTCATATGACTGTTAAACTTACTTTTAGGTTACAGTGAGTGATCATAAATGATCAAATTAAGCTCAAACTTTGATCCTTAATACCTTTTGAATTGAAACTGCTACAGAAATCCAGATAGTAAATTCTAATAGCTTGGCATAATCTTATAATTATGCGAAGATAATTTCATTAAATCAGCAAAACTCTTTTTTTGATGATTTTTCTTGTAACTCATCTTTCCTGTCAAAATTTAATATTTTAAACTTCAAACCATTATTTCAAGGGTTTATACCCCAGATTTCATAATAAACATTACATCATTCTTCACAAAGGAGCTAGTAGAATATGACTGTCTACTAATTTTTAAGTTTGGACCACTTTAACAACAAAGTGGTCAACAGCTCTGTTGATTTTAGTCATTAATCCAGTACAGGTTTTAACCTTGTTTTTAACTTGAGAAATAAAGGTATTTCTGCGTTCCTATGGTAATTACGTGGTGACTTTCCTTTTGGTTCATCACTCCATAATGTATATTTCAAATGCTATTAACTAAAATCCTTGAATATATGCATTGACCAAAAAAGTGAATATATTCAGCTTAATTCTTTAAGTATTGACTTTGAATATTAGCTTCTTAATTATTTTATGTGTGAAATTTCATGACAAAAATTTATTTAACATGTTGTTTCATTGGTGCCTCAAATAATCAATGATTTATGTTTTTTATAAAGTATTATAGCTTATAGCTCATTGAATATTGATTTTACCGATATGCCATAAAAATGCTATATGTGTATCTTGCCATGGGGACACCAATGGTGTAATTTATTTCACATGTTTAGTCATTGGCCTTTGAGTTAAACCAAGTTTTATGCCTATTTATGGCAATTTTATATCTTTAAACTAATTATTTTATGTATAATTATTTTACATATTTCTTGTGACCTTTTTGGGTATGTGGTCATATCTCAAAGATTCACAACTACCATACACTCCACAAGTCATCCCACTTCAAGGATTGTCTCACCATGGTATTTTCCAGTTTCAAACATTAATATTGGGAACAATATATTCTCAACTGAATCCAAGAATGTCAGAAACAGTGTAATATATTTTCTGAGGGGCAACTCACGACTTTTTGGTGTTATTAATAGCATTTTGAAAGTCTCTGAGCCATCTTTCATGCTAAACAATAACTTTCTAATATTCAAAGCTTTGAAGATTGATGTGAATTTCTCCCCAGAGTGGCCGCATCTCAATCTTTATGAAGCTGTTGGTTTTGATGATGTACACTTGATTATATCTGAAGAAGAAATAGAAGTTAGCTGTGGATTGTATGAAAAAAGGTTATGTCAGGTGGACTGTGTGTAATGATAAAACTGTTATTTCATGATATTTAGTATACAAAAATGCAAATCTCTCAGATTCATTAGCAATTTTTCTAGTGAAATAACTGTCTCAAAATTTGTTGACAGAGACATGCCATTGTGATAAGCAAAGCCCATTATTTCACATTGCCACAACTAAATTACTATTTTGACATTGGGTACATTGTGAATAAGCCAATTTCAATGATCAAATGTCCCACACACTCACCTATCACAGCATCAAAAATGTTCAACTGTGACGTCATCAGGTTGGAAGGGGAATCAGCCCTTATGCACCCTCCCCTGCACAGGCACACGCTTACGCACCTGCCCCTGCACCGGCGGCGCACACGCACACCCACCTTCCCCTGCACAGGCACATGCACACACACATACCCCCACAAATGCCAATGCAATCACACCGCACCCCCGGTATTGTGTGGCGGGCTCTACCAGTGTCATCCGCAAAATGACAATCCGATGGAGGCAGAGTCCTTTCATGCATGACCTGGTGAGGTCAAACCCCCCTCTACAGAAAGACTGCCTGAAGGACCTCTTTGTTGTGTGCCTGTGGAAAGAGGTGGGTCTTGTGTAATTTTTACCAACTTTTGGTTGGTTGAGGAAGGATTCGGTGGTGAGTAATCTCAGTTGAAAGCACAGGGGAACCAATATTGGTGGATGTCACAGGATTTGGTGTAAGACCGGAGTGTGATGTGTGCTCAATTTTCACTTGATTTTTGCTTGACGTGAGCTTGACTTTTATCCTGCTTGACTTTTGCTTGAAATTAAGTCAATTGCCAATGATTGATGCAAGATTCACCCTGGTGAAAGACCTAAAAAGATGAAATAAAAGCTATATTAAAAAGTATAGATAAAATTTATAACAAAAAATTGATATTAAAGTTTTTCTAAACATGAAAACTCAACAATAAAAAGAAGAAAACAAAAGGAAGTTAAAAAATAATTTTGGCATGATCTCTCTTATATAGTTATTTTGGAGATTTTGATCTGATATTCATTTCATGCAGTTCTTTTCTCAATTGATTCCAGTTGAGACCTCTCTTGCAGAAATTTCTTTTGTAGCCCCAAATATTTCTTGTAGAATATTTTAGACAAATTCTCATTGTGGGTAAAGCAACAAATCTCTATAATAATATTATTTTTTTTATACTAAGGAATAAGAAAAACAAAATTGGTGTTTTTGCCCTTAAAAACTCTTCAAAGAAAAATTCTTACATCATTTTACCAGATAAAAACAATTAGGACAGGAAAGGTACTTGATTTTATATCAAATTCTCATGTACACACATTAAATCCATGGGCCCAGTCATAATTAATTTTGCACCTTTTCTGTAAGGTGTGGATATGAAAATTTGATTAAAAACAAGTACCTTTCCTGTCCTCAAAATTTGTATGAGGTAAGAAATGATTAAAAATAGTATTTGTAAAAGAAAACATGCCAATTTTATTGTTTTTAACTTTATAAGTTCAAAACAATAAGATTCTAAAGATTTATTGTTTTACCAACAATAAACATTTATCCAAAAATACTCTACAAGAGATATTTAAGGCTACAAATGAAATTTCTTCAAGAGCAATTTCAATTGGTATTAATTGAGAAAAGAACTGAAAGCAATTGATTAAAGAACAAATTCTTTAAAAAGATATTTAAAGAGAAAAAACAACCAAAACTGACTAGAGTGAATTTGGAAACAAAGTGACAAAGCTAACAGTGATGAAAGATGCTATAATTCACTTTTGGGCTGGTTCAAGAGGTAAAAATGATTATAAGAGTTACAAAAAAGGGTTATAATGATTTTTTCACATGCTTGAAAAGTTTCAAAATGATTTAAAAAGGGTGATTGGACTCTTTTATTGATTGTTTTAACAGTGTCTAAACCAATTATAAAAGGAAAGATTCTAACATGAAGAGAAAAGTGGGGCAAAGAAGACATTCTTTTAGAGCCATCAGATTTGTTACTCCAAAAGTAAAATTTACTCTTTTCAGTCTTGGAAAACACTCTGACAATAGAAAAGCCAATTATGGCATCATTGAGCCCTTGTTTAGACCAAGAAAGGGCTCGTTTTAGCCATTTTGGACCCATGAATCAGCCATTACTATAGTAATACCTGGTCCAGAACCTCCTAAACACTTCAGAATGTGGGTAAGAGTCATAGAAACTAGTTAAGGCTGTTTGTACTAAGGTTTTTTCATCTTAAGGGTAGTTTTACCCTGTTGGAAACAGTTAAAACTACCCTGGTTGGTCTCAAAACCTCATCATCAATTGAATCACACACCCTGTGACTCGATTCCAGGCCAAAAGTGATGAACGTTTGTGTGGATTTTGACATCCCACACCTGTCAGCAAGGACTTTGGGGGTTGGGATCCCCCTTGGTGCTAGAGTTCCTTTTCCCCCCATAGTTAATCTTTCCAATTTATTTTTTCTCTAATTCCTCATCATGTACTACACTTTCAATTTACACACACAATTCAATCGATTCATTATAGTACACAACTGTACTCATTGATACCTCATATGCAAATTACAGTTCACTTATGTAATACATGCGCACATTTTGACATTTCAATTGAAAATACTTCAATCCCTCATAACTTCTAAACTGCACACAACACCTCAATTTTAACACAAAATTGATGGTTAACACCACATGGGGTGTGAATTATGTTAAAGCTTTGTGGATTTTCAACTTTTGTACAGAAAAAAACTAAAAACGTAGCTTAAGCTTATTTAGAGTTGAGTTACAGAAATTTTACCCAGAGGTGACCCCATCTTATTTTTTATGAGGAAACCAATGGTGAAGTAATTTTCTTAAGTTTATTCACTGGAGAAGAAGTTATAATATATTATATGTAGCCTTTTATCAAAAATATTTTAATTTCATTTATTTTATTAAACATTCATTTTTACTTAATTTTTTCAAGTAAAAATGCATTTTCACAATTTCAAAATTTACTGTAATTTTTTTTTTGAAATTATAATTAAATCTTTATTTTTATATATAAATTTGTATTTATATTTCAATTTCTATTTTGATAATATAAATAAATTTATTTATATTTATATTTATATTTCTATTTATATCTTATTTTATTATTTGTGGTGTTTTTGGTATATGAAAATACCTCTAAGGCTCACATTTTCTTACATTGAAAAACATTATAAATTGATCAAGATATTCTTTTTTCTTATTATGACTGAAGGTTTTATCAGTAATTTCCATTTAGAAGATCTCCTCTTTTTAAATAGAGTTATTGTCTTCTGAAGTGAGTTGAGTATATCTCACTGTGGTAAGCTGAAAAACTCTGGAAAAATCCTCAACAGTAACTAGAATTTTACCTGACAGTAATGTTAATTCTGACCATAATACCACAGCCATACTAGCTCAGACTAATAATTCCAAAATAATATCTTCAAAATTAATCCCTGTGGGAATCAGTAATACACTGCCAAAATCTAAGAAATTATCAAATAGCAAGTTTTTGACTCAAAATTACTATTTTAAAGCCTTTCTACCCATTATTATTCTTTCAAATGGATCATGCAACACTATAGCCCCTCAAGAAGCTCCTAAAAAGAGTCTAGATGTTATTATGACAGAAGAACAGTACTTACAGAGGGGCAAGGGTGAGTCAATTAACAAAAAACTGAAAAATCATGATATTCTGGATTTTATAAAAACCTTCTGCCTTCAAAGAGTGCTGAAAATAACAAAAACGCCTCAGTGGAAATGGAACCAGCCAGCCAGAATGTATACATAAATGAACTGTACCACACGGAGTATCAGAACGCTAGAATATCTTTGGAAAAAATCTATAAAATCTGGCCTGACTGTAAGGGATTTTTTATTGGTCATCCCAGCACTTTGAGGTTACTGAATGTGTGAGCCTTGTGGCATAATTTACATACCCAGATAGGCCACAATTATTCTAAAAATAAATTTTGAATTATGCATAACGCATAAGTCATGCATATATCAAAAATTCATCATTTTTGATTTCAGAAAAGATGAATAACTTTTGATTGAAAAAGTAAATTCATGGATTCAAGGCCAGATTTGGATTCTACACAAACCTTCACCTGGGGTAGCTCCATAGAATGAATAAGCTCAAATTATCTCTTTGAGGTGGTAATATGGAAAATACTTCAATACCACATCAGCAATAGCACCTAAAAGATCCATAAAAATCTTTTTTTTTCTTAATTTCACGCCAAAATAATGGGAATGTGAGAAAGCCCATGTTAGATATACTTTAAAAATAGTGTTATGCATGTTTTGAGAACTTAATATAATGGTATTCTTACATGCAGTTTTGGTACACCCATAGTGGATATCTCACTTGAAGCTTAATTTTCTATTTTGATGTGAAAAATAAGCAAGGGGGACAAAAGACTTCAAAGAGGGCCAGGGTACCCAACTTCTGAGGCCTCAGAGGCCTGGACAGCTCCAAAGCTTGGATCCATGGCTGATCTTGTCCCAATTCGTAAACTAAAACACTTTGGGAACTTGGTTACCATGTTACAACTACAGTAAATCTTAAGAAATTAGCATATAACCTGCTATTTTGACGCGCCAAGGAGATAAAGAGCTACTTAGACTCCTGTAACCTTATCAATTCTTAAGTAATTTCCATGGATAAACCCCAAAAGAGTGATTAAAACCCTTTTTGGACTTGTATCCATTGATTTACTTCATAGCAACCAGTAAAACACTGATATTAGCAATTCTGCGCAGAAATGAGGTAAAAACTTCAAAAATTCATGAAAAATAAAATTCTTAATAAATTTCTCTGAAAATTTCAGGACCAATTTAGAACTGTATTATTTATGGTAAAACTAAAAAGATTATAGTTTTACTAGTAAAATTGAAAGGTTTACCCACATTCCATTTTTGATTATTCTACGTGAAACACTCAATCTTCAAAAATTCACAGTAATTACAAACAGTGATGAAATTTCCAATAACATTGATAACTTTGAGAAATCAATGGTTATTTTGGAATAAAAGAAGATTTACAGATGTTACTCCTTTTATTCTTAACCATATTGGGGTTGGTATTCACGTAAAAGGATCAATTAAGTAAGTATGATAATCTTACGTGACAACAGATGATGCAATCAATAATCTAAAAGGGTTTAGTGTTTTCTTACTCACTTGTTTTTCATTTTTCTCCATGGCACACCTCTGTGAGCTGTTGTTGACTTAAAAGAGGCCTCCTCTTGCTGTTTTCCCATATTAAATCATCTTATTATCCATTTATATCATTGTTACCAACAAGTAAGTATTAGTTAAAGCTATTCTTAAGTGTTTTAATTCTTTCAGAATCAATCAGAAAGACGTGAAATCATAGAATCCAGCTATATATTGTTGTAATACAGCTATAAATACATTTTGATCCCTAGATCAACAATTCTATGTCAAATCTCTCTATCTTATCTTTCAATAAGCTCTTTGGAATATTAGTGAGTGATTTATCTTTAATTTTTAAAGTTTTTCTCTAAAAAATGAGTTTTCTTCAAGAATTATATTTATAATTATTCTTGCAAAAGATAATTATATATTAAAATAATCTTATTATTTTAATAAAGGTTTTATTATTAAAATCTTCTTGTAATTTATTCTTGTAGACAGTTACTGCTCACTGTTAAAATCACTAGTAGTGTTTAAAACATGAAAGAAAAAATTCTTTGATTATTTAGTTTTGGTTATAATAATATTTTATTATTATATTTCATTAGAAAAGACATAGTAATGTTTATTACTAGTAATATTATCCTCAGTTTCATAGTCACATCTTACAGAATGGGTGGCATCTCTTGATGGAAAAGGCTAATATTATGCTTCTGACCTCATAATGGAGGAAAGAACCCCACAGCCACCCAAAGAAGCTCAAAAACATATGCCAGAAGGCAGCAGCAAAATGCCAATCTGAAAAATCAACCAAAAGCTCAGAAAAAGGGAAAGGGGAAATAAAAATTCACCAAACAATCCATCCAAGGCTATAGAACTGAAAATATTCAGTAAGATACCAAGGAAAAAGTGTTTCAGATGGGCAGAACTATCATCAAAATGCAGAAACAGAAGGAGGAAAGACTCAAATATCAGAAATTATTTTTGAGGTTTTGGATGTTATGCCAGCATTTTACTTGGCCAAAAAAGATGTTAAAACTGATATTTATGATAATAATTTTAAAATATGTAACAATATTAAAATTGATGAATTGAGTTTTAGCCAAATAAATAATACATTGTCTTTTTCAAAAAAAGATTAAGAAAACTCAAAACATCAAGTATGGATTATTTATTCTCAATTAAAACAAATGAACACTATTTCATTATCAAAGTATTGAGAAGGAAGAACTCCTAAATTGAATCTTGATCACATGATTCAGACAAGAATAAGACTGCATTAATATTATTGAAGTAGATTATTAAAATATTATTGATAATATCACGAGCTCAATTTATGCAGTGAAGAAAAAAAATTTACTTGTAAAAGTGTTTCAATACTTCACAGAAAGAAGAATCAAAAATAAAAATTAAATTGGATCACATTATTTTTGATAATACTAGACAAAAAGGTTCATTGGAAGAACTTAAAATAAAAGAAGATGTGTACAAAATTGAGCTTATTAAGTCAACAAAAGCTGTTTAACAGGAATTAAGAAATTCTACAAGGCGTAACATCATTAAATTTAGTGAAATTGAGCTATTACTACAAACTTTTCCAAAAATGTCTACATCCTTAAATCAAATTGATGACATAGGAAATTCAAATGAACAATTATTGGAGATGCAAAATTCTCAAATGAAATATCAAGTTTTCACCTCTTTTCATAAGTTGGAACCATCAATGGGCCAAGAACTTCCTAAGGAGGTAAATAAACTTAATTCACGACCTCAGTTTAGTGGTGAAGGAGACTATGACAATATGAAATTTATATGAGGGATTGAAATGATAAAATAAGAATTTGAATTAATGGAAAGATTGGTAACAGAAAGATCCAAAACCTTGTTTACCAAATCAGCTTATAGATTTAACGTTAAATTAAGACAAGCACAAGGACATCAAATTTAGATTTGAAGGAAAACCCATATTATCAACAAATGGGGTAATTATGTGTGGAGAGTTAAGTTTGAAACAGTCTTTTAAGCCATAAAATTTAATGATTAAAGCTATAGGGAATTAACCTACCTTCTTCATTTGAAAGACAGACTGACATTGCTATACCCTAAAATTACAGAGGTTATGATGAATAGAAGACTTCTGAAACAATGTGGAGGAGATTCGGAACATTCTGTGAAAATCAGAACTAATGAAAAAATCCTCAGAGGAATATATTGATACTTTAACAAAATAAGTAATTACTAGACCAAAATTTGGTTCTGGTAGAATGACTCTTAACACATGGTTCACAAAACCTTGGCAATATTCAGTGGAAAAATCTCTCAAAGCAAAGTCTGATAATATAAAAATTGAATGTGCAGAGATAATCATAAATTTCCCCAAATGCTAAATTACCAAACATGCAAAAGCTATATTCTCAAATAGAAATGAAAGCAATGAAATTAAAATGGAAAAAGGACCTGATGACGAAAAAAATGAGATCACTGAATAAAACTGAGATGAAAAATAATCAATATTTTCAACACTTGCAAACATATAGAAATTGTCAAATTTTACTGAAATTTAATCTTACCCCCACCCACCACAGTTATGTAGTGATAAAATATATTTGTAAAAAATTAAATTTGCACAGCTCAGGAAGACCAAACCCAACAATAAAAAAGGGTAAAAAGCTGGAAACTACTTAATAACAGAAGTTACAATCTATCGAAAATTCACCAAGTTTTTTCTTTACCCAGGAGACTTCTGCTTTTGTGTTTTTAAAACCTTCCTTAAGAGTTGTGTACCAAATTGCAAAGATCAATTATTACCTATACATGGGATAAAATTCAACAGTGCAAGAAATAAAATGAAACCATTGGAAATATCTTGAACAGATTTTATATTGACACCTATAAATGGTAATCTAAGAATAATTATTCAGTGTTTTGCTATGGGAAATATCTCATTTGAAATTTCATATTGGGAAATGAATATTTAATCAAGTATAATTTCATATTGGGAATTGAGTATTCAATCAAGTATGGTATTTTCAAACATTTTCCTTTTTACCTTTCAAAATGAAAATGAGGGTGAATAAAATAACACCCATAAACTTAGCGTTAGAAAATTAAAATAAGATTGCATGAATGAAGCTAAATTTGGCCTTCATCTTACCAAGATACAGGAAATATAACTCTCTGCTTCTTTACATGACCATAGAGGGGATAAGCCCCAGATAAAGAACCATTAGGGGGGATCATTAGTCATGGGGTTGATATTATCTCAAGAACTGAAAGACATTACCCATAACTATTAAGAAGGTCTGAATGCCCAGAAAGACAAACATCCAGGTAATTACAGATCTACTTACTAAAGAAATCCCAAATCTGGGAGTAATAAGAAAGGCTGGTCACAATTAGGGAGGAGAAGTAACAAAACTCACCATGGAAAATGTCACAAAGATTTCTGCCAATTGAATTCACATCAAGTGAACTTCAAGAAAGATAAAATTCAAGCACACATCAAGCAAACATCAGGCAAACATCTAGCAGATTTCACAGTAAGTTCTTACACTGATTCCTGTGCATCCACCAAGATTAATTCCCCTGTGCCTTAAACTGAGATTCCTAACCCCCTGAACTTCCTGCAACCAGCCCAAGGTTTCTAAAATAACACAAGACCCACATGTTTCCACATGCACAAATAAAAGAGGTTATTAAAACAGTCTTTAGTAAAAAGAGGGTTATGTGAATTCCCTGGGTCATCTATAAAACAACTCAACATAAGCAGGATTGAAAAGCTGTGTGTGACATGGGTGGAGCCAGCTGCACAATGCTTTGGGTGTGGGTGCATATGTGTGAGATGAAAGCAAAGGCCCAAGAATGTGTAGGGTCAATGCTGTGTAACATACATGCACATGGCGCTCAATAGGGAGATATGACCAGCCCTATGTGGCTTACAAACCGCCAAGCTATCCTGCAACGAATTTGATTATGAGGATCATAAGTCTCATGGGACTATTTACCTTGTAGAATGTGGATAGCAGGGCTGTGCCATTTGAGATCTCGTGAAATTTGAAAGTGCATGTAATAGCATCATTTTAACTGGCTTATTCACGCTGTACCTAATGTCAACATGGTGGTTTCTTTGTGGCCATATGAACTAATGGGCTTTAATTGTCATAATGGCAAGTTACTAGCAAAAGTGTTTGAGGCATTTATTTCTCTGGAAAAAATCCTCATTAATCTGAGGGAAATAAATTATTGTGTCAATGTATTTTCAGAAAAAGAAATTCTAAATATCCTTAGATAAGGGTTTTATAATTAGAAGCAGTGCCCATGAAATCACTTTTCTATCATACAATCCACAGTGACCTTCAATTTCTTCTTCAGACATCATCAAGATTTCATCATAGAAACCAAAATCTTTGAAAATATTGACCTGAGGCCAATCTAGTAAAGAAAAAAAACTCAATCTTCAAAGTTTTTAATCTCAGGAAGTTATTGTTCAGAATGAAAGATGGATCAGAGACTTTAAAAATTCTATTAATAATACCAAATTGACAAGGGTTCCTCCTCAGAAAACAGCTCACACTCTTTCTGAGTTTTCTGGTTTCAGTTGAATATATATTGTCAATTATATTAATTTTTGAAACTGGAAAATACCAAGTTTAAACAAATATCATAGTGGGCTGACTTGTGGATTTCACTAGTGTGTCTGAGCTTATCCACAGGATTATTTCACTTTTTGAATGAAAATTCTTTAAGTACTCACTCAGGGAATCATAGATTTGTTTGTCATGGCATAGTTATTTTTATGCTTTTGTTGTTTTAACTGGAAGGAGGCTGTGATTGAAGAAGTTGTCCTATTTCACATGGGGCTGATGGGTATTTCAGGAGAACAGAAAGGTTGGAACATTGACAGATATGTTGAAGTAAGTTTTGATCCTTATCAACTATTAAGAGTTACAAGAAGTTTCTCTTGTTCACTTCATGTGTATGATCAACATGAGTGTATCTTTCTTATTACTTAATGAATATATTTGTTTATTTGTTGGCATCTTGGAAAAAACTCCAATCAAGCACTCATACCCCCATGTGGCTGAGGCTTGTGCTGGTCCCCAATGTTGAAAGAGCTCTGGAATATTGTTGGAAAAATGATGATTTGGTTTACTTTTCCATTTTTGAAAGAGGTGTTGATTAGAAAGGTAGAATGTTTTCCAATTTTTAGCACATGCAGTTGCATCATCCATTGAAATATTGCAACTTGTTGCAATACTGCTACCACTCATAAAAGAGAATATCTTCTTGGTTATTCCATTTTCAAGGTCTTCTTATTCACCCATTTTTCTTGTTTTATTGGGGGAATTACATTAATGTAATGACACCCATTTACTGAGCCTTAAAGATGGAATATAGACCTTGTATGATAGAGCCCATTCAGGTTTTTTTAATGAAGGAGGAGAAGGGGTATTGTGGGATTAAAATGAGGCAGTACCTGGAGGTGGAAATCACAGGTAACTAGTTTGGACATGCTAATAACTTCTGAAACCAAGGGTGGCAAGGGTTTATTGCCTGCCTCTCATAGATTACTTAACAAAATCTTCCTTGGAGATTGCCAACTAAAAATAAAATTAGTATGTGGCTTTAAAACTTTATATTACAAAATTAAGCAGTCTCAGATTGGAACTATTCAATATATAACATGAAATATAATGTCAGTAATTTTGGTTAAATTTGAGAGTTTAATGAACTACTTTTTTGTAAAATTTTTATTTCTTCAATGAGATTGGGGTGAGTGGCTTCTTCAGCGCTATAGAAGCTTGATAAGATTCATTATTTAAGGTGTTTATGAAGGTTTCATGAGTGTTGACATAGGTAGTTTTGATAATTTAAAGCTCTGATAGAGTAAAATAATATTTTTTAAAGTTTTGTGATTTTTTTAAGAATGATTAATAATAAGATAAAATTGTATTTGTTAAATTTAAGAGGTAACTTTCTTTTATATTGGTTGTTTAAAGGGGTATGTTACTTTAAAGTCATGATAAATGGTGTTAATTTTACTAGATAGCCTACTTTAATACAGTACTAACCCTAATCAGTGGTATTGGAGAATTTCATTTTTTTAAGACTAAGCTTCCACTGAGCTTAGCTATTGAGAAATCTTTCAAACTATACCTCAAATGTGTGTAGCTACTGGAAAAGTAAATTTACTATAATATACTTGACTACATCCCAGGTGAAGGATGACGTATTCCTGTGCTTATAATGTGCAAGGAATATAATGTGCATGGGATATAATGTTAATGGGAGAAATTGTGAAATTTGGGGGGAGAGAGACCCTCTATTTATACCTTTTGGGAGCCCAAAGGGCCCTCCATGGGAGCTTTATTTTTTCTCTTTAATTTCTCTTGATTCCATCAAGTGATTTTGTTTTTTTAAGGAATTTCCTTGGAAATGTGAGGTGATTTAAGTTTTGTTGATAATTTTTATTCTACACAGCCCCCTTTTATCACATTATGATCTTTTTGTGAGCTGTTTAGGACATAATATTCTTGTATTTTCCTTGCATGAATGAGGTGATTTCATTTTGGCTCACAATTTTCTTACCGACAGCCTCTTTTCTGTCACATGATATGCTTTGGGTGGGTGCAGTATCACAGAGGGCCTTTTATTTCCTTTTTATATGTAACATTTGAGGCTTGGTAGGAGTTTCTATTCACTTTATCCAGGTGTCATGGTTGTTTTTCTTCTTTTTGAATTTTAAGATGAGGTCATATAATAAGTTCTTGCAGTGATTAGATTCCTGTTGTGTATGAGATGATTTGATTTTTTATTTTGACAAAATCTATGCCTAGTAATGTGGTTTAGATTTAAATAAGGGTGTGCACTTCATGCAGCCTCTTGTAATTAGTTTTGGCTTGCATGACGTGATGAGTGATGTAAAACAATGTTGAGGCTGCTTTAAGGTCTCAAAAGGGGTTATGCTTGCGCTGTTCTGGAAATGTTTGAGCCTTAGAGGTATTTTTATATACCCAAAAGACCACAAATGATAAATTAAGATACAAATATAAATAAAATAAATTTATTTATATTATAAAAATAAAAATTGAAATATAAATACAAATTTATATTTAAAAATCAAAAATTAATTATAATTTAAAAATAAAATTACAATAAAATTTAAAATTATGAAAATACATTTTTAATAAAAATTATGAAATTAAAATATTTTTGGTAGAAAGTTATATAAAATATATTATAACTTTTTATCCAAGAAAGAAACATGAAGAATTTATCACACCACTGTATTCCTCATCAAAAATAAAGTGGGGTCACCTCTGGATGAAATTTCTGTAACTCAACTCTAAATAAGCTTAAATTAAGTTTTTGACATTTTTTGTACAAAAGTATGAAAATCCTCAAAACCTTAATTTAATTCACACCACTTGCAGTGTTAACCATCAATTTTTGTGTTAAAATTGAGGTGTTGTGTTTAGTTTAGAAGTTATGAGGAATTGAAGTATTTTGAAGTGAAATGTCAAAATGTGCGCATGTATTACATAAGTGAACTTTAATTTAAATATGAGGTATCAATTATTGCAGATGTGTAATTAAAAACTAAATTGAATTACATGATGAGGAATTAAAGAAAAAATAAATTGGAAAGATTAATTCTGGGGGGAAAAGGACACTCTAGCTCTAAGGGGGAGCTAGACCCCAAAGGTCTTTGCTGACTGGAATGAGATGTCAAAATCCACGCAAAATTTCATTACTTTTGGCCTGGAATTGAGTCACAGGGTCTGTGACTCAATTGATGATGAGGTTTTGATACCAACCAGAGTAGTTTGAACTGCTTCCAAGAGGGTAAACCTACCCTTAAGATAAAAAAATGTTGGTAAAAATGTTTGAACTGGTTTCTACGCCTCTTACACACATTCTGATGTGGTTTGAAGGCTCTATATCAGGTATTGCTATAGTAATGGCTGATTGAAGGGTCTAAAATGGCTCAAAACAGCAAAAAACGGCTTAAACCAGCCCTCTTTTGGTCTAAACCAGGGTTCAATGATGCCATAATTGGCTTTTCTGTTTTCAGACTGTTTTTCACGACTGACAAGAGTAAATTTTACTTTTGGAGTAAGAAAATTGATGGTTATAAAAGAATGTCTTCTTTGCCCCACCCTTCGCTTCATGTTAGAATCTTTTCCTTTTATAATTAGTTTAAACACTGTTTAACAAATCAATAAAAGATTCCAACCACCTCTTTTTAAAAGGTTTGAAACTTTCACCACCTGAAAACATCATCATAATCATTGTTTGTAACTCTTCTAATCAATGTTTACCCCTGAACCACCCCAAAAGTGAATTAAAGCATCTTTCATCACTTTTAACTTTGTCACTTTGTTTCCAAATTCACTCTGGTCACTTTTGGGAATTGTTTCTCTTTGAAAAATTTTCAAAAGACTTCTTTCTTTAGTTAATTGCTTGTAGTTCTTTGCTCAATTAATTCCAATTTGAATTGCTCTTGAAGAAATTCCTTTTGTAGCCTTAAATATCTCTTGTAGAGTATTTTTGGATAAATCTTTATTGTTGGTAAAAAAAAAAATTTTTTATTATATTCTTGTTTCATAATTGAAAGGTTAAAACCAATAAAATTGGCACTTTTTCTCTTTAGAAACACTATTTCTTACTATTTCCAATAATTTTACCTTATACAAATTTTGAGGACAGGAAAAGTACTTGATATTTTATCAAAGTTTCATATCCACACCTTACATTTGGGGTCCCAGCCATGATATTTTACCTGTGACATAATTTTTTACTTTTTTTTACTTTTTTTCTTATATTGAAAAATTCAAAAATATATAAAAAATACTTATAATTCAAAAAAAATCCTTAAATTTAATTTCTTTTTATAATTATAAGTGAGGCTTTATTTTTTAGTTCTCTTTTGAAAAACCTTTTTTTTACACAACTAATTGGCTTTTTTTCATTAATTTAAGTGTCTGACAATGTGGTAAGACAAGAAAATATTGAAACAGCCTCCACAGTTAGTAGCATCATTCCTGCAAGCACTGTGATTTCTGACCATAAGAGCACTGTTATTATAAATCAGAATAACCAAGAAGAGGCAATTTTTTCTGAATTTGTCAACTTGGATATCATTAATACTATTCAGAAAGCTAAAAATTTGGAAAATAACAAGTTTTTGATGTAAAATTACTATTTTAAACCTTTTTAATCATAAAAAATGCCTTCAACCAGATCAGCAGCAAGCTGTAAGCCCTCAAGCATCTCCCAAAAAGGTCATAGACATGATTATTGCAGAAGCCAATACGATACAGAAGGAGAAGGGTCAGTTAAAGACTTCCACAATAAGAAATTGTCCAATTCTGAAGCTGATGACACTATTTTACCTTCAAAAAGAGCTGACACTGCGGCAAGAAGCCTCAGTGGACATTTACAAAGCAAGCCAGAAGGCATACAACATTGTACTGAAGCACAAAGAGTACCAGATCCTTGTGTAACAACCACTCACCAGGGGTAAGGGTATTCATCAATACACCCACTCAAACACCAAGAATCAGAAGATCCAGAATCTGCATCAGCATTCAGTTTCAGCGATCATCATTCTGAAACATGCATACAGCTTGGTACATCAAGACAGCCTGTCAATACCTGTACAGATTGGATTCACCCAATACAGTTTCAATAAACCAGCATGAAACTGTATGATCACTCAAATACACCACACCTCTTGTACAGGTTTTGTACAGCTGTACAGGACCTGTATTGGCCAGACTCAATTCAATAATCCAATCCTCTCATTAAAATTCTTCCTCTGGATCAGGGCTGGTGATTCTCACATATACCAGCCCCTCTTTCCCCCCCTGGGGACTTTTCCCCAGTTAATTAATTTAGTTTATTTATTATTTTATGAATATTCTTATCCTTATTTTGGGTATTATCTTTATTTAATATTAAGTTAGTATTTGCATTTCTCTTTTCACCTGTACAGCATGAGTTGGGTGGCCATATCCTTATTAACCCTTCTCTTTTCATTCTGACAGGTTGAAACAGTGGACTTGGACTTGTTTGTGGTTGGCTCTTCTATTCTTTTATTCTTATTCCTTTGTTGCTTCTTTCTTATATTAATTCTTTTAGTAATTCATCCTTAACACTATTAAGTGTATCTTTTCTTACCATATCTTTGAGCCCTCCATAAGTGAGTCCCAGTTTACTGAGTTCCAGGCCCTCTTCACTTCAAAGAGCCCCTGTGAGATTAAATTAATTAACTCATATTGATTCTTTCTTTTCATTCTTTTATTATCATTTCTCTCATTCATCAATTATGACCTTTTAATGATCTTATGATTCTTAATGATTATGATTTTCTCTCTCATCAATTTTCATCTTATTCATTTCATTTATATGAAATTGATTCTTTCTTCTTTCTTAATCATTGATGACCTTTTCATCACTTCATTTTATTTTTATCAAATCAAATTTTTCTGTGTTCTCATTCAGGTCTTATTCAGGATTTTCTGATTGGTTTAATTGATTGGATTATTCATTGGGATTCATTGGGTTTATTGATTCAGCAATTCAGGATTTTTCATTTGGATTGGATTGATTGACTTTGAATTCTCAAGATATTTTATTGATCCTCAAGAATTGATTTTGCTTCTTGATTGATTTGACTCATCAAGATATTTGAATTGATTTCTGAAGACTTTGAATTGATTGATTGATTCCTCAAGACCTTGATGTTCTTATTGAACACACTGATTTACTGATTATTGATTTACTCAAGTTTCTTTATATTTGATTTAAATTGATTGTTGACATTGATTGAATTGATTTTGATTATTGACTGAATTTGATTTCACCTCAAGATTTGAATTGATTCCTCAAGACTCATCAAGAATTTTTATTGTGAGTAATTTGGACAAGCTCTGATTATTCTTCTTAATACCATCAAGTTTTATTCTACTTCTGTTCATAATGCCAGTTCAGCATAGCCCCCCAGCCAAGAATACTAGATCCCAGAAAATTCCAGCTGTTCTCACTTCTACAGCAAGGGCTCCTCTTGACCGCACACCATCAGTTCATCAACTGAGTGCAAGCTTGGACAGAGGACCACCAATGGAAGGAGCAGCACCCTCAAGAAGAGGTGGAATCAAATCTAGAAGATCATAATACTTTTCTGGACTTTTGGGTGGCTACCCTGGCATGTCTGAAGGTGTAAGAGCAAGATTAGGGTAAGTTGAAGATGAAGAGGGGGAAGAGTCTGTGGAAGAGGAAGATTCTGGGGAAACTGAAGTGGCAGATGCCTTGAAAAATGCTCCAGAGGTGCCTCAGGGCTCTAATCTAGCCCTTTCTAGTCAACCTCTTGTCTTTCAAACTGATCCAAGTCTCCTCAAGATGATGGAGCAAAGGACTCAATTCATGGGGCAACTGACTCAAGCAGTTGCTCCCAGGGACAACTCCAAAGCCCCTGCCTTCAAGACTCCATCCATTAAGGCACCTGATTCTTTTGATGGTACTCAAGCTCATAAATTGAGAGGATTCATCCAATCCGGTCAATTAATCTTCCATAATGATCCAGCAAATTTCGTCTCTGAGAGGAAGAAAGTTCTTTACTCATATTCTTTTCTCACTGGTAGAGCTGGAAAGTGGATTGAACCCTATCTTTAAAATATTTCCAATGAAGACCCTTCCTACCTCCTCAATAATTGGCCATTATTTGAATCTTGATTATTTACTCTGTTTGGTGACCCCAATGAAGTCAGGAAAGCTGAACAAGAGTTGGACAATTCAAGGATGAAGGAAAATGGTCATGTATCCTTGTACATTGCTGATTTCAGAAGCTTAATGTCAAGAATTGGAGATTGGGGGGAAAGAGCTTATATCCATGTTTACAGAAGAAGATTGGCATCAAGATTATTGGATCAGTTGACTTCTCGCCCTGGAACTTTTGACACTCTTCAAGAACTTATGGATGTCACTTTAGAATTAGACACAAGATATCAGGAGAGGCAAAAAGAAAAGGGTGGCAATCAAGAGAAGAATCCTCCAGTCAATGGATCCAATCAATCTAGGCCTCCTCAAAACTCATCTTCAAAGAGGCCTCACCAGAAGAAGAACAAGAAGGGGAAGCAGTTTAAATCCTCAAAGGACAAGCCCCATGCTGCTCTCCTCAATAAGGACAATAAATTAATCGGTTCTGAAAAGGAGAGGAGGATTAAAGAGGGGTTGTGTACTTATTGTGGTGGAAAGCACACAATTGAAAAATGCTTCAAGAGACCTTAGAACAAGCCTGGGTCATCATCAAGAGGCTTTCCTAGCAAGCAGGGAAAAGCCTGAGTGGGGATGTAAGGTTTGTCTATGAAACTCTTGATAATAGTAACAATATCAAGAGTACTATGACTGTCCTCAGTAGAAAAATATAATATAATAAAATATTATAACCACAAATTTATATATAATTATTAAAAATAATTATATATAAAAAAAAATTAATTTAATTATTATTATAAAAATATAATAATAAAATAATATAATAATTATAATAAATTATAATTATTCTATTATTGTTATAGTCACTGGCAGTTATAACAATAAGAAGTGTAAAGCTCTTAATGAGACAATTACACGTGGAAAATAAGAATATTAACCACTTATAAATAATATAAATATTATTTATAAAAAGAATTAAACACACATTGTGCAGAAATCATTCTTTGAGAATAAAAATTCTATATAAAAAAACTAATACTAGATAAAAAAGATATAGAATTTTAGAGAAAACTTACTTATAATATTTATTTAATAAAACAAGTCAAATACAACAGTTATTATAATAAATAAAGATTATAAGTTAAAATCACGCCAAAAATCAATATTTTTAAAGATAAAACAACTTTTTATAATAAAAATTATGATTAAAGAGTTTTTAAGAGGAATTTGTGGATTTTAAAAGACATTTAAGATGATGATTTTATATAATAAAATTTATTATAGGTGATTATAACAATAATCTGAACTCTATGACTTCAATTCTTTAATTTAATAAATAAAGAATAAAAATAACTTAAGAATTTAATTTTAATAATAAGATTTTATATTTAATAAAACTTTACCTGTTTAAATTTCTAATATGATTGGATTGATTTTTTTTGATTGATAAAAACAGTGATGAAAAGACTCTTTTTATGTCTTCAGAGCAGCTCTCATGATTCATAATGAATATAGAGGGCGTGCTCAGGTCAAAACTGAAAAACTATGCTTAAAAATAAGGTTCTTAACTTAAGGTAACTTATTTTTAATTCCAATTTAAAGTTACCAGTGTTATTCTTAACTCCATATAACTTTAATCCTCATTTAAACTAATTATTTTAAGTTTTTAATATAAATAAACTTATTTATATTAAAGTTCATCACATGAACAACTTAAAAATAGAGTTTCAAGCAGAAATCTCTTAAACTCAATTTTTAATTAATTTTTAAACAAATCATAATTTTCTTTGAGCTTAATTAAAAGAGTAATTTTCCAGGCTAATTACCCAGGAAACTTATTTATAAAAGATACTTAAAATTCAATTCATATGTAGATAATATTAAGTTCTAAGTTGTGTGAAATTTTCAAGTAAATCCATTAAGAATTGGACTTTTAATGAATTTTTGAGGTTATTGCTATTTTTCCACGTAAAATAGCAATACACACCAAACCTTAGCTTTTGATAAGGTTTCAAAGATTGTAACATTAAAGTTTTAAGCTTAATTAAGGTTTTTAAGCTTGATTAAGCTTTGAAAGTTCTTAAAACCTTGATTTCAAGCCTGCATATTGGGATTTACCCTTTGGCAGCTTGAAATTCCTGTCCAAATTGGGATAAAACCAGTTTAAACCTTAAGGTTGGATCAAAGTCTAATCTTAAAGTTTAAATAAGCTTGAAAATCCTCCAATACAGGTGGACAACCTTAATTAAATCATTGCAGATCCAAAAAGTTGGGTACCCCAGCTCTATTTGGTCTTTTTCCTTTGTCCCACCTTTCTGCGTGGATTTTGCCCTTTTATTTATTTAAAGCCATACTATGGCCTTAAACCCTTTTAAATTGAGCTCATGCAGGATTTACATTCTGTATGGCAAATCCTTAGCCAATTCAGTAAATATACACCACACCTCAATTTTAACTAAAATTTTGGTAAGTTTGCATTAACCTTATGCAACTTTAAATTTAAGCTTATTTAAGCTTAAATTTAACAATTTTTTAAAAAAATGTTAAAAAAGTTACATTGGTACTGTGAGATTCTTAAATCTTCTAATAACACAAGAAATAAGTGTTTTTGGGTATAACACCTTATTGATGTACCCTAGGTCAGTTTTGGTGTAGAATCCAAAAATGACATAATATTTATAACTTTGTTTATCCAAAAAAAAGTTATACTTATTTTTTGTTATTTTTTATTTTAAATTCAACTAAAAAGTCTTTTAAAGACAAAATTAACTGTTTATAAAATTATTTGTGGCCTTATGGGTATGTCATACATACCTCACAGGCTCACAGGGGATCATGATGTGTTCAATGGTTCTCACTTATTTCCTTCAAGAGCACAATTGTGCACTCTGAATACTAGTGTCAAGAAATCTTGAAAATTTCTTATTTTCTCTTCTGTCTCTGATATTTTTTATAGTAATATCATTGATTCTGGTGCTACAAACTCCCTTATTGCAAAGAATTTTGTTCTCAAGTACTCATTGACTCTGTCAGAGCTCCCTGAAAAGATTCCTCTTTTCATTTTGGATTCTAATGAATCCCCTGCCTTGTTCATCACCCATTATACCAAGTGGGTAGTTGACTTGCCTTCCTTCCCAAGCTTTGAATGGGACTTCTTTATCATAGATTCACCCAAGGGAGAAGACCTGATATTGGGCTATGATTTTCTTTACCATTTTAATCCCATTATTGTTGGAAAAATGGAGTGATCACCTATGATTCTAGTCATAAGGATTCTAGTGGTATTATTCCTTCTACTAGTAATGACCTAGCCACTGCTGTCAACAGTTTTGCTCTGGTTGGTGAACTTAAGACACCTTCCCTTCCTTCTTCTGTCCATATCCCTTCCATCATTCCCTCTCAGTCATTACTTCCATTAAGAGATGAAGTCTTCAAATAGATAAAGGATGTTGGAGAAGATGTTGCCATATCTTCACTCCATCTCTTTCAAGGGGATATGGACCTTCCTCCTTTATCTTTTCATGCCTCCCTGGAGGAGCAGTGGGATGAGGAGGAAGAGCCAGAAGAAATTGAAACTGTGTTTCAGGTGGTACCTCCTGCTTATAACCAATATTTGGATGTATTCTCCAAGGTGAAAGCAGAGAAACTTCCTCCACACCCCGCCTGTGATCACCATATTGAATTGGAGGGTCTTCTACCTCGAATTGGTGTTATCTACTCCTTATCAAATCAAGATTCAGAAACACTATGGGCCTACATTTCAGAGAATGTAGAGAAAGGTTTCATTAGACCAAGCTCCTCTTCAACAGGAGCACCTGTCCTTTTTGTTAAGAAAAAGGATGGAGGTCTTCATTTGTGTGTTGACTACCGCAAACTCAATGCTTTTACTAGGAAGAACCGGTTTCCTGTTCCTCCTATGGACCAGCTTTTTACTGTATTCAACGGTTCCACTATCTTCTCCAAGATAGACTTGCGTGGTGCATATAACCTTCTGAGAATCAAAGAGGGGGATGAGCACTTAACTGCCTTTAGAACCAAATATGGTAGTTATGAGTGCTTCTTTCCAGAATCTTGTAAATGATATCTTTGCAGATTTCTTGGATGTGTTTGTTGTGGTTTATTTAGAGGATATTATGGTCTTTTCCAGTTCTGAGGAGGAACATGTCAAACATGTGACCTCTTTCCTCCAAAGACTGAGGGACAAGAATTTGTTTGCCAAAGCCTCCAAGTGTGTATTCCATGCCTCAAGGGTGGAATATTTGGGCTATGTTGTTCCAAGTGATTGCCTCAAGATGGATTCTTCAAAGGTTCAGAAAAACCTCAATTGGCCTCAGCCCAAAAACATCAAGGCCCTTCAATCTTTTCTTAGCTTTGCCAATTTTTATCGTTGTTTCATTAAAAATTATGCCAAAAAAATCACTTCTCTCACTTCCCTCCTTAAGAAAGATTCTCCTTTCATCTTCAATGAGGAAGCTCTTAGTAAGTTTCAAGCACACAAAAAAGCTTTCACCTCTTCTCCTATCTTATCTCACTTCAATCCTTCTCTACCTACTATAGTAGAGACTGATGCTTCTGATTATGCTTTGGGTGCTGTACTGAGCCAGGTGAATGACTCCGGAAAGCATCCCATTGCATTTAATAGTTGCAAGCTTCTCCCAGCTGAGCTGAACTATGAAATTCATGACAAGGAACTCCTTGGCATAGCTTGGGCTCTCAAGCGCTGGAGAACATTTCTTCTCTCTCTTTCCAATTCTTTGGAGGTCTTGACAGACCACTCTTCCTTGCAGTATTTTATGTCTTCCATAGTTCTTACTTGTCGTCAGGCCCGTTGGGCTGAACTCCTTTCAGAATTTCACTTCACTATCACTTACCACCCAGGCAGGCTGGCCACATTACCAGATGCCTTGTCACATTGGGACGACATGTACCCAGAGAGGGGGGTGGACTTCATCAGCAAGAATCCTAAAAATTTTCATCAAGCAATCAAGCAATATGGAATTCAAGAGTCAAGATTCTTTTCAATAAAAGTAGAAGGGTTTTCAGATTTAGTTGAAAAGATTCAAAAAGAAGCATGGAAAGACAAAGACTATAAAGAAATACTCAAACAGCTAGCAAGAGGTGAATCAATTCCAGATTATTCTCTTGAACCTCAAGCCAAGTTGTTATTATTCAAAGATAGAGTGGTAATCCCAAGCAATAAAGAACTTCAACTCAATATTCTTCAAAAGCGTCATGACTCACCTTTGGCTGGCCCTACTGGCCAGGAGAAGACCCTCAAGCTCATCAAGAGGGACTTTTGCTGGGCTGGCATGAATCAATTCATCAAGGACTATGTGTCCTCATGTCAGCAATGTTCAAGAAACAAGAACATTCATCACAAGAAGTTTGGACTACTCAAGCCTCTTCAAATTCCATCTGGTCCTTGGAATTCCTTATCAATGGAATTTATCACTCAATTGCCACTGTCAAACAACTTTGACTCAATTTTAGTAGTTGTGGACAGATTCTCAAAAATTGAAATATTCATTCCAGCTTATGGAACAATCACTTCTCTGGACTTAGCTCAGATTTTCATTAGTCATGTATTTTCCAAGCATGGCCTTCCATTCAGTATTGTCAGTGATAGAGGATCTTTATTTGTTTCATCATTTTGGACTCAATTATGTCAGCAGCTCAAGATATCAAGAGATCTTTCAATTGCTTTTAATCCTGAAACAGATGGACAGACAGAGAGGGTAAATCAGATTCTAGAACAGTATCCTCATTTGTGTGTCAGCTATCATCAAGATGACTGGTACACCTGGCTCCCTCTGGCTGAATTTGCCTATAATAATGCAGAACATTCATCAACAAAGCAATCACCGTTTTTCATCATTTATGGAAGAAATCCCAGCTTTGAATCAATCCATATTTCTAAAGATTCACCTGCTGGAAATTTATAAACAAAACTCCACTCAGTACAGCAAGTTGTCAAAGAAGAATTAGAGTCAGCAATAAGGAGATTCAAGAAGTATGGAGATAGAAATAGAGCAATTACACCTGAATTCCAACCTGGGGACAAAGTATGGCTAGCTTCCAAGAATATCAAGACAACAAGACCCACCAAGAAATTATCAGAAAGATGGTTGTTACCTTTTGAAGTTCTGAAGAAGATTGGAAGCCATGCATCTCACCTCAAGTTGCCTCAGAAATGTAAGACAGCTCACCCTGTATTCCATGTGTCCCTATTAGAACCAGTCAAGCAATCAACTATCCCAAAGCAACATCAATTGCCGCAACCACCAGTCTTAGTGGAGGAGCAAGAAAAATGGGAAGTGGCTCAGGTTCTGGACTCAAAACTCAAAAGAGGTAAATTATGGTATCTTATAGGGTGGAAAGGAATCAGTGAAGAACCAGAAAGAACTACTTGGGAACCAGCGTCCAACCTTACCAGCTCACCAGACCTTGTCAAGGATTTTCATTCATTATATCCAGACAAGCCTGGTCTAAATACCGCAAGAGTTTGGTTATGGTGCTTGGTGGGGAGAAGAAGTTATGAAAGTAAGTTCCTCTCCTGGCATGCACCTTTAAGGGAGTATTCTACCCATATGTTGTTGTAAGCATCACCTTGGCCACTTTGTGAGCACTTGTAAATTTATTGGACAGGTTCAGGAATCAAGCAACACCAATACCCTCCATTTGGACCCTATCAAGATATGGCCAAACGTTTCTTTGTTTTCTTTCCCTTTCTTTTTCTTTTCTTTTATTTATCATTTCATTTATGCCAATCATCATAATTCAAGACCTTCATTACTGCAAGTCACTTATGGCATATCATTTCACAAGTCATTTATGGAATTTCATTTCAGAAGTCATTTCTGGCAAGCCATTTCAGTTTTATGGTGCTTGGTGGGGAGTGGAAGTTATGAAAGTAAGCTCCATCTCCTGGTATGCATCCCTGAGGGTTCTACTTCTTGTAAGATATTACCTTGGCCACTCTGTGAGCATCAAATGCTTGGTTTTTATTTTTCAGACACTTCTTGGCCAGAATCAAGCAACTAACCACAAGGAGGACCAGCCATAAGGATTTTTCTTTATTTCTTTTCTTTACTCTCATTTTCTCTTATTCTTTTATTTCTTTATTTCTGTACTTGTATAACGTTCTTTCTTTTATTTCTTTAAAGCAGCAGCATCCCCTCCCCAAATCATGTATTGGGAGGTTCCATTATTTTTTCTTCATTTTAGTTTTTATAAGAGTGGGGGTAGAAGTCAAACCAAACACAAACAAGGAAAAGGAAAACTATTTGTCTCTACATAAATCATCAAAGGTTCTCTGGAAGTCATTAATCAACTCTTCTTCATACCAGGAAAATTTGCCAGCCATCTCTTCAGAAGCAGTCCCTGGAATCATTCTATCATTGGCATACATGATCACCTCTTGGCTAGTTCTATCAACCCTCCTGAATATTCTGGCCACAGCATCTTGATTTTCAATCGCCGCATTGAGATCATCTCTGGTAACTCAGATAGGCCAATGATCCCTTCTTTGAAACACTTGAGCGGCAGGAAATGGTAAAGGAGACAAAACATCCCTTCTTCTACTGGAGCTGGCCTCAGGTTGGAGTTGACAAGAGGTGGTTATGGGTGAGGTTTTGGATGGTTGGACTGGTGATGGCCTTACTTCTGGATTCAAGGAAGGCCTGGCATGGGAAGTAGCTGGTGAAGGAGGAGGAAGTGTGGTAGGAATGGAAGCAAGCATTGGTTGGAAGGTTCTGGGGGTACTGGGAATTACTTGGCTTTAGAATCTGTTGGCAAGAGGCTGAGCAGAGGAATTTCTGGATGGTTGGCCAACTGAATGAGGAACAACTTCAGCTTCTTCACCATCCAACTCATCACTCCCCGCAGCATCTGGATCAGATGGGGAATCAGCAATCCTTGTAATCTTTTTCACTACCTTCACTACTGCATCAGTATTGGTCCTTGAGATTGGGACTTCTGAGCTGGAATATATGGGCCTACCACCAATTGGAATGGCCCCTCCAACATTAGTCCACCTGACCACATTGCTCTGCCTAGAACCAGTCACTACATCAAATCATCAGTACCAAAATGAATCAAGATATACAAATCACTCACATTCAGAAAACCCTGAAGTTCCATCAGGAGTAGGTGCCTCAGAAACTGGGAACTCTTTCCCAAAAGGCCCAACCTTCCTACTCCGCAAATGCCTCCTGACGTTGGAAGCTTGCAACCCGGTATGATGACCTGGTTTCTTTCCAATGAAGCAGTAATGGCACTTTGAAGATCTAGGATTGTAGTGTTGAAAGCAATCCTTACCCTTGGCCAAACCTTGAGTTCAAGCAGGGTCAAGAGCTTCCACTGCCCTGTAGCCATCATAAATTTGGGAGGGATCAAAGTGACCAGACGAAGCCATGGAGGGGGAAGATAATCGACTGAAGTTGCCAGAACCACAAAGAACAGAAGGCGGCGGTGCAGAAGGAGAAGTTTCAGTGAGTTCAGTCAGTTTGAAACTCATAACTGAAGAATATGCAAGCAGAAGATTCAAGACGTCAGAATAAGTCCACTCCATATCAAGAAGAAAAAAATTGACCTCAAGGAAATGGGGGCCATAACTCAATTATGCCCCCCTCAAAGCCTCTAAGGTGAGGATTCATACCCCTTGGGGCTGAATTCATCACCCAGGGCCTCCCCTGAAACTTTGGGGTGGCCAGGATCTTGATGGTCCTGGACCCCATCAAGGGGTCTAGGCCATATATGGTGAGTCTTTTGGATCTAGGCCAATTCTTGGCCCCATGGTACCCCTGGGTCCCCAGAAAAATTGGGCCCAGGGGGCCTCCAATAGCCCCCAGGGACCGTAGGACCCCAAAGACCAAAAAATCGCCAAAATGGCCATATATCATCAAGACACCAAAATCACCATAGAGGCCAAAAAGGCCCAAAAGGCCATGAAATCAATTTTTATCAAGATTCATCAGGGAAGAGGCCACAGCCCAAAGACATCATGTCGGGCTGTTTGAGGCAATTTCCATGGACAATGGGTACAAGACCCCTTGGAGGAATTTTTTCAATATTTCAATTTGATCAAGCCTTTCCCAATGAGTACACTTCATATACTCATTGGGCATCACTTTTTGAGCACAAGAACTCAGTGGCCATCATTTTGGGATACATCCCAAGGCCATACCACAAGAGCAAGATTGCTTGAACCAGAAGAAAGAAAAAGCATATTTTGAAGTGGAATACTTACTCAAAACGTGAAAGAAGGGGGGGATCAATTGAATTTGACAGATAAGAATGGAAGAAGGATTGTCAGGATAATGTTCAAGAGGAAAAGAAATTTAAAAGGAAATTTTTTGAGAAAAATGTGGGGATATTGAGATGCCACTCAACAGTGGCAGGGTATTATGGTGTTCAGGAGCCCACCAGTTTCAAGAGGGGGATACTGCAACAACCACTCACCAGGGGTAAGGGTATTCATCAATACACACACACTCAAACACCTCAAATCAGAAGCTCCAGTATCTGCATCAGCATTCAGCTTCAGCAATCTTCATTCTGAAACATGCATACAGCTTGGTACATCAATACAGCCTGTCAATACCTGTACAGGTTGGATTCACCCAATACAGTTTCAATACACCAGCATGAAACTGTATGCTCACTCAAATACACCACACCTCTTGTACAGGTTTTGTACAGCTGTACAGGACCTGTATTGGCCAGACTCAATTCAATAATCCAATCCTCTCATTAAAAGTCTTCCTCTGGATCAGGGCTGGTGATTCTCACATATACCAGCCCCTCTTTCCCCCCCTGGGGACTTTTCCCCAGTTAATTAATTTAGTTTATTTATTATTTTATGAATATTCTTATCCTTATTTTAGGTATTATATTTATTTAATATTAAGTTAGTCTGTGCATTTCTCTCTTAGCCTGTACAGTATGAGTTGGGTGGCCATCTCCTTATTAACCCTTCTCTTTTCATTCTGACAGGTTGAAACAGTGGACTTGGACTTGTTTGTGGTTGGCTCTTCTATTCTTTTATTCTTACTCCTTTGTTTCTGCTTTCTTATATTCATTCTTTTAGTAATTTATCCTTAACACTCTTAAGTGTATCCTTTCTTACCATATCTTTGAGCCCTCCACATGTGAGTCCCAGTTTACTGAGTGCCAGGCCCTCTTCACTTTGAAGAGCCCCTGTGACACCTTGCAGACCTGTGGAAAAACTGCATGAACTCATACCTGACTGTTAGGAAATCCCTAGGTCATCCCAACACTTGCAAGTTACTCAATGGATGACATCCTTTTTGGAAAAGAAGAATATGATGCTTTTAACATCAGACTGGAGGAAGAACAACCCTTCACCACCAAAGCAAGTGCCAAGACAAGCTTCAGTGGCCAGAAGCAGAAATTCCAACGTGAAAAAGGAGCCACAAGCTCAAAACAAGGGCAAAGGGAAGGCACCAGCCCCAAAGCTTTACAACCAGGGACATATGATTCCAAAGATTCAGCAGGATGCCATGGAAAATGTATCTCAGATGGCCAGAACCATGATGGAAATACAGAAGAAGGAGGAAGCCAGATTAAGATTCCAGAAAGAATTTCTGAAATATTTGAAACCATCCCAGAGTTTTATGAAGGTATAAATGTTGTGAAAAAACATCTTTCTGATAAAAATGAAACCATTTGTAACAACATCAAAACAAACAACTTGAGTCTCTGCCAAATTAATTAAACACTTATGTGTTTTGAAAAAGGTTTAAGAACAATTAAAACTTCCACTAATGATAATTCTTTTGGCAGTAAAATAAATGAACAATCTGCCCTTATTAAAGAGTTAACAGAAAAATATTCCAAATTCAATATTGATGACATCATTGAAACAAGAATTAAACAAGCCATAAATATTATCAAGACAGATAAAAAGAAAGTCCTTGATGAAATTTCAAATTAATTTACTGAAGTAAAGACATATACCATTTCCTTGAAAAAGTGTTTTGAGGCTTCACAAGAAGAAGTATCAAAATTATCAATGAAATTGAATCAAGTCACTGATGATTATACAAGAAAGAAAGAGCTATGGCAAGAACTGACACATAAAGAAGACATGTATAAAATTGAAGTAATAAAATAATACAAGCCTTCCAACATGAATACAGGAATTCCCAAAGGTATAGCAACAGTAAAATGAATGATATTGAAAAAATACTGAACACCTTACCAAGAATGTCTACACCACTGAATCACAATGTGGAAACAAGGATTCTGACTCCAAAAGTATTGGATCCTGATAATTCACAGTTTAAAAATGAATTATCCACTTTTTTACATAACTTGGAACCATCAATGAGCCAAGCACTTTTGAAAGAAGTACCAAAACTTAAAGAATGGCCTCACCTCAGTGGTGAAGGAGAATATTACCATATGGAATTCATCAGAGTAATTGACATGATTAAAGAAGATTTTGAATTACCAGACAGATTGGTAACAGCAAGATTTAACACCTTGTTTACCAGATCAGCTCACAGATGGTATATCAAATTAAGACAAGCACATGGACACCAAAGTTGGACTTGGCTGAAAACCCAAATTCTCAACAAATGGGCCAATGATGCTTGGAGATTGAGAGTGTAGACAGCCTTTGAATCTGCAAAATTTAATGCTGATAAAGGCAAAGCTTTACCATGGTTTTGCCAACAAAAAGACAGACTAACAGCATTATACCCTGACATGTCAGAATTTCTCATCCACAGAAAGCTTCTGAGAGAATGTGGAGGTGACTTAGAGCATGCTGTCAAAAGCAGGACTACTGAGCAATCTTCAGCAGAAGATATTATCAATATATTAGAAGAAGTAACAACCAGAACCAAAATTGTTTCTAGTAGGGTGAATCTCAAAACAAGGCTTAATGGACCTTTGAAAGATTCTGTGGACAAAAACCCCAAAGAAAATCCTAATAATAAGTATAAATCTGCAGATACAGTCAGAAAGTGCCATACTTTCCAAAGCACCACCCATATAGCCAATAAATGTCCAAAAAGGGAGAAAATCAATGAAATTGATATTGCAAAGGAACCTGATGTTGAAAAAGATGACATAATTGAAGACAATTCAGATGATAAGTCATCAATATTTTCTGAATCTTCAAAAGATATAGAAAATATTAATGCCACTTTTGACATCATGGAATTTTATTCCCACTTGCCAGAATTGAGCAATGGTCAACTTGATTTAGCAAAAGTTTAAGATGCACAGCTCATGAAAACAAAACCAAACAGGGGGAAAGGTTATATAGCTGGTAACTCCTGTATAACAGACGTGGTGATTGAAAATAAGCCCACTAAACTTTTGCTTGACCCAGGAGCCTTCTGCTCTTGTGTTGGTAAATCTTTTCTTAAAACTTGTGTACGAAATTCTGAAGACCAATTGTTACCAATTGATGGTATAAAATTCAATATTGCAAGTAATCCATTGAAAGCATTAGGAATTTTTTAGACCCAGGTCATATTTCCACACTTTAATGGGAATCTAAGAATCAAAGTTGAATTTTTTGTTATGGAAAGCTGCTCTAGTACCCATTTTATATTTGGAAATGACTATTTAATCATGTATGGGATCAATTTGCATAAAAAAGACAGATACTTTACTATTGGAGACAATAAGTGTCAGAAATTTGCCTTTTTCCCATTTAAAAGACAAACTACAGTAAATAAAGTATCACCAGTCAACTTAGAACTGGAAAAATTCAACTATGAACAGTTGAGGGAGGCTGAAATAAGCCTTCAGCTGACTGATAAACAAGAAATTGAACTTTCTTCCCTTTTGTATGACCACAAAGGAGCAGTTACTTCAGACAAAGAACCTCTAGGAGCAATTATTGGTAATGAAGTTGATATCATTCTTAATATTGAAAGACCTTATCCACCAATCTTCAGGATACCTGCATACCCATCAAGTCCCAAGTCAAGAGAAGTGCTGGAAACTCATATCAAAGAGCTTCTAGACATTGGTGTAATATAAAAAGCTGGCCACAATGAAGAGGTAGAAATAGCTACACCAGTCATAATGCCATGCCATAATGGAAAATCCAGATTTGTTGGAGACTTTAGAGCTCTAAATACTTACAATATTCCAGATAGGTACCCAATACCAAAAATCCAAATTGCCCTTACTCAATTATCTTAAGCAGTGTATACAACCACTATGGATGCCCTTAAAGTATTCCATCAAAATGTGGTGACACCAAGAGCAAGAAAATATTTGAGAATTATTGCTCATTGTGGAGTGTATGAATATTTAAGAATGCCCTTTGGTATCAAAAATGCACCTTCACACTTCCAAAGAATGCTGAATGAAATCTTCCCTGAAGAAATTTCAGACGGATGGTTAAGCATTTACATTGATGAAATTATTGTCTGTTCCAAGAATTTGGAAGAGCACATGTACAGATTGTCCAGAGGTTTGAAAAAAATTTAATCAGTGAAGATTAAAATCTCTTTGGAGAAATGTCATTTTGGATTTAAAGAACTTAAAGCACTAAGACATGTTGTATCGGGTTTGTCCCTTGGAATTGACAAAAACAAAGTTTCAGCAGTATTGCTAAAACCCATGCCTCAGAACAAAAAGGAAATTCAGTCACTCTTAGGTTTTTCAGGATATTAAGACCACTTTCTAAATTGTGTGACAAAGACACAGTATTTGAAATGACTGTTGACAGAGTCAAAGCTTTTGAGTCTCTAAGAGAAGCTTTGACCACTGCTCCACTCTTACTGATGCCAGAATTTAAATTGCCTTTTAACTTGTATCTTGATGCATCAGGGTATGGGCTGGGTGCCGCACTTCACCAAGTCCAGATCATAAATGATAAACCTGTGGAAGGACCCATATGTTTCATATCCAGGCAAATAGAACCACCTGCAGCCACATATGGAGCAATTCAAATGGAATGTCTATGTCTTGTCTGGGCCTTGCAAAATTTGAACTACTTCTTAGCGGGATGTGTTTTTGAAGTGATCACAGGTTGTACAGCTGTCAAATCACTTTTAAACATGAAAACACCCAACAGACATATGCTCAGATGGCAAATAGCCATACAATAATACAGGAGCAATATGACTAGTGTTCATAAAGATGGGAATGTTCACAAAAATGCAGATGGAGTAAGCAGATGGCCATTACAGAATGCTATTGATAATCCTGCTTATGTGCCAGAAGGAGCTTCACCACAGAGCTCAATAAAAAGAATAAGTGTTACAGACTTGAATACCACCTTCTTTGGTGAATTAAGAAACAGTTACACTCAAGATAAGAACTGTAGCATATTATGCCAATTACTTAACAAAGACTGCAAAGACAACTCTCTAATACATGCCTTGGATGAAGTATAGAAGAAATCTTATGATGAAGGAAGATTTCACCTACTGGAGGGTATAATTTACCACAGACCCAAGCACACAGGTGTCAGGACAGTTTTGGACAGGTCATTAATCAATCTTGTACTAAAAGGATGCCATGAAAGCCCCTTTTCAGGATATCTGTCTGAAGACAGAACAAGAGAAAAAGTGAAGACCTGCATATGGTTGCCAATGTGGCAGAAAGATGTTGCAAAGTATTGCAAAACCTGTGAAAGATTTAAAAACAAAAATAGATCCACTGGCAAGAGACTTGGAAATATGATGAAAATCCAAGGCTCCAGCAGACCTTGGGAAATTGTCCATATGGATTGGGTAACTGGCCTACCACCAGGAGGTGACAGAAGCTTTAATGCTTGCCTAGTAATTGTAGACATATTCAGTAAAACTCCAATATTTTTACCGTGTCACAAAGATGATACAGCCCTGGATACAGCTCTTCTGATATGGAATAGAGTAGTGTCATGGACTGGAATATTTACAAATATCATTAGTGACAGGGATCCCAAATTCACTTCAGCACTATGGACCAATCTTCACCAATTATTTGGCACTAAGCTGTCCTTCTCTACAGCCTACCACCCACTTACTGATGGTCTAGCTGAAAGGCTGATCCAGACCTTGGAGGACATGGTAAGAAGATTTTGTGCATATGGCCTTGAAATCAAAGATTGTGAGGGATTTACCCATGATTGCTGCACTCTGTTTCCCACACTGGAATTAGCACATAAAACATCAATCCATGCCAGTACCAATCAAACTCCTGCTCTCCTAGAAAAGGGATGGAACCCCAAATTACCCCAAGATTCCTTGAGGAAAGATTTGATTGAAATACATCCCACAGCTGCTAGCTTCAAGGGAATTCTAGACAAAGCTAGAAAGCATGCAGTAAGGTGCATGGAGGACTCTTTTTCATATGCTAAAGACATATGGGATAAATCACATGCAACTCCAGATTTCAAAGTGGGGGATTTAGTTCTTGTATCCACCACTAACTTCAATAACATCAAAGGAGGTAAAAAGCTGAAAGACTCCTTTTCAGGACCTTTTGTTATTAAGGCCCTCCATGGGGAAAATGATGTTGCAGTAGAGGTATCTGAAGAGCTTAGCAACTAGCATCCTACATTTCCAGTGAGCTTGATAAAGCCATATAAATCTAGTGATGCTGAAAATTTCCCTTTAGGAATAAAGCTCCCCAAGTTATACCTCCTATTGAGTCATCTGGAAGTAAGAAAATTACCAAAGTTTTCAAAGAAAGAAAGTTAAGAACCAACAAGGTAAGGGAATAGCTTGTTAGTGTCACAGGGGCTCTTATGGAAGCAAGAGGGCCTGGCACTCAGGAATCAAGAACTCACTTGGAGGGTTCCAAAGATGATAAGAAATACTACGGAATATATTTCTTAGACAAGAATAAGAGATAGGACAAATATGCCAGAGATAACAAAGAAACAATTAAGAGTGAATCCAGCGGCCAAAGATAAAAGGAAGCCAAAGGCCAAGAAGCCAACCAAGTGAATCCCCAATTCACTGTTTCAACCTGCCAGAAAGAACAATGGAATTAGTAAAGGATATGACCACCAATATCCAGTGACAGGTGAAGAAAGAAAAGAGAAAAGGTGTTAATGACTGACTTAAGATTATCAGTATTAACTTTAATAAAGTAAAAGAAAATAAGGATAAAATAAATCCAATATATTAATTAACTGGGGAAAAAGTCCCCAGGTGATGAAAGGTGGCCGGTATATGTGAAAACTTGAAAGATTGATCCTGGGAGGTGAATCAATGACTGTATTGTCCGAATCGGGAAATACAGTTCTTGCCATCTTGAAATTTGAACTGTATGATAGAATTCACACAGTGGAATATGAAATGGCCCAATTGGGCCAAGACCATACAGGTTGATTGAATAAGGCCTGTACGGATGAATTGAGTTGTCCAAGGAGTATTGAATACTTGATGCCTTTACAACTGATTGAATTGCTGTAATACCTCTTGAGAATTTCCTTTTGAGTGATCCTGATTAATGTACCAACCCAACTCCTGCAGGTACAGGTGGTTGGGATCCTTGAAGAGTCTTCTGATTGCCGCCATAACTTGTCAGACTGATGAGCTGAATAATCCTCCTTTGAAATGGGCGTTGGATTTTGGGACCTTGGATTGGAATTGTGGAGTTTGATCCTGAAAACTTCACCATTGTATTGCTGAGAAAAAATTGTGCATAATGGTATATAATACCATATATGCACCATGGCCTCTGATGGTTGCCAGAGGCCATGGCTGAGATAATGATCCCGGGTGGTCCATGGCCAAAAATGGGTCCTACGGGATTTATGGCCAAAATGGTGTCCAGAAGGTATTTGGCCAATTTTGGGTCCAAGGGAAGAATGGCCAATTTTGGCTCAGGTGGGCCCAGATGTGGTTTGGGACCCACCTGGCCTTGGGGGCTAGGTGGCTGCCCCCTCTGGCCCCTTTTGGCCTCATTGGATTAGGCCAAAAGGGGCCTAAATGGCCTGCGGACCGCAGACCGTACGGACCGTAGGGGGCCTAAATGGCCCAAGACCCCCTAATGAAAGGTGGGGGCCTGGAGACCCCTAGAAGACAAAATGGACCCCCAGGCCAAAATCAATGAGGAAGGCCTGGGGGTTGGTTTTGTTTGAAATTGGCCAAGAGGGCCAATGACGGCAGGATATGGCCATTGGGATGGGTTGTGGCGTAAGAGCCATTGAACATCCAAAGGGGGCCAATGGACCATAAATGATATGACGTGGCCAATTGGCCCCAACTTGGCTCCAGGTTGGATTGCCACAACCATCAAGGAGGAGGGTCAAACTCGTGGTTGTGACAGTACCCCCCTACCTTGAATGGTGAGCTCCTGAGCACCAAGATAAGGTAGAAGCCTGTTGAGGCTATTGAGACGTATCTGACGGAGGGATTCCAGAGGCATTGAATCTTGAAAAGAAAAAATTGAACTGATAACCTTGTTGGCATATGAATTGAGGTTGACTTGGTCTTCTCTTGACATTTGGCTTTGACAATGTTGAAGACGTGATTTGACATAGAGATTTGGCATTAAAGAAAACGGATATAAGGAAAGAAAAGAAAAATAAAAGAGAAATGAATTTCGAGGAGGAATCCAATCTTCATCACGGATTACAACAGTTGATTTTGAAAAGTGGCCAAGGACCTGGATAAAGGAATTTGATGCCAGGTGCTCACAGAGTGGCCAAGGAGATGTTTTGACAGATTGTAGACCCCTCAGGGAAGTGCACACCAGGAGAGGAACTTACTTTTGGAAGTTACCAATCCCGCCAGTGCCATAAGTAATGAGAATCTTGATAAATGAATGTAATGAAGGAATAATATCTTGGGAATAAAAATGAGAAAAGAATGGTCCATTTTCCCAAGTGAAAATGGCCATAAATTTGGAATTTGGATGTTGAAAGCCGGGCCAAGAAGTCTGTGTCCAAATTGAAAAGTGCTCACAGAGTGGCCTAGGTGATGCTTACAACAAAGAAGAGTAGAATACCCCTTAAGGTGCATACCAGGAGTGGGACTTACTTTTGGTAATTCCTCTCCCCACCAAGCACCATAAAAATTCAAGCTTTTGAAGAACTGGGCCCTGGCTTGTCAGGATATAACGAATGAAAATCTTTGAGAAGTTCAGGACAATTCCTGAGGTTTTCAGCTGGTTCCCATGTGGATCTTTCCGAATCCTGGCTGAAACCTTTCCATTCTACCACGTACCATAACTTTCTTCTCTTGAGCTTTGAGTCCAGTACTTGGGAGACTTCCCGTTCCTCTTCTTCTTCAATCATGATTGGAGGAGGAGGCTCTTGATGCCGATTTGGGATTGTTGAGGTCTTGACTGGTTCCAAGAGTGAGATATGGAAGACTGGGTGGATGGATTTCCATTGAGATGGAAGCTTGAGGTGGTAAGCATGAGTACTGACTTTCTTTAAGATTGAAAAAGGACCCAACCATATTTCAGACAGTTTCTTGGTGGGTCTAGTTTATTTGATGTTCTTGGAAGAAAGCCATACCATGTCACCGGGATTGAAAACATGTGGACTTGCTCTACTTTTATCTGCATACCTCTTAAACCGGTTTATGGCGGATTCAAGTTCTCTCTTGACATCTTGCTGTACTGATTGGATTTTTGTTGATAACTTTCCAGCAGGGGTATCTTGAGTGATGTGAACTGAATCAAATTGTGGATCTCTTCCATAAACAGTGAAAAACGGGGATTGCTTGGTTGAAGAGTGATCAGAATTATTGTAGGCAAATTCAGCCAGAGGGAGCCAGGTGTTCCAATCATCTTGATGATAACTGACATACATCCAAAGATACTGTTCTAGTATCTGATTTACCCTCTCTGTCTGTCCATCAGTTTCTGGGTGGTAAGCAGTTGACAAGTCTCTTGAAATCTTGAGCTGCTGACAAAGGTTGGTCAAGAAGGAAGGAAAAAAAAGGGGACCTCTATCACTGACAATGCTTGAAGGAAGGCCATGCTTTGAAAAGATATTCTTGATGAATAAGTGGGCCAAATACAATGAAGTTATTGAAGACATTGTTGGAATAAAAACCGCCATTTTTGAGAATCTGTCCACTATGACAAGGATTGAGTCAAATGTGTTGGACAGGGGCAGTTGAGTGATGAAATCCATTGAAAGACAAATCCAAAGACCATTTGGAATTGGAAGAGGTTTGAGGAGTCCAAACTTCTTATGGTGAATATTCTTGTTTCTTGAACACTTTTGACAGGATGATACATAGTCCTTGATGAATTGAGTCATGCGGGACCAGTGGAAATCCCGCTTGACAAGTTTGAGAGTCTTCTCTTGGCCAGGGTGTCCAGCTAGAGGAGAATCATGCCTCTTTTGAAGAATGCTGAGTTGGATTGTGGGGTCATTTGGGACCACCACCCAATCTTTAAAGAGGAGAAGTTGGGAAGAAGAATCAAGAGAATAATCCTGAATGGATTTACCTTTGCCCAATTCTTGAAGGATACTTCTGTACTGAGGATCTTGCCATAATTTTTTCTGAATTGAGTCAATCAAGTTCGAAAAGGAATCCACCTTGACTGCCAAATACTTTGAGGGTTGAACTTCATCTTGCTTAATGAGTTGTTGAAAATTCATTGGATTCTTGCTGATGAAATCCTCCCCCCTCTCTGGATATATGTTGTCCCGACGTGATAAAGCATCTGGAAGAGTTGCTAGGCGGCCAGGGCGGTAAGTGATTTAAAAATGAAATTCAGATAAGAATTCAGCCCAGTGGGCTTGACGGCGAGTGAGTACTTTTGAGGACATGAAGTATTGAAGAGAGCTGTGATTGGTGAGAACTTCAAAAGGAGAGGACAGGGAGAGAAGAAAAGCCCTCCAGCCCTTGAGAGCCCAGACTATGCCAAGGAGTTCCTTGTCATGGATCTCATTGTTGAGTTCTGCTGGGATAAGCTTGCGGCTGTTGAATGCAATGGGATGTTTTCCTGAGTCAGAGACCTGACTCAGTACAGCACCCAAAGCATAATCGGATGCATCGGTCTCTACAATGGTGGGTAGAGAAGGATTGGAGCGGTGGTGAAGGCCTCTTTGAGTTGATGAAGCTGGCTAAGAGCTTCCTCATTGAGGGGGAAACAGGAATTGTTCTTGAGGAAACTGGTGAGTGAACTGATCTTCTTTGAATAATTCTTGATGAAATAGTGGTAGAATTTGGCAAAGCCAAGGAAGGATTGAAGAGCCTTGGGGTTTCTTGGAGGTGGCCAATTGAGGATCTGCTGGAATTTCGCTTGGTACATCTTGAGGCCTTCAGCAGAAACAACATAACTAAGATATTCTACACTAGAGACATGAAAAAGGCATTTTGAAGCCTTGGCAAAAAGGTTATTGGCTCTGAGTCTGGAAAGAACAGTGGACACATGAGTGACATGTTCTTCCTCAGATTTGGAAAAAACCATAATGTCATCCAAATAAACCACAACAAAAACATCAAGAAGATCTTGGAATATCTAATTGACAAGATTCTGAAAAGAGGCAGGAGCATTTGTGAGCCCAAATGGCATAACCAAGTACTCAAAACTGCCATATTTAGTTCTGAAACATGTCAAATGTTCATCACCCTCCTTGATTCTGAGAAGGTTATATGCACCACGCAAATCACTCTTGGAGAAGATAGAAGAACCATTCAAGACATTGAGAAGCTTATTCATAGGGGGAACAGGATACTTGTTCTTCCTAGTAACAGCATTGAGTTTGCGGTAATCAACACACAAATGGAGGCCACCATCTTTCTTTTTGACAAAAAGAACAGGTGCTCCTGTAGAAGAGGAGCTTGTCCGGATGAAACTTTTCTCTACATTCTCTGAAATGTAGGCCCTGAGTGTATCTGACTCTTGTTTGGATAAAGAGTAGATCACCCCAACTGGAGGTAGAGACCCCTCCAGCTCGATATGATGATCACAGGCACGGTGAGGAGGAAGTCTTTCTGCTTTCACCTTGGAGAATACATCCAAATATTGGTGATAGACAGAAGGGAAAACCTTCATCACGGTTTCTACTTCTTCTGGCTCTTCCTCCTCATCCCACAACTCCTCCAGGGAGTCATGATAAGATGAAGGAGGGAGGTCCATATTCCCAAAGAAGAGATGAAGTGAAGATACAGAAATATCTTCTCCAACATCTTGAATCTCTTTGAAGACTTCATCTCTAGATGATAGTAATGACTGATGGGAATTAAGGGGAGGAATATGGACAGAAGACGGAAGTGATGGTGTTCTAGAATCACCAACCAGAGCTGCACATGATTTGGCAGGAGAAAAGTCATTACGGAAAGAATTAGAAGGATCAGAATACTCCAAATGATGAGGATTAAAGGTGATCAGCCCTTGCCTCCAATCAATAGAAGGATTAAAATGATTGAGAAAGTCAAAGCCCAATATGAGGTCTTCTCCCTTGGGAGTATCAATGACTAAAAAGTCCCATTCAAAGCTTGGGAAGGAAGGGAGCTCAACCATATATTTAGTATGGTTAGTCACAAATAAGGAATGGGACTCAGAGGAGTCCAAAATGATAAGAGGAATCTTCTCTGGGAGTTCTGACGTAGTCAATGAGTACTTGTGAACAAACTGCTTTGCAATGAATGAGTGTGTAGCACCAGAATCAATGAGAATACTGTAAAAGACATCAGAAAGAGAAGAAAAAACGAAAAATTTAAGAGAATTTTTGACACCAGTATTCAGAATGCACAATTGTGCTCTGGAAGGAAAACTGTGAAGACCATTGAACACAACATGATCTTCACTCAGGCTTTTCCCTGGCTGGGAAAACTGCCTGACGGTTGGGTAAGCTTTTTTTGAGGCCTTTTGACACAGGACTCAAGACTATGCTTCCCACCACAATAAGTACACAAGCCCTCCTTGATTCTTCTTTCTTTTTCAGAACCCTTCAACTTGAAGTCCTTATTCAACAAGGAAGAATGGGGCTTGTCCCGCTTTTGAGAATGAAATTTCTTCTTAGGCCTTGGGCTTGAAGAAACTTGATGATGAGAATAGTGAGACCTCGAGGCTTCAGGCTTCTTCTCTTGATGATGATTCTTCTCCTTTTGCCTCTCATGGTACCTGGTATCAAGTTCCAGGCTGACGTCCATTAAGTCTTGAAGAGAATCAATATTTGCAGGATGGGAGGCCAATTTATCCAGAATTCTGGAGGCCAAACCCTTCCTGAAATGATGAATAAGAGCCCTATCACCCCAATCCCCAATTCTTGAAACCAAACTCCTGAAATCGGCAATATATAAAGCAACATCCCCACCTTCTTTCATCCTAAGGCCATCCAATTCTGCTTCAGCTTTTCTAATTTCATTTGGGTCTCCAAATAAAGTGAACAATTGGGATTCAAACAGTGACCACGAATTGAGAATGTAACTTGAGTCTTGATTATTGAGATTGGAAAGATAAGTCTCAATCCATTTTGCAGCCCTGCCAACTAAGAATGAAGTGGCATAAAGAACCTTCTTTCTGTCTTGAGAGAAGTTTGCCGGATCATTATGAAAGATGAGTTGACAGGATTGAATGAAGCTTCTGACTTTGAAGGGCTGAGTCCCATCAAAGCATTCTGGAGCTTTCATAGAGGGAGTCTTGAAGGCTGGTGGTCTTGATGACTCAGAGGCAGAATCTGCTTGAATATTGGCCATAATTTGAGTCATCTGCTGCATGATGGCCAATAAAGATGGTTCAGACTGATGAGAGACAGGCTGATCAGACTGGGCTAGAGTTGGTCCTCTGGTGCCTTCAGATGCTCCCACAGGAGCAGGAGCAGCCTCAGTGCCATTAGACTCTTCCTCTTCCACAGAATTCTCCTCCTCCTCTTCCTCATCTTCACCTTGCACCTTGGGACTGGTTCTTGAAAGTCCTGGGAATCCGCCAACCACTCCTGATAATGAGATTGATCTCCTTGGCCCTCTTCCTTCCTTCCTGGCTGGTGCTGCTCCTTCCAAAGTGGGTCCTCTGTCCAATCTGGCCCTCAGTTGAGAAACTGCTGGGGTACCGTCAAGAGGAGCCCTTGGAGTTGGAGTCAGAACAGCTTGAGTTCTGGCCTGAGATCTGGTCTGTCTTGCAGGAGGTGAATGTTCAACTGGCATGATTCAGGAATAATAGATCAAATAAATGAAAGGAAATTCCAAATTATCTTGAAGTAAAGAATCAACAATCAAATCTTGAGGAAATAAATGAATCAAATGAAAATCTTCAAGTATGTCAATAAATCAAAATCAAATGAAGTCTTGAAGTCAAAATCAAATAAAGGTCTTGAAGTAAATCAATGAATCAAATCAAAAAGAAGTCTTCAAGTCAATAAATCAATGAATCAAATCAATCACAATCAAATCAAATCAAAATCTTGCAGAAAAATCAATCAATCAAAATGAATTCTTGATGTGATTGAGTACGGAGGGTATGAAGGAATGGAAAAGATTCCCAATAAGTTGAGGGGAAGGCTGACTGAGCTGGTCTGGTGGCCTCTGATGGTTGCCAGAGGCCATGGCTGAGATAATGGTCCCGGGTGGTCCATGGCCAAAAATGGGTCCTACGGGATTATGGCCAAAATGGTGTCCAGAAGGTATTTGGCCAATTTTGGGTCCAAGGGAAGAATGGCCAATTTTGGCTCAGGTGGGCCCAGATGTGGTTTGGGACCCACCTGGCCTTGGGGGCTAGGTGGCTGCCCCCTCTTGCCCCTTTTGGCCTCATTGGATTAGGCCAAAAGGGGCCTAAATGGCCTGCGGACCGCGGACCGTAGGGGACCTAAATGGCCCAAAAAGGCCATTTAGGCCCAAGACCCCCTAATGAAAGGTGGTGGCTAGGGGGCCTGGAGACCCCCCAGGCCAAAAATCAATGAGGAAGGCCTGGGGGTTGGTTTGATTGAAATTGGCCAAGAGGGCCAATGACGGCAGGATATGGCCTGAGGCCATAAAAGAAGGTGGGGCCATAAATGGCCATTGGGATGGGTTGTGGCATAAGAGCCATTAAACACCCAAAGGGGGCCAATGGGCCATAAATGATATGAAGTGGCCAATTGGCCCCAACTTGGCTCCAGATTGGATTGCCGCAACCATCAAGGAGGAGGGTCAAACTTGTGGTTGTGACAGTTAGGTATAGTGACCCAACTTTTGAAGATGAATGGTTCCCAGAAAAAGACATACCTGAAGCTATTAAACTTCTCAGAAGGTTCAGGAACACTAGAAATAACAATATTACAAATTAATATTCTTTTTTTTAGGGGGAGGGAATGTGAGCCTTAGAGGTATTTTCATATACCCAAAAGACCACAAATGATAAATTAAGATAAAAATATAAATAAAACAAATTTATTTTTATTAGAAAATTAAGAATTGAAATATAAATACAAATTTATATTTGAAAGTGAAAATTTAATTATAATCTTAAAATAAAATTACAATAAACTTTAAAATTATGAAAATACATTTTCACTTGTAAAAATCAAGTAAAAATGAATTCTTAATAAAAATTAGAAAATGAAAATATTTTTGGAAAATAGTTATATAAAATATATGGTAGATTTTTATCCAACAAATAAACATAAAGAAATCATCACACCATTGGATTCCTCATCAAAAAAAAAGTGGGGTCACCTCTGAATGAAATTTCTATAACTCAACTCTAAATAAGCTTAAATTAAGTTTTTAGTATTTTTTCTACATAAGTATGAAAATCCTCAAAACCTTAATTTAATTCACACGACATTTGGTGTTAACCATCAATTTTTGTGTTAAAATTGAGGTGTTGTGTTTAGTTTAGAGGTTATGAGGAATTGAAGTATTTTCAATTGAAATTTCAAAATGTGTGTGTGTATTACACAAGTTGACTTTAATTTAAAAATGAGGTATCAATTATTACAGATGTGTAGTTAGAAACTCAATTGAATTACATATGTAGATTATAATTGCATTACCTGATGAGGAATTAAAGAAAAAATGAATTGGAAAGATTAATTCTGGGGGGGAAAAGACACTCTAGCTCTAAGGGGGAGCTAGACCCCCAAAGTCATTGCTGACTGGTGTGGGATTTTGAAATCCATGCAAAAGTTAATTAATTTTGGCCTGGAATTGAGTCACAGAGCCAGTGACTCAATTGATGATGAGATTTTGATACCAACCAGGGTAGGTTTAACTGCTGCCAAGAGGGTAAAACTACCCTGAAGATAAAACAATGTTAGTAAAAACAGTTTTAACTGGTTTCTACGCCTCTTACACACATTCTGACGTATTTTGAAGGCTCTAGACCAGGTATTACTATAGTAATGACTGATTTAAGCGTCTAAAATGGCTAAGAATAGCAAAAAATGGCTTAAACCAGCCCTTTTTTGGTCTAAAACAGGGTTCAATGATGCCATAATTGGCTTTGCTGTTGTGAGACTGTTTTTAACGATTGAAAAGAGTTAATTCTACTTTTGGAGTAAGAAAATTGCTGGGTATAAAAGTATGTCTTCTTTGCCCCACTTTTCTCTTCATGTTAGAAGCTTTTCCTTTTATACTTAGTTTAAACACTGTTAAACAAATCAATAAAAGTCTTCAACCACCTTTTTTTTAAACATTTCAAACCTTTTAACCACGTGCGAAAATCATTATAATCATTTTTTGTAACTCTTATAATCAATTTTACCCCTGAACCACCCCAAAAGTGAATTAAAGCATCTTTCATCACTGTTAGCTTTGTCACTTTGTTTCCAAATTTACTCTGGTCAATTTTGGGTGTGTTTTCTCTTTAAATATATTTTTAAAAACTTTTTTCTTTAATTAATTTCTTGCAGTTTTTTTCTCAATTAATTCCAATTGAAATTTTGCTTGAAGAAACTTGTTTTGTAGCCTTAAATATCTCTTGTAGAGTCTTTTTGGAGAAATCTTTATTGTTGGTAAAACAAGAAATTTTTATTATATTATTTTTTTATACTTGAAAGGTTAAAAGCATCAAAATTGGTGTGTTTTCTCTTTAAAAATCCTATTTCTTGCTCTTTTTAAATAATCTTACCTTATACAAATTTTGAGGACAGGAAAATTACTTGATATTTTATCAAAGTTTCCTAGCCACACCTTAAAAAATGACTTTCAGGAATTACATGGGATTATGATTTGCATCATGTTAATTTTTTGTGTTTAATTCCAGGTGAAGGGTGGTACCTTGCTTGGGGTAACTAGTTTGCTATTTTTAGCTCAATTTTTATATATTAATAATTAAGTTGAAAAAATTATTTTGACACATAAAGTGACCCTTTGTGCCTGTTCCATGTTATTATGAGTTTAATCTAGCTTCTTGCTGTAAAATTGACTTTTTGGTGTAAGATTTGACTGCAGGTCAGCATGTGGGTTGAATTCAAGGGTGTTGTGGGGTACTATGAGCTTGAGACTGGTGAAAAGTAATGGATAGGAATACCACATCCCCCTCTGCATTTAATTCTTTCCTCAGAAATCCAGGTCAGAGCTCCCTATTTATTTCCTGAGTCTGTGGTCTCCTCCAATACCTCTTCCTAATTTATTGATTCATCTTCCTCACTTTGTTCTTTGCCTGTTTCTTATTTTTTGCTTATCAACATTCCTCCTGAGTAAAGCTTCTTGTCTTTAGAGGCTGCAAATCTTCTTTCTAATTTTGTTTGATCCACCTCCTCAAGCTCATATGTCCATTGTTTATTTGTCTGATTACTTTGTATGGTATATTCCATTTTTTTTGGAAAGTAGTCCCCAATCTTTTTTTACTTCATTGTTGTAAACCAGGACCAATTCTCCTGGATTAAGTGGTGATCTTAGCTGGCGTGCCATTCTTTTTTCCCAATAGTTCATTGAGTCCTCCCTTGGTTTTTTGAGCTTTTCTGCTGCTTTCCTTCTCATTTCTTCTTTTCCTTCCAGCTGTTTGGCCCTGGCTTCAAATAATTCCACAGTTGTGGATATTTTGTGCCATTTTACTGCTAAGAATGTTTTTGTTTCAATATCAATTGGTAATTGTAAGATGTGACTATGAAACTGATGATAATATTACTATTAATCAACAGTACTATGTCTGTTCTTATGAAATATAATAATAAAATATTATTATAACCACAATTAAATAATTAAAAAATTATTTCTTTCACGTGTTAAGCACTACTAGTGATTTTAACAGTGAGCAAGTGATTGTCTACAAGAATCAATTACAAGAAGAATTTAATAATAAATACTTCTTTATTAAAATAATAAAATTATTTTAATATATAATTATCTTTTGCAAGAATAATTATAAAGATAATTCTTGAAGAAAACTATTACTAGAGAAAAACTTTAAGAATTAAAGATAAATGACTCACTAATACTCCAAAGAACTTATTGATAATAAAAGTAGAGAAATTTGACGTGGAATTGTGGATTTAAGGGATCAAAAGGATTTATAACAGTATTACAACAATATATAGTTGGATTCTATGATTTCACGTCTTTCTGATTGATTCTGAAAGAATTAAAACACTTAAGAATAGTTGAACTAATACTTACTTGTTGGTAATAAAGATTTAATAAATTGATAAGATGATGATACGGAAAAAACAGCAAGAATAGGCTTCTTTTAAGTCAACAACAGCTCACAGAGGCGTGCCATGGAGCAAACTGAAAAACCAGTGAGTGAGAAAACAATAAACCTTTTTGGATTATTGATTGCATCATCTGTTGTCATGTAAGATTATCATAATTACTTAATTGATGCTTTTACGTGACTACCAACCCCAATATGGTTAAGAATAAAAGGAGTAACACTTGTAAATCTTCTTTTATTCTAAAATAATCATTGATTTCTCAAAGTTATCAATGTTATTGCCAATTTCATCACAGGTTGTAATTACTGTGAATTTTTGAAGATTCAGTGTTTCACGTAGAATATCCAAAAATGGACTGTAAGTAAAACTTTTAATTTTACTAGTAAAACTGTAATTCTTTTTGGTTGTACCATAGATAATACAGTTCTCCTTTAGTCCTGAAAGTTTCAGAAAGATTCATTAAGAATTGTATTTTTAATGAATTTTTGAAGGTTTTACCTCATTTCTACGTAGAATTGCAAATAGCAGTGTTTTGCTGGTTGCTATGAGGTAAATCAATGAATATGGGTCCCAAAAGGGTTTTAATTACTCTTTTGGGGTTTATCCATGGAAAGTCATTAGTAATTGACATGGTTACAGGAGTGTAAGTAGCTCATTACCTCCTTGGCACGTCAAAATAGCAGGTTATTTGCTATTTTCTGATGTTTTACAGTAGTTGTAACTTGGTAACCAAGTTCCCAAAGAGTTTTAGTTTACCAATTGGGCCAAGATGAGCCATGGATCCATGCTCTGGAGCTATCCACGCCTCTGAGGCCTCAGAAGTTGGGTACCCTGGCTCTCTTTGATGTCTTTTGTCCCCCTTGCCTATTTTTTACGTCAAAATAGTAATTTAAGCTTAAAGTGAGATATCCACTATGGGTGTACCAAAAGTCCATGTAAGAATACCATGATATTAAGTGCTCAAAACATGCATAACACTATTCTTAGTGTATATGTAACATGGGATTTCTCACTTTCCCATTATTTTGGCTAAAAATCAAGAAAAACAAAAATTTTCACGGATCTTTTATGTGGTATTAATGATGTGGTATTGAAGTATTTTCCATTTTACCACCTCAAATACTTAAATTGAGCTTATTCACTCTATGGAGCTACCCTAGGTGAATTTTTATGTAGAATCCAAATCTGGTCTTAAATCCATGGATTTACTTACTCAATAAAAAGTTATTCATCTTTTCTGAAATTGAAAATGATGAATTTTGGATATATGCATGACTTATGAGTTTTGCATAATTCAAAATTTCTTTTTAAGATAATTGTGGCCTATTTGGGTATGTAAAATATACCTCAAGGCTCACATTCCCTCCCACCAAAAAATAAAATTGTACTACAATTTTATTAGTGATAAAAAGAATAAGGCCCCAAAAGGGGGTTAATGTCCACTGTCCAACCTCTTCACATTACTCAGATCAAGTAATTTAAAGCACATTTATAGACATATTCAGGCTTGTGGCCTTCTTTCATGTCTAAATCTTCTTAAGAGTTTATCTGAGTCAGGTATTTCTGATTCTGCCATCCATTCATCTTCATGTACTGGATTTCTATATCTGACAAGATATTCTCTTTGATTTTTACCCCTAAGTCTCCTTTCTTTAATGACTTTCTTTATCTTTCTGTCTTCATTCTGTTCCACAGGGGGCACAGTTAAAGGAGTTGGGTTCCTTAAAGGAAACAATTCTTTGTCAGCTGGTTGATAAGGTTTTATCAGGCTGACTGGAAATGTGGGGTGTTTATTTTCCAATTCACCACTCAATTCCACTTGAACTGCATTGGTTCCATGTAAGGCAACAATAACAAAAGGTCCTACATAAGAATCTTTAAGTTTCTTTGGGCCTTTGATATTATTAAAATTCAAGGTTGAAACTAGAACTAAGTCCCCTACTTTGAAGTCTGGTACTTTATGACTCTTGTCCCACTTCTGTTTTGCATAATCAAAAGCATCATCCATACTTTGTTTTGCATGGTGTTTTACTTTATCAAGCATTAATTTGAAGCTGGAAGCTGTAGGATGAATGTCAATCAAGTCTTTCCTCAGTGTGTCTGCTGGGAGTCTTGGATTCCATCCTTTTTCTAACATAGCAGGAGTTTGTCCTGTGGAAGAATGGACTGATGTCTTGTATGCCAATTCTAATGCAGGTATCAGAGTGCACCAGTCATGGGTAAAGCCATCTGAGTCTTTAAATTCTAATCCATAAGCACAAAATCTCCTGATCATGTCTTCTAAAGTTTGAATCATCCTCTCTGCTAGCCCATCTGTTTGAGGGTGATATGCTGTAGAGAATGATAACTTAGTCCCAAACAATCTATGAAGATTGGTCCAAAGTGCAGATGTGAACTTGGGGTCTCTGTCACTTATGATATTCTTAAATAACCCTGTATGAGAAATAACTCTACTCCATAAAAGAAGAGCTGTATCCATAGCAGTGTCATCTTTATGACATGGTAAGAATATGGGAGTTTTGCTATATCTGTCCACAATGACTAAACAAGCATTATAACTTTTGTCACCACTTGGAGGAAGTGCTGTGACCCAATCCATGTGAACAACTTCCCAAGGGGATTTTGGGTCTTGAATATGGATCATTAATCCAAATTTCTTGCCTGTACTCCTGTTTGCTTTTTGGCATCTATCACAGGTATGGCAATATTCAATGGTTTCTTTTCTCCAAGATGGCCACCCTGCACAGTTCTTCACCTTTTCAAGTGTTCTGTCTTCTGATAGGTGTCCAGAGTAAATGCTATCATGGCATTCATGAAGAATGGTATTGATGAGCAATCTACTACACAATGTCATCACACAAGAATGTTTTGTTCTATGGTAAATAATCCCATCAAACAAGTGAAATCTTCCTTCAGAATAGGAATTTTTCCAAACTTCATCTAGTGTATTAACCAAAGATGTGTCTTTGCAGTCTTTATCCAATAAAGAAGTCAAGATATGGCAATTCTTGTCTTGTTTATAAGACTCTCTGACCTCTTCAAAGAATTCAGTCCCAATATCAGTTATGTTAATCCCTTCAATTGGAATCTGTGGTTCAGCTTCCAAAGGTACATAAGCTGGGTTATCAGGAGTGTTGGCTAAAGCCCATCTACTAAGTCCATCAGCATTTTTGTGAATGTTTCCTGCTTTATGAACTATAGTCATGTTTCCTCTATATTCTTGAATGGCTATTTGCCATCTCAACATATGTCTGTTGGGAGTTTTCATGTTAAGAAGTGATTTCACGGCATTACAGTCAGTTATCACTTCAAAAACACTGCCATCAAGGTAATAGTGTAATTTCTCAAGTGCCCATACTAAACATAAGCACTCCATTTGGCTTGCACCATATCTGGCTTCTGTTGGTTTGATTTGTCTTGAGATATAACAAACTGGTCCTTCTGTAGGTTTGTCATCAATAATTTGGACTTGGTGTAGGGCTGCCCCTAATCCATCTCCACATGCATCAATGTACAATTTAAAAGGAATATTCCAGTCAGGCATGAGGAGTAAAGGTGCTTCTGTAAGGGCCTTCTTTATCTTCTCATAAGCTTTAATTCTTTCTTGTGTCATTTCAAATACAGTCTGTTGATCACAGATTCTATAAAGTGACTTGGCTAGAATTGCAAAATCTTTCAAGTGTTGCCTATAGTAACTAGCAAATTCAAGAAAAGACATCATTTCTTTTTTATTCTGGGGTATTGGCTTAAGTAACACTGCTGCTACTTTATTCTTGTCAATACCCAAGCTCAAACCAGAAACAACATGTCCTAATGCTTTGAGTTCTTCAAAACCAAAATTGCATTTCTTAAGTGAAATTTTCATGTTCACTTCTGCAACTTTATGAAGTACTCTTGCAAGTCTTTCAAGGTGCAAAGACCATGAGTCAGAACATATAATAATATCATCAATATAAATGATAAGCCATCCTTCAGACAATTCTGTGGGGAAGATGGTATTCATCATTCTTTGATAATGAGATGGAGCATTTTTAATGCCAAATGGCATTCTAAGATACTCATAAATACCACAGTGAGTGATAATTCTAAGTAATTTCCTAGCTTTAGGCGTCAAAACATTTTGATGGAAGCCTTTTAATGCATCCATTGATGTTATATACTTGGCTTTAGACAATTGAGTCAAGGTTTCTTGGATCCTAGGGATTGGATACCTATCTGGAACTGTGTAGGTATTCAAAGCTCTAAAATCTCCAACCATTCTTGACTTATCATTATGCCATGCAATAATAACAGGTGTTGTCACTTCAACTTCCTCATTATGGCCTACTTTCCTTAGCACACCAAGTTGGATCAACTCTTGGATATGTTTTTCCAAGGCCTCTCTAGCTCTGGGACTGGCTGGATAAGCTGGTCTTCTAAGTACTGGAGGATATGGTCTATCAATATTAAGAGTAATATCAATTTCATGTCCCCTTATAGCGCCTAATGGTTCATTATCAGATGCAAATGCATTATTGTATGTATATAATACATCAATAAGTTCATTCCTCATCTTTGGTGACAATGATGGATTAATTTGTGCTTCAACAAGTTGTTTAGACACAAATTCATCTTTGTAAGTATCTTTGACAGAAGATACTACAGATATCTGTTTTGGCATATTGGAGAAAGCAAATTTTTGCCTTTTGTTATCTCCAATTGTGAAATATCTGTCTTTATGGTTATTTATATCAATACCATAAATATTCAAGTAATCATTTCCAAGAATGATATGCTGAGATGTACAATTATCCATTACTACAATCTCAGTTTTCATTCTTACACTTCCTGCTGGATGTGGGAATACAATATTAGTATCCAATATGCCCAAGGGGTACATATTGTTACTGGCACTACTGAACTGTACACCTTCTATTGGTAATAGATGGTTTTTCCATTCAGGAAGTATAATTTGGAGATAATCCTTGCCAATACAAGTGCAAAATTCCCCTGTATCCAGATTTACTTTGGCTTCAATATCACCCATTAGAACTGATGTGATACAGGATGCTCCAGCAGTGTAACCCTTTCCTCTAGCAGGTTTTGTTTTACACATTCTGGCATCTTGGATATTGATCAGGTTGTAGCAATCCTCACTGTACTGTGGCAAGTGGGTATGGACTTCTGTGACCTCAAAGAAAGCTGAAATGTTTTCAATGGGATAGTCCTCTACTGGTGTATCTTCAGAGACTGCAGAATCTTGATCAGACTCTTCTTTCTCTTCAGTACACTGAATGTCTTCAATGATTTGAACTTCATTGATCTTTGTCTTCTTAGGGCAAGTGTTGGCTAAATGTGAAGTACTTCCACATTTATGACACTTCAAGACAGGTCTTTCTGGTCTTATTTCCTCTCTAGGAATCTTTGAGACTATTTTGGACTCTATTGGGTTTCTAACCCAAGTTTTACCAATTCTTGTTCTGGTAATGATATCTTCCATAGCATTAATGTAGTCCTCTGTTGAACAGGGTTCCACACATCTGCTTTTGATAGCATGTTCCAGTTCTCCTCCACATTTTCTTAATATTTTCATATTAATCATAGTGTCAGACATATCTGGGTGTAAAGCAGATAATCTGTCTTTTTGTTTGAAGAACTAAGTAAGTGGTTTGTCTTTTTCTGAGTTAAAAATGGCACTTTCAAAAGCATTCTCCATTTTAAACCTCCAAGAATTATTGGCCCATTTGGTAATGACTTCAGATTTCCACCAAGACCAGTCATGTCTTCCATGATCCATTCTCATCTTGTAATACCATTTCTTTGCAGTCTTGGTAAACAAAAAATGTAATTTTCCTACTATGATTTCATCAGGTATATTAAAGTCTTCTTGCAACATATCAATAGTCCTGATGAATTCAATATGGTTGTATTCTCCTTCACCAGAGAATGTTGGCCATTCTTCTAATTTGGGAATATCCTTTGCAGAAATAACATTCTCTCCTAAGAATGGAGTCAAACTTTCTTTGACAGAAAGTTTTTCTTCAGTCAAAGGTGTAGAATGTCTTGGCATATGTGGTTCATGATTCTTATGAATTTGCTCCACACTTGCAATTATTTCATTCTTCAATTTCTGCCTTTCACTGTCACTTTTTGCTAAATGTATAGCAAATTGATTGGTGTTCTTAACTATTTGTAAGACATGGTCTTCAAGAGTTTTAAGTCTATCATTTACTTTAAAGATGGAAAGATCCTCTGTGTCATTATTTTGACATTGGTTCTCAATTCTTTCACAAGCATTGCTAATTGACTCAAGGGTGACAGTTGTCAATTTATGCCAATCAGAATGTTGTTTGTCATTTTTCTTTAAATCATTGATGTCTAATGTAATTTGTTTTAACTTTGACTCAAGTTTGCCAATTTCTACACTAATACTTCTATGTACATCATTTATTTGCGTGGAAAAGTCCTGTTCATCCTTTCCTGCTCTTTGGCTGTGAATTCCATAAGAGTTCTGGCCATATTGAAGACACTGTCCACGGCTGAAGGCTCCAATCTGGGGATCCTGTACCCTTGTGGGTAAGGTCTGTGCCAATTGGCTTTGCCTTTGCCCTTGCCTTGATGGTTCTTGGGACCTCTCTGTTTCTTTTGAGGTCCTTTGGGCTTGTCCTTGGATGCTTCTGGAGCTGGTTTGGAGCTGGTAGATGCCACTGGTGCCTCTGTCTCCAAAGTTGGAGTCATTTCCAATTCTTTCTTCTGGTCTATGGATAAAAGACTCTGGTTCTTCAACCAATTCTTTATCTTTTTGACCTTGTCTTTGCAAGACAGGGGGCTCCAACCTCCTAAGAGTTCTATGGTCTTCTCCTGACCCAGAAAGCTCTTGATGTGTAAGTAGGAGTTCATGGCCCCCTGCCAAAGGCTTGGGCAGATTTCCCACTCCTCTTCTTTGGCTGCTCTGAACCAATTTTTGTACTGGCTCTGATATATTTCTATTGCTGCCACTTGAAAATGGTTCAGCCCTGGAAATATTATCATAAATTAGTTCAGGCTCAGAATTCACGTCAAAATCTGTTGGTACAGACCTTGGGGAATGGGGGGCAACTCTGGCATCCTCCAGATGTGCCTTTCTTGTGGAAGATTTGGCACTTCTGGATTTGGTCTTGCCTCTTCCTTGTCCACATCCATCTGGTTGGACTGAATAGTTGCTTCCATTTCTGGTATGCACCATTTTCACGTCAATTTAAGGATAAAGAGTAAAAATAAAGATAAAAACACACCTTTTGGTGGTAATTTATTCTTTTCAGAATTAAATAAGGTGCCTCTTTTAGCAATTTGCACCTCAATACTGTCTTCAGATTCTGCTTCTGAAGATTCTGGACTAGTGATATATCTTTTACTGAGTCTGTTGCCAGCTGCACAGTATTTGATTAAAGACACTAAAAGAAATTATAAAAGAGAAAAAATTATTTTTTATACTTTTTAAAATATTTTTTAAAGATTTTTTATAAGTTTTATATTTTTTAATATTAAAAAAATTATTCTTTTTAAAGAAAAAAAATTAAAATTTAAGATTTTGAATGAAAATTAATTCAGAGTAACTCAAAGAATAATTTTATAAGTTTTTGGATGTGAAAAAGCCACGTGTAAAAACAATATAAAATTAAACCAAATTCCTCAATGAAAAAGATTTTAAAACAATTTCAAAAATAAAAATATTTTAACTCCAAATTGAAAGAAAAAAATTAATTAAATTAATATATTTTAGAGCTTAAAAATATATTAATTAAGGGTACAAGGTTCAAAAAACACGGCCAGGCCCCCAAATGTAAGATGTGGTAGGTATGGTGGTTTTTTGAACACAAAAAATGAAGTCTAGAATATGATTAAAGCCAAGTCTATGGATAAAATCACGGCCAGGCCCCCAAATGTAAGATGTGACTATGAAACTGATGATAATATTACTATTAATCAACAGTACTATGTCTGTTCTTATGAAATATAATAATAAAATATTATTATAACCACAATTAAATAATTAAAAAATTATTTCTTTCACGTGTTAAGCACTACTAGTGATTTTAACAGTGAGCAAGTAATTGTCTACAAGAATCAATTACAAGAAGAATTTAATAATAAATACTTCTTTATTAAAATAATAAAATTATTTTAATATATAATTATCTTTTGCAAGAATAATTATAAAGATAATTCTTGAAGAAAACTATTACTAGAGAAAAACTTTAAGAATTAAAGATAAATGACTCACTAATACTCCAAAGAACTTATTGATAATAAAAGTAGAGAAATTTGACGTGGAATTGTGGATTTAAGGGATCAAAAGGATTTATAACAGTATTACAAAAATATATAGTTGGATTCTATGATTTCACGTCTTTCTGATTGATTCTGAAAGAATTAAAACACTTAAGAATAGTTGAACTAATACTTACTTGTTGGTAATAAAGATTTAATAAATTGATAAGATGATGATACGGAAAAAACAGCAAGAATAGGCTTCTTTTAAGTCAACAACAGCTCACAGAGGCGTGCCATGGAGCAAACTGAAAAACCAGTGAGTGAGAAAACAATAAACCTTTTTGGATTATTGATTGCATCATCTGTTGTCATGTAAGATTATCATAATTACTTAATTGATGCTTTTACGTGACTACCAACCCCAATATGGTTAAGAATAAAAGGAGTAACACTTGTAAATCTTCTTTTATTCTAAAATAATCATTGATTTCTCAAAGTTATCAATGTTATTGCCAATTTCATCACAGGTTGTAATTACTGTGAATTTTTGAAGATTCAGTGTTTCACGTAGAATATCCAAAAATGGACTGTAAGTAAAACTTTTAATTTTACTAGTAAAACTGTAATTCTTTTTGGTTGTACCATAGATAATACAGTTCTCCTTTAGTCCTGAAAGTTTCAGAAAGATTCATTAAGAATTGTATTTTTAATGAATTTTTGAAGGTTTTACCTCATTTCTACGTAGAATTGCAAATAGCAGTGTTTTGCTGGTTGCTATGAGGTAAATCAATGAATATGGGTCCCAAAAGGGTTTTAATTACTCTTTTGGGGTTTATCCATGGAAAGTCATTAGTAATTGACATGGTTACAGGAGTGTAAGTAGCTCATTACCTCCTTGGCACGTCAAAATAGCAGGTTATTTGCTATTTTCTGATGTTTTACAGTAGTTGTAACTTGGTAACCAAGTTCCCAAAGAGTTTTAGTTTACCAATTAGGCTAAGATGAGCCATGGATCCATGCTCTGGAGCTATCCACGCCTCTGAGGCCTCAGAAGTTGGGTACCCTGGCTCTCTTTGATGTCTTTTGTCCCCCTTGCCTATTTTTTACGTCAAAATAGTAATTTAAGCTTAAAGTGAGATATCCACTATGGGTGTACCAAAAGTCCATGTAAGAATACCATGATATTAAGTGCTCAAAACATGCATAACACTATTCTTAGTGTATATGTAACATGGGATTTCTCACTTTCCCATTATTTTGGCTAAAAATCAAGAAAAACAAAAATTTTCACGGATCTTTTATGTGGTATTAATGATGTGGTATTGAAGTATTTTCCATTTTACCACCTCAAATACTTAAATTGAGCTTATTCACTCTATGGAGCTACCCTAGGTGAATTTTTATGTAGAATCCAAATCTGGTCTTAAATCCATGGATTTACTTACTCAATAAAAAGTTATTCATCTTTTCTGAAATTGAAAATGATGAATTTTGGATATATGCATGACTTATGAGTTTTGCATAATTCAAAATTTCTTTTTAAGATAATTGTGGCCTATTTGGGTATGTAAAATATACCTCAAGGCTCACAGTAATGCTGGTAGTGGTCCAAATTTGAGTTCAAATGGTGAGAAGCCAGCTGTGCTTTAAGTGCAAATTCTGTCAGAAAATGTAACTAGTGGTAGATATTTCTTCCATTTTCCCCACAAATATTGCCTAGTGCATCTTGGAACTGTTTATGGCCCCTTTCAACCATTCCTTGAGACTCTTGGTAATAGGGTGTGATTACTCTGATCCTTTATCCTTCTTTCTCTACTAAATCTTGCAGTTATTTCCCAAACTATGCCCCCCATAAACACTTACTTTTGGTGAGCCATACCTTCATATCCATTATGAGCTGATCAATTCTGCAACTTCTTTTGCTGTTAATTTTACTAGTCCCACTGTTTCTGGTTATCCTGAAAAATCATCTCTGGCGACAACCACATACTACCACCTCCCAGAATTGATATGCAATGAATACATGCTGAAATTTTAAAAGAATTTTGATTTTGATGTAGAATTTCCTTGTTCCCTTTGGAAGCTTTGGGTTTTCTTTTGGAAAGCCAGGAGAGATTGAACCCATTTGTTGGCCTATTGCTTCATTAATTCCAACCAAAATCTTGATTTAATCCTTCTTTAAGCTTCATTTTATCCTCTGTGGCCCATGCCTTCATGGATTAATCTTAGAATGTGACTTTGAGCTTCTTGACTTGTTATGACCAATTGGGTGTTTGGGTTATTTCTTCTTATTAGTTGGCCATCTTCCAAGAAAAAGTTGGTTGACCTTCTTTTAATCCTTCTAAATTATTCTTCCTTCCATGATTCTGGTTTTTTCATTGTATCTGAGTATTATCTCATCCTCTTCCAAAATCCTTCTTGTTTTGTTGGTACTTGTATGTCTGAAAAAGTGACTGAATTCACATTCTTAGACTCAAATCCAGGGTGGGGATTAATCCAATCTTTATCTTCAGCAAATTCTTATTCATATTAATCTTCTTGGGAGTCTTTTGGTATTCTTGATAGCCCATCTGGAATAGTCAAATCTTTACCTGGTTGTGGACCAAATCAAAGGAAAATAGTTGAATGAAGGTCACCCAACTTGTAATGGGGGTTTTGGGTAAGCAAGGGGTGTTGATAATTTCAATTAAGGCCTTGGCATCAACCTGTAATTAAAAGTGTTATCCCTAAAGTATTTTTTGAAGCTTCTTAAGAATTCTTGCAACTCCACAGAGTTCCAACTTAGGTTGTGAGTATTTTGTTTTGATTTTGAAACTTCTATTGATTCATATATTACTGGCCTGTATTTTCCTTCTTTGTCTTCTTGAGTGAGTACTCCCCCTTAAGCAATTCATCTGGAATCTACTTCTAGCTTAATGTTTGCTGCTTCTTTGTCATAACCCAATTTCTTGAGGGTTATTTATTCTCAAACTATTCTTCTGAGTTTATGAAAATCTTATTCACATTTTTGATCCCAATTCCACTAAGCTTCCTCTCTGGGGATAAACCTTGTGAGAAATTTTGATTAAAAATCCTCACAAACACCATGAAAAAAAAGCTATTCCCATTGGCATGGGTAGCAGGTTCAACTCAGCTTCCAGAGTTCTTGATACTTGGCTCACTTTTCTATTATCATTTGGTCATCTTCCAAGACAGATTTTCAATATTCAGAAATCATTGACAAAGTGAATTTAATTATGTATCTTCTGAAAATCTCAAACAATAATTTACTCCACAAAATACTTTCAAAGCAAAACAAACAGCTTTAAAAGGAATATTAAGCCATTGTTCATTAATTTTCTTTTAAAATTCTCAAAATAAAAATACCCCCTTTCCTTATCTCATATCCTTCCTTTTATGTTTCTTCTTTCTTTGAAGTTTCATTTGTCAGACCTCAAGACTTTGGAATTTGAAAATATTCACATCAAAATAAATGATTTCAAAAAATTATCTATCATAATATTCTCTAACTCACTCAAAAAATATGTATCTTTCATTATTATTTTCTCCAAAAGCTTAATTAATCTTTATTCATGAAAATACAGCTCAAATTAAGATATCTCATGTCCTTCTTTATGCATGGGGAATTTTTGGTAAATTTCTTGTAGATATTAAATTCAAAATGTATATCTCCCAAAAAAACTTAAAAAGTATATTTTTTTTCTCTTATTCTTAAGATCCCATATCTTTTTTCAAACTTGAGACCAAATATGATGCTTATCTTCCCAAAATTTGAGGTTCAATCACATTCACACCTTTTTCCCACTATGAAAGTAACTGGAGACCTCTTATGACCCAGAAATTATTTCTTTCCATCTCAAATAACAATGAATTTATCCAAAAATTCCAAAATAAACAAATTAAAAGAAATTTATCATGACATTATATATAATTCACACAAATTATATTAATAAGAGAAAAAATAATTCTATTCTACTGTGGTGGGGGAATTAAATAGACTTAATTTCAAGGCTCCTATAGAATATTAATCATGATCATTATTTTCCTAAAACTGCAGGCACCATATTCAGATCAATATAATAATCACAAATTGGTGGTAAAACTGATATTTTTCAATAATTTGACTTCATTAACGAATTCAAAGTATTTGTCACATGGGCTTTGTTTCTTCAACCTGAAAGCTTTAACATACAATTCTTCAAACAAAGTGCCATCCAGATTTTTTTACGTATTGGTACCCTTCAAGTGGAACTTAGGAGCAGACTGCTTGGAATAAGTCTTTCTTTTTCCTATGAAAAACAAAGAACATATTTAAGCTTATCAATTTGAATATTCACATAGATCTATAGATTTAGTGAGCTCTTAAACGGTAATACTAAAAATATCAATCCCTACAAAAGGAAACTGGAAAGTAGTTTTCTCATGAAATAGTGATGTTGGAACCTTTAAATGAATCCTTTAAGATAGAAATGTTATTCACAATTTGCAAATGTCATCTGTATATACATTTATTTATATTCCTTTAGTATGAGCTGGAACTAGATTTTGACTTGACATTTTTTCATTTAATATTAATTCAGCCCATTTATTTGAAAAACCAAAATTTGTACAAAATGAAGGTCATTTTCTTTCTTTCTTCAAAAATAACTTCTATCATTTTTCTAAAAATGGAAGAATTAAAGCTGAAAGTTTTGATTATTGTCATAAACAATTGTTTCATACAAAGCTATGTTCCAATAGAGGAGAAATTCTAACTTCCCTTCAAAGAAATTTTGTTACTAAAATGTAAAAAATGCATAAGAATTTCACAATAATAGTCTATGGGCTTTTTTGTTTTTCTTTTTTAAGACAAAACATTCTCCAAGAAAGTCAAGTCAATTTTCAAACCCTTGTTTTGTTATTAATTCCAGTGGAAATAAGTATCGAATTATCGTTACTATACTATCTAGTTTTAGAGATTCAGAAAACATCAATTTAAAGGAGGAAGGTTTGAAGTGTAAGAGCTCAATATTTTTGAGAATGGAATGTTGCCATAAACGTCTCTATTTACATGTTTGGAATCTTACACAAATTTCCTATCTCAATAGAAACACTCTGTGTAAATTCTCCAGCTATCCAAGTCAAATAATATCAGGGTATCCTTTGAGATTTCCTTATAAACAGTTCAATGAACTGGTAAAAGGTCCAATTTTCTATTCATTTTGGAAAAAAATCATACCTCCAGAAATGAGAATATTAGCAATTGGCTCTTCAAGAATTTTCATGGTGGTTTTTATTTTTTTATAAATATGGATAAAATACATCCTAACCTTCATTAAACTTTTTCTCAGCTCTTTGTACAACCCACATGAGCTGGCCATGTTGTGGTCCCGTTGAATATAATTTTCAGCCTGTGACTCAAAAGCGGAGCACAAGCATGACAGCCAAATACCATAAATCAATGGTATAGCCAAGATACCACCAAAGCATGGAGCTGAGCCAAATCAGCTCAAAAGGTATCAAACGTAAGGAAAAACTCACCGCTTTCCAAATATACAAGTACCATATTTATAGGACAAAGAATAACAAAGTTATTCCTGCTCAAAGTTGTTGCTGAGCATAAGCCTTAATTTTCACTTCTAATCTGAGCTCCAGAAGAAGAGGCTGAACCCCATCAAATGGATCTTCAAAATGAAGCTCTAAGTCAGGGCTTGCCAATGGTACTAGCCAAACTGAGATTTGCACCAGAATTACAGAAGGTATGACCAAAATAAGGTCAAATAAGGGTGAAGAAATTATTCACTTCCCATCCAGCTTCTACAGTTTTAGTGTGAGATACCTAAAGTGGGGTCTTTTTGGAAAGAGCACAATAAGGGCTATCTGATGGTTCCATCCATTTCCCCAAATCACAGCTAGAACAAAAGATATTGAGCAAACAAGCTCCATACAGTTTTTGGACAAATCATAAATGTGTATAAGAAAGCTGGTACATGGCATAACTTTTCCATATTTAATCATAACCATACCAAATGAGGTATTATTATGTAGAAGACATCCAGGGCTACACACTGACAAAGGGTTGAGGCTGATATCTCAAAAACTGACAAAGCTATGGCTTTTTAAAGGTCAAAACCCCACAGTTTGGCCAATACAGCTTTATAGTGTGATAGTATCCCACAACCATGATTATGAGGTGTCAAACAGATTGATAAGCATTTTTATACTTCAATAACTCATAGTTGAGTCAATACTGGGGTCCCATACATGTTCTTTACAGCATTCTACACGTAATACACGTCAGACTCATGCTATGTGGTCCCCAGATGAAAATGTTTCCCCTGTATTGGTTAAAACTGCCCATATGTGGTTTCAAAACACCATCTGAGCCCAACACAGGCTATACAAACTTTGTAAAAACCACAAGCCAGTACGTGGTAGTGAAAAATCTTCACTTCCTCTATGTGAAAAGGTCTAGAAGCCTTTTCACCCAATTTTAGGATAAAAAGGGGCCTTTTCACAGCCAGAAAAGGTTCCTTCATCCTCCTCTTGAATTTATATGTAGTACAACTGTCAAAAACAGCTATACTCTTGGAAAGTAACCTGGTTATACCTTAACTGTAAGTATTGTAGCTCTTATTATAGTAATGCAACTGGTAAGACTGCACCCAGGGCTTTCAGCAGAGCTCACCACCACTATTATACAATAGTAATCCCTTTGATTATCATTAAAAGCTCTTATTATCATAAATCAAAATCTTTTCAAAACTATTTTTACCATGTCACAAGAGGCCTCCTTTTATCATAAAATGGGGTGGATTGGCCTTCTACACCATCCACAAAGAGGAAGTGAAGAGTTTTTGCACTTCAGAGTACTGGCTTGTGGTTTTAATAGTGCATTTATGCTCTGGTTGGGGTTAGATGTGGTTTTGAAACCACAGCTGGGCAGTTTTCACCAATACAGGGTGAAATTTCTCATCTGGGGACCACGTAGCCCTCTTTTGACGTGTATGACACATGGAATTCTGTACAGAACCTGTATGGGACCCATTATTCAGTGAATTATTAGGCCTTGAAGTATAAACATGCTTCTTTGTCTATTTGAGCCCTTAAAATCATACTTATGGGAGAATATCCCAGAGTAAGGCTGTGTTGGTCTAACTGTGGGACTTTGAGCTTAACATTCCCATGAATGTGTCAGTGTTTGAGGTATCAAGCTCAACGCTGGTTCATTGTGTAGCCCTGAATGTGTTCTACATAATGGTACCTCATTTGATATGGTTATCATTAAATATGGTAAAGCTATGCCATGTACAAGATTTTTTGTACATACATAAGTTTTTGCTTAAAAACTGTATGAAGCTTGTTTACCCCATAACTCTTGTTCTAGATTGGATATGGTGATATGGGTGGCACCATCAGATAGCCATGATTGTTCCCTTTCCAACAAGGCCCCACTTTAGGTATCTCACACTAAAACTGTAGAAGTTAGATGAGAGGTGAATATTTTAATCACCCTTATTTGACCTTATTTTGGTCATAACCGCTGTAATTCTGGTGCTAGCTCAGTTTTGCTAGTACCCATGTATATCCCTGACTTAGAGCTTCATTTTACATACCCCTTTGATGAGGTTAACCCTCTTCCTTTGTATTTCAGATGTGAGGTGAAAATTAACATTTATGCTCAGAAACAACTTTGAGCAGAAATAACTTTGTTATTCTTGGTCCTATGATGATGGGAATTTTGTATTTGGGAAGAAATAAGTTTCCTCTTTCTTTTGATACCTTTTGAGCTGATTTGGCTCAGCTCTATGCTTTGGTTATATCTTGGATATACCAACGATTTATGGTATTTGGCTGTCGTGCTTGTGCTCTGGTTTTGACTCACAGGCTGACCTAACCTCCCTCTAAAAAAGGCTCATCATTGAGGAGACTTTTCAGTCCTCCTAGAGGCCCTGAATCTTCTTAGATGAAGGTTCCCATCTGGTATGGCATCTTCAGCCAACCATTTGGCTTTATCTGCTGTCTGGTTCTTGAATCTGACCAAGTACTGCCTCTGGCCTTTACCATTCAGTCTAATCTTCCTGGCCTTTATTTCCTTCACGTGGCCAGTGGAGTCCTCCACTTCCACCATTTCTGGTGGAGCGGAATTCTTCTTCCTGGAGGGGAACTTATCCTTTTCTGTCTGGAGGTACGTCTTACCAGACTCACTGGGTATACTGGGTGCTTCCTAGAAACTTCCTCTGTAAGTCTGAAGTCCACTGCATTTTTACCTATCAAATTAAGATTAGTGAAGGGCCCTACAAATTAGTCTCTCATTTTCTTTGGTCCCTTAAGATTGTTGAAATTTACTGCAGACACTAACACTCGGTCCCCATCTTTAAAGTCAGGATACATGTGTGATTTGTCATGCCTCTGTTTATTGTATTCTTTTGCCTCAGCTATGCATTTGGTAGCTGTGTCACAAGCCTTCTTCCACATATCATGAAAGTCCTTGGTTGTGGGGTGGATAGTTAGAAGATTCTTCTTCAAATAATCCACAGGGACTAAGAGCTTTTTCCCTTTTTCTACTAGTGAAGGTGATTCCCCTGTGGTAGAATGCTGGCTAGTATTATAAGAAAGTTGAACTGCTGGTATAAAGGTAACCCAGTCATGAGTGTATCCTTCATGATCCTTGTATTGCCTGCCATATGCACAGAACCTCCTGAGGAGATCCTCCATGGTTTGGATCATCCTTTCAGCTAGACCATCTGTCTGTGTGTGGTACACAGTGGAGAATGCAAGTTTAGTACCAAGCATGTCATACAAGTTGGTCCAAAATTCTGATTTGAATTGTGTTTACCGATCACTAATAATAATTTTAGGGACTCCACAGGTGGATATGATGTTATTCCAAAATAACAGGGAAGTATCTATTGCTGTATCTTCCTTGTGACATGGTTGGCAACTCACAATCTTTCTGAACCAATCAACTGTTATCGGCAAAGAATTGAAGTTTCCTTTGCCTCCTGGGACAAGTCCTGTAACCCAGTCCATGTTGATAATTCCCATGGGTGTTTGGGTTCTTCTATGTTATGAAGTAGCCCATACTTCTTCCCAAGATTTCTGTTTTCCTTTTGGAATCTTTCACAAGTGTTGATATATTCTCTCAACTCTTGTTCCCATTTGGGCCACCAAGCTGTGCTTGCTACCGTTTTCTTGGTCTTGTCTTCACTCATGTGCCCCAAATAGGGGAATTCAAGGAATTCCTGCAGGATCAGGGATATATGGCTTCTTCCTACTACTGTGAGTGCACTTGTGTGTTTCTCTCTATGGTAGATCAGGCCATCTATAAGGAAAAACTTGTTGTCCTTATAGTCCCTCAACCAGGGTTCCTCTAACTGGGATTTCATTTATGGGCGCCTGTACTTCTATTGAAGGAGTTTCAACAGTATGCCACACTCTTTGTGTTTGGAATATGTCTGTATTATTGCACTGAAATCTTTATTATGCAGCTGTGAGGAACATATTCCCAGTATGGGAGTTTCTTTTCCTTCTGAATCAGTGTCTCCACTGTCTGGGGTACCACTTTCTGGTGCCCACCCAGAAAATCTGAAGTTTTTCTTCCTATATATTTCCATGAAATGGCTGGGGATCTTGGCTGCTACTTCAGGGTCATAAGCTGGATTGCTTTTGACATTATCCAGTGGCCATCTGCTGAGGCCATCTGCATTGGTATGACTCTTACCTTCTTTTTATATGACTGTCTTATTTCCTCTATACTCTTGGAGGGCTATTTACCACCTCAACATGTGTCTATTGGTAGTCTTCATGTTCAGTAAAGACTTGAAGGCTGTGCAGTCTGTGTATACTTCAAAGACTGCACCCTCCAAATAATAGTTGAGTTTCTCTAGAGCCCAGACTAAGCATAGACATTCAGTCTGAGTGGCCCCATTCCTGGCTTCTGAATCTTTCAGATGCCTAGAGATGTAGCATATTACTCCATCTCTTGGTTCACCATCTACAATTTGTCTCTGGTGAAGGGCTGCTCCTAAGCCTTGGCTACATGCTGCATCTATGGATAACTTGAGTGGTAGTTCAAAGTCAGGAAAGATGAGTACAGGTGCATTTGTGAGTTCATGTTTGATTCTCTCATATGCATCCCTTCTTTCCTTTGTACTCTCAAAAACTACATCTTTTGAACATACCTTGTATTTACTACTAGTTATTTGGGGAAAGCTTTTGATGTGGCTGCTATAGTAGCTAGCCCCAAGGAAACATTGCATCTCTTTGATTTGTTTGGTACTGGTTTTTGCAGTACTGCTGCTACTTTGTTATTGTCTATTGCCAGACTAAGACCTGAGACTTTATGTCCTAGAGCTAGTAGCTCTTGTTGACCAAAATTGCACTTTTTAAGTGAAATTTTCAGAATGATGGGTGTTCATTTACTGAGGACTCTGTCTATGTACTGCACCCGGTCTTCCCATGTCTCTGAGTATATAATGATATGATCAATATATACTACCATCCAGCCTTCCAATATTTCCTGTTGAAATATTGTGTCCATCATCCTTTGGAAGTGGGCTGGTGCATTCTTGATGCCAAATGGCATTCTGGTGTACTCATATATGCCCATATGGCATATGATTCTGAGTAGCTTCATGGAGTTTGGTTTAAGTCTGTTCTGGTTGAAGCTTTTCATACAATACATCTTGGTTATGTATTTGGCTTTTTCCAGTTTGTCTATGGCAGGAGGTATCCTTGGTATAGGGTACCTGTAAGCTTTTGAATAGTTGTTCAGAGCTCTGAAATATCCACACAGCCTAGATTTTCCATCATGCAAGCTGATCAGGACAGGAGTGGTGATTTTCACTATTTCATTGTGCCAGATATTTCTGATCACATCCATGTCTAGGAGTTCATTGATGTGTTTTTCAATTTCTTTCCTAGTCTCCAGACTTGCTGGGTATGGAGTTCTCCTGCGCATGGGTGGTTAAGGTCTTTCCACATCCAGATATAGTTCTATATCATGACCTCTAATTTTGCCTAATGGTTCCTCACCAATGGCAAATGCTGGTCTATTATTTCTCAGCCTCTTCAAAAAATGTAGTTTCTGTTTACTGGTGAGGGTAGGGCTGAACTGGCCCTCTGTGAATTAATTCAGTAGTTATTCCAGTGGATACTGGGCAGATACTTGGTACATATCAAGTGGAAATTTCTTTTCCTTGTTGGTATCAATGGTAATGTGCCTGCCTTTACTGTTGTAAATGTCAATGACATACATCCTCTGGTAATATGTCCCCAGTAAGAACCCTTGGATGTGGGCATCATCAAACACTACAAACTCTGGATATAATCTGATATTACCTATCCTATGGGGTATAATTATCTCTTTGATAATTTTCCCAATAGAAGGCATCTTCCCTGAAACACTTTCGAAGTTCTTTGCTTTGGTGGGAAAGAGCTGGTTTTCCCAATTTGGGAAGTGGTTTTCCAGATACCTTCTGTCCACTACAGAGCAGTGTGCCCCACTGTCAATGATCAATGGGTGTTGAGCATTGTCAATGCAAACAGTCATTTTTTTGGCTGTCCCATTTATTTAGGCCATTCCTTTGGTTGGTGTGACAAGGAATTTCTGTGCATCCTGTGTATGTTTTCACAACCTTTTATTGGCAGTATCTTGTGGAATGCCTTCTTCCAACTGTATGTCCTAGATTTCTAGTGGGGTTTCCTCTTGGTATTCCACTAGGAATTCTTCTCTTGGGTCTTGGTCCTCATCAGATTGTTCTCTGATGCCATCACCCATTGAGTCTAAGTCAGACTCCTCTGTGGCAGATTCCTCCTATGAGACTTTCTCAATTGAATAGACATTTTTCTCTGCCTTTGGACCGTTGTTGGCATAGTGATCTTTTGAACCACAGTTGTGACAAGAATTTCTCTTCTTTGCCACTTCTTCCACTCTTTCTCTGGGTTTGTCTTTAAACTCCACCCTGAAACATTGTTTTGCTTTGAAACCACTTCTTTTTTATGGGAAATATTTCCCTATATTAGTTCTTTTCCTTACATCTTGTAAGGTATTTGCAATTTCATCTAGAGTGCAATTTTGGTTGCATCTGCATTTTACTGCATGCGCTAGTTCTCCTGGCATTTGTGTCAGGAGTTTTTGATTCCTCATCTAAATATTTATTTGAGGAGCAAGCGATTTAAGTCTTTTAAACTGTCTAAGACACCATTGATATGGATCTTTGTCCACTGAATAATTGTCATTTTCAAATGACATGGTATTTTGCCATATCCAAGTACCATTGCTGTACTTTTGGATGATTTGACTCTTCCACCCTGTCCAGCTTCTTCTTCCATGGATTTCTTTCATTTCTGTGTACCAAATACTAGCATGTCCTTTGAATGCTGTATTAAGTCTAGTAGTAATCCAGTAGTCTGGTATTCTTGGAACATCAATGAAGATTCCATCAATATAATCTATGAGCTCCATATGATCATATTATCCTGTCCCATAGAATTTGGGCCAGATGGAGGCCTCAGGAAGCTGTTTTAAGGCTTCCTTCTCAGAATAAGACATATTATCTCCATCCTGGTATTTAGATGGAGGGCTTGCCATATTCATCAACATGCCATCTGGTTTGATGTCCCCTTGGTAATATGGATTATCCATAACATGGCCTTGTGGTTGGGGATTCATGTTATGGTAGATATTAAGCAGTTTGTTTATGTCTTGATCCAGACAATCCCTGTCCCTTTTTCTGTTTTGTTGTTCTTCAAAGACTAGATTCAGTCTTTTTTTGGATTTTTCAAAGGCTTTGCTCACTTGAGCATGTCCTTCTTGAAGAGTTTTAACAATTTTGTCCATGGAGGCGGTTAATCTTTTCATCCTCTCATGGCTTGCTTCAAGCTCTTCCAAATGCTTTTCATTTTTCTGAGAAAATTGAGACATTGGTAACCACAGTGTATCATTTTTTAAGTTACTCTCAGGTGTGACAACATTATGTTCAATCTGAGTGGGGGTAATATCTCTATTAATAGGACTACTGATTCTAGAGTTATGTAAAACTACTTCTGGTTCTTCTTTCACCAAATCCAACAGCTTCTGCATCATTGGGTCTGACTCTCTCTTCCTTTGGTTGAAGGTGGTTTTGTTTTTTCCCTTCTATCCTTGTCTTCTCCTGGAAACTTCCTGGGATTGTGCAGGATGGTGACTCTTGGCCACTGATCTGTTGGTTCCTGAATGGTGTGAATCCACTGGAGAGCTGGTTATTTCTACTCCTTGTGAGCCTGAAGGAATATTAGTATGCCCTGTCTGGGTCAGTTGTTCTTCTATAGCTTGGATAGTGGCTTGATTCTCCCTTATCCTGTTTTCCCTCACCTTCAGGAGTCTGAACTGCCTGGTGGCAAACCTTTGGTGAGTACCATAAGGTCTCTGAATTTTATCTCTTTGAGACAGATCTTCTGGCAACTTGCTCCAAGTTCTTCCCAGTGGGATGCCAGGCTCAACCTCTTGTTGTCCATGCTCCATTGAAAAAGTTCTTTGAGGAGTTAGTGGAGCTGAAGAACTTGATCCATATCCTTCCACTCCTCTGGTTTGAGGTTTTGGTTGAATTGGAATGTGAATGGCAAAGTGGGTATTATTTCTCTCGACGTCTTTCAATCCACCACTGTGTCAAAGGTGTTCTATTCCAGGTCTTCTGGTTCTGGACAACCCTTCTATTTCCTCGGGCTGTTACCTTTGGCTGCCAAGGTCTCTGTGTTGCACAGGTGACATATCTGTGTTTGCAAGAAGTCAAAAACTTTATGTTCTTAGGGTTTTTACCTTTGACTGTGCCTTGTACAGATTTGTTGTCTTCTGCTTTTGGAAATTTACTTTTCCAGGTTACAACAAGGTTAATGACTGTACTCTTCCCTGTACAAGTTGTTAAGGTTGGTTTACCTTGTAGTGATGCAGAGTTTTGTGGTCATCTATTCCTCTGAGTGTCAATGGTTGTCCATGTTTTAGCTGTTATAAGACCTCCACTGTGCCTCGTTCCTTTACCCTTGCTTCTCTCTGGTTCTGAGGGTGTCACTAGTATGCTGGCCTGGGACTGGGTCTCTAGTGGAATGGAGTTTCCTTCCACTGAATCAGACAGGAAAAAGAGGGCTTATTGTTAGTTAAGACTTCTTGAAATGCTTTTTGCATGTCTAAGAATAGCCTCTGGGCAATATATTTCTATATTATACCCTTGTATTATGACAGTTTAATTGAATTAACCATTCCACATCAGAAATACAGCTTACAGATATCTGGAACACTTTCTGTATACCAGTATCTCACAGATTGACTTTTAATTAGGATGTATAATCTGAAAAAGTGGTTCTGTAAGAGAGTAATTCAAATTTACAATGTACCCAACCATGCCTCAACTGTTGGTTTTACAGTAAGTGGTGTCATAATGTAATTAAAAAAAGGACTATATTGATGGCTTAAGGTGTTTAGATATGTAAAACATTCCAAAAATAAGTGTTTTGTGGTGATTAAATTATAATCAACCATGAAACAATGAAATAAAAAAAGGAAAGCTTAGTGGTATATAGTCATCTACCACTCCAAAATTAAATATAAGATGTATATTATATTTAATAGACTAATTTCATTCTAAAAAAGAAACAAATTTCAGAGTTAAGAAAATAAGAGAAAAAACTCACTAAGGAGGTCCAAAAAGGTCAAAAAATATAGCCAGGCCCCCAAAGTGTCAGGCTGAGTGTATGAAGAGGTGATAATAAAGAGTAGTTACAACCCAAGGTATTACTGTGACATGGATAATACTGTTAAACAGAGGTTTCAAATAAAATAAAATGGTTTTACTAATTATTATTAGTGGTGGTGAGAGCTGTTGAAAGCTCTGGGTGCAGCTTTACCTGTTGGGTTACAATAATAAAGTCAACAATACTACAGTTTATAGTATGACCTGGTTATTTTCCAAGAGTATAGCTCCTTTTGACAGTTGTAATATGTAGGATTTCAAGAGAAGGATGAGAAAACCTTTTCTGGAGGAGAAAAGGCCTCCTTTTATCCTAAAATGGGGTGGAATGGCCTTCTATACCATCCACATAGAGGAAGTGAAGAGTTTTTTCACTTCAGATTACTTGCTTGTGGCTTTCATAGTGCCTCTATGCTCTGTATTGGGCTCAGATGTGGCTTTGAAACCACATGTGGGGAGTTTTCACCAATACAAGGTCAAAATTTTCATCTGAGGACCACGTAGCCCTCTTCTGACATCTATGACATGTAGAATGCTGTACAGAACCTTTATGGGACCCCAGTATTGAAGTGTAAACATTTCTCTTTGTCTATTTGACACCACATAATCATACCTATGGGAGAATATCCCACAGTAAGGCTTTTGTGGCTTAATGGTGGGATTTTGAGATTAACACTGCCATAACTTTGTCAATTTTTGATTTATCACGCTCAAAGTTGGTTCATTGTGTAGCCCTGGATGTGTTATACATAAGGGTACCTCATTTTATATGGCTATTATTAAATATGGCAAAGTTATGCCAAGTACAAGATCTTTTGTACATATATATGTTTTTGCTTAAAAGCTGTATGGAGCTTGTTTGCCCCATACATCTTTTTTGAGAGGGGATATGGGGAAATGGATGGTACCATCTGTTCTCCCTCATTGTGCTCTTTCCAAAAAGACCCCACTTTAGGTATCTCACACTAAAGCTGTAGAAGTTGGATGGGAGGTGAATATTTTATTTACCCTCATTTGCCCTTATTCTGTTCATAATAAAATAAATGTGTTTTAAAAATTACTATTAGTGATGGTGAGAGCTGTTGAAAGCGCTGGGTGCAGCTTTACCTGTTGGGTTACAATAATACGGTCAACAATACTACATTTTATAGTATAACCTGATTATTTTGCAAGAGTATAACTGTTTTTGACAGTTGTAATATGTAGTATTTCAAGAGAAGGGTAAGAAAACCTTTTCTGGTGGAGAAAAGGCCTCCTTTTATCCTAAACTGGGGTGGAACGGCCTTCTATACCATCCACATAGAGGAAGTGAAGAGTTCTTTCACTTCAGAGTACTTGCTTGTGGCTTTCATAGTGCCTGTATGCTCTGTATTGGGCTAAGAGGTGGTTTTGAAACCACATCTGTGCAGTTTTCACCAATACAAGGTGAAAACTTTCATCTGGGGACTGCATAGCCCTCTTCTGACAGGTATGACATGTAGAATGCTGTACAGAACGTTTATGGGACCCCAGTATTGAATGAACTATGAGGTATTGAAGTATAAACATTCCTCTTTGTCTATTTGACACCTCATCATCATACCTATGGAGAATATCCCACAGTAAGGCTGTTGTGGTTTAACTGTGGGATTTTGAGATTAACACTGCCATAACTTTGTCAATTTTTGATTTATCACGCTCAAAGTTGGTTCATTGTGTAGCCTTGGATGTGTTATACATGATGGTACCTCATTTTATATGGCTATTATTAAATATGGAAAAGTTATGCCATGTACAAGATCTTTTGTACATATATATGTTTTTGCTTAAAACATGTATGGAGCTTGTTTGGCCCATACCTCTTCTTCTAGAGGGGATATGGGGAAAAAGATGGTACCATCTGATATCCCTGATTGTACTCTTTCCAAAAAGACCCCACTTTAGGTATCTCACACTAAAACTGTAGAAGTTGGATGGGAGGTGAATATTTTCTTCACCCTTATTTGACCTTATTTTGGTTGTACCTTTTGTAATTCTGTTGCTAGCTCAGTTTAACTAGTCCCATTGGATAGCCCTGACTTAGAGATTCATTTTGAATACCCATTTGATGAGGTCAAGCCTCTTCCTATAGATTTCATATGGGTGGTGAAAATTAAGGTTTATGTTCAGAAATGTCTTTGAGAAGTAATAAATTTGTTATTCTTTGTCCTATGCCGCTGGGACTTGTGTATTTGAAAAGGGGTGAGTTTCCTCTTTCCTTTGATACATTTTGAGCTGATTTGGCTCAGGTCTATGTTTTGGTGATATCTTGGTTATATTATTGATTTATGGTATTTGGCTGTCATGCCTGAGCTCTGGATTTGAGTCACAGGCTGACAACTGAATTGGAAAAACACAAAGAGTAAATTTCAGTTTATTGATTGAGATCACTTACACATAACACTTATTGAAGTATTTTGAATAATGATCCTCTATCAAATTATCAAAAAATATGATAAAACTGATATACTTGGCCTTTGAGCCTTTTTAAATGTCTTTTGATGATGATGGGATATTAATATGAATTACAGATTCAACTTTAAACTCAATATAATTCAATCCACAGGAATTTATTACATCCAACTCCATTGTTTTCAATAAGTATAAAAATTATTAAATAACCATGCTACCTCGTGTGTCTACACCATTTTCAAAAAGTTTGTAATTAATTTTAGCTTAATTACACTTTATTTATTGTCCTTTTATCTAAGTTTCTGTTACAATGTTTTCATATTTAATAAACAAAATCAAACTTATTTTGATCTTTGTAATTTAGGCATGGTTTTTATCACTATTTGCTTCATTTTTTCTAAATCATTGTTCTCTCATTCTCTTATAATTTGTCTCCTTTTTGAATTTAGGGCTCATTTTGTGAGCCTTTGAGATATGACCACATACCCAATAAGGTCACAAAAAATACTCAGAATAATTATACCTTTAATATAATTATATTAAAATTAATTAGAATAATTATACACTAAAAATAATTACTCAAATATACAAAAAATACCATAAATTGGTACTAAAATTGGTTTAACTTAAAAACCAATGAATGAACATGTGAAATAAATTATACCATTGGATTCCCCATGGAAAAATACACATATACCATTTTTATGGCATATCTGTAAAGCCAATATTTAAGGAATTATAAGGTACAATACCTTATAAAAAACATAAAAACTTATTTATCTCAGAAACTAATGAAACAACATGTGAAATAAATTGTACCAGTGGATTCCCCACAAAAATCCACATATAAAACAATTAATAAGCTAATTTCCAATGTTAATACTTAAGGAATTATCCTGAATATATGCACTTTTTTGGTCAACGCATATATTCAAGGATCATAGCTAATATCTTCTAAACTATACATGATAGAATGATGAACCAAAAATAAAGTTACCACGTAATTACTGTAAGAACACAGATATGAACTTTATTTTATAAATTATAAACAAGGTTAAAACCTATGATGAATTATTGATAAAAATCAACAGAGCTGTTGACCACTTTGTTGTGAAAGTGTTCCAAACTTAGAAAAAAGTACACAGTTAGATTCTCCTAGTTCATTCGTGAAGAATGATGTAATTTTTATTATTAAATTCAGGGTATAACCCCCTGAAATCAAGGTTTGAAGTTTAAAATATTGAATTTCGACAGAAAAGATGAGTTACAAGAAAAATCATCAAAATTAGAGTTTTGATGATGTAATGAAAAGCTCTTGGCAGCATAATAAGGTTATGTCAGGCTATCAGAATTCACTCTCTGAATTGCTGTAGCGTGAAAACCTTAAATATTATTGAGGATCAAAGTTTGAGCTTAAATTGAGCTGTTATGATCACATACTGTAACCTTAAATTAAGTTTAACAGTCTTAATAGTGATAAAATTGGTGAATACTATTAGTTTATGATTAAAACTAATAAAATCCACGAAATTTGGGGTTCTGCCAAGCCTCTGATGTCATCACACTTAGAGTTATAGTGATAACTCTAAATAATGGTGTAATAATGATGTAATATGGTTTGATCATGATGTAATCACCCTCAAACCTTAAAATATTGATCAATTCCAGTGGATATGATCAGTACACGTCTACTAGAAGCCTGTTGGACTCTAGGAGGGAGGTATTTACTATAAATAGAGCTCTTTTTACTCTGTTTTCCCCTCAGATGCATCAAAAACATTAAATCAATTAAATCAAAGGTAATTTCTTTATTCTTTATATATAAAACTGTTATATTATTAAAGACCAAAGACCACCTTGCTATAATCAACTCTTTTGACGTGATTAAATCATTTATTTAATTGTTTTTGTTAAAAAATCTCTCTAATAACTCATTTCCACGTAAAAATCCAGAATAATTTGTAATTTTCTTTATTTTTATTGTAAATACAATTTGAAAAGGTTGTATTTATATTTTTTGGCGTAAAATACTTCAAAATTATTATATTAAGTGTTAAAAGTAGGTTATTTTTCTTATTATAATAATTTCTCTATTATTACTCTTTTAATAATTCTTTAATTAATATAAATAGTATTTATATTAATTCATAACTTTAATATTAGTAATATTATTGTTATTAATTGTTTTTTATTAATAAAAAACAATTTTTTACGCCTTTATTATTTGTTGGTAACAATAATAAAGAGCTTTATAATATATTAATTATTTTATATTAATATATTTTTTATAATATTATAATTTCATATAATATTAATTATATTATTATATTTATTTAATAATATAATATTTTTACGCCATAATAATAATATTTCTTTATTATTATTATTATTTCAATCTTATTTATTTCAACTATAAGGACATTCAGAGTACAATAAGTAATAAATTAGTAATTTTTACTTATTGTTTCATAGTCAAACCTTACATTTGGGCGCCTGGCCGTGATATTTACTTAAAAGACCTTTAAAAAGATTCTATTTGGGTTTATCCAATAATAAATTATATTTATAATCATAAAATTATATAATAATTTTATATTTTATTGATTTTAAAAGCTATTGAGGCATTTGGAAAGCAATTGTACTGTCTTACACGTGGTTTTTCACATCCTTAGACTTGCAAGAACTTTCTTTGAGTGACTCTAGTGATTAAAAAAGATAATTTATAAATTAAAAATAATTTTTATTATAATTTAATTTTATAAGAATCATATTCATTTTTTATTTTATTCTTTAAAAATAAAAATATACATAAAAAATATTAAAAAATATTAAAAACCAATAAAAAAAGTTATTTTTATTCATTTTTATTCATTTCTTTATTTATTTCATTTTTTTTGAGATATAAAAGCAATTTCTACGTGGAAAATTGCCATATCTTGCCAAAAATAACACTTCTTATAAAAAGACTTATATTTATTTGTCTTTTTTAGTGTTTGAAGATAACCCAACAGAAGACAACCAAGCTACTGTTGAGAGATTGGTGGAAGAAACTTGTCAAAGTTCTCCAACACCAGTTATCACCAAAAGAAAGAAAGCTAAGAAATTAGACTTTCCAGGGCCCACCATTCAAGACTCTGAAGGTGAGCACCTCTTTTTAAATTGCCATAAAAGAATTTTATTCTAAAATACTTTTATTTTTTCTTATTCTTTAATTATGACTACCAGAAGAGGTTCCCAATACTCCATCCAATCAGATGGAGCTGGACTCAGAAGTAGAATTGATCCCTCAAAAGGGAAAAGAAAGGGCAATATCCCCAGTGGAACAGAATCCACACAAGGAAGTGCCTTATCCCAAAGGCAAGTCCCAGAAATGCCCATGATATCTGAGCCTGAATTGGAACTAAGTATGAGTAACTCAAACAGGTACAAATCACATTCAGAGGGCTCAAATAGACATCTACATGAGCCAGTACAAGCAGTATTACACAGTATACAAGGACAAAGACTGGGAAATGCTGCCTCAAATACACCAAGGAGTGATGAACTCCTGGCACATCCTGAAAAAGTTCCTCAAAGAGGAGGAGATAGTGAGATACTCCAATGGATGGAATCCACTGTCATCCAAACCTCAAATCAAAAAAATCAAGGATTATCATGCCAAAAAGAGGGAGGCAACCAAGGAAGAAGTCCCCGTAGCTTCTACCAGCAAGCCTCAAGCCAACCCACTTCCCCAAGAAGGGAAGAAGAACAAGAAAAAGCATTGGAGGAAACCATATTCCCCAAGCTACAGAATCCCAAGAATCCAAAAGGATGCCATGGACAATGTTTTCAACATGGCCAGAACCTTGATGGAATTCAAGGACAAGGAAGAGCAAAGAATGAGACAACCTCATTTCCCAAAGAAATAACCTTGTCCAAAGATGTTATAAATACTTTAACAGAAATTAAAAATAGTATATTACCTCTAAAAGAAATTAAAGACAGTCTATTATCACTACAAGAAACAAATAACAATTTATCTTCTTTAACAAAAATTGTTGTACAAAACAAGAAAGAAATTGACAACATTAAGTTTATTGTTGAAAATAATAAACCAAAAAATTTAATTGACAATACTCAAAAATTAATACAAGGACAACAAGAATTGTATAAATACATAAAAGATATCAAAGATAAGACTTTGACAATCAATTATGATGTGAGTATTGACAATCTTACAGAAAAATTAAATAAATTAAGTATTTCTGTAGAAAAATTTGAAGAAAAGACTTCATCACACCAAAAATTACTTTTGGACCATGTGGAAAAAAGTGATGAAGCAAGAATGCATCTGAAAGATGATATTCAAAGTGAAATAAGGCTTATTACAGAAAAAATGGATAAAATTAATGAGGCTAATTTAAATATGCCAAAGTTATCAACACCATTTTCTCATATAAGAATCCCTATTAAAACAAAAGAGGAATTGTCAAATCCTTTCATAACAGACTTGAGTCACCAAGACAATAACCAAATCTTAATGAAGGAAGCACCTCAATTGAAGGAATGGCCAACATTCACAGGAGAAGGTGAATATGACCACATGTCATTTATTAAAACAATTGACATGTTACAAGAAGACTATGCCATACCAGATGAATTAATCACTGCAAGATTACATTCATTGTTTGAGAAATCTGCAAAAAGATGGTATTATGGCATAAGACAAACAAATGGTAAAAATACCTGGTCTTGGTGGAAACAAGAAATAATCACCAAGTGGGCAAATGATGCCTGGAGGTATAAGATAGAAAATGCATTTGAAAACTCTTTCTTTGACCCAGAGAAAGATAAACCTTTAACTTGGTTCCTAAAACAAGTTGAAAGGCTTAATGCACTGTACCCAGAAATGTCACAGAAGATGGTGCATATGAAAATACTTAAAAAATGTGGAGGGGAACTAGAAAATGCCCTAAGAAGCAGGTGTATAGAACCATGCTCCACAGAAGAGTATATAGATGCACTAGAAGATATAGTGACAAGAACAAAAATTGGCAGGACTTGGAAAAAATTGGACATTAAAAGCCCAAATAAACCATTTATCAAGAAAGATAAATCAAAAGAATCCTTCAAACCCAATACATCCAACAATAATGAACAAAGAAAATGCCATAAATGTGGAGGTATTGGACACTTAGCCAATAATTGCCTTAAAAAAGCAAAGATTAATGAAATTGTGGAAACAGAAAACCACAATGACAAAGAAGAAGAATCTGACTCTGAAAAAGAGACAGAAGAATCAGAAAGCTCTGAAAGTGATGAAATCAATATAATTAATGCACAAATTAATAATATTGATATAATTTATGAAGTACTGGATGTTAACTGAAACTTGCCACAAGTTGGAACATCTGACACAAATCTGACAAACATACAAGATACCAAAATGTATAGAACCAAACCTGCAAGAGGAATGGGATATACAGCTGGAAAATCAAGTATTAGTATTGTTATGGTTGATAACCAAGAAGGAAAGGTTAACTTAGATACAGGAGCATATTGCACCTGTGTTGGCAAAAATTATTTAAATACCATTGTCCCAGACTGGCAAGAAAAACTTATGCCAATACAAGGTGTCAAATTTAGTAGTGCAAGTGAGAGCATGAAGCCCCTTGGAATAATTGATTTAACACTAATTTTTCCTCATCCCTCACAATGTGTCAGAATCAAAGTAGAGTTTGTAGTAATGGACAACTGTACTAGTAATCATTTCATACTTGGAAATGACTACTTATCAATCTATGGTATAGATATCTCCAACCAAAAGGATAGATATTTTACCATAGGAGATAATAAAAGACAAAAGTTTGGATTCTTAAATAACAAAAAACAAATCACAGTTATTAAGAATGAGGAAAAAATTCCAGAAAAAGAACTTTTTATATCTGAACAACTCAAAGAGGCAGAATTCAATCAAGAATTAACAGAAAAAATGAAAGAAAAATTGATTGACCTCTTATTTAAGTATAAAAATGCCTTTGCAACTGACAAAGAGCCACTAGGTGCCATAATTGGACATGAAGTGGATATAATTCTTAATGTAGAAAAACCTTACCCACCTTTATTAAGAAGACCTGCTTATCCAGCCAGTCCAAGAGCTAGAGAAGCCCTAGAGGTGCACATTAAAGAATTAATGGACCTTGGAGTATTAAGAAAGGTTGGACATAATGAGCAAGTAGAAGTTACTACACCTGTCATTATAACTTGGCATAATGGAAAATCAAGGATGGTAGGAGACTTCAGAGCCCTGAATACCTATACCATTCCAGACAGATATCCAATACCCAGAATCCATGAGACATTGACCCAATTGTCACAAGCTAAGTTCATCACAGCTATGGATGCTCTTAAGGGTTTTCATCAAAATGTCTTAACAGACAATGCCAAGAAACTACTAAGAATAATAGTCCATTGTGGAATTTTTGAATACTTAAGAATGCCATTTGGGATAAAAAATGCACCTTCCCATTATCAAAGAATGATGAATACCATATTTCCTGAAGAATTATCAGAAGGATGGTTAATAATCTACATTGATGATATCATAGTTTGCTCAGAAACTTGGGAAAATCACCTGACAAGACTAGAAAGGGTACTACAGAAAATAGTCCAAGTAAATATGAAAATTTCATTGAAAAGTGTCATTTTGCATATAGTGAATTGAAAGCCCTAGGACATGTAGTATCTGGACTTAGTCTAGGAATAGACAAAAATAAAGTAGCAGCAGTACTACTTAAACCAATGCCTCAAACTAAAAAAGAAATGCAATCATTTCTAGGATTTGCTGGTTACTATAGACAGCATATAAAGGACTTTGCAAAGATTGCTAAATCCTTGTATAAGCTATGTGACCAACAAACAGTCTATGAGATGACAGAAGAAAGAGTCAAGGCATATGAAGAATTGAAAAATTCTTTAACAAATGCCCCATTTCTTCTAATGCCAGATTGGAAACTACCTTTCAAACTGTACATTGATGCTTGTGGAGAAGGACTAGGTGCTGCACTTCACCAAACACAAATTATCAATGATAAACCAGTGGAAGGACCAATTTGTTTCATTTCAAGGCAGATAAAGCCAACAGAAGCAAGGTATGGAGCAAGCCAAATGGAATGCTTATGCCTAGTGTGGGCTTTAGAAAAGCTGCATTATTATTTGGATGGCACAGTATTTGATGTAATCACAGACTGTAATGCTGTGAAATCACTATTAAATATGAAGACTCCAAATAGACATATGCTGAGATGGAAAACTGCTATCCAAGAATATAGGGGAAATATGACTATTGTTCATAAATCTGGAAATATTCATAAAAATGCAGATGGTCTTAGCAGATGGTCTCTAGCAAATACCCCTGACAATCCAGCATGGGTACCACAAGAAGAGCACCATATAGAAGGAATATGTGTTACAGACATTGGCACAGAATTCTTTAACCAAGTTAAAGAAAGCTATAAGACAGACAAAAATTGCCATATCTTAAGCCAACTTCTAATGAAAGACTGCAAAGATCCATCACTTTCATCAAAACTAGATGAAATATGGAAAAAAGCATATGATGAAGGAAGATTCCACCTCCTTGATGGAATCCTTTACCATAGAACAAAACACACATGTGTTATGGCCTTAACAGACAGAACACTAATAAACACTATTTTACATGAGTGTCATGATAGTGTTGCATCTGGACATCTCTCAGAAGATAGGACACTAGAGAGGGTGAAAACCTGCTCTTGGTGGCCAAATTGGAAAAAAGATGTTGCAGAGTACTGCCAAACCTGTGACAGATGCCAAAAAGCCAACAGAGCCACAGGAAAGAGATTTGGAATGATGATCCAAATCCAAGAACCAAAATCCCCATGGGAAATAGTTCATATGGATTGGGTAACAGCTTTACCTCCAGGAGGAGACAGGAGTTATAATGCATGCCTAGTATTAGTTGACAGGTACAGTAAAACTCCCATGTTCTTACCATGTCATAAAGATGACACAGCTATGGATACAGCCATAATGATATGGAATAAAGTCATTAGCCACACAGGCTTATTCCAAAATATTATAAGTGATAGAGACCCAAAGTTCACTTCAGCATTATGGACAAATCTCCATAACTTGTTTGGGACAAAATTATCATTCTCAACAGCTTATCATCCTCCAACTGATGGTCTAGCAGAAAGAATGATACAGACCCTAGAGGATATGATCAGAAGATTCTGTGCTTATGGGCTAGAATTCAAAGATTCTGATGGTTTTACCCATGATTGGTGTACACTAATACCAGCACTTGAACTGGCATATAAAACATCAATCCATTCTTCTACTGGCAAAACACCAGCAATGCTAGAGAAAGGTTGGAATCCAAGACTTCCTTATGATACCCTCAAAAAGGACTTAGTGGATATACATCCAACAGCAAGCAGTTTCAAGATAATGCTTGACAAAGCAAGACACCATGCAAACAGATGTATGCAAGATTCTTTTAAATATGCAAAAGAAAGATGGGATAAAAGTCATAAGCCACCTGACTTCAAAATAGGGGACTTGGTTTTAGTATCAACCCTTAATTTCAATAACATAAAAGGCCCAAAGAAATTGAAAGATTCCTTTGCAGGACCATTTATGATAAAAGCACTTCATGGACCCAATGCTGTGCAATTAGAACTCACAGGTGAACTAATGAACAAACACCCAACTTTCCCTGTAAGTCTGATAAAACCTTACAGTTCAAGTGACAATGAATTATTTCCACTAAGAAATAAACCCCCACTTGAAATTCCCCCCTTGGAGGAAGGAGAGGAAAAGAGAATAGTAAAAGTCCTTAAAGAAAGAAGGACAAGAAACAAAAAAGAAAGGGAATACCTTGTAAGGTATAGAAATTCAACTCAAGAAGATGAATGGCTACTTGAGAAAGATATAACAAATGCTGATAAATTACTAAGAAGGTTCAGACATGAAAGAAAACCTGAAAAATAAAAAGTTAAGCATTATTGAGCTTCAAGACTAACAAAAGTCTATTGAAGAGGTAGGACAGTGGATGATACCCTAATCACATATATCAGATTGTGGTACAATCTTTTTTGGCGGTAGGGAATGTGAGCCTTTGAGATATGACCACATACCTAATAAGGTCACAAAAAATACTCAGAATAATTATACCTTTAATATAATTATATTAAAATTAATTAGAATAATTATACACTAAAAATAATTACTCAAATATACAAAAAATACCATAAATTGGTACTAAAATTGGTTTAACTTAAAAACCAATGAATGAACATGTGAAATAAATTATACCATTGGATTCCCCATGGAAAAATACACATATACCATTTTTATGGCATATCTGTAAAGCCAATATTTAAGGAATTATAAGGTACAATACCTTATAAAAAACATAAAAACTTATTTATCTCAGAAACTAATGAAACAACATGTGAAATAAATTGTACCAGTGGATTCCCCACAAAAATCCACATATAAAACAATTAATAAGCTAATTTCCAATGTTAATACTTAAGGAATTATCCTGAATATATGCACTTTTTTGGTCAACGCATATATTCAAGGATCATAGCTAATATCTTCTAAACTATACATGATAGAATGATGAACCAAAAATAAAGTTACCACGTAATTACTGTAAGAACACAGATATGAACTTTATTTTACAAATTATAAACAAGGTTAAAACCTATGATGAATTATTGATAAAAATCAACAGAGCTGTTGACCACTTTGTTGTGAAAGTGTTCCAAACTTAGAAAAAAGTACACAGTTAGATTCTCCTAGTTCATTCGTGAAGAATGATGTAATTTTTATTATTAAATTCAGGGTATAACCCCCTGAAATCAAGGTTTGAAGTTTAAAATATTGAATTTCGACAGAAAAGATGAGTTACAAGAAAAATCATCAAAATTAGAGTTTTGATGATGTAATGAAAAGCTCTTGGCAGCATAATAAGGTTATGTCAGGCTATCAGAATTCACTCTCTGAATTGCTGTAGCGTGAAAACCTTAAATGTTATTGAGGATCAAAGTTTGAGCTTAAATTGAGCTGTTATGATCACATACTGTAACCTTAAATTAAGTTTAACAGTCTTAATAGTGATAAAATTGGTGAATACTATTAGTTTATGATTAAAACTAATAAAATCCACGAAATTTGGGGTTCTGCCAAGCCTCTGATGTCATCACACTTAGAGTTATAGTGATAACTCTAAATAATGGTGTAATAATGATGTAATATGGTTTGATCATGATGTAATCACCCTCAAACCTTAAAATATTGATCAATTCCAGTGGATATGATCAGTACACGTCTACTAGAAGCCTGTTGGACTCTAGGAGGGAGGTATTTACTATAAATAGAGCTCTTTTTACTCTGTTTTCCCCTCAGACGCATCAAAAACATTAAATCAATTAAATCAAAGGTAATTTCTTTATTCTTTATATATAAAACTGTTATATTATTAAAGACCAAAGACCACCTTGCTATAATCAACTCTTTTGACGTGATTAAATCATTTATTTAATTGTTTTTGTTAAAAAATCTCTCTAATAACTCATTTCCACGTAAAAATCCAGAATAATTTGTAATTTTCTTTATTTTTATTGTAAATACAATTTGAAAAGGTTGTATTTATATTTTTTGGCGTAAAATACTTCAAAATTATTATATTAAGTGTTAAAAGTAGGTTATTTTTCTTATTATAATAATTTCTCTATTATTACTCTTTTAATAATTCTTTAATTAATATAAATAGTATTTATATTAATTCATAACTTAAATATTAGTAATATTATTGTTATTAATTGTTTTTTATTAATAAAAAACAATTTTTTACGCCTTTATTATTTGTTGGTAACAATAATAAAGAGCTTTATAATATATTAATTATTTTATATTAATATATTATTTATAATATTATAATTTCATATAATATTAATTATATTCTTATATTTATTTAATAATATAATATTTTTACGCCATAATAATAATATTTCTTTATTATTATTATTATTTCAATCTTATTTATTTCAACTATAAGGACATTCAGAGTACAATAAGTAATAAATTAGTAATTTTTACTTATTGTTTCATAGTCAAACCTTACACATTTCAAGTCATCAATTGAATTGGTTTTCTCATAATTTGTTAATTTCTTTTTTTCTTTGATTTTGAATGTTCTTCTATTAATTTTCAATATATATATATATATTTCATTTTCTTTTTTCTTAATTTTTTTTATGGGTTCAGATACTACAAATCAGTGCACCTGTAAAAAAATCAACAAAAATATGCAAATATCAAAAAAAGAGAATTTAATTCAAAAGAAATTCACACTTGAATTTTTTTCAAAACAAAAATGAAATTAAAAGAAAAAATCGAATCAAAAGAATCAACCATATTCAAAACAAAAACAAAAACAAAAACAAAAACAACCGAGCAAAGCATATAACAAATTATACAGAGGAATTTAAAAACAAATAAACAGATGGATAAAATGAAATGAAATACCAAAGACATTCATATTTCTTAAAATAAAAAACAAACATTATAAAATAACCAAATAAAAATATTAAAGGAAAAAATAAAGTTGGAAAGATGTTGAAAAAACTATAAAAAAACAAGAAAAAACTAAAAAATATAAAAAAAAATAAAAAAAATAAAATAATAAAAATAAAAAAAAATAAAAAAAATAAAAAAAATAAAAAATAAACTCAAAATAAAAAAATAAAAGAAAAGTGGAAAAATTGGAAAAAACAGTCAATTTTTCCAAATAATTGGAAAATAAGTTAGTATCAATATCAGAAAATCCCAAAGGTTACGGAGAACTCCAGTCTTGTGACAAATAAAAAGAGAAAGACAAAATTGGAATTTGAAAAATAAATGTGATTTTTTCTTTTTGAACAAACTTCCTGATGTTTATTATTTGCACTTTTTTCTGCAAAGCTATTGTGTAATCAATAAAATTTAGGCTTCAAAGAATAATTTGAAAGAATAAATTAACAGTTATGTACATAGAGAACTGATATGAGAGGGGAAAATGTTGAGCCAGAAATGGGAACCATAAAAATTCAATACTTGCATTGTTTGTAAAGTTGCAATAACAAATTTTTGAGAAAATTAATTGAATGTGAATGATGATGAGGTAATCAAAACAACATGTAGAAATTTTAAAAAAGAAGAAAATTAGCATACATAAGTAACATTGTTATTTCTGTGAGCCTTGAGGTATATTTTACATACCCAAATAGGCCACAATTATCTTAAAAAGAAATTTTGAATTATGCAAAACTCATAAGTCATGCATATATCCAAAATTCATCATTTTCAATTTCAGAAAAGATGAATAACTTTTTATTGAGTAAGTAAATCCATGGATTTAAGACCAGATTTGGATTCTACACAAAAATTCACCTAGGGTAGCTCCATAGAGTGAATAAGCTCAATTTAAGTATTTGAGGTGGTAAAATGGAAAATACTTCAATACCACATCATTAATACCACATAAAAGATCCGTGAAAATTTTTGTTTTTCTTGATTTTTAGCCAAAATAATGGGAAAGTGAGAAATCCCATGTTACATATACACTAAGAATAGTGTTATGCATGTTTTGAGCACTTAATATCATGGTATTCTTACATGGACTTTTGGTACACCCATAGTGGATATCTCACTTTAAGCTTAAATTACTATTTTGACGTAAAAAATAGGCAAGGGGGACAAAAGACATCAAAGAGAGCCAGGGTACCCAACTTCTGAGGCCTCAGAGGCGTGGATAGCTCCAGAGCATGGATCCATGGCTCATCTTAGCCTAATTGGTAAACTAAAACTCTTTGGGAACTTGGTTACCAAGTTACAACTACTGTAAAACATCAGAAAATAGCAAATAACCTGCTATTTTGACGTGCCAAGGAGGTAATGAGCTACTTACACTCCTGTAACCATGTCAATTACTAATGACTTTCCATGGATAAACCCCAAAAGAGTAATTAAAACCCTTTTGGGACCCATATTCATTGATTTACCTCATAGCAACCAGCAAAACACTGCTATTTGCAATTCTACGTAGAAATGAGGTAAAACCTTCAAAAATTCATTAAAAATACAATTCTTAATGAATCTTTCTGAAACTTTCAGGAATAAAGGAGAACTGTATTATCTATGGTACAACCAAAAGGAATTACAGTTTTACTAGTAAAATTAAAAGTTTTACTTACAGTCCATTTTTGGATATTCTACGTGAAACACTGAATCTTCAAAAATTCACAGTAATTACAACCTGTGATGAAATTGGCAATAACATTGATAACTTTGAGAAATCAATGATTATTTTAGAATAAAAGAAGATTTACAAGTGTTACTCCTTTTATTCTTAACCATATTGGGGTTGGTAGTCACGTAAAAGCATCAATTAAGTAATTATGATAATCTTACATGACAACAGATGATGCAATCAATAATCCAAAAAGGTTTCTTGTTTTCTCACTCACTGGTTTTTCAGTTTGCTCCATGGCACGCCTCTGTGAGCTGTTATTGACTTAAAAGAAGCCTCTTCTTGCTGTTTTTTCCGTATCATCATCTTATCAATTTATTAAATCTTTATTACCAACAAGTAAGTATTAGTTCAACTATTCTTAAGTGTTTTAATTCTTTCAGAATCAATCAGAAAGACGTGAAATCATAGAATCCAACTATATATTGTTGTAATACTGTTATAAATCCTTTTGATCCCTTAAATCCACAATTCCACGTCAAATTTCTCTACTTTTATTATCAATAAGTTCTTTGGAGTATTAGTGAGTCTTTTATCTTTAATTCTTAAAGTTTTTCTCTAGTAATAGTTTTCTTCAAGAATTATCTTTATAATTATTCTTGTAAAAGATAATTATATATTAAAATAATTTTATTATTTTAATAAAAGAAGTATTTATTATTAAATTCTTCTTGTAATTGATTCTTGTAGACAATTACTGCTCACTGTTATAATCACTAGTAGTGTATAACACGTGAAAGAAATAATTTTATAATTATTTAATTGTGGTTATAATAATATTTATTATTATATTTCATAAGAACAGACATAGTGCTGTTGATTAATAGTAATATTATCATCAGTTTCATAGTCACATCTTACATTTGGGGGCCTGGCCGTGATTTTATCCATAGACTTGGCTTTAATCATATTCTAGACTTCATTTTTGTGTTCTAAAAAACCACCATACCTACCACATCTTACATTTGGGGGCCTGGCCGTGTTTTTTGAACCTTGTACCCTTAATTAATATATTTTTAAGCTCTAAAATATATTAATTTAATTAATTTTTTTCTTTCAATTTGGAGTTAAAATATTTTTATTTTTGAAATTGTTTTAAAATCTTTTTCATTGAGGAATTTGGTTTAATTTTATATTGTTTTTACACGTGGCTTTTTCACATCCAAAAACTTATAAAATTATTCTTTGAGTTACTCTGAATTAATTTTCATTCAAAATCTTAAATTTTAATTTTTTTTTCTTTAAAAAGAATAAATTTTTTAATATTAAAAAATATAAAAGTTATAAAAATCTTTAAAAAATATTTTAAAAAGTATAAAAAATAATTTTTTCTCTTTTATAATTTCTTTTAGTGTCTTTAATCAAATACTGTGCAGCTGGCAACAGACTCAGTAAAAGATATATCACTAGTCCAGAATCTTCAGAAGCAGAATCTGAAGACAGTATTGAGGTGCAGATTGCTAAAAGAGGCACCTTATTCAACTCAGAAAAAGCTAAATTACCACCAAAAGGTGTGTATTTTATCTTATATTTTCACCTTTTATCTTTAAATTGACGTGAAAATGGTGCATACCAGAAATGGAAGCAACTATTCAGTCCAACCAGATGGATGTGGACAAGGAAGAGGCAAGACCAAATCCAGAAGTGCCAAATCTTCCACAAGAAAGGCACATCTGGAGGATGCCAGAGTTGCCCCCCATTCCCCAAGGTCTGTACCAACAGATTTTGACGTGAATTCTGAGCCTGAACTAATTTATGATAATATTTCCAGGGCTGAACCATTTTCAAGTGGCAGCAATAGAAATATATCAGAGCCAGTACAAAAATTGGTTCAGAGCAGCCAAAGAAGAGGAGTGGGAAATCTGCCCAAGCCTTTGGCAGGGGGCCATGAACTCCTACTTACACATCAAGAGCTTTCTGGGTCAGGAGAAGACCATAGAACTCTTAGGAGGTTGGAGCCCCCTGTCTTGCAAAGACAAGGTCAAAAAGATAAAGAATTGGTTGAAGAACCAGAGTCTTTTATCCATAGACCAGAAGAAAGAATTGGAAATGACTCCAACTTTGGAGACAGAGGCACCAGTGGCATCTACCAGCTCCAAACCAGCTCCAGAAGCATCCAAGGACAAGCCCAAAGGACCTCAAAAGAAACAGAGAGGTCCCAAGAACCATCAAGGCAAGGGCAAAGGCAAAGCCAATTGGCACAGACCTTACCCACAAGGGTACAGGATCCCCAGATTGGAGCCTTCAGCCGTGGACAGTGTCTTCAATATGGCCAGAACTCTTATGGAATTCACAGCCAAAGAGCAGGAAAGGATGAACAGGACTTTTCCACGCAAATAAATGATGTACATAGAAGTATTAGTGTAGAAATTGGCAAACTTGAGTCAAAGTTAAAGCAAATTACATTAGACATCAATGATTTAAAGAAAAATGACAAGCAACATTCTGATTGGCATAAATTGACAACTGTCACCCTTGAGTCAATTAGCAATGCATGTGAAAGAATTGAGAACCAATGTCAAAATAATGACACAGAGGATCTTTCCATCTTTAAAGTAAATGATAGACTTAAAACTCTTGAAGACCATGTCTTACAAATAGTTAAGAACACCAATCAATTTGCTATACATTTAGCAAAAAGTGACAGTGAAAGGCAGAAATTGAAGAATGAAATAATTGCAAGTGTGGAGCAAATTCATAAGAATCATGAACCACATATGCCAAGACATTCTACACCTTTGACTGAAGAAAAACTTTCTGTCAAAGAAAGTTTGACTCCATTCTTAGGAGAGAATGTTATTTCTGCAAAGGATATTCCCAAATTAGAAGAATGGCCAACATTCTCTGGTGAAGGAGAATACAACCATATTGAATTCATCAGGACTATTGATATGTTGCAAGAAGACTTTAATATACCTGATGAAATCATAGTAGGAAAATTACATTGTTTGTTTACCAAGACTGCAAAGAAATGGTATTACAAGATGAGAATAGATCATGGAAGACATGACTGGTCTTGGTGGAAATCTGAAGTGATTACCAAATGGGCCAATAATTCTTGGAGGTTTAAAATGGAGAATGCTTTTGAAAGTGCCATTTTTAACTCAGAAAAAGACAAACCACTTACTTGGTTCTTCAAACAAAAAGACAGATTATCTGCTTTACACCCAGATATGTCTGACACTATGATTAATATGAAAATATTAAGAAAGTGTGGAGGAGAACTGGAACATGCTATTAAAAGCAGATGTGTGGAACCCTGTTCAACAGAGGACTACATTAATGCTATGGAAGATATCATTACCAGAACAAGAATTGGTAAAACTTGGGTTAGAAACCCAATAGAGTCCAAAATAGTCTCAAAGATTCCTAGAGAGGAAAGAAGACCAGAAAGACCTGTCTTGAAGTGTCATAAATGTGGAAGTACTTCACATTTAGCCAACACTTGCCCTAAGAAGACAAAGATCAATGAAGTTCAAATCATTGAAGACATTCAGTGTACTGAAGAGAAAGAAGAGTCTGATCAAGATTCTGCAGTCTTTGAAGATACACCAGTAGAGGACTATCCCATTGAAAACATTTCAGCTTTCTTTGAGGTCACAGAAGTCCATACCCACTTGCCACAGTACAGTGAGGATTGCTACAACCTGATCAATATCCAAGATGCCAGAATGTGTAAAACAAAACCTGCTAGAGGAAAGGGTTACACTGCTGGAGCATCCTGTATCACATCAGTTCTAATGGGTGATATTGAAGCCAAAGTAAATCTGGATACAGGGGCATTTTGCACTTGTATTGGCAAGGATTATCTCCAAATTATACTTCCTGAATGGAAAAACCATCTATTACCAATAGAAGGTGTACAGTTCAGTAGTGCCAGTAACAATATGTACCCCTTGGGCATATTGGATACTAATATTGTATTCCCACATCCAGCAGGAAGTGTAAGAATGAAAACTGAGATTGTAGTAATGGATAATTGTACATCTCAGCATATCATTCTTGGAAATGATTACTTGAATATTTATGGTATTGATATAAATAACCATAAAGACAGATATTTCACAATTGGAGATAACAAAAGGCAAAAATTTGCTTTCTCCAATATGCCAAAACAGATATCTGTAGTATCTTCTGTCAAAGATACTTACAAAGATGTATTTGTGTCTAAACAACTTGTTGAAGCACAAATTAATCCATCATTGTCACCAAAGATGAGGAATGAACTTATTGATGTATTATATACATACAATAATGCATTTGCATCTGATAATGAACCATTAGGCGCTATAAGGGGACATGAAATTGATATTACTCTTAATATTGATAGACCATATCCCCCAGTACTTAGAAGACCAGCTTATCCAGCCAGTCCCAGAGCTAGAGAAGCCTTGGAAAAACATATCCAAGAGTTGATCCAACTTGGTGTGCTAAGGAAAGTAGGCCATAATGAGGAAGTTGAAGTGACAACACCTGTTATTATTGCATGGCATAATGATAAGTCAAGAATGGTTGGAGATTTTAGAGCTTTGAATACCTACACAGTTCCAGATAGGTATCCAATCCCTAGGATCCAAGAAACCTTGACTCAATTGTCTAAAGCCAAGTATATAACATCAATGGATGCATTAAAAGGCTTCCATCAAAATGTCTTGACGCCTAAAGCTAGGAAATTACTTAGAATTATCACTCACTGTGGTATTTATGAGTATCTTAGAATGCCATTTGGCATTAAAAATGCTCCATCTCATTATCAAAGAATGATGAATACCATCTTCCCCACAGAATTGTCTGAAGGATGGCTTATCATTTATATTGATGATATTATTATATGTTCTGACTCATGGTCTTTGCACCTTGAAAGACTTGCAAGAGTACTTCATAAAGTTGCAGAAGTGAACATGAAAATTTCACTTAAGAAATGCAATTTTGGTTTTGAAGAACTCAAAGCATTAGGACATGTTGTTTCTGGTTTGAGCTTGGGTATTGACAAGAATAAAGTAGCAGCAGTGTTACTTAAGCCAATACCCCAGAATAAAAAAGAAATGGTGTCTTTTCTTGGATTTGCTAGTTACTATAGGCAACACTTGAAAGATTTTGCAATTCTAGCCAAGTCACTTTATAGAATCTGTGATCAACAGACTGTATTTGAAATGACACAGGAAAGAATTAAAGCTTATGAGAAGATAAAGAAAGCCCTTACAGAAGCACCTTTACTCCTCATGCCTGACTGGAATATTCCTTTTAAATTGTACATTGATGCATGTGGGGATGGATTAGGGGCAGCCCTACACCAAGTCCAAATTATTGATGACAAACCTACAGAAGGACCAGTTTGTTATATCTCAAGACAAATCAAACCAACAGAAGCCAGATATGGTGCAAGCCAAATGGAGTGCTTATGTTTGGTATGGGCACTTGAGAAATTACACTATTACCTTGATGGCAGTGGTTTTGAAGTGATAACTGACTGTAATGCCGTGAAATCACTTCTTAACATGAAAACTCCCAACAGACATATGTTGAGATGGCAAATAGCCATTCAAGAATATAGAGGAAACATGACTATAGTTCATAAAGCAGGAAACATTCACAAAAATGCTGATGGACTTAGTAGATGGGCTTTAGCCAACACTCCTGATAACCCAGCTTATGTACCTTTGGAAGCTGAACCACAGATTCCAATTGAAGGGATTAACATAACTGATATTGGGACTGAATTCTTTGAAGAGGTCAGAGAGTCTTATAAACAAGACAAGAATTGCCATATCTTGACTTCTTTATTGGATAAAGACTGCAAAGATACATCTTTGGTTAATACACTAGATGAAGTTTGGAAAAATTCCTATTCTGAAGGAAGATTTCACTTGTTTGATGGGATTATTTACCATAGAACAAAACATTCTTGTGTGATGACATTGTGTAGTAGATTGCTCATCAATACCATTCTTCATGAATGCCATGATAGCATTTACTCTGGACACCTATCAGAAGACAGAACACTTGAAAAGGTGAAGAACTGTGCATGGTGGCCATCTTGGAGAAAAGAAACCATTGAATATTGCCATACCTGTGATAGATGCCAAAAAGCAAACAGGAGTACAGGCAAGAAATTTGGATTAATGATCCATATTCAAGAACCAAAATCCCCTTGGGAAGTTGTTCACATGGATTGGGTCACAGCACTTCCTCCAAGTGGTGACAAAAGTTATAATGCTTGTTTAGTCATTGTAGACAGATATAGCAAAACTCCCATATTCTTACCATGTCATAAAGATGACACTGCTATGGATACAGCTCTTCTTTTATGGAGTAGAGTTATTTCTCATACAGGGTTATTTAAGAATATCATAAGTGACAGAGACCCCAAGTTCACATCTGCACTTTGGACCAATCTTCATAGATTGTTTGGGACTAAGTTATCATTCTCCACAGCATATCACCCTCAAACAGATGGGCTAGCAGAGAGGATGATTCAAACTTTAGAAGACATGATCAGGAGATTTTGTGCTTATGGATTAGAATTTAAAGACTCAGATGGCTTTACCCATGACTGGTGCACTCTGATACCTGCATTAGAATTGGCATACAAGACATCAGTCCATTCTTCCACAGGACAAACTCCTGCTATGTTAGAAAAAGGATGGAATGCAAGACTCCCAGCAGACACACTGAGGAAAGACTTGATTGACATTCATCCTACAGCTTCCAGCTTCAAATTAATGCTTGATAAAGTAAAACACCATGCAAAACAAAGTATGGATGATGCTTTTGATTATGCAAAACAGAAGTGGGACAAGAGTCATAAAGTACCAGACTTCAAAGTAGGGGACTTAGTTCTAGTTTCAACCTTGAATTTTAATAATATCAAAGGCCCAAAGAAACTTAAAGATTCTTATGTAGGACCTTTTGTTATTGTTGCCTTACATGGAACCAATGCAGTTCAAGTGGAATTGAGTGGTGAATTGGAAAATAAACACCCCACATTTCCAGTCAGCCTGATAAAACCTTATCAACCAGCTGACAAAGAATTGTTTCCTTTAAGGAACCCAACTCCTTTAACTGTGCCCCCTGTGGAACAGAATGAAGACAGAAAGATAAAGAAAGTCATTAAAGAAAGGAGACTTAGGGGTAAAAATCAAAGAGAATATCTTGTCAGATATAGAAATCCAGTACATGAAGATGAATGGATGGCAGAATCAGAAATACCTGACTCAGATAAACTCTTAAGAAGATTTAGACATGAAAGAAGGCCACAAGCCTGAATATGTCTATAAATGTGCTTTAAATTACTTGATCTGAGTAATGTGAAGAGGTTGGACAGTGGACATTAACCCCCTTTTGGGGCCTTATTCTTTTTATCACTAATAAAATTGTAGTACAATTTTATTTTTTGGTGGGAGGGAATGTGAGCCTTGAGGTATATTTTACATACCCAAATAGCCCACAATTATCTTAAAAAGAAATTTTGAATTATGCAAAACTCATAAGTCATGCATATATCCAAAATTCATCATTTTCAATTTCAGAAAAGATGAATAACTTTTTATTGAGTAAGTAAATCCATGGATTTAAGGCCAGATTTGGATTCTACACAAAAATTCACCTAGGGTAGCTCCATAGAGTGAATAAGCTCAATTTAAGTATTTGAGGTGGTAAAATGGAAAATACTTCAATACCACATCATTAATACCACATAAAAGATCCGTGAAAATTTTTGTTTTTCTTGATTTTTAGCCAAAATAATGGGAAAGTGAGAAATCCCATGTTACATATACACTAAGAATAGTGTTATGCATGTTTTGAGCACTTAATATCATGGTATTCTTACATGGACTTTTGGTACACCCATAGTGGATATCTCACTTTAAGCTTAAATTACTATTTTGACGTAAAAAATAGGCAAGGGGGACAAAAGACATCAAAGAGAGCCAGGGTACCCAACTTCTGAGGCCTCAGAGGCGTGGATAGCTCCAGAGCATGGATCCATGGCTCATCTTAGCCTAATTGGTAAACTAAAACTCTTTGGGAACTTGGTTACCAAGTTACAACTACTGTAAAACATCAGAAAATAGCAAATAACCTGCTATTTTGACGTGCCAAGGAGGTAATGAGCTACTTACACTCCTGTAACCATGTCAATTACTAATGACTTTCCATGGATAAACCCCAAAAGAGTAATTAAAACCCTTTTGGGACCCATATTCATTGATTTACCTCATAGCAACCAGCAAAACACTGCTATTTGCAATTCTACGTAGAAATGAGGTAAAACCTTCAAAAATTCATTAAAAATACAATTCTTAATGAATCTTTCTGAAACTTTCAGGACTAAAGGAGAACTGTATTATCTATGGTACAACCAAAAGGAATTACAGTTTTACTAGTAAAATTAAAAGTTTTACTTACAGTCCATTTTTGGATATTCTACGTGAAACACTGAATCTTCAAAAATTCACAGTAATTACAACCTGTGATGAAATTGGCAATAACATTGATAACTTTGAGAAATCAATGATTATTTTAGAATAAAAGAAGATTTACAAGTGTTACTCCTTTTATTCTTAACCATATTGGGGTTGGTAGTCACGTAAAAGCATCAATTAAGTAATTATGATAATCTTACATGACAACAGATGATGCAATCAATAATCCAAAAAGGTTTCTTGTTTTCTCACTCACTGGTTTTTCAGTTTGCTCCATGGCACGCCTCTGTGAGCTGTTATTGACTTAAAAGAAGCCTCTTCTTGCTGTTTTTTCCGTATCATCATCTTATCAATTTATTAAATCTTTATTACCAACAAGTAAGTATTAGTTCAGCTATTCTTAAGTGTTTTAATTCTTTCAGAATCAATCAGAAAGACGTGAAATCATAGAATCCAACTATATATTGTTGTAATACTGTTATAAATCCTTTTGATCCCTTAAATCCACAATTCCACGTCAAATTTCTCTACTTTTATTATCAATAAGTTCTTTGGAGTATTAGTGAGTCTTTTATCTTTAATTCTTAAAGTTTTTCTCTAGTAATAGTTTTCTTCAAGAATTATCTTTATAATTATTCTTGTAAAAGATAATTATATATTAAAATAATTTTATTATTTTAATAAAAGAAGTTTTTATTATTAAATTCTTCTTGTAATTGATTCTTGTAGACAATTACTGCTCACTGTTATAATCACTAGTAGTGTATAACACGTGAAAGAAATAATTTTATAATTATTTAATTGTGGTTATAATAATATTTATTATTATATTTCATAAGAACAGACATAGTGCTGTTGATTAATAGTAATATTATCATCAGTTTCATAGTCACATCTTACAATTTCTTTGAACAATGATCACACTCAACACACCAGTAAATTTAAGCTAGGAGATACCTGTAATAATGCAATTTTTGAAAGAAATTGACAAAAGATTATGAAGATGGAAGAATAGAATTGGGTGAATATTTTCAATAATAAAAAGAAGAGTCAAAATATTCAAAAGAAACTATACTACTCCAGATTTAGAAATAGAAATGGCTAGATATTAAGCTTCAAACACTTGTGAAAAGAATTTTTTGACATAAATATTGGATATTAAGGAGTAATAAGAAAAACAAATGTTAATCTGTCAAGAAGATATTAAATCCTTGCCCCATACCTTTTTAAAGGCTTATAAAGTATTTAAGGTGGAACATCTGGCTGGATAATGTTTCAGTTCTTCTTTGAAAAAAATTAAAAGTTAATGTTTTGGTACTAGTTGCACATGTTACTTGAGGTTATTATTTCAATCAAGAGGGAAATTGGAATGAATGTGAATACTTTCAACAAAAGTCAATAAGAGAGGTTTCTTTTCCTGTTCAAAATTATTTTTATTCAAAGCCCCCTTACATTAATGAATAATGAGCATTTTATGTATAAGAACACAAAAAAATATCATGGAAAATCCATAATCTTCTATTTAAATTTAGTTGAATTCTTAATTTCCAAATATGTGCCTCAAAGTATCTGCAAAAATATTTGAAGGTTAAAAAAAAGGTTAAAAGCAGGTTGTACCTGCTACCGCTACTGAAGGTGGTAGCTTTTTTTCATGTTGCTAAGCACAAAGTTCAAGAAATTGTCTAATATCCTTCTGTTTGAGAGGTTTGGGCACATTTTGAAGTTTTTTAATATTTTTTGAATTTTTTTTTCCTTTGAATGATACAACATGCCCCACAATGTCCAGATCTGGTACAAAGCATGCAAACTTTGATCCTGAGATAGGAAGTCCTGCTTCTTCAATTCTGAATAAAATTCTCTCCAAGGCTATGGCATATTCCCATAGGAATCATCTTATTGAGAGGTTTTCTGGAAGTGCTCCTTTGGTATTAAGTGATCTTGGTCTTTTATTCCTCCATAATCAATAAAAATTCATACACTTTCTGGTATTTCCTCTTGGAGTATCTAGGTCAATTGGGCTTGGTATACTGCTACTTCATTAGTGGCTCCTTGGGGTAATCTTGTGAGTTTTATCCTTCAAAGAGGTGTTTAAAAATTGTTAAGGGGTCTTGCAGTGACATATAATTCTCTTTAATCATATACTCCCATGATTTCACCTGATCCATAGCATGCTCTTCCTCCAAATTCATCTAAAAATTCTTCAATGTGAGGTGTTAACCCAGAATCCTGATTGTGACTTTGTTGAGTTCTTGAAGGTCATGGACAATTATGAGTTTCTCATTTGATTTGGCCACAAAAATAATTGGGCTTGTGTATCTTGAGGTGGATTGCTCATAGAGTCCAGACCTGATTATTTCTCTGCTTTATTCAGATTCAATAAGCTGAGGTAAAATTAATTTGGGTGGGGGAATTGGTTTCTTCTTCCAAGCTCATGGGGTATTACTGGTATCTTGCAAGGCTGTAAGGTTTCCCATATTAGTACTTGACTAATTGTCTTTCTTCTTCCCATAAGGTTATTGCCTTTTCCCTTAAGGTAATTACATTTTTGGGTAAACTGAATTCTTCCCTTTATGACCATCCTGGGGGGCCAAAATTAAATTTTTGCAGTCTTTCATGGGTGACCTTTGAGGTTTCTTAAAATATAGGTCGATTTGCTGATAGGGGTGTTTCATAAATATCTATTGAGAAAGGTGGCCTTTCCAAAGGTGGGTTAAGGTATTGAGACATTGACTCATTGACTGATCTCACCTTCTTCAGGACTACTTTATATTGGGCTGATAGAATTTGGTGATCCATTGATAATCAGTTATTTTAACTCTTTCCAAGAATTTGCTAGTGTCCTAAAATATCGAGGTCTTTACAATTCTTCATTCATTCTTCCATAAAAAATGTAGTTTAAGGTGATACAGGACCTATAACTAGATGTGTAACCCCCATATATTAGGTATACAAGTACTGCAGTTTAAGTCATGCAAGGACCCCCTGGCCTAATCCAAGGGCTTATATTGATTCTTGAGCTCCTGTGGGCTTGATTTTGGATTCCACTTACCCCTTTTTTATGCTTAACTCTCCATTATTCTCATTTCAGGAAAGATTCTTCTGGTTATTTTCTTTCTTTATGAGGAATTTTTTGTATCAACTGATGGCTTGGGAGTTCACTTTTTTCATGTTAGCCAAATTGGTAATGATAAACACCTCTAAAACCCCTGTTATCTGTTACACAAGGGAGCAGTTTTCTTGTAATTCTAAGGACAAATATGGTCCTTAAGCACTTATCCTGACTAGGAGAATCCCATCCAGCTTCTTGGCTGTTATTTTTTATAGGTTTCCCTGTCAAATTCTACAGGGAAAGCAGTTTAGTGTAATGCTGGGGAGCTCTTGCGTCTTCAAGATTCTTCAAAATGCCAAGGTAAATTTGAGCTGAGTGTTTTACATCATCCTATTGGTCTATTACATTGGGTGAGTCCTGATTCCCTATTTAATCCAGTGATTAAGCCTTGAGTCCATAAATCCTGACCGGAATTCTTGAATTAAAAGTGAATTTCACTCCAGAATAAAAGAAATTGCCAAGGTCTTCTGTTGTCCAAAGGTCTATCCATAAGGAAATCCTGATTTTATTGATAAATAATATTCTTCATTTTCAGTATTCTGAATAATTGACCATTTATAAGTTTTTTACCAATTCTCTTTCTATTTCTTCAAAATATTTTGTTTCTTTTTCTTCTTCTGTATTTCTGAAATATCCCTGTTATAAAAAATAAAATGAAAAATGATACTAAGAGGATAATTTTGAATAGATTTTAATAGTAATTGATATGTTTTTCTATTTTTTATGAGGGCCCCCTATCCATTTCAAAATATTGAATTGGCTTTCAAGGTTTGAAGAGGATATACCCTCATTCCCACAGAACTTCACTATAAGGGATAGTGTAAAAAACAAGTTTCCCCACCCCTTATTTTTTATAGTGTTTTTCATAAGAATAAATACTCATACATAATTTTTTGTTCACTGGGACTTTGAAATATCTCTTTTGTTTTAATTTAAACATAAAATAGCCTAAAAAAATCATATATCTTAATAAAAATCACAATTAAAAGGAATTGATCCTGAATTGCAAGCAAGATCATGAAGTGTTTTGGCGAAAGGTGTTAATTAGTCCCAATCAGTAAGAATTGGTTCTCTTGGAAGAATTTAAAATTAATATTACATGATTAAATGATCATAGTTTGAGTCACTTATTCATAGAATAAGCCTTATGATACCACAACTCTTCCTTTTGGAATCATCATTATGACTCAGACTTTATTTCAAGTCCAGCCCCTTTATGGTTCAAATTTTCCAGTACCAACAAGTGCCTTAGAGTTGTTAAATAGATATAAAAAGTGAAATTACAAATTTGTACAGCTGAAAGAGACTCTCTTTTGCTTTTTGGGGAGCCTTTCAAGTTCCATTTTTAATAAATATCACTTTGAGGTGTTATTAATATGTCAATTCCCCAAATGATGTCATCAATTAATGAGGTTTTGATATAAATAGCTCCTTCAGAGTTCAATTAATGCCTTCATGGCAGAAATAGTTCTTCCTTACAATCAAGTTCCAATCAAGTTCTGGAAATTCAAGAATTTTTTAAACAAATCACTTGATGTATAGTTTTTTTTAATTATTTTTGCGTTGAAAGTCTTAAGTCCATTTGATGGCTCTTGTTATAATATTGGGAAAAGTATAATAGATATAATGAGTAAATAGAATATCATTGAGACCTTGAATGGTATATGCCGCAAATTTTTAGTGGAAATAAATAAATGAATGAATTTCACAATAAAACATAAAAAATAAATTCAAAAGGTTCAATTCAGTACTTATTTTTAATTCTTGTTTATAATCAAATAAAATTAGAAATTAAAAACAAGGAATAAAACATTAGTTTTTTTAAGGTATCTCCTAGGACTTTCTCAACATTTGAAGTCCTTTTTTCCTTCACTAATTGTTAAATTCCAACTACACAGTTTATGCTCTTGGAGAGGGCATTGGCTGCATTTTATTGATTATTTTTGATAATTTGAGTGGACATTTTATTGTCTAGAAAAGGACCATTGGTTTCCTTTTATTTAATTCTTATTGATACTTTGAGAGTGCATTTAATGGTCTTGCCAAAGACCACATCTTGTGTCCAGGAACCTGGTTGTTTTCTTTGAGGTTTCCTGGCATGCTATTTACCTTCAAAGCTAAGTTATATAACTAAATTCAACAGTTTATAGTATTGTTGAGGACTCTATTTTGTGTAATAAGCCTTGTTAAAGCTATAAAATCATGTTCAGCTTTGTATGATGAAGACCTTTGACATTCAAAATCAAGGAAGTCAGTATGATTTAAACTTTGGAAGATAAGAAATAACTATACAAAATAAAACTGTCTTTGGAATCCCCTCTGTAAGGTTTGTCTATGAAACTCTTGATGATAGTAACAATATCAAGAGTACTATGACTGTCCTCAGTAGAAAAATATAGTATAGCAAAATATTTTAACCAAAAATTAAATATAATTATTAAAATAATTATATTAGAAATTGAATTTACTTATTTTTATATAATATAATAATAAAAAAAATTGATAATTATAATAAATTATAATAAATTATAATAAATTATAATAAATTATAATAAATTATAATAAATTATAATAAATTATAATAAATTATAATAAATTATAATAAATTATAATAAATTTCAATAAATTATAATAAATTATAATAAATTATAATAAATTATAATAAATTATAATAAATTATAATAAATTATAATAAATTATAATAAATTATAATAAATTATAATAAATTATAATAAATTATAATAAATTATAATAAATTATAATAAATTATAATAAATTATAATAAATTATAATAAATTATAATAAATTATAATAAATTATAATAAATTATAATAAATTATAATAAATTATAATAAATTATAATAAATTATAATAAATTATAATAAATTATAATAAATTATAATAAATTATAATAAATTATAATAAATTATAATAAATTATAATAAATTATAATAAATTATAATAAATTATAATAAATTATAATAAATTATAATAAATTATAATAAATTATAATAAATTATAATAAATTATAATAAATTATAATAAATTATAATAAATTATAATAAATTATAATAAATTATAATAAATTATAATAAATTATAATAAATTATAATAAATTATAATAAATTATAATAAATTATAATAAATTATAATAAATTATAATAAATTATAATAAATTATAATAAACTATAATAAATTATAATAAATTATAATAAATTATAATAAATTATAATAAATTATAATAAATTATAATAAATTATAATAAATTATAATAAATTATAATAAATTATAATAAATTATAATAAATTATAATAAATTATAATAAATTATAATAAATTATAATAAATTATAATAAATTATAATAAATTATAATAAATTATAATAAATTATAATAAATTATAATAAATTATAATAAATTATAATAAATTATAATAAATTATAATAAATTATAATAAATTATAATAAATTATAATAAATTATAATAAATTATAATAAATTATAATAAATTATAATAAATTATAATAAATTATAATAAATTATAATAAATTATAATAAATTATAATAAATTATAATAAATTATAATAAATTATAATAAATTATAATAAATTATAATAAATTATAATAAATTATAATAAATTATAATAAATTATAATAAATTATAATAAATTATAATAAATTATAATAAATTATAATAAATTATAATAAATTATAATAAATTATAATAAATTATAATAAATTATAATAAATTATAATAAATTATAATAAATTATAATAAATTATAATAAATTATAATAAATTATAATAAATTATAATAAATTATAATAAATTATAATAAATTATAATAAATTATAATAAATTATAATAAATTATAATAAATTATAATAAATTATAATAAATTATAATAAATTATAATAAATTATAATAAATTATAATAAATTATAATAAATTATAATAAATTATAATAAATTATAATAAATTATAATAAATTATAATAAATTATAATAAATTATAATAAATTATAATAAATTATAATAAATTATAATAAATTATAATAAATTATAATAAATTATAATAAATTATAATAAATTATAATAAATTATAATAAATTATAATAAATTATAATAAATTATAATAAATTATAATAAATTATAATAAATTATAATAAATTATAATAAATTATAATAAATTATAATAAATTATAATAAATTATAATAAATTATAATAAATTATAATAAATTATAAAAAATTATAATAAATTATAATAAATTATAATAAATTATAATAAATTATAATAAATTATAATAAATTAGAATTATTCTATTATTGTTATAGTCACTGACAGTTGTAACAATAAGAAGTGTAAAGCTCTCAATGAGACAATTACCTGTGGAAAATATAAATATTTAACCACTTAGCAATAAGATAAATATTATTTGTAAAAAAAAATTATAACACACACTGTGGAGATATAATTCTTATAGAAAAACTCTATATATAAAAACTAATGATAGATAAAAACTTATAGAATTTTAAAGAAAAACTTACTTATAATATATATTTAATACAAAAATTCAAATATAACAGTTGTTATATTAAATACTTATTATAAGCTAAAAGCATGGCAAAAATCAATATTTTTAAAGATGAAACAACTTTATACAATAAGAAAATATGATTGAAGAGCTTTTAAGAGGAATTTGTGGATTTAAAAAGATTTTTTAAAGACAATAATTCTATAAAATAAAATATATTATTTGGTGATTACAACAATAAGCTGAATTCCATGATTTCAATTCTTCAATTTCAAAATTAATAAAGAGTAAAATAACTTAAGAGTTACTCTAATTGTATGATTCTATATGTAATAAAAACTTACGTGTTTAAATGTCTAATATGTTTGGATTGGATTGAATTGATGGACAAAAACAGTGATGAATAGACTCTTTTTAGGTCTGCAGACCATCCCGCATGATTAATAATGGATATAGAGATATAGAGGGTGTACTCAGGTCAAAACTGAAAAACCATTCTTGAAAATAAAGTTCTTAACTTAAGGTACCTTATTTTTGATTCCAATACAAAGTTACTGGTGTTATTCTTGAATCCAAGTAACTTGAATCCTCATTTAAGTTAATTATTTTAAGCTTTACTATAAAATAAGCTTATTTATATTAAATTGAAGCACATGAACAGATTAAAAGTAAAGCTTGAAGTAAAAATCTCATAAAACCAATTTTTAATTAATTTTTAAAGAAATCTTAATTTCCTTTGAGTATAATTAAAAGAGTAATTTTCCAGGTTAATTACCAATAAAACCTGTTTATAAAAGATACTTAAATTTTGAAGTTCACACATATAACATTGAATTTTAAGCTGTGTGGCATGTTCAAGCAAATCCTTTCATATTTAAAACTTTAATGAATTATTGAAGTTATTGCTTAGATGGCAAATAGCCATACAAGAATATAGGGGCAATATGACTATTGTTCACAAAGAGGGCAATATTCATAAAAATGCAGATGGACTAAGCAGATGGCCATTACCAAATGATATTGATAATCCTGCTTATGTACCAGAAGAAGCCTCCCCACAAATTCCAATAGAAGGGATAAGTGTTACAGACTTAAACACCACCTTCTTTGAAGAAGTCAGAAACAGTTACACTCAAGATAAGAATTGTAGCATCTTATGTCAATTACTTAACAAGGACTGTAAAGACAACTCTCTTACACATGCCTTGGATGAAGTATGGAAAAAATCTTATGATGAAGGAAGATTTCACCTACTGGATGGTATAATTTACCACAGAACAAAACACACATGTGTTATGACAGTTGTGGACAGGTCACTAATCAATCTTGTGCTGAAAGAATGCCATGACAGCCCCTTTTCAGGAAATCTGTCTGAAGAAAGAACAAAAGAAAAGGTAAAAACATGTATATGGTGGCCAATGTGGCAAAAGGAAGTGACAGAGTATTGCAAAACCTGTGACAGATTTCAAAAAGCAAACAAATCCACTGGCAAGAGACTTGGAAATATGATAAAAATCCAAGAACCCAGAAGACCTTGGGAAATTGTCCATATGGATTGGGTAACAGGACTACCACCAGGTGGTGACAGAAGTTATAATGCTTGCCTAGTAATTGTAGACAGGTTCAGTAAAACTCCAATCTTTTTACCATGCCACAAAGATGATACAGCCATGGATACAGCTCTTCTGATATGGAATAGAGTAGTATCATGGACTGGCATATTTACAAATATCATTAGTGACAGAGATCCTAAATTCACCTCAGCTCTGTGGACAAATCTTCACCAACTATTTGGGACAAAATTATCCTTCTCCACAGCCTACCACCCACAAACTGATGGTCTGGCTGAAAGAATGATTCAAACCTTAGAAGATATGGTGAGAAGATTCTGTGCATATGGCCTTGAATTTAAAGATAGTGATGGTTTCACCCATGATTGGTGTACTCTTCTTCCTGCACTGGAACTGGCATACAAAACATCCATTCATGCCAGTACCAATGAGACTCCTGCTATTCTGGAAAAAGGATGGAATCCCAAACTACCCCAAGACTCTTTAAGGAAAGATTTAGTTGAGATACATCCTACAGCTCCCAGCTTCAAAGGAATGCTAGAAAGAGCCAGAAAGCATGCAGTAAGATGCATGGAAGACTCATTTTCATCTGCTAAAGATAAATGGGACAAATCTCATGCCACTCCAGATTTCAAGGCAGGAGATTTAGTACTAGTATCCACCACCAACTTCAATAACATCAAAGGATGTAAAAAGCTCAAAGACTCCTTTGCAGGACCTTTTTTTATTAAATCCCTCCATGGAGACAATGCTGTTGAAGTAGAGTCATCTGAAGAACTAGGTAATAGGCATCCTACATTTCCAGTGAGCTTAGTGAAGCCATATAAATCTAGTGATGCTGAAAAATTTCCCTTGAGGAATAAAGTTCCCCAAGTTATACCTCTTATTGAAACATCTGGTACTAAGAAAATTACCAAAGTTCTTAAAGAAAGGAAATTAAGAACCAAGAAAGTAAGGGAATACCTTGTTAGGTACAGTGACCCAACTTGTGAAGATGAATGGCTAGAAGAAAAAGATATACCAGAAGCTACCAAACTCCTCAGGAGATTCAGAAACACTAGAAATACCAATATTACAAGGTAATATTCTTTTTTTAGGGGGAGGGAATGTGAGCCTTAGAGGTAATTTCATATACCCAAAAGACCACAAATACAACAATAACATATTAATATAAATAAAATAAAATTATTTATATTATTAATAACAATATAAATATAAATATAAAATTATATTAAAAATAAAAAAAATTAATTACAATTTAAAAATAAAAGTACATTAAATTTTGTAAGTATAAAATTACATTTATACTTAAAAAAATTAAGTAAAAATGAAATTTTAACAAAATTGTGAAAGAATAAATAAAATTGGAAAAAAGTTAAATAAAAATTATTATAACTTTTTATCCAATAAATAAACACATAAAAATTATTTCACCATTGGATTCCTCATAAAAAATCAGGCGGGGTCACCTCTGAGTGAAATTCTTGTAACTCAACTCTAAATAAGCTTAAATTAAGTTTTTAGTATTTTCAATACAAAAGTTGAAAATCCTCAAAACTTTAATTTAATTCACACCACATGTGGTGTTAACCATCAGTTTTTGTGTTAAAATTGAGGTGTTGTGTTTAGTTTAGAAGTTATGAGGAATTGAAGTATTTTCAATTGAATTCAATTGAAATGTCAAAATGTGCGCGTGTATTACATAAGTAAACTTTGATTTACATATGAGGAATGAATTATTACTGTATTTTACTGTACAATTCAATTGAATTACATATGAAAATTATAAGTATAATACATGATGAGGAATTAAAGGAAAAAATAAATTGGAAAGATTAAAATTTGGGGGAAAAGGAACTCTAGCTCTAAGGGGGAGCCAGACCCCCAAATTCCTTGCTGACAGGCGTGGGATGTCAAAATTCACGCAAAGGTTCATCACTTTTGGCCTGGAATTGAGTTACAGGGTCTGTGGACTCAATTGATGATGAGGTTTTGATACCAACTGGGGTAGTTTTAGCTGTTGCCAAGAGGGTAAAACTACCCTTAAGATAAAGCAATCATAGTAAAAACAGTTTTAACTGGTTTCTACGCCTCTGACACACATTCTGACGTGTTTTGAAGGCTCTAGGCCTGGTATTTCTATAGTAATGGCTGATTTAAGGGTCTAAAATGGCTAAAAATGGCTAAAAATGGCTTAAACCAGCCCTTTTTGGTCTAAACCAGGGTTCAATGATGCCATAATTGGCTTTTCTGTTCTCAGAATGTTTTTCACAACTGACAATAGTAAATTTTACTTTTGGAGTAAGAGAATTGATGGCTATAAAAGAATGTCTTCTTTGCCCCTCTTTTCTCTTCATGTTAGAATCTTTTCCTTTTATTAATTAGTTTAAACACTGTTAAACCAATCAATAAAAGATTCCAACCACCATTTTTAAATCATTTTAATCCTTTTAACCACGTGAAAAAATCATTATAATCATTGTTTGTAACTCTTATAATCATTTTTACCCCTGAACCACCCCAAAAGTGAATTAAAGCATCTTTCATCACTGTTAACTTTGTCACTTTGTTTCCAAATTCACTCTGGTCACTTTTGGGCGTGTTTTCTCTTTAATATTCTTTTTAAAGACTTTGTTCTTTAATTAATTGCTTGCAGTTCTTTGCTCAATTAATTCCAATTGAAATTGCTCTTGAAGAAATTTCTTTTGTAGCCTTAAAATATCTCTTGTAGAGTATTTTTTGGATAAATTTTTATTGTTGGTAAAACAATAAATTTTTATAATATTATTGTTTTATACTAATAAAGTTATAAACAATAAAATTGGTGTGTTTTCTCTTAAAAACAATATGTCTTACTATTTTTAATTGATTTTTACCTTATACAAATTTTTGAGGACAGGAAAAGTACTTGATTTTTGATCAAAGTTTCATATCCACACCTTACATATTGGGAGTGACCCTTTGGTAGCTTTAAATCCCAGTCCAAATTGGGATAAAAACAGTTTAAACTTTAACTTTGGATCAAAGTCTAATCTTAAGGCTTAAATATTGTTGAAAATCCGCCAATACAGGTGGAAAACCTTAATTGAATCCTTGCAGATCAAAAAAGCTGGGTACCCCACCTCTTTTTGGTATTTTTCCTTTGTTACACCTTTTTGCATGGATTTGGCCGTTTATTTATTTAAAGCCATATTATGGCCTTAAAAAATTGTAAATTGAGCCCATGCAGGATTTAAATCCTGTATAGAAAATCCTTAGCCATTTCATTAAATATACACAACACCTCAATTTGAACTAAAATTTTGGTAAGTTTGCATAAACCTTATGAAACTTTAAATTTAAGCTTAAATTTAACAATTTTTAAAAATTTTTAAAAAAGTTACATGAGTACTGTGAGATTCTTAAATATTCCAATAACTTAAGAAATAAACATTTTTGTGTATAACACCCTATGGGTGTGCCCCACGTTATTTTTGGTTTAGAATCCAAAAATGAAATAATAATTATAGCTTTGTTTATCCAAACAAAAGTTATAATTATGTTTTGTTATTTTTTATTTTGATTTCAACTGAGAAGTCTGTTTGACACTAAATCAGCTGTATATAAAGTTATTTTTGGCCTTATGGGTCTGTCCTATATACCACACAGGATAACATTCCCTACCACCAGAAACAATTTTACCACCATTTCCTTTAGTAGTATATCCCCAAATTAATTTTGGGGGGTATCATTCACTGTACAACCTCTCTACTTATACTTTTAAGTATGTAAAGCACAAAATTTAGATGTTTCATTGAGTACTGGTCTTCTCTCATGTCTGCATTTTCTGAGAAACATTTGGGAATCAGGTATTTTTTCTGCTACAATCCATTCATCTTCATGTTGTGGATTTTTGTACCCGACTAAGTATTCTCTTTCATCTTTTCCCCTAAGTCTTCTTTCTTTCAAGACTCTTAGTCCTTTTTTCTCTTCACTTTGATCAAGTGGAGATATTATTAAGGGTGTTTCATTTCTTAAAGGAAATAATTCCTTATCACTTGAAGGGTACTGGTTTTCTAGACTAACAGGAAAAGTTGGATGTTTGTTTTCCAATTCCCCTGAAATTTCTACCTGTACTACATGTTTCCCATGAAGAGCTTTAATAATAAATGGTCCTTCAAAGGAAAATTTCAACTTCTTTACACCTTTCATATTATTAAAGTTCAAGGTTTAAACTAGTATTAAGTCCCCTACTTTCAATTCTGGGTTTTTGTGACTTTTATCCCATTTCTGTTTAGCATATTCAAAGGCATAATTCATGCTTTGTTTTGCATGGTGCCTCACTTTATCAAGCAATAACTTGAAGCTTGAAACAGTTGGATTAATATCAACTAAGTTTTTCTTCAAAGTATCAACTGGAAGTTTAGGGTTCCATCCTTTTTCCAAAATTGCAGAAGTCTTGCCTGTTAAAGCATGGATAGAAGTATTGTAGACTAATTCCAATTCTGGTACAAGAGTACACCAATAATGGGTAAAGCCATCATAATATTTAAGCTCCAGGACATAGGCACAAAATCTTCTTATCATTTACTCAAGGGTTTGAATCATTCTTTCTGATAGCCCATCTGTTTGTGGATGGTATGCTGTTGAGAATGAGAGTTTTGTTTACAAAATCTTATGTATAGTAGTCCATAAGGCTGATGTAAATTTTGGGTCTCTATCACTAATGATATTTTTAAAGAGTCCAGTATGGGATATGAGTCTGTTCCAAATCAAAATAGCTGTATCCATAGCTGTGTAATGTTTATGACATGGTAAAAAGATTGGGGTTTTGGAATATCTGTCAGCAATGACCAGACATGCATTGTAACTTTTATCACCTCCAGGTGGTCAAGCAGTTTCCCAATCCATATGAAACACTTCCCATGGGTTACTTGGTTCTTGGATATGATTAATTAATCCAAACCTCCCACCAGTAGCTTTATTGGCTTTTTGGCAACTATCAAAACTCTGACAGTACTCAATGACATCTTTTCTCCACGATGGCCACCAGGCACATGTCTTAATTCTTTCCATTTTTGTGTCTTCAGACAGATGTCCAAAATAAATGTTCTCATGGCATTCCAGTAGTATTGTGTTGATAAACATTCTACTACATAAGACCATGACACATGTGTGTTCAGACCTATAATATAAGATACCATCAAACAAATGGAATCTTCCATTGTCATAAGCTGTTTTCCAAATATCATCCAGAGAATTCACCAAGGATAAATATTTTCAGCCTTTGTCAAGTGAAGCAGTAAGAATATGAAAATTCTTATCTTGCTTATAGATTTCTCTAACTTCTTCAAAGAATTCTGTCCCCACATCTGTGATTTTAATTCCTTCAATTGAAATTTGAGGTTCTGGACTTGTAGGAACATAGGCAGGATTGACAGATGTAATGGGTAATACCCTACTACTCAAGCCATAATCATTCTTGTGAATATTCCCAGCTTTAGGTACTATGGTCATATTTCCTCTATACTCCTGAATAGCAATCTGCCATCTTAACATGTGTCTATTTGGAGTCTTCATGTTAAGAAGTGATCTTACTGCATTAAAATCAGTTATTACTTCAAACACACTACCATAAAGATAAGAATGAAGTTTTTCCCAAGCCCAGATAAGGCAAAGGAACTCGAGTTGGCTAGCTCCATATATGGCCTCAGTAGGTTTTATTTGTCTTGAGATAAAACAAATGGGACCATCATAAGGCTTGTCATCAACAATTTGAACTTGCTGAAGAGTGGCACCTAGGCATTCACCACATGCATGAATATACAGCTTGAAAGGAAGTTTCCAGTCTGGCATCAATAATAACATTGCATTAGTCAAGGCATACTTGATTTTTTCATATTCTTGAATTCATTCCTGTGTCATCTCAAAGACAGTTTGTTGATAATCAATTCTATACAATGATTTGGCATGGATGGCAAAATATTTAAGGTGTTGTCGGTAATGACTGGCAAACCCTAAGAAAGACATCATTTCTTTTTTTGTTCTGGTGCATTTGTTTCAGTAAAACTGCAGAAACCTTGTTTTTATCAATACCAAGGCTCAGTCCTGATACTACATGTCCTAGAGCTTTCAGCTTGTGAAACCCAAAATTACATTTTTGAAGAGAGATTTTCATGTTCACTTAAAGATTTTTTCTAAGTACTAATGAAAGTCACTCTCACTGCAATTGCCAGAGTTCTGAACAAATTATAATGTCAGAAATATAAATGATTGACAATCCCTCTGATAATTCATGTGGGAAAATCGTATTCATCATTCTTTGATAATGAGAGGTTTCATTTTTAATACCAAAAAGCATCCTAAATATTCATAAATACCACAATGCGCAATAATTCTAAATAAATTCCTAGCATGAGGTGTTAAAACATCCTGATGGAACCCTTTAAGAGCATCCATAGAAGTGATAAATTTTGCTTTGGATAATTGAGTCAAAGTATCATGGATTCTAGGTAGTGGGTACCTGTCTGGAATGGTGTAGGTATTAAATGCTTTATAATCACCAACAATCCTTGATTTATCATTATGCCAAGTAAGGAGTACAGGTGTTGTGACTTATACTTCTTCATTGGCCCAAATTTTCTAAGAACTCCCAGTTTCATTGGTTCATTGATATGACTTTCTAATGCTTCTCTAGCTCTAGGGATAGCTGAGTAAGCTTGTCTTCTTAATAGTGGAGGGTAAGGTCTTTCCACATTAAGCATGATGTCCACCTCATGGCCTTTGATAGCCCCAAGTGGTTAATTATCAGACTCAAAGGCCTCTTGGTATTGAAATAAAATTTCAACAAGTTCTTCCTTCATTTCTCATTTTAGTTCAGTACTAATTTGTGCTTCAATTGACTGATCTGACACAAATTTTTCTTTATTCACATTCCTTACCTGTCTAATGACAGTTATTGCTCCTTTTTCTGGAGGAAAAGAAAATTTTTGCCTTTTATTTTCTCCTATAGTGAAATATCTGTCTTTGTGATTATTAATATCAATTCCACAAATATAAGGATAATTATTTTCAAGTATAAAGTGTTGTGAAGTACAAATATTCATAAGAACAAATTCAACTTTTAATCTGATACTTCCTTCAGGATGAGGGAATATCATTTCTGCTTCAAGAATGCCCAAGTGTTGCATATCTTGGCTATCACTGCTGAATTTTATACCTTCAATTGGCCTTAAGCTTTCTTTCCACTTGGTATAAATCTTGTCAAGGTAATCTTTTCCAAGACAAGTAGAAAAAGCACCTGAGTCAAGATGTAAATTGGCTTCTCTCTTGTTTATCATAATATCAGTGATACAAGATTCTCCAGCTGTATAACCTTTACCTCTGGTAGGTTTGGCTTTCTGCATTTTAGTATCATGCACATATATGAGATCCATGCATTCATCACTGTACGGTGGTAAGTGAGTATATACTTCTGTGACTTCAAAGGAAACATATAGTTTTTCTATACTAGGTTCATCTCATACTTCCTCTTCTTCAGAAGGCTCAGAATTATTGTAATGTAAAGATACAGTATTTGTTTCTTGTGTGTCTTCAACTTTATCTATTTCTATCTCCTTTATTCTTGTCTTTTTGCGACAAGTGCTTTCCAAATGAGGTGTACTTACACATTTATGAACTCTCAAAGGAGCAGTTTCATGTTGTTTATTGGGTTTTGGAATTGGTTTCCCACTGGTGTTGTTGTCCATTGGGGGTTTATACCAATTCCTTCCAATTTTTGTCTCAGTTGTGATTTCTTCCATGGCATTGATATAATCTTCTGTAGAGCAAGGCTTGATACATCTTCTTCTTATAGATTGCTCAAGGTCACCACCACATTTTCTAAATATATTTTTATGAATCATTGTTTCAGACATATCTGGATGAAGAGCAGTTAATTTGTCTTTTTTTTAAGAAACCAAGAAATGGGCCTGTCCCTTTCAATATTAAAAATGGTTTCTTCAAAATAATTTCCCATTTTAAATTTCCAGGAAGCATTTTCCCATTTGGAAATTACTTGTTCTTTCCACCAAGGCCAGGAATGTTTACAATGGTCATGCCTCATTTTGTAATACCATTTCTTTTCTGATTTGGTAAACAATGAGTGTAGTATGGCACTTATGTATTCAGAAAGTTTGTTAAAGTCTTCTTTAAAAATATAAATTGTTTGCATAAATTCCATATTATTATATTCTCCTTCATACCTGACGTTTGGCCATTCCACTAATCTTGGAATGTCTTTAAAATTACAAGCAGTCTACACTTCTGCATTACTTGAAATTGTAGGTTTTCAGTCATTATTCAAGTTGAGCACCTTTCTGTCAAGAATTGGTGTGGACTGTGTTGGAACATCATTCTTCAGCAATAGTTCATTAATACTTGATTTAATATCTTCTTTCAATTCAAGCCTTGCTTTATCACTTTCTTCCAGTTGTCCTTGGAAAAGAGCTGCACTGTGGCCAGTTGAGTTTTCCAAATTCTGAACTTTTATTCTTGATTCTTTCAACTGTCTAGTTATAAAAGAAATATAATTGTCATCTGGTTGTTTGAGTAAGGTAGCTTTACACTCAATTCCTGCAGAAATTTGCATCAAAGACAAGATATTGTCTTTCTTCACCTTTTCTAGACCTATTATGGTCTTTTGTGACTATTTTACTTTCAATATCTCTCTACCCAACTTCTGTTGGATTTACGCAAAATTATTAAGCTTTGCTAAAATTTCTTTATTACAAGTTTCAAAATGAGCTACAAGGTTTACAAGGTCTACTTCTTTGGAAATGATTGGTTCAATATTGCATGCTCCTTGCTTTTGAATTCCATCAAAGCTCTTGCCATAGTGAACACATTGTCCATTGCTGTCTTCTTCTTCTTGGGGATTATGTAATTCTGTGGGTAAGGCTTGTTACACTTGAATTTTGCCTTTCCCTTTACCTTTTTCTTGCCCTTCTGATTGCTCTTGGGGGTTTGCTTATCCTTGTTTGGCACATTTTGAGGCGGATTTTTGCTTGTGAAGGCTTGGGGAGCTTGCACTGGACTGTTGTCCTTTCCTTGGGCCAACTTCTTCTTCTGGTCCTCTGACAACATGCTTTGGTTTTGAAACCAAGCTTTTATCTGTTGGGCTTGTCCCTTGCAAGGCATGGCTGTTCAACCCCTCAGAAGTTCTTCTGTCTTTTATGGCCTGATGAACTTCTTCACTTGAAGATGAGAGTTCATTGTGCCTGTTCAAAGACTGGGCAGAAGTTCCAACTCCTGCTGCTTTGCTGCCATAAACCAGTTTTTGTAATGAGACTGGTATATCTCCATTGTTGCCTGATGGAAATGATTGATGTCTAACAACAGCAATAGCAGTTATGTCAGCTTCTGGACCCTCAATAAGAGTGTAAAAAGTGCTGGTTAACCTTTGAAAATGGGTGGAAGTTCTGGCATCCTCCATTTAGGCCTCTCCCTTGGGTTGGCATTATTGTCTTTTGGATTTACGACTTGAATGTCCTGGTCCAGATCCATTTGATTGGATGGAGTATTTCCTTCCACTTCTAGCAGGAGTCATTGCAGGTCAAACTTAAGAAAAATGGACTAAGAATTGAACTAAAGTTCACCTGCTGGACCTTTGAGGGGTTCTTTGGTAATTAAATGCCTTGGTGCTGGGCTTGTCTGAATTTCAATACTAGAATCTGATGCCTCAGATTCTGAAGAACTTTCTCTGATGGATGACACTAGATAAAAGTAAGAATATAAGTTATTTTATCCAACAATAACAATGACTTGTAAACTCAACTTATTAAGTAAAGTTATTTTAATTTAATTTATGGCAAATTACCTCAAAATTCAGGAAAAACGTCTAAAGATAAAAAGATGAAAATGTCTTTAATAAAGATTTTTAAATTTTTCATTTGATTTTGTATTTTTGTCAAATAAATAATAAATATGCAATTAATAAGTTATTAATAAAAATTGTATTATTATTCACTTTATACTAGAAGAACTGAAAGAATAAATTTCAATTCTGTGATGGAAAAAGCCACTGGTTAGACAAAAGAAATTTCTTCCAAGTAACTCAATAGTATCTTTTTGCGAAAAAAAAATTCTCGAGGAGAAATGACTTTACTAATATTATAAAGATTATTTATGAGGGATAAGTCCTAAAAAAACCAATATTAAGATAAATATGGCAATTTGAAATCAAAAAAGAGTAAAACAGTGTCTAGAATATGATTTATGTCCCAAAAATTGGTTAAAATCATAGCCAGGCCCCCAATTGTAAGGTTTGCCTATGAAACTCTTTACAATAGTAACAATATCAAGAGTACTATTACTGTCCTCAGTATAAAAATATAATATAACAAAAAATTATAACCACAAATTAAATATAATTATCAAAATAATTTTATTAAGAAAAATGAATTTAACTACTATTATATAATATAATAATAAAAAAGTATCAATAATTATAGTAAAGTATAATTATTCTATTATTGTTATAGTCACTGACAGTCATAACAAGAAGAAGTGTAAAGCTCTTAATGAGACGATTACATGTGGGGAATATAAATATTTAACCACTTGCAAGTAATATAAATATTATTTATAAAAAGACTATAACACACACTGTGCAGATATAAATCTTATAGAAAAATTCTTCATAGAATAACTAATAATAGAAAAAAAAATTATAGAATTGTAGAGGAAAACTTTCTTATAATATATATTTAATACCACAAGTCAAATACAACAGTTATTATATTAAATAATTATTATAAGTTAAAAACACATCAAAAATCAATATTCTACAAGATAAAACGAATTTTAATATAAAAAGATGATTAAAGAGTTCCTAAGAGGAATTTGTGGATTTGAAAAGATATTTTAAAGAGAATAACTTTATAAAATAAAATATATTATTTGGTGAGTACAACAAAAATCTGAATTCTATGATCTCAATTCTTTAATTTTGAAATTAATAAAGAGTAAAATAACTTAAGAATTGCTTTAATAACAATATCTTATATGTAATAAAACCTTACCTGTTCAAATGTCTAATATATTTGAATTAGATTGAATTAATGGAAAAAAACAGTGATGAATAGACTCTTTTTATGTCTGCAGAGCATCCTCAAAGGCCTTAACTTAGGGTAGCTTATTTTGCAGTCCAACTTCAAGTTACTGGTGTTATTCTTAGCACCAAGTAGCTTCAATCCTCATTCAAGTTAATTATTGTAAGCTTTAATATAAAACAAGCGAATTTATATTAAGTTCATCACATGAACAACTTAATAATAAATTTTCAAGTAAAGATCTCTTAAGCTCAATTTTTAATTAAATTTTAGACCAATCTTAATTTTCTTTGAGTATAATTAAAAGAGTAAGTTTACAGGCTAATTACCAATAAAACCTGTTTATAAAAGATACTTAAAATTTAATTTATACATATATAACATTGAATTGTAAGCTAATTGAAATGTTCAAGCAAATCCATTACAATTTGGAGTGTTAATTAATTTTTGAAGTTATTGCTAGTTTTCCATGTAGAATAGCAATATACACTAAACTTCAACTTTCGATAAGGTTTTGATACTTGTAACATTAAAGTTTTCAGTTTATTTAAGAGTTTTAAGCTTAATTAAGCTTTGAAAGCTCTCAAAACTTTGATTTCAAGCTTGCATGTTGGGATTTACCCTTTGGAAGCTTGAGATTCCTGTCCAAATTGGGACTAAAAACAGTTTAAACTTTAAGGTTGGATCAAAGTCTAATCGTAAATTTTAAATAAGGTTGAAAATCTACCAATATAGGTAGACGACCTTATTTGAATCCTTGGAGATCCAAAAATCTGGGTACCCCAGCTCTGTTTGGTCTTTATCCTTTGTTACATGTTTTTGTGTGTATTTTACCCTTTTATTTATTTAAAGCCATACTATGGCCTTAAACACTTGTAAATTGAGCCCATGCAGAATTTACATCCTGTATGGCAAATCTTTAGCCAATTCAGTAAATATACACAACACCTCAATTTTAACTAAAATTTTGGTGAGTTTGCATAAACCTTATGAAACTTTAAATTTAAGCTTATTTAAGCTTAAATTTAAGAATTTTTGAATTTTTTTAAAAAAGGTACATTAGTACTGTGAGATTCTTAAATCTGTCAGGGTGAGTCTATGTAGTAGCTAAAAAATAGTAAATACAAGCTAGTACTATGACTGTGACACGTCAAATATAATAAAAATGGAATCTTCAGGTCCTACTGCTACGTGGTAACAGTGGTTATGAGTCTATTGAGGACCTGGGTTGCAATGCTCTAATATCTTTGACTGTAAAGAAACACTCCAATAATTAAGTTCTAATTATATCTTTAATTATTCTAAGGACACTACTGATGAATAACAGTCTTGTCACGTAAGAATATTGGTAAGGTAAGATAAGATAAGGGGTTTTCAAGGGAAAAACCCTTCTTTTTATATCTTTCAAGACTGTCAAGAGTTATTAACTCTTCACACGTCAGAGGAGTGAAAATTTTCACTCCAGTGGTCAGTCTGTGGTTATGGATCCTCAATTCTGACGTCAATATAAACAGAATTGTGGTTTTGGAACCATAAATGATCATTCTGGATCAATACAGGGTGAAAAAACTTTTCACCTGCCACGTCAGCACTTGGATGACGTTGTTCTGGTGTCTGTATGACCAATATTAGTCATTCTGGGCGGGTTTAAGCTTTAAATAACCATTATTTTAAGTATCAAGACTGTACTGGTTGGTACAGGTTTGGTACAGGCCAGTATTGGTCAAAATACTTCCAACCAAGATATCTCAGTCAGTTTTTGAGATATCAAGAAACCAAGAGCACACAATTGAAGGGCTTAATGAGCTCTTCAATTTGGTATGCTTCATGTTTACCCTTCTTGCAAATAGCAAAAGTTATAAGGGTTTTAAGTTTTGGATGAAATTTTGTACATCAGTATGAGGCTTCAAAAACTTCCATGCTAGATATCTTCTTCAATTTGGAAGATATCTGTATTCTGATGATACAGTTTGGTAGGGCTAGATTAACTCTACAGTTTGGTATATTACACTGTACAGTTGTATGAGTGCATGCCAAAGATACAGGGGTTTGTTTATTTTCTTATTTTCAGAATATCTGTATTTTGGTTATTAAACCTTTGAACCAAGATCCCTCGATCAATTTATGAGATACAGAGGTCTAAGGTGTCTCAAATTAAAGCTCTTGTTGAGATCTTTAATTTGGTTATACTTTTGTACAGTTTTGTACAAGCCCTCTTTGACTTTCAGGGGGACTTGGTTTTAATAATGAGGTTATATGGTATCTCCAGTTGTAGTGGTGTTACAACAACATGGATGATATCATTGTGTAGCTCTCTATGTGAGCTTTAAGAAAAATACCATTTTGGTATAGGATAACTTAAATATGCATAAGTTAGATGAGAGGTGAAAATAAGGGTTTTGACTTGTTTATTCTCCTCTAGGTTTCCTTATTCTGTTTGGATAAGGTTGGTGTTTAATGTAAGAGGATTGTTTTCTCTTAATTATTACCTGTATTGACTATGTTTGTTCAATACTTGTCATACCATTATTTATGGTATGTTGGATGTCATGCTAGTGCTCTGTTTTGAGTCACAGGCTGACATACCCTCCCTCAAAAGAAGGCTCATCATTGATGAGACTCTTCAGCCCTCCTGGAGGCTCTGAATCTTCTGAGGTTTATTTGCCCATCTGGGATTTCTTTCTCAGTTAACCATTTGTCTTTATCTGCTGGTTGATTCTTAAATCTAACCAGGTATTGCCTGTTGTCTTTCCCATTAATTCTTATTTTCCTGGCTTTAATGATCTTCTTCACTGGTCCAGGTGAGTCATCCTCCTCTACCAATCTTTCATGGGTGACTGTTTTCTTTCTGTCAGGGAATTTCTCCTCATCTGTCTGGTGATAAGGTTTGACCAGGCTCACAGGGAAAACTGGGTGTTTCCTAGAGAAATCTTTGGTCAGGTTGACTTCTACTGCATTCTTTCCTATTAATTTAATAATGGTGAATGGTCCTATGAATGAGTCTCTCATCTTCTTAGGTCCTCTTAGGTTGTTGAAGTTAAGAGTTGAGATTAGAACTTGGTCTCCTTCTTTGAAATCAGGTTCTTGGTGACTTTCATCATATCTCTGTTTGTTATATAATTTGGCTTCAGCCACACATTGCTCTGCTTTTTCACAGGCAGTCTTCCACATTGTGTGGAAGTCCTTAGCTGTGGGGTGTACTGAGAGGAGGTTCTTCTTCAAGTAGTCTACTGGAAGTAGTGGGTTCCATCCTTTCTCTAATGTGGCAGGGATTTTTCCTGTCACTGAGTGTATACTTGTGTTGTATGCCAATTGTACAGCTGGTAGGAGGGTTACCCAGTCATGGGTATATCCCTCATTGTCTTTATATTCCATGCCATATGCACAAAACCTTCTAATGATGTCCTCTAATGTTTGGATCATTCTTTCTGCTAGACCATCTGTTTGTGGATGGTAAGCTGTGGAGAATGCTAGTTTGGTTCCCAGCATCTCATATAGATTAGTCCAAAATTCTGATGTGAATTTAGGGTCTCTGTCACTAATTATAATTCTTGGGACTCCACAGTTAGCTATCACATTGTTCCAGAACAATATGGCTGTGTCCATTGCTGTGTCCTCTTTGTGACAGGGGAGACATCTGACACTCTTGCTGTACCTGTCTACTACCACTAGGCATGCATTAAAGCTGTCTTTCCCTCCAGGGACCAGGCCTGTTACCCAATCCATGTTTATTATTTCCCAGGGGTGTTTGGGCTCCTCTATACTCTGGAGTAATCCATATCTTTTGCCATGACTTCTGTTGGCTTTCTGGCATCTGGTACAAGTGTTGATGTATTCACTCAAGTCTTGTTCCCACTTTGGCCACCAAGCTGTGCTAAAGACTCTTTCTTTAGTTCTTTCTTCACTCATATGTCCCATGTATGGGCAGTCATGGCATTCCTGTAGTATCAGGGAAATATGTTCTCTATTTATTATTACCAGGGCACTTGTGTGTTTTTCCCTATGGTATAGTACGTCATCTATCAGGAAAAATTTATTCTCTCTGAAGTTTTTGAGCCATGGTTCTTCCAATTGGCTTTCTAGTTCAGGACTCCTGTACTTTTGTTTTAATAGTTGTATCGATATACTACACTGTTTGTGTTTATTGTATGATGATTGTACTATGCTAAAGAACTCTGTATTCAGATTAGTGGAGCTGATTCCCAGTATGGGTATCTCTTTGCTCTCTCCAAAACTCTGTGCTGGGTTTGATGGATCATTCCTTAATGCCCAGTTTGATAGTTTAAAGTTCTTTCTCTTATCTATCTCCATGCATTGTATGGGTATTTTGTCCCCATTTTCTGGGTCATATGCTGGATTCTCTTGGTCATTTTTCAGTGGCCACCTGCTGAGGCCATCTGCATTAGTATGACTTTTCCCTTCTTTATAGATGATAGTCATATTCCCTCTATATTCTTGTATGGCTATTTGCCACCTAAGCATGTGTCTGTTTGTTGTCTTCATGTTCAACAGTGATTTGAGGGCTGTGCAATCAGTAAAAACTTCAAATACTGCTCCTTCTAAGTAGTAATGGAGTTTCTCTAATGCCCATACCAAACAGAGACATTCTGTCTGAGTAGCTCCATATCTGGCTTCTGAGTCTTTCAGCTGTCTTGATATATAGCAAATTACTCCTTCTTTGGGTATTCCATCCACTAGTTGCCTCTGGTGTAGTGCTGCTCCTAGCCCTTGGCTACATGCTGCATCTATATATAGTTTGAATGGTAGTTCAAAATCAGGCATCATCAGGACAGGGGCATTTGTCATTTCATGTTTGATCTTCTCAAATGCATCCCTTCTTTCTTTGGTGATTTCAAAGACTACATCTTTTGAGCACAGTTTGTATAGGCTACTAGTGATGTGTGCAAAGTTTTTTATGTGGCTTCTGTAGTAACTAGCAAAGCCTAAAAAAGATTGCATTTCCTTAATGTTCTTTGGTACTGGTTTCTTTAGTACTGCAGCAACTTTATTTTGGTCTATAGCTAGACTCAGACCTGAAACTTTGTTTCCTAGGGCTAGCAGTTCTTGCTGTCCAAAGTTACATTTTTTAAGGGATATCTTCATGTTGATTGGTGTACATTTTCCCAATATTTTATCAATTTTCCTCACATGGTCTTCCCATGTTTCTGAGTATATTATGATATCATCAATGTACACTACCATCCACCCTTCCATTATTTTGTCTTGAAATATGGTATCCATCATCCTCTGAAAATGGGCTGGTGCATTCTTAATGCCAAATGGCATTCTAGTATATTCATATATGCCCATATGGCATATAATTCTTAGCAATTTGATGGAATCTGGTTTCACCCCATTTTGGTGGAAACCTTTCATGCAATCCATTTTTGTAATAAACTTGGCTTTTGCTAGCTTATCTAGTGCATGTGGTATCCTTGGGATGGGGTACCTGTCTGCTTTGGTGTAATTATTCAAAGCCCTGAAGTCACCACATAGTCTGGATTTACCATCATGCCAAGTTATAAGGACTGGTGTAGTGACCTCTACTATCTCATTATGTCCTATTTTTCTTATTACCCCCATTTCTAGGAGTTCATTGATATGTTTCTCAATTTCTTTCCTAGTTTCCATGCTGGCTGGGTATGGTGGTCTCCTAAGCATAGGTGGATATGGTCTTTCTACATCCAGATATAATTCTATATCATGTCCTTTGATTTTTCCTAGTGGTTAATCTCCTATTGCAAAAGCTCCCCTATGCTTTCTCAATACTTTCAGTAAGTTGAGTTTCATTTTACTGGTGAGTTGAGTGCCATATTGGGCTTCTTTGAATTCTTCCACTAGTTCTTTCAAGGTGTTATCATTTGTTACATGATTTATGTCAAAGGAAAATTTTTTCTCTTTGTTTGTACCTATGGTAAGATATCTGTTTTTGCTATTGCAAATATCCATGCCATACATTCTTTGGTACTCTGTACCTAGTAAGAATCCTTGTACATGTGCATTTTCCAGAACTACAAATTCAGGTTCCAGTCTGATATTTCCTTTTTGGTGTGGGATAATTATCTCTTTGATTATTGTCCCTAGTGAGTGCATTTTGCCTGATGCACTTTTAAAGTTTCTAGCTTTTGTTGGGATTATCTCTTCCTCCCATTTGGGGAAGTGTTGTTTCAAGTATTCCTTTGCCACTATGGAGCAACTTGCTCCTGTGTCAATGATCATTGGGTGTTTACAGTTCTCAATGTAAACTGTCAATTTTGTAGGTGTTCCATGAATGAATCCCATCCCTCTATTTGGGGTTACCAGGAATGTTTGTGCATTCTGTGTGTGTTTACAGAGCTCTTTGTCTGTTGTTATTTGTGGTATTCCTGAATCCAATTCAATGTCTTGTATGTCAAGTGAACTTTCTTCATTGCATTCCACTATGTATTCTTCCATGGTATCAGGTTCACTTTGTGATTCTGCTCTCATACCATTTCCCATGCTGTCAGAATCAGATTTTTCACTTGTTTGTTCTTCTTCTGATTCTTCATCAATTGCATATATTTTCTTTTTTGGTTTTGTGCAATTGTTGGCATAGTGGTCTGGTGATCCACAGTTGTGGCACACATATTTCTTTTTTGGGGTTTCTTTCCCTTTTTCTTTGTTTGTCTCTTTAACTTCAGACCTCTTGTCTTTGAAGTTTGATTTATAGGATGTGTAACTTCCTATGGAGGTTTTCTTTCTCACATCTTGTATGACATTTGCTATGCCATCAATGCTACTGATGTTGTTGCATCTGCATTTGACTGCATGTTCTAGATCTCCTGGCAATTTTGTCAAGAGTTTATGGTTTCTCATTTCTATTGTCATATTGGGATCAATAGCTTTTAGCCTCTTTGTTTGTTTGAGGCACCATTCATAAGGGTCTTTTTCTGTGGAGTATCTATCACTTTCAAAGGACATGGTCTTTTGCCAGATCCAACCACCATTGCTATACTTTTGTATAATCTGGTTCCTCCACCATGGCCAGCTTTTTCTGCCATGTATTTCTTTCATTTCAGTATACCATATGTTTGCATGGCCTCTGAATGCTGTGTTAAGTCTTGTTGTGATCCAGTAGTCTGGTATCTTTGGGACATCAACAAAGAGTCCATCAATATAGTCAATGATCTCCATATGGTCATATTCCCCAATTCCTGAGAACTTTGGCCAGTTTGCTACTTCTGGTAACTGTTTTAGTGCCTGTTTCTCTGAGTAGTTGAGATTTTCCCCATCTTGGTACACTGACTCTGATCTTAACTTTGGAATCTGATATTCAGGTTCCTGGTCATAGTCTTTATCCTCTTCTTTCAATTTTGTAGAGGTAGTAGGTTGACCTTGTGTTGGAGGGTATTGATTGTCTTCTCTGTCATAGAGGTAATCAATTTCTTTGTCAAAGTTATCCTGCTGTTGCTGGATATTCCTCAGATCCCTCCTCACAGTTTGTTGTTCTTCTAGAATTGAATTCAACTGTCTGTTAGTTTTTTAAAATTCTGTCCAAATTTTGGCCAGATTTGTATTTAAGTCTTTAATGACTGTTGCTTGGAAAGAATTTTCTTCTTTCAATGTTTCCAATTCTGTCCTCATTTTTCCTGAGGTTTCATATGTCCAATCCATGAATTGGGCCAATTTGGTCCATGTGAATTTGTTTTCAAACTCATGAGTGTGGATTGTATTTTCAGTCATTAATTCTGGGTCTATTGAGTCAGAACTATCAAAACTATTTGTAGGTACAACTATTTCTTGCTTTTGTGTACTTCTTGGACTAAGTCCATCAGCTTTTTCATCAATGGGTCTGCTTCTTTCTTCCTCTGGTTGAAAGAAGTTTTGTTTTTCCCTTGGGCTCCTTTTCTCCTGTTGGAAACTACCTGGAAGGGTTGGGGAGTCTTGGATGAAGTTTCCTTTGGCTTTTAGGGCCTGGAACTGCTGGATTGTTGTGGGGAAGATGGGACTTCTCCTTCCATTTCTGGGGGTACCTGAATCTGACTGGGCTCTTCCTTGTGCCAAGATCTCTCTATGGCTTGTATGGCTGCCTGGTTCTCTTTGATTCTGGTTGCTCTTTCTTCTAAGAGTTTTAAATTCTTGTTGGGATTCCAACCTTTCATTTCTGTCATGAGTTCCATCCAAGCCATTTGCTTGAGACAGATCTTCTGGGTTGTTATCCCTACTTCTGCCCATGATGCTGCCATAGTGAACATTTTGTTGTCCATGCTCCATGAAAAGAGGTCTCTCAGGAGTTTGTGTATTTGGAGGACCTGTTCTGCATCTGTCCAATCTCCTGGTTGGACTTCTGGGTTGAATTTGATCTGGAACAAGACCTTGGGTAGGAGTTCCCTGATGGTAAGTCCTTTGCTGGTCATTTGCTCCAGTTCTTCTTCCTCTGTGTCTTCTTGGCCAGTGTTCTGGTTGATTTCTTGGGAATCCAAGACCTCTAAGAAGTGGAGGTGTCATGTTAACAATGTTAAAAAAAGACAGACAATAAAAAATGTTGTATTTTTCAAGGTTTATTTACCTTTAGCAGGCCCTTGTACAAATTTATGGTCTATACTCTTTGGCAATTTGCCTTTAGAGTTTACAACTGGGTTGATAACAGTGATTTTCTTTTTCTCAATCTGTTTTGGTGATCCAACTGGTTTTGTTGGAGCTTTTCTGGGTTTTTTGGCCCTTGGCACGGCTATTGGTGTCCAATCTTTTGAGTTGATTGTCACTTCACTGTGTCTTTTCTGCTTGCCCTTGGTTTTTGGCAGCACCTCTCTGTCTTCTGAGGCTGTCACAGATGGATTTCCTTGTGACTGGGTTTCTAGTGGAATGTAGTCTTTTTCCACTATTCAGAAAATATATTTCAGATTGTATATCAGTATTTTATGATAAAACAAAATGATTATATTCAATTCTACTGTTATTTTTCGAAATTTTTAAAGTTTTTAATGTTTTTTTTATTATTTTTATGTGTTGTTAATTGAAAAATAACAGTTTTTGAGTTTTTCACTTATGTTTTATAAGTGAAAACTGTAATATCCAAGTGTTTTGTGAATGATTCACTTGGATATTATTGTGTTTTTATGTGAACACGTCAAATTTATTAAATTATAATAAATTTGATTTGTTATTATAAATATTATAAATAATATTTATTATAACACTTGATATTGATTAAAAATATCAATTAATTACAAGTTTTCACGTCAATTTGAGTGATATCTTGTTTTAAAGGAAATATTTAATTAAAATACTCCTTATAAATAATAAAAAATTATTTTATTATTTAATATTTATTAATTATTTATTAATAAATTGTTTTTATATTAAATTTCACGCACTTTGGTGAAAAGTAATAGTAAAATGAATAATATACTGTTTGTATATTATTATTTATTTGAAATTTTAAATAATACTGTTGTATTATTATCAAATTTCGTGGAAATTATTGCAATATAATAAAAAAAAAGAGGATATGTGCTCTTCCTCTCAACAAAAAATATTTATAATATATATTCTTTGGAGGAAAAAATTGGTATATATAGTATATGATTCTAAAAAATAATGATAAAAAAATAAAAAAATTCGAAATTTTACTTACTGTTAGTAAAATACCTTTTAAATGACTGAATTTTACGCCTAATTCAGTTCAAACACGTCCAATAAGGTTGAAAAACCATGGCCAGGCCCCCAAATTGTCAGGGTGAGTCTATGTAGTAGTTAGAAAATAGTAAATACAAGCTAGTACTATGACTGTGACACATCAAATATAATAAAAATGGAATCTTCAGGTCCTACTGCTACGTGGTAACAGTGGTGATGAGTCTATTGAGGACCTGGGTTGCAATGCTCTAATATCTTTGACTGTAAAGAAACACTCCAATAATTAAGTTCTAATTATATCTTTAATTATTCTAAGGACACTACTGATGAATAACAGTCTTGTCACGTAAGAATATTGCTAAGGTAAGATAAGATAAGGGGTTTTCAAGGGAAAAACCCTTCTTTTTATATCTTTCAAGACTGTCAAGAGTTATTAACTCTTCACACGTCAGAGGAGTGAAAATTTTCACTCCAGTGGTCAGTCTGTGGTTATGGATCCTCAATTCTGACGTCAATATAAACAGAATTGTGGTTTTGGAACCACAAATGATCATTCTGGATCAATACAGGGTGAAAAAACTTTTCACCTGCCACGTCAGCACTTGGATGACGTTGTTCTGGTGTCTGTATGACCAATATTAGTCATTCTGGGCGGGTTTAAGCTTTAAATAACCATTATTTTAAGTATCAAGACTGTACTGGTTGGTACAGGTTTGGTACAGGCCAGTATTGGTCAAAATACTTCCAACCAAGATATCTCAGTCAGTTTTTGAGATATCAAGAAACCAAGAGCACAGAATTGAAGGGCTTAATGAGATCTTCAATTTGGTATGCTTCATGTTTACCGTTCTTGCAAATAGCAAAAGTTATAAGGGTTTTAAGTTTTGGATGTAATTTTGTACATCAGTATGAGGCTTCAAAAACTTCCATGCTAGATATCTTCTTCAATTTGGAAGATATCTGTATTCTGATGATACAGTTTGGTAGGGCTAGATTAACTCTACAGTTTGGTATATTACACTGTACAGTTGTATGAGTGTATGCCAAAGATACAGGGGTTTGTTTATTTTCTTATTTTCAGAATATCTGTATTTTGGTTATTAAACCTTTGAACCAAGATCCCTCAGTCAATTTATGAGATACAGAGGTCTAAGGTGTCTCAAATTAAAGCTCTTGTTGAGATCTTTAATTTGGTTATACTTTTGTACAGTTTTGTACAAGCCCTCTTTGACTTTCAGGGGGACTTGGTTTTAATAATGAGGTTATATGGTATCTCCAGTTGTAGTGGTGTTACAACAACATGGATGATATCATTGTGTATCTCTCTATGTGAGCTTTAAGAAAAATACCATTTTGGTATAGGATAACTTAAATATGCATAAGTTAGATGGGAGGTGAAAATAAGGGTTTTGACTTGTTTATTCTCCTCTAGGTTTCCTTATTCTGTTTGGATAAGGTTGGTGTTTAATGTAAGAGGATTGTTTTCCCTTAATTATTACCTGTATTGACTATGTTTGTTCAATACTTGTCATACCATTATTTATGGTATGTTGGATGTCATGCTAGTGCTCTGTTTTGAGTCACAGGCTGACAAAATCTCCCAATAACTTAAGAAATAAGCATTTTTGGGTATAACACCCTATGGGTGTACCCTAGGTTATTTTTGGTGTAGAATCCAAAAATGACATAATAATTATAACTTTTTTTATCTAAACAAAATTCATACTTATTTTTTGTTATTTTTTATTTTAACCTCAACTGAAAAGTCTGTTCAAGAATAAATCAGCTGTAGATAAGGTATTTTGTCGCCTTATGGGTATGTCATATATACCTCACAGGCTCACACCCTCTGAGGGATGCTTTTCTTTTAGTACAATCTTCTTAATTTATGAAAAAATGTATTTATTTATTTATTTAGATATATATATTTGGTATTGAAATATACCTGTATCAAATTCAAATTTTAAGGTGCATATTGATAGGGGAAAGCCTAACAAAAGAATGAAGAAGTAAAACAAAGCAGGTGTAAGCCATGCTGAAAGCTTCCGGCAATTTGATACCTGAAAAAAATATTTTTAGTAAATAAAACATCAAAAAATTTAAATTAGCCATAATTCTCATTTCGAAACATAAAAAACCAATTTAAAGCCTTTTGGAAGGCTTTTTTGTTATTTTATTGTTTTTTATTTTAAAACACATCTTAAAATCTTAAAATTAGAGCCTGTTTTTGTTATTTAAGACCTGTATAACTTAAAACCAAAAATGTCAGTATAATCATTCTATAAAAGGTATAAATACAAAACAATGTAGTTTAAAGCCTTGCTTAGGGCTTTTTCTGTTTTCATATGGGTTTACTTCATATATAAACAATTGTAAAATAGATAAATAATAAATTTTCAGTAAAATAAAAAGTCAATGGGCTGAAAATAAAAAATAAAAAAGAAAATTGAACAGTTTGAAGCCTCTTAAAGGGCCTCTTTTATCTTCTTCCTTCCTGAATTATTTTATTAACCTACAAAATACAGAAATATCAGTAGAATAAATAATGAATCATTCAATAAAAAAACAAATCGAGAAGTTTAATGCCTTGATCAGGGCCTCTGTACTTATTTATATCTTTCTTTTTCTCTTTATTTATTTATTTTATCCCTGAAAGAAGCATTAGTAATTTAAATTAAAAAATTTAGTAATAAAAATTAGTTGAGTTATATATTTAGATTATTATTACTATTAGGTGCTTCTGAGTCCAGTATTTTTCCAATATGATATAAACTCAATCTGGTGGCCTGAATGAAGTCAGGCCTCTCATTTAAGCAAATGAGGTGTATTGGCTGCCTCTGGAGGTCATATTCTGGCTAGATTAGGCTAGCATATTGTAATTGAGGCTTGATTCCCTTCAGGTTACTGTGTTTACTCAGAAACTGTTTTATACCCCCCTTATTTTGTTAGAAAAAATATAGTTGGTTGGGGTTTATCGTTCTCCAATGGCCTCAATAAGACCTTCCTCATGCTCAACGTACTTAGGGTGGGTAAGCTGTATTGAGTATTTATGTTAGAAACTAACTAGTGGCTTTACAAGGTAGTAGGTGTCAAATATTAGGATCAATGCGGAATCAGCAAACGGTTAATTATCAAGAAATCCTACATGGATCATATCTTCCCAGGAAGAACCAAGGTCATCTCATGTGACAAGCAAAACTGACGGTGATTAGGAAATGATGTTTATGTGGTGTTATAACGAGTTGTTTGTTTGGTTATTGAATTATTTAAGATAAACAGAACCTTCAATGTAGATGAAGGACAGTCAAAAGCTATTATCGTTACACCAATAAAATAAATTATATTTCTATTTTATTCTATTTTGTTCTCTAATTTATTTTTGTATTTGTAAACTTTGGAGCAGTTAAAGTTCTTACCTCTTTATAGATTTTTTTATTTCTCTCTTTGCTGACTATTTTTTCTGCAGCTTACTAGTCTCTTAGTAGAGATTAAGATTTTACATTGCAAAATCATCATCTCTATCTTCAACTACGTCAGGTAGACTGCACTCTATTACCTAATATATCTTATATTGTGTCTTTTATACTTATTTCTCTATCCTTTTACCTTTTCCGTATTATTTATTACTGATTTGTATAATATACTCATAGCAATTGAAGTAATCTAAACATTAACTAAGCGCATGTTAGCAAGAGTTATTTACTAAATTGTCTAATATATATTTTAAAAAACCAGAATTAAACTATTTTTTTTCTTTAGGTCATTAAGATATTCCTGAAATTCCAACCAACATTGAAGATTCATCATCATCAGATGAGGAAGTGATAAAAACCAAATTGCTCAAACTCACACGAAAAAACTGGGTTCAGTGGAGTTGTCAAGCTGAAAATTACTTTATTAGTAAAGTAATAGATGGTTTATTCACTGAAGCATCTGTTGAAACAAAGAAGACTTCCAAATTTTGTAATAAAAAGTAGCAGTGCCATTTCTTTGCTATTGTCAAGCATAAGTTCAGAATTCAAAGGTATCTTATTAAACAATCAAACTTCATCCTTTGATTTTTGGGAAGCTTTGGGAAGTGCTTGTTGAAAAATATCAACTATTAAATTGAGCCAAACTTTACACAAACTAATAAATCTCTGATATGGTCCCAGATCATTTCTAGAAACACACATTTATTAGTTTCAAAAGCTTCATGCAAATTATCAATCATTAACTATAAGTACTACTACTAGCATTCATTTAACTAGTGATATGGCTGCAGTTTTCGTTTTACATAGTTGTGACAATGATAAAGAACCTAGCAATTTATCTCAAACCCTTTATGAAATAAAGTCATTTAATTTAAATGCAATGACCAATCGGGTTTCACTAAAGCTTACGCGTAGATAATCAGATATTACTACTATTCTTATGGCTGACAAGTATAAACTGAAGGATGGAACTAGAAGTAGCAATCACAATTATAATTCAAACAATAATCAAAAAAGGAATCATGGTAAAGAAACAAAAAAAAATTGATTTCAAAATGAAAATCAATTACCTAGTAATCAAGACTCGCTTAAAAGCTTAGAAAACTCTGGAATGAATGATGAGTAAAATACATGCTACCTTGAAGATTTCATCTATCAATATTGCTGAAGAATCTCAAGAGGCAGTAGTGCCACAATCAGACTCAGATTTATTCATTTGCAAATATGTAAATTCTGTAGGGAAGAAGAAAAAAGAAGGCTTTATCCATCTTGATTCTAGCACAGGAGAAACAGTAGTAAATTATTCGTCATTACTTACCAATCCAGTTCAAGTTAAAAAAAAAAAAAACTTTTTCATCACCAGTTAAAAGTACCCATGAAGGCTCAATGAATTTTAAAGGGGTTAGTCTACACCCTGTATTTTATGTACCAAACGGACCAGTAAATCTTTTATCAGTATCACAATTTTGTGATCATGGATTGAAAATATGAACTAAGTCAAAAATGATGTTGGTCAAACGACATGAAAAAATAATTTTCACTTTTCATCGAGATAGTAGCTTATTTTTGATGAAGATTCCTTCACTTGAAAACACTCAATCTATTCAGTAGTAATGCCAACTCAAGATTGGCACCTATCCTTAGCGAATCCAAGCAATAGTTATTTAGAATAACTGTTGAGAACAGGTAAAATTAAGGGTTCATTCACTAAAAGAATCACCTGGGATATATGCAAACAAGCAAAAATTAAAATTTTTCCTCACTCTCAACAACTACCTTTGCGAGAAACACCATTTTTTCAATTACACATGGATACTCTCCAAATCTCTCCAGCGAGCCTGAAAGGACATCACTACATATTAGGTATTATTGATGATTTCAGTAGAATGAATAGAATATTTCCGATGATTAAAAAAGAGGAAGCTGAGAAAAACTTAGAATTTTATTTAAATGAAATCAATAATGAACTTGAAATTAGTCCGGAATTTCTGCACTCAGATCAATGAGGTGAATTTAGCTCAACGCTATTCATTGGTAAACTCAAAACACTAGGTATTTGTACTGAGAAAGGCCCACCAAACTCACCAGAAACAAATGAAGTGGCTGAAAAATTTAACCAGTCATTTTTATCAAAAATACAATGTCTTTTCAGTCAATCCAATCTTCCTATAGGCTACTGGGAGGAGACTGAAAGTCATGCTTTGCTATTGTTAAATCATTTACCACACAAGTTCTTAAAAATTCTATCACCTTTGGATGTACTGATTTCTCATAATATCAGTTGAGAGCCAAATATACCATTGAATAGATTTAATCCCTTAGTTATGAAGGTAATAGTTCAAGCAGCAAATAATCAAAGTAAAATTCAAAATCAAGGTAAATCACTAAGAGCACTTACCTTTAAAAAAATATTCTGATGGACTTTGCTTATGAGATATCAAGACTGGTTGAATATGTATTTCAAGAGATTATTCAATTTCATCTAATGTTGTTACAGCTGTGGTTAGACAGCCAGAAAATATACTACCAAAGGCAGTTGAAATAAAAATTAAGTTAAAAATACGGAAAAATGAACCAATTATTCAAGAAATACTGGAAAGAGAAACTCCATGTACCATTATTACACAAAGTCAAGACCATTTTGAATCATCAAGTAGAGAGAAAGAATCATTAGTTAATAAATACTAAAAGTATGTGCCTTTCTATGAAAAAACTGAAATTAATATATCAAGTGATATATGTTCCAAAAATATTGTTGAAGGAAAGCATTCCCAAAAACAACCAGAGAAGTTATCATTGACCAATGTAGTACCTTAATCACAAACTATGAAGAATAAACATGAAAAAGAACAATGGAAAGAGGCAATGGATTTAGAATTTAACTCACTCATGAGTCATGATACCGGTACTTTTGTACCATATCCAAGAAACGGTGAAAAGGTAATTGGTGGATGTGGTTTTTAACACGGAAAAAACTGAATTTGGAAAAGTAAATAGATATAAAGCAAGATGGGTGGTCTTTTGTACTAATCAATAACACCTGTTGCATTATTTTGATACATGGGAATCAGTGGGAACAAATGAAATTTTGAAAGTAATGCTTTCATTATTTATTAATCTAGACCTTTTTGCTTATCAATTTGATGTGGAAACTGCTTTCTTACATGGAAGTATGGATGCAGTTATTTATGTTAAACAAGTTAAAGGGTATTAACAGTCAAACAAAGAAGACTGGATTTCGATATTGAACAAATCACTTTATGGAACCAAAAAGGCTCCAAGGATGTTGAAAGAGAAGAGTACTGATGCTCTAAACACATTTGGATTTCATAGTTCACCCTTGGAAAAATCATTATTCACTACAAAGGAAGCCAACCAATTTAATTTTATATATTTACATTGATGATGGATTTTTGATAGGAAAATCTGAAAAAGAGATACTATCTTTTTTGAATAATTTAAATACAAAATTAAAACTAAAATACAAGAGAAATCCTATTCAAAATTTAGGATATAGCTTAATATAGCAGTGCTTCAGCCCTGGAGTATCAAGGTATTGGGAGAATGCACTTACTGCAAACAATAGATCTTTTTTTGTCGCTGTTCTAAGGTAGTCGATACTCCCAATAGCACTTCTGCAGTTGGTTTTGAGATTTCTGAAGAACATTATCTCATCATTTGTTGCTGGATAAAGGTGTTCATTAGGTTTCAGTGGTGTTACTACCATTGTGCAAGTGTTCATCCCATATTTTATTAACAGAGCTTCAGTGAAGTGTTGTTGATCGAGGCTGATGCAATCCTTCATTTGGTGAATTTTTACCCCTATAATTAGATCAGCTATTCCGATGTCTTTGAGCTCAAATTACTTGCCTATTTCTCTCTTGACAGCTTCTACTTTGTTTCCAAAAATGGCTATGTCCTCTATATGCATGTGAATCCAAACGGGATTTTTCCCTGGCCTGTGAAAAATGCATGGATCCAGAAGACAGAAAGAGAAGCTTTCCATGGTTAGCCAGCTTTTCAGTCTTTTGTACCATGCCAATGCTGCTTGTCGTAGTCCATATATTGACTTGCTTAACCTGAGTCAATATTTCCTCTTCTCTAGGTTCAGTGCTTGTGGGATTTCAAGGTAAACCTTTACCTTAAGTGGAGCATTGAGGAAGGCACATTCAATTTTGATTTGATGGAACTGTGGGTTGTTGTCACAAGAGAATTCAATTAAGATCCTTAAGGGGTTCAGTCATCCTGTCAGAGAATACATTTGGTCAAAGTATACTCCTAGAGATTGTATGAACCCTTGAGCACAGAGTTGGGCCATATGTTCAATTTGTTTGTTTAGCTTGTTCTTCTTTATCTTGAACACCCATGTTGTTCCAACAAGGTTTTAGTTTTCTTGGATGTCCACTAAATCCCATACCTTTAGAGCAGCCATGTTTGTGAGCTCATTGTTGATAGCTTGCTGCCAGAGAGAGCTGTTCTCTGGATTTATTGATCCACTGTAGGTGTCAGGAGCCTCATCCATGATTTTAAGTTGAACTTTTGTCCTTCTCTTCTAAGGGACAATGTTGTGGTTGTCTACTATTGAGTTTAGCAGTGTTGGATGCTGTGGACCTATGACTTTTATTCAGGGAAGTTGAGCTGGTAGTTCTTTGTTGATGTTATCCATATGATTGGTATCAATTTTTTCTTCTGTCTCTTGTATTGTTTCTGATGGTTTGAAAGTCCTTGTGGCTTCCATATTTGTGTCATTGTTGGATACAGGGGATGCATTGTTGAAATTGAGGGAGAGAGAAAGTGTTTCTTAAATTGTGGATGGAAGACTTGGAAATACCTTTTCTTTGAAAGTTGCATGGTGTGTGACTGCTACCTTTGGGTCACCTAGGTGGAAAGTACAATAGGAATTTTCATTGTTGTCATAGCCAATGAGAATCCCTGACTGTCCAGGAAGTTCCATCTTTCCTTCATATTGTCATTTGAGATTGTGTATCACTGCCTTGAAGCCAAAAGGTCTGAGTTGCTCAATTTTTGGTAGGATGTTGTTCCAGAGAAAGTGTGTGGACTGATTTGGGCTTGATGCTGTTGGAGACAGATTTGAGAGTAAAACTGCAGTATTTACTGCCTCTACCCAGTATCTCTTCAGTAGGTTTGCTTGGTTCATTAAGAAGCAAGTTTTCTCTACGATAGTTCAACTTTCTCTTTCAGAAAATCCATTATTCTGTGGAGGTTAAGGAGGTGCCATTATGTGAATGTAGCCACAATCTTTGGCGCGTTTCTTGAATTTATGATTTACAAACTCCCCCCTATCAATAAAAAACTGTTTTAGTGTTTTTTTCTGAAAGTTATCCATTTCCTTTTTGGTGATACAGAAGTTCTCAAAAACATCCGATTTCTTTTTTAAGAATTTCACAATTTTGAAAGATGAGGCTTGATAAACAATGGTGAGAAAATAGAAATTTCCGGAGACTGATGGTAGTGAACCCAGTCCTACTACATCCATGTGTACACAGTCTAAGGTGTTTAGAGCTTTCTCTAAGTGGTTGTTGAGCAGACGTTTTTGAGATTTGCTAGCTTCACATACTAGACCATTGTTTTTGTTGGTCTCTATGCCTAAGAGCTTCAGAAAAGATGGACTACGGTGACCTAGCCTATCATTCCAAGGAGTCTTGTCGGAACTGGTGAAAAGAGTATTAAGGCTTGAGTAGGTACTGATCATTAATTTGTTGATTAGCTCACCACTTAGGATTTCTTTTCCTTGTGATGTTAGGTTGAAAGTGTCATTTCTTTGGTTCACTGTTATTGCCTCTCTAAATAATTATAATAATCTGATAATATTTCATTTAAGACGTTATACATATAAGCAGTTATTGAAGATTAATTTTTTGTTATTTCTTATTATCTTTGCAGTACCTATCCCTAGTGCCGTGAGATTACTGTGGCCTCTCCGGTTTCTAATCGTATGTTGGTTGGGTTTAGGGAGGATGAAAAAAGCTGTAGGTTATTGAACAGATGATTTGTAGTGTCAAAATCTATTATGAGTTGTTGGGATAATGGCTGTTGCGTTTCAAGATATGTCAAAAGTGCCTGAGCCATGGAGAAATGAGCTGTTGGATTGAAGTGATGGCGCTTCTTCTCCGTTCTAGGAGGTCATAGGTGAGGATTTTTAGTCCAACAGTATTCTTTCTTGAATGTCGAGCACTTATCATTGTGTTTTCCTTTTGCACAATAGTAGATGATTTTGTGTGGTTCTCCTCCTGATGAGATGAGGGCATTTGGTGTATTAGATTGTATTTTTCAGTCCATAGTGTTTAAATGAGCTAAGTCTTGTAGTAAATGAGGATCTTTTCTGGTTTTTGGATGATGTCTTCATTGAGGGTAAGGTTTTTTACAAGTTGATCAAGGTTGGTGTCCCCTCCTAGTTTACCAATTAGAGAATACAAAAGAAGCTCTGGTGGGACCACGATAATGACGGCTTCAAGTTCCATAATCAGTTTCCTGCCTAAGTCAATTTAGTTTCGAAGCTTACCGTTCTGTAAGCTTCTTTTCCAATCCATTCGTACTCGGCCTTGGTTAACTGCCCTTTTTGAAGTGTATTTTTCTTCAATCTTTGCCCAGGGTAGGTTTGATTTCTCGATGGTTTCTGCATTGACTACTTCAGGAAATACTCTTTCTGTGATTCTAGTTATAGTTAGATTGATGGCTTCATAAATTTCTCTTGACCATTTGTTGACAGTTGCTGTAGATGGGTCACTTGGTACAGGTTTTTCACATATGTCAATTAGGTCTTGAGATCTGAGGTGTATCTTCATTCACATGTTCCAGGGACCAAAGCTAGTTCCATCTAGCCTCGGGATGTTAGTGATATGTTTCGAGTAAATTGTTTTGTCGATCATGGTGTCTTGAGAACCAACTTTTGCTGTTGTATTAGGATTTCGTTGAGACTGTAAATATGTGAAAGTTTATGGAACTAAAAGGTTTAATTTACAAGGGATTGTTTTATAGTAAATAGATAATGAATGTACAAATGTACCTAAAAGTTGGATGCAGTGGATACAACAATAAAACGTAAACAAGGTAATGCTACAGAACGATAATTATCTGTGGTTAGAGCTTAAACTTCAGTTAGTGAGTAAGAACTGTTTTTCATACCTATGGTTAGATCAGTTGTAAGTATTATTAAAAGACGGATAAGAAAATGATGTTGCGGTTTCAACATGAGTAATAAGAGGAGATTACGATGAATGAAATAAGATAAGAGAGTGTAGGAGAAGGAAAATTAGTGAAAGATTCTGGGACAAGAGATAGGGAGACATTGCTATTCTGTGGAAGCTTCTAGCTTATCAGCTAAACAGAGCCATGGTTATTAGTCATAGACTTCCACTGCGGGAAGTTGTCTACAAAACTACTTAGCTAAGTAAACGAAGTTCAGTCAGTTTTGGATGTGCTTGTACTTTTTTCACTGGGAGTGAGATGATACTCACCTAAACCCTTTTGGGTGATTTTTTCCCAGTAACTAGAGTCATCTCTTCATATTCTTTCACTAATTTTTATTCTTGAAGCTGTGACCACTAAAACGTACAAGGAATTCTTTTTACTCACTAACAAGTGAGTAAACACTGACCCAGAAATTCTCTAAATAGATCATTTCTGCTACCCTGCTTCTATACTTGACTTACTTAAATAATTGTTGTATCTAAGTATTCCATCTTCTATGGTACTCTTACCCTTGCTTCTATAAACATAATTTGCATGTCAATATATCACCCTTTTAAGTTCATAAATATTTATAAAGCACCCTCTATTGGTGTCAGGATTCTAGTTGAGTGGGGTTCATGTACCTCTGGGGACCCTAATATTTGTTGTGATTATTTGATTAGCCAAAAATTAAATTGGCTGTTGTTTAAATCAGAAGTAGCATGAGGATGGCTATAACTGATGTGTTTTTTTTGTTTTTTACCAAGTGTTTGAGTACTGATGAAGCTGGAAGCAATAAACAGTTGGTGATTGTAAGGTGTGGATATGAAACTTTGATAAAATATCAAGTAATTTTCCTGTCCTCAAAATTTGTATAAGGTAAAATTATTTAAAAATAGTAAGAAATAGTATTTATAAAGAGAAAACACACCAATTTTATTGTTTTTAACTTTTTAAGTATAAAAAAATAATATAATAAAAATCTATTGTTTTACCAACAATAAATATTTATCCAAAAATACTCTAGAAGAGATATTTAAGGCTACAAAAGAAATTTCTTCAAGAGAAGTTTCAATTGGAATTAATTGGGAAAAGAACTGCAAGAAATTAATTAAAGCAAAAAGTCTTTAAAATATATTTAAAGAGAAAACACACCCAAAAGTGACCAGAGTGAATTTGGAAACAAAGTGACAAAGTTAACAGTGATGAAAGATGCTTTAATTGCTTTTTGGGGTGGTTCAGGGGTAAAAATGATTATAAGAGTTACAAACAATGATTATAATGATTTTTTCACATGGTTAGAAGGTTTCAAATAATATGAAAAGGGTTGTTGAAATATTTTATTTATTGGTTTAACAGTGTTTAAACTAATTATAAAAGGAAAATATTCTAACATGAAGAGAAAAGTGGGTAAAAGAAGATATTCTTTTATAGCCATCAATTTTCTTACTCCAAAAGTGAAATTTACTCTTTTCAATCGTGGAAAACACTCTGACAACAGAAAAGCCAATTTTGGAATCATTGAACCCTGTTTTAGACCAAAAAAGGGCTGGTTTTAGCCATTTTTTGATATTTTTAGCCAGTTTAGACCCTTAAATCAGCGACTACTATAGTAATACTGGCCTAGATCCTTCAAAACACGTCAGAATGAGTGTAAGAGACATAGAAACCAGTTAAAACTGTTTTTACTAAGATTGTTTTACCCTCTTGGCAACAGTTAAAACTGCCCTGGTTGATATCAAAACCTCAACCTCAATTGAGTCACAGACCCTATGACTCAATTCCAGGCCAAAAGTGATGATATTTTGTGTGGAATTTGACATCTCACACCTGTAAGCAAGGATTTTGGGGGTTTGGCTCCCCCTTAGAGCTAGATTTCCTTCCCCCCCCAAATTTAATCTTTCCAATCTATTTTTTCCTTTAAATCCTCATCATGTATTGTACTTACAGCTTACATACATAATTCAATTGAGCTTTACAGTACACTACTGTAATAATTTACACCTCATATGTAAATCAAAGTTCACTTATGTAATACACATGCACATTTTGACAATTCAATTGCATTCAATTGAAAATACTTCAATTCCTCATAACTTCTAAAATATACACAACACCTCAATTTTAACACAAAAATTGATGATTAACACTACATTTGAGGTGAATTAAATTAAGCTTTTGAGGATTCTCAACTTTCATACAGAAAATTCAAAAAATGTAATTTAAGTTTATTTAGAGTTGAGCTACAAAATTTTCAGTCAGAGGTGACCCCACCTAATTTTTTATAAGGAATCCAATGGTGAAATAAGTTTTATATTTTTATTTGTTAGCTAAAAAGTTATGATAAAATTTATTTAACTTTTTTCTAAAATTATTTTATTTTGGTTAATTTTGTTAAAAATTCATTTTTACTTAATTTTTTCAAGTAAAAATGTGTTTTTACAATTTTCAAATTTAATGTAGTTTTATTTTTAAATTATAATCAAATTTTTCATTATGTATATAAATTCATATTCAGATTTCAATTTTTATTTTAATAATGTAGATAAATTTATGTTATTTATGGTTGTATATTGTTTTTGGTTTGTGGTCTTTTGGGTATATTAAAATACCTCTAAGGCTCACAGTGATTTTTCTCCTAACTGCCAATTGCCTTGAACTGGGAATTTGTTTAATTCTGATTTATGGCTTTCCAGCTTCACACCATCTGCCATTGGCTGAAAATTGAACGCTCCTTTGGAGGTGTTTTTGTCTGATCAGTGTTGTTTTTAATGGTAAAGATTATTATCATTTGATGGGGGATCATTTGAGAAAAATTTGGGTTCCAACATTTTTGAGAGTATAAATTCTCTTGAATCTTTTGAGGATAAGCCCTCATACATCCTTTGAATGAACATCTACCTTGGTGTCCCATGGTGTATGTTCATTTGAATGATTATTATTATGGTTAGTTTTTTTTGATTGAGCAGCTGATAGCTTATTTATTTGAAGGAGAAAATCCGAAAAAAGGGCAAGACTAAAAAAATTAAAGCTGAACCCCGATGGTTCATTATTGGACAATTTCTTTGAAACTTTGAAGACTGCTACAAGGGATGCAGAAAGACGTCAATTTCCGTTGGATCACCTTACCCTTTCTTGGATGAGATTCAACATGTATGGTCCAGCTTAATGGTAGCTACCTCTCCAAATGCAAGCCCAGCCTCAACATTGTCAGTTTAATTTAGCAAGTATGGCTCTAATATTGAGTGGACAAGTTCAAACACTATTCCCCCACTTTCAGTTATAATAATAATTCTCCGTTGAATGGATGTATTACATTTCCACAAGGCTTAACAGAATATGTTGAATTAAATCCCTCCATTACAAAAATCTTACTTCCTCCAGCCCGTGTCAGGAAGATGGAACAAAAACAACGATCTTGAAGACCTGGTCAAGAGACTGACCCTATTATTGTAACAAAAACAGATCCACCTGGTTTGATCTTCCGCAGCTCCACCCCAGGAATTGTGTTGGTAAAGCCTTTACTGGTTCTTCCTTTGATGTTGGTTTTTTTTGAATAAATCACTAAAACCAATTGTAATTATTATTTTGAATTAGATTTTCTAGGCTAGCTATCAGTACTACTATTCCAATTCTTCAAGTCTTCTTTCAATTTTTTTAAATTCTAGGGTTTTTGGGTTTTATTTTGCTGTTTAATTGCTAGAAAAAACTTAATTTTTCTGTTAAATATGTCTTAAATTTTGTTTCTTATGGTTTTTACTTGCTTTTTGAGTTTTTAAATTTTATTTTTTGTATTGAATTTTCTTAACTTCTTTTAATTATTTTCAATTTTTCCTGCTGCTGACTTTATTCATTTTTGTTAATTATTTTCTATTGTTTACTCATTTCTTTTTGTACAATTTTTGTAATTTGTTTTTATTATATTTTCATATCTTTTTTCAATTGTTTTCCCAATGTTTTTGTTTTTTTCTTTTTGATTTCTTGTTATTTGTATTCTAGTTTTGAATCTGTTTCTTATTTAATTTTCTTTTTCTTTTTTATTGTTTTTTATTTATACATTATTTATAACTTTTTGATTATTATTATTACTATATTCTATTATTTTTTATTTCGGTGGGGTGTGCAAACTCTGGGATCAATGTATTACACTAATTCCACTGTATATGTAGTTATTTGCTTGCGATAGAAATATTTTAACAAATATTTACATAAACAGTGGAATCACTGTAATACACTAATTCCAGAGTTTCCACACCTCAATGAAAAAAATTAAAAAGCAAAGAAAAACTTCAATAATCAAACTCAATCAAAAAAATACAAAGAAAAATAAAAATACAAGGGAAATTAAACTCAAATTAGAAATATAAAAATAAGCCAAAATGTAAAATAAAATGAAAATGAAGTGAAAGAACTAAAGAACAAGAAAAATATAAAAAATTAAAGAAAAACAAAAATCTCAAAAAATTGAATAATATGATAAAACATCCCAAAATTGAAAAATGAAAAATTCAAAGGAAATGGACAAAAATTCAACAAAATCAAAAAGAAAAAGAATAAATACAAAAGAAGCCCAAAGAGGAAAAAAATATTGCCAAATTAAAGAATAAGATGACAAAATAAGGCACTCAAAATAACAAACCTAAGAATAAATGTTATAAAAAAAAGAAAAAAACTTATTAAAAAATAATTATAATTAAAAAATATCAACATTCAACCACAAAAAATGATATAAATTGGCATTGATATGTCATCAAAACAAAACTGGTAAAAAAATCAGAAGCATAAACGACACATTTTCTCACAACTTGGTAATTTTTGAAAAAACATACATTTAAGCATGATGATTCTTGTTGATGAAGAGATAGTAGAATGACTATTGACTTTAAATTTTATTTTAATATCATAATGTCATGAATATATGTTTTAAAAGAATCAAAGGGGAAGTATACTATCCTTTTCAAAAGTATTGGTAAAATGATGAAATATATTTCTGAATAAAGATTGTAAGATGTGACTATGAAACTGATGATAATATCACTATTAATCAACAGTACTATGTCTGTTCTTATTAAATATAATAAGAAAATATTATTATAACCACAATTAAATAATCAAAGCATTATTTCTTTCACTTGTTAAACACTACTAGTGATTTTAACAGTGAGCACTAATTGTCTACAAGAATCAATTACAAGAAGATTTTAATAATAAAACTTCTTTTATTAAAATAATAAGATTATTTTAATATATAATTATCTTTTGCAAGAATAATTATAGATATAATTCTTCAAGAAAACTAATTATTTAGAGAAAAACTTTAAGAATTAAGAATAAAACACTCACTAATATTCCAAAGAATTTATTGAAAGATAAGATAGAGGGTTTTGACATAGAATTGTGGATTTAAGGGATAAAAATGTATTTATAACAGTATTACAACAATATATGGTTGGATTCCATTATTTCACGTCCTTCTTATTGATTCTGAAAGATTTAAAATACTTAAGAATACCTTTACTAATACTTACTTGTTGGCAATAATGGTTTAAATGAATAATAAGAGGATTCTTGGACAAAACAGCAAGAGGAGGCCTCTTTTCAGTCAAAAACAGCTCACAGAGGCGTGCTATGGAGCAAACTGAAAAACCAGTGAGTGAGAAAACAATAAACCTTTTTGGATTACTGATTGCATCATCTGCTGTCACGTAAGATTATCATAATTACCTAATTGATGCTTTTAAGTGACTACCAACCCCAATATGGTCAATAATAAAAGGAGTAACATCTGTAAATCTTCTTTTATTCCAAAATAATCATTAATTTCTCAAATTTATCAATGGTATTGGAAATTTCATCACCGATTGTAATTACTGTGAATTTTTGAAGATTCAGTGTTTCACGTAGAATAGTCAAAAATGGACTGTAAGTAAAACTTTTAATTTTACCAGTAAAACCATAAATCTTCTTGGTTGTACCATAGATAATACAGTTCTTCATTAGTCGTGAACGTTTCAGAGTGATTAATTAAGAATTGTATTTTTAATGAATTTTTGAAGTTTTTACCTCATTTCTATATAGAATTGCAAATATCAGTGTTTAACTGGTTGCTATGAGGTAAATCAATGGATACAAGTCCAAAAAGGGTTTTAATTACTCTTTTGGGGTTTATCCATGGAAAATCATTAAGAATTGACATGGTTACAGGAGTCTAAGTAGCTCTTTACCTCCTTGGCATGTCAAAATAGCAGGTTATTTGCTATTTTCTTAAGATTTACAGTGGTTGTAACATGGTAACCAGGTTCCCAGAAGGTTTTAGTTTACCAATTAGGCCAAGATCAGCCATGGATCCACGCTTTGGAGCTGTCCACACCTCTGAGGCCTCAGAAGTTGGGTACCCTGGCTCTCTTTGATGTCTTTTGTCCCCCTTGCCTATTTTTCACGACAAAATAGAAAATTAAGCTTCAAGTGAGATATCCCCTATGGGTGTATCAAAAGTCCATGTAATAATACCATGATATTAAGGCCCCCAAAACATGCCTAACACTAGTCTTAGTGTATATGTAACATGGGATTCCTCACATCCCCATTATTTTGGCATGAAATTAAGAAAAACAAAAATTTTCACAGATCTTTTATGTGCTATTGATGATGTGGTATTGAAGTATTTTCCATATTACCACCTCAAGGAGTTAATTTGAGCTTATTCACTCTATGGAGCTACCCTAGGTGAATTTTTGTGTAGAATCCAAATCTGGCCTTGAATCCATGGAGTAACTTACTCCATAAATAGTTATTCATCTTTTCTGAAATAAAAATGATGAATTTTGGATATATGCATGACTTATGAGTTATGCATAATTCAAAATTTATTTTTAAGATAATTGTGGCCTATTTGAGTATGTAAAATATACCTCAAGGCTCACAAAGATTCCATCCATGTCATTTATAAGTAGTTTGAGCTCATCCTTGTCAAAATAATCTCATATTTTTGCTAATTAAATTGTGGATATTCATAATGAATCATTAGCTATTTTCAAGTCCAACATGCTTTTAGATTCACCCCAACAAGGGTCTGGCCTAGCCATTGTAGGTGATTTGGATGAAATTCCAAGAATATTCTGAAAGAAGTTGAAAATAAGTTTCATTCAATAATTAAAGGAAATCGCAAATGGCCACATCAAGGTTCATAGAGGTAATTTACTCAAATTCATACTTCAGAATTAATCAATATTTTTCAAAGAAATAGAATTTTAGAGCACTTAGCGCTTAATTAATCAAATTATAGAGAAGTCCTGAAGGAAGATCCAAGTCTCTTTAAGCAATATGGATGAATTATTCACACTTACGGTTCTTATAATTTTAAAAAATTTGTAACAGATTTCAAATTCTGACATAGAGGCAGTCATGAAAATATTAATTGCAAAAAACTTAAACCATCATTACCTTTAAAGATGATTTTTGTAACTTGTCTTCAAATCTGTGAGACTAGCAAGTATAATGATGAAAATTCAATAGTAGTTTCCTCTATATGGAATAACATGAAATGAGTTTACAAAGCTACTTGTAGTAACTTCAAGATTCTTTTGCTCAATTGCAAACAATAGTAAATCACCATAAATTACTACCATGAAGCTCTTTTTTGTGTTTTTGATATTCAGTAACTGCAAATTCAACAGAGAAAATTCCTTCCAAAAAAATTAAACCCCTGACTTTATAAAAACAAGATTGTGTTTGAAAAAATAGGGAAAAGTGGGAAGAAGAATCCCCATATTAAACTAAATGTTTCTGAGGAAAGGTTAATATGAGCAAGTTTTGAATTAAAGAAGAGAATCATATATCCACTTTATATATTAATACCTTCTTTAAATATGGAATGCATTCATACCTCATCAAGAAAAATTGAAGCAAGAGCCAGTACTGATTCTGATTCTTAGAGAGAAGTTAAAATATATATGACTATAGTTTGATAATTTACAATTGAATGGCTACCTTTGATTAATTACTTAGGAATATATAAGAGCTATGAAATCAAAATATCTTATTCAAGGCTTTTTAGAAGGGATTGAGAGCTGGAGAAATACCTTTAATAGAGATAAGTGATTGCACAAAAACATATTATTCTTCAAATTAGTATTTTGGAACATATAATGACTTTTTCAAAGTCCAGGGGAAAAATTCAATTACATTTTTCCACCCATACCCACACTTTGAACTTATTAATCCTTAATAAGACTTGGATGGTAAGTTCTTGAAAGGATAGTGTTATGAACCTTTCAAATTGATGAAATATACATCATCGCAAAAATAACTGAAAGTTAGAAATGGAAACAGCTTTTTTCAAGAATTTTAATCTTACATTAGCTTTCATTGATTATAAATGTAAAGGTATCAACCTGGAGGGCTTCTGAAAAGAGGAATTGTCAATGAATATTTTGATAAAGCTTTATGCATCATTGAGGAAGCCTTCAAGCTCAATATATTCCTCTTTTACAAAAGTGATAAGCTTTTATTTGAAAATGAATATTAAGCCCATAATTACATGCTAAAAGACAAATAATTTATTGCATTTACATGGTGGTGCATTGACCTCTTTCAAAAGTCTTTTTGCTTGGTTTTAAATTGGATGGCAATATAAATATTGAATTAAATTCTTCCTTGTTAAGAAATTCTTGTGCTAAATACAAATTTCAATTAATAAGAATTTTTGGGAATATGTCATAACTATTTTTTATCATATTCAAGTCTCAATTATTCAAAAAATTCAAATAAAGGAAGAAGTTTTGAAATAAATTTTCAAGTATTTTTCAAAATTCATGGTTATTTTTGTGAAAAAGAATTAGGACCTAGTGTGAGATTGAAATCAGATAGTTAATTTTCAAGGAAAGTACTACTTACCTAGCTAACTATTTAAGCCTATCAAAAACAATTTATATTGGCTCCTGAGTTCTTAAATTATTTAGAGCTTAGTGAATACTTTCATTACGCATAGTGCTCTATTTTATATGAATAAGTAAGGTACATATATGCCAAGTTGATGAATAAGTAGCAATGTAATCCAATTTTTTTAATTTGGAAAAAACATTATGATATTCCTCACTTTTCTGGAAAAGAATAAACATGAAAAAAATGAGTAAATTTTCATTTACCCACAGGAGTAGAACACAGTGAATGCAGCTTTTGAATAATATACCTATTGAAATGGAAATGCAATTTTGAACTTTATTCTTATAAAGTGGTTTGTTTTGGGATTTTGGGGGTATAGTATGTGCTTTATGATAGAGTGAGAGAGTTTTTTTATGATCCACAAGAATTCCCAGATTATTCATATTATTCGAAACAGTTGCAAAAATGAAAAAATCTTGATATTTGACAAAAAGGTAGAATATATATTTCCTCCTAATTTTCAAAAGATGAATACATTTCTGAGATAAGACTAATACAAAAAAAGCCAGTTAATCTTTTCAAAAGGTTTTTTGTGAAATATTTCTTTTAAATATTAAATTAAAAAAGAGTTCCAAAAATTGTTTTTCAATCATTAAAAAGTGAAGTGGTATATCTTAATCTGTGTTAACATTCTTTGAATCAGGGTAAATTCAGGTTTCAGAAAAGAGTTATTATGAAGCATGCACATTTTTTCAGTGAGATAAAATATTTCTTTAAATAAAGATATAATGATGTAAATATTAATGAGCTTGAATATAGTAATATCTGACAAAAGAATTTACTTAGAAAGAAATTGATGAAAGGAAATATATGATAGCATAGGAAGGAAGAGGAGAATTGAGCTTTTACAATTCTAAAAAGACATTATGGATGCCTATTGGATTTATCTTAATTTGGAAATATTTGGTTTTTTTCAAAATAATTTTGTGGGATAAAGGCTCATAAATGAATTGAAGAAGCTACATAAATAAATTGATTTAATTTCAAGTATATCTCAATCTTGAAAATCTGGCTTTTAAGATGACCAAAGAGCGATAGCAAGCTAGAGCCCAGTATGAGACAAGCTGGAAGCTGGGTTGGACCTTCTATCCCCACCAGTGGGGGTAGTTTTTTTTCATGGTGAATTTTACAAGTTATCAAAAAAAATGTGTTTCAAGCGATCACAAAAACATGTTCTAAGTTATGAAACACTCATTTTTCATATTTTGAAAGTGACATGTCTCAACTAATTAAATAAATATGTTTCATGTTAGGAAGGTCCCACATTCCAAAGAAAATGGAAATTGTTTCCTGTTATGAAAGTACTAAAAAAACCTGTTTCAACTAATCACAGAAACATGCTTCAAATTAGTAAACACAAATGTTAAAGGTAATCCAATAAACATGTTTTGAATTATAAAACTCACATTCAAACAAAAGATTTGTTGCATGTGAGGAATTTATGAAACCCCTATTTTCCAACATGATTCATTAATCAATTAAAAAATAATCCAACCGAATTTTTTTTAATTTCTTTTGTCTTGTAACCAATCTAGCTTTCATAACTACAAGCTACAAAACATACTCACTCAATCAAAACTTTCCATTTCTGATAAAAATAAATGTTTTGCATAATGAATTACAAAGTCATTAATGTAATCCAAATGAGATAAAAATCAGGAAAACCTCATTTCAATTTAATTATGCCGAAATTATTTTTAATTAATAATATTCAATTCTGAGAAATGTGAGTCAATTTAAAATAATTGAAAACAATTCAAATTAACATGAATTAATATTAAAACATTGGAATTGATTTAATGAATACTGATTTTGATTAATTGAGATTGATTATAATCAATTTTATTCCTCATAATTAATCAATACTGATGCTAAAAAACTCAACTTAATTTTAAATATTTTCTGTCAATATTAATATTAATTAATTATCCTTTGTTGAAAGTGCGTTTGGGTATAGATAATTAGCTTGAGATAATGGGAATTAATTAAAGTTTTACTCAATAATTTCTCATTTATATTGTCTAAATTTAATTTAATTTAATAATCTTGAAAACATCATAATTAATATTAAATTATATCAATGAATTTGAACTAAATTAAATATATTTGCATCAATTTCAATCCTGTAGAAGTTTTAATTCCTTCTTATCAATTGGAATAACTATTGATTGTTAATTTTATTTACTTCATATTGATAGCTTTGAGTAATTCTGTGAGCCTTTGAGCTATGATCACACATCCAAAAAGGTCACAAAACAAACTTATAATAATTTTTCCAAGAATAAGAATTAAAAATATTATCTCAAAATATGTAAGAATGCCATAAATAGGCATAAGTTATTGATTAACTCAGAATCTAATCAATGTAAATTTGGAATACAATATACCATTAGATTATTCAGGGTAAAAAACACATATAAAAGTTCCTAGCATATCTGTAAAGATGATACCTACTGTGTAATAAGCAAAAATGCCATAAAAAGACATATATCCTTGTTTATCTCAGAATCCAATGGAGCAACATGTAAAATGACTCACACCATTGGAATTTCAATTAAAGCCTACACAGATAAAGTTGTTATGACATATTGGTAAAGTCAATATTTAAGGAAATAACCTCAATATATGCATTTTAATGCTCAACGCATATATTCATAGTTTTCAGCTTATATCTCTTGAAATATACAGGATATAGAGTTGAATCAAAAATGAATTTTCCACTTAATTACTTTACAAATGAAGGTATTAAGCTTATTTGACAAGCTCTAAGAAAGGTTATAACTTTTAAGGGTTTATTGAATAAATTTGCTAAAGCTGTTGACCACTTTGCTCTAAAAATTGTCCAAATGTAAAAAAATTTGGATCTTCAGGCTTAACCAGGTAATACATGAAGAATGATGTATTTTCCTCATTATATTCAAGGTACAACCCCCTGAAATCATGGTTTGAAGTTTAAAATAGTAAATTTCAACAGAAAAGATGAGCTACAAGAAAAATCATAAAGACTATAATTTTAATGATGTAATGAAAATCTCTTGGAATTTTAATTATGACATACCAAGCTATAATAATTGACTCTCTGAATAGATGGAGTGTGTAGAGCTTAAAATTGATGATTTATGATTACTGCCGTAATTTTATTTTAATTTTAACAAACATATAAGTGATACAACTGGTGAAGACTATTATAGTATTATCAATAGTAATGAAATACAAAAGTTTTGGGGTTCTTACAAGCCTAATATTTCATAAAGCTTATAGTTATAGTGATAACTCTAAATAATGGTTCAATAACAAGATAAGATGGTTTAATTATGATGTAATCATAACTAAAACTTGAAAAACCAATTGCTTCCAGTGGATACCATCAGTAAACGTCTACTAGAATTCTTTTAGACTCTAGGAGGGAGGACTTTGCTCTAAATAGAGCTGTTTTACTCTATTTCCCCCTCAGAAACAATAAAAACATTGAATTATTAAACCCAAAGGTAAAATATTTCTTCTTTTTATATAAAACTGTTATATATTCAAAGAATCAAGTTCATCTTTTCTCATAATCATCAATTTTGATGAGATTAAATCAATTCTCATTTTTTTATTAAATTTCTCTAAAAAGCTCTAATTCCGCATAAAACCAAGAATGTTTGTAATTTCTTTTAATTGTCATTGTAAATACAATTTAAATAAGCTGTATGTATATTTTTTGGAATGATATTATTCAAAATTACTATATTAAGTGTTCAAAATAGGTTAGCTTCTCTTTTTAAGTGATTTCTCTATATTATGAATTTTTCAATAATTCTCAGATAATATAAATAGTATTTATATTAATTTATAACTGTAATATTAGTAACATTATTTTATAATTGTTTTTTATTATTGAAAACAACTCATCATGCCTTTACTATTCGTTTTTAACAATAATAAAGTGCTATAAATATGCTAATTATCATACATCAATATAGTAATTTCATTATATTAATCTTTTAATATATAATCTACATAATTGAATTCACTTAATAATATAAATATTCTATGTCATAATTATGATAAGTCTTTATTATTAAAATTATCTTCTATCTTATCCTTTGAATTTCATAAGGACATTCATAGTGTAATAAGTAAAATATTAGTAATTTTTACTTATTTTTTTCAGTCAAACCTTACATTTGGGGCCTTGGCAGTCATATTTACTTAAAAGACCTTTTAAAAAGATTCAAACTGGACTTATCCAATGAAAATTTCAATTATGATAATAAAATTATATGATAGTTTTATATTTATTAAATTTAAAAGCTTTTGGTTCATTTGGAAAGCAATTGTACTGTCTTATGCATGGTTTTTCACATCCTTAGACTTGTAAGAACTTTCTTTGAGTGACTCTAGTAATTAAAAATAAATTTGTATTATAATTTAATTTCAAAAGAATCATCTTAATTTTTCTTTTATCCTTTAAAAATTAAAAAGTAAAAATTGTTTTTTGTTCATTTCTCTCATTTTTTAATATGGAAAAGCAATTTCTATGTGGGAAGAGCCATATATTCCTCAAACCAACACTTATTGTTAAAAGACTTATCTTTCTTTGTCTTTTTTAGTGTCTGAAGACAACCCAACAGAAGACAACCAGACTACTGTTGAGAGATTGGTGGAAGAAACTTGTTGAAGTTCTCCAACACCTGTTATCAATAATAAAAGAAAGGCCAACAAATTAGTCTTTCAAAGACCCACTTTTCAGGACTCTGAAGGTGGGTAACTATCTTAGAATTTCTATAAGAAGATTGCTGGTTTCCTGGAATTTCTTTTTATTTCTTTTTTTTAATTATGACTACTATAAGAGGTTACCAATACTAAATCCAATGAGATGAAGGTGGACTTGAAAGTTGAATTGATCCCTAAAAAGGAGAAAGAAAGGGCAAAATCCACACAAGGAAGTGCTATATCCCAAAGTCAAGTCCCAGAAACGCCTATAATATGTGGGCCAGAGTTGGAACCAAGTATGAGCAGCTCCAAAAGGTACAAATCACATTCAGAGGGCTCAAATAGACAGATATTTGAGCCAGTATAAACAGTAAGACACTGTGTACAAGGACAAGGAGTGGGAAATGCTGCCACAAATCCACTTAGGAGTGATGAACTCCTGGGACATACTGAAAAAGTTCCTCAAAGAGTATGAAATAGTGATATACTAAGATTTATGGAATCCACTACCATCCAAACCTCAGATCAAAAAAAATATAGGAAAACCATGCCTAAAATAGGGAGGCAAGCAAGGAAGAAGCCGCAGTAGCTTCTACCAGCAAGCCACAAGTCTACCAACCTCCCCAAGAGGTGGAGAATAACAAGAAAAGTAATTTCAGGAAACCATATTCCCCAAGCTACAGGATTTCCAAAATCCAAAAAGATGCCTTGCCTTGGACAATGTCTTCAACATGGCCAGAACCTTGATGGAATAAAAGGAGAAAGAGCAACAAAGAATGAGACAACCCCATTTCCAAAAAAGATAGCTTTGTCTCCTGATGTTTCAAATACATTTACGGAAATCGAAAATAGCCTTTAAACTCTACAAGACATTAAAAGTGGCTTGTTATCTTTACAAGAGGTAAATACTAGTTTATTATCTTTAAATCAGAGTTGTGTACAGAATAAAAAACAAATAGACAGCATTGAAGGTTGAAACTAATAAACCAAAAGTATTAATTGCAAATACTCAGAAATTAATACAACGTAAACAAGAATTGTATAAATACATAAAGGATATCAAAGAAAAGACTTTGAAAATTGATTACGGCATGAGTATTGATAATCTGACAGAAGAATTAAAAAAATTAAGCATTTCTGTTGAAACATTTTAAGAACAGACTACATCACAGCAAAAACAACTTCTAGACCATGTGGAGACAAGTTATGAAGCAAGAATGAATCTTAAAGATGAAATTCAAAGTTAAATGCGACTTATTACTGAGAAACTGGATAAAATAAATGAGGCTAAGTTAAATATTCCAAAGTTATCAACCCCATTTTCTCACATAAGTCCTGTTAAGGCAAAAGAGGAAATAAGAAATCGTTTCATATCAGACTTGAGCCATCAAGATAGCAATAAATTCTTAATGAAAGAAGCACCTCAATTCAAATGCTGGCCAACATTCACAGGAGAAAGTGAATATGACCATATGTTATTTCTTAAAACAATTGACATGCTACAAGAGGATGATGCCATACCAGATAAATTAATCACTTCCATATTAAATTCATTATTTGAAAAATCTTCAAAAAGATGGTATTATGGCATAGGAAAAACAACTGGAAAAGATACCTGGCCTTGTTGGAAAAATGAAATAATCACCAAGTGGGAAAATGATTCCTGGAGGAACAAAATACAAAATGTGTTTGAAAATTAGTTCTTTGACCCAATAAGGATAAACATCTGACTTGACCTGATTCTTAAGAAAAGCTGAATAATTAAATACACTGTACCCAGAAATGTCACAAAAAATGGTACAGTTGAAGATACGCAATAAATGTGGAGGAGAACTGCAACCTGCATAGAGCTATGCTCCACAGAAGAGTACATTAATGTACTTCAGGACATAGTGACAAGAGCCAACACTGGCAGAACATGGAAAAACTTGGATATTAAAAGTTCAAATAAACCCTTTATTAAGATGAATAAACCAAGAGAACCTTTAAAAACCAATACACCCAGCACCAATGAGCAAAGAAAATGCCATAAATGTGGTGGTATTGGACACCTAGCCAATAATTGCCTCAAAAAGGCAAACATAACTGAAATTGTGGAAATAGACGACCATAAAGATAAAGAAGATGAATCTGATTCAGAAAAAGACACTGAAAAGTCAGAAGCTTCTGAAAGTGATGAAATTAATATAATTAATGCTTAAATTAATAATATTGATTTAATAAATTGATCACTGGATGTAAATTCAAGCTTGCCACAAGTTGTAACACCTGATACATGCCTTAAAAACATACAAGATATCAAACTGCATAGAACCAAGCCTGCTAAAAGAATGGGGTATATAGCTGGAAAGTAAAGTATAAGTACTTTCATGGTTGAAAAACAAGAAGCAAGACTAAAATTGGACACAGCTGTATACTGCACATGTGTTTGCGAAAGCTTCTTGAATACAATTATACCAGATTGGGAAGAAAAACTTATACAAATACAAGGGGTTAAAATTATTAGTGCAAGTGAAAGAATGAAGCCCCTTGGAATAATTGACCTAACATTGATTTTTTCTCACCCTTCCCAATGTATGAGAGTGAAAGTAGATTTTTTAGTAATGTAAAACTGTACTAGGAGCCATTTTATACTAGGTAATGTTTAATTTCCAATCTATTGCATAGATATCTCTAACCAGAAAGACAGATATTTTACCATAGGTGATAATAAAAGACACAAATTTGGTTTTTGAAATAATAAGAAAAAAATTAATGTAATAAATAATGAAGAGCCAGACCCAGAAAAACATTGTTTCATAAGTAAAAAACTCACAGAGGCAGAATTCAACCAAGAATTAACAGAAAAAAATGAAAGACAAATTGATTGACTTCTGCTTTAAATCCAAAAATACCTTTTCAACTGGTAAAGAACCATTAGTTGCAATCATTGGACATGAGGTAGAAATTATTCTTATTGTGGAAAAACTATATCCACTTCTAATAAGAAGACCAGCTTACCCAGCCAGCCCAAGAGCTAGAGAAGCCTTGGAGGTACACATTGAAGAATTCATGGACCTTGGAAGATTGAGAAAAGTAGGGCATAATGAACAGGTAGAAGTCACTACACCTGTCATTATAACTTGGCACAATGGAAAATCAAGGATGGTAGGGTACTTTAGAGCTTTAAATACCTATAATGTCCTTGACAGATATCCAATACTCAGAATCCATGAGAAATTTACCTAGTTCTCACAGGTGAAGCTCATTACAGCCATGGAGGCTCCAAAGGGCTTTCACAAAATTGTCTTAACAGACGATTCCAAGAGACTACTGAGGATGATAGTCCACTGTGGAATATATGAAGATTTAAGAATTCAATTTGTTATTGAGAATGCACCTTCCCATTCTCAAAGAATGATGAACACCATACTTTCTCAAAAATTATCAGAAGGATGGTTAATCATATATATTAATTATATCATAGTTTGCTCAGAAAATTGGTAAAATCACTTAAAAATATGGGAAAGAGTGTTAAAAAAGATAGTTCAAGTAAATATGAAAATTTCCTTGAAAAAATTTCACTTTGCATATAATGAACTAAAGGCACTGGGACTTGTTGTATCTGGATTAAGCTTGGGAAAAGCCAAAGCCAAAGTAGCAGCAGTATTACTAAAGCCAATGCCCCTGTCAGCCTGAGACTCAAAACCAGAGGACAAGCATGACAGCCAAATACCATACACCAATGGTAAAGCCAAGATACCACCAGAACATGGATTGGAGCCAAAAAAGCTCGAAAAGTATCAAAAACAGAGGAAACTAACCTCTTTACAAATATACAAGTCCCATCAACATGGGACAAAGAGCAGCCAATTTATACCTGCTCAAAGACGTTGCTGAGCATAAACATTAATTTTCACCTCTCATCTAAAATACAGAGAAAGGGGGTTAATCCCAGAAAATAGGTTTTCAAATTGAAGCTGTAAGGCAGTCCTATTCATTAGTACTCGCCAAATTTATCCAGAACCAAAGCTATAGAAGCTATGGCCAAAATAATTCCAAATAACAAGGAACAAAATATTCACCCCTCATCTGTCTTCCACAGTTTAAGTGTGAGATACCTAAAGTGGGGTCATTTTGGAAATAGAACGATAAGCAATATCTGATGGTTCCATTCATTCCCCCTTATCCCATCTAGAAAAAAAGACATGTGGCAAGCAAGTTCCATACAGATTTTGAGAAAACCATATATCTGGATAGCTAAAAATTGAACATGGAATAACTTTGCCACGTTTAATTTTGAAAATACTGCCTGAGGCGCCATTGTCTAGATAACATGCATGGATACACAATGAACCAAATTTGAGCTCAATATCTCAAAAACTGACAAAGCTATAGCAGTTTTAAGGTTTAAATCCCACATTTAGACCAATACAGCTTTACTGTGGGATAGTATCCCATAACTATTATTATGAGGTTTCCAACAGGAAAATAAGTTTGTTTATACTTCAATACCTAATTTTTCAGCCAATACAGGTTCTCCATGGTATTCTATGCATAATCCACATCAGAAGAAGGCTATAAGGTCCCTAGGTGAAAATTTTATCCCTGTAATGGGGATAACAGCCAAGATGTGCTTTCAAAACCCCAACTGAGCCCAATAAAGAGTATACAGGCCTTCTGAAACCAACAAGCCAGCACTCAGAAGTGAAAAAATCTTCATTTTCTCTACGTGGATGGTCTAGAGGAGCTTTCCACCCCATTTCAGGATAAAAGGAGGCCTTTTCTTTTTCAGAAAGGGAATCCCCATCCTTCTCTTGAGTTCATATGTAGTACAACTGTCAAAAACAGTTGTACTATTAGGAAATAATGAGGTATACCTTCAATATTGAAGTATTTTAGTTCTTATCATAGTAATCCAACTGGTAAGACTGCACCCAGGGCTTTCAACAGCGCTCACCACCACTATTCTACAAAAGTAAAACCCTTAATATCATTATTCAAACCCATTTTTATTATACTTACCAATTTCACAGTCCTAGTTGAAGTTTTGAATGGTATCATTACTTCTTCATCATAGGCTCATCCTGACAGCCCCAAAGCAACAAAGAAATTCAATCTTTTGCAGGATTCTCTGAATATTACGGGCAGAATATAAAGGACTTCACAAGAATTTTCAAATACCTATATAAGCTCTGTTACCAACTGTAAGGTTTGACTATGAAACAATAAGTAAAAATTACTAATTTATTACTTATTGTACTCTGAATGTCCTTATGAATTGAATAAATAAAATTAAAAATATAATAATAATAAATAATTATTATTATTATGGCATAAAATAATTATATTATTAAATAAATATAATAATATAATTTATATTATAAAAATATAATATAATAAATAAATATATTAATATAAGATAATTAATATATTTAAACAGCTCTTTATTATTTTTACCAACAAATAATAAAGGCGTAAAAAATTGTTTTTTATTAATAAAAAACAATTAATAACAATAATATTACTAATATTAAAGTTATGAATTAATATAAATACTATTTATATTAATTAAAGAATTATTAAAAGAGTAATAATAGAGAAATTATTATAATAAGAGAAAATAACCTACTTTTAACACTTAATATAATAATTTTGAAGTATTTTACGCCAAAAAATATAAATACAACCTTTTCAAATTGTATTTACAATAAAAATAAAGAAAATTACAAATTATTCTGGATTTTTACGTGGAAATGAGTTTTAGAGAGATTTTTAACAAAAACAATTAAATAAATGATTTAATCACGTCAAAATAGATGATTATAGCAAGGTGGTCTTTGGTCTTTTAATAATATAACAGTTTTATATATAAAGAATAAAGAAATTACCTTTGATTTAATTGATTTAATGTTTTTGATGCGTCTGAGGGGAAAACAGAGTAAAAAGAGCTCTATTTATAGTAAATACCTCCCTCCTAGAGTCCAACAGGCTTCTAGTAGACGTTTACTGATCATATCCACTGGAATTGATCAATATTTTAAGGTTTGAGGGTGATTACATCATGATCAAACCATATTACATCATTATTACACCATTATTTAGAGTTATCACTATAACTCTAAGTGTGATGACATCAGAGGCTTGGCAGAACCCCAAATTTCGTGGATTTTATTAGTTTTAATCATAAACTAATAGTATTCACCAATTTTATCACTATTAAGACTGTTAAACTTAATTTAAGGTTACAGTATGTGATCATAACAGCTCAATTTAAGCTCAAACTTTGATCCTCAATAACTTTTAAGGTTTTCACGCTGCAGCAATTCAGAGAGTGAATTCTGATAGCCTGGCATAACCTTATTATGCTGCCAAGAGCTTATCATTACATCATCAAAACTCTAATTTTGATGATTTTTCTTGTAACTCATCTTTTCTGTCGAAATTCAATATTTTAAACTTCAAACCTTGATTTCAGGGGGTTATACCCTGAATTTAATAATAAAAATTACATCAATCTTCACGAATGAACTAGTAGAATCCAACTGTATACTTCTTTTTAAGTTTGGACCACTTTCACAACAAAGTGGTCAACAGCTCTGTTGATTTTTATCAATATTTCATCATAGGTTTTAACCTTGTTTATAATTTGTAAAATAAAGTTCATATCTGTGTTCTTACAGTAATTACGTGGTGACTTTATTTTTGGTTCATCATTCTATCATGTATAGTTTAGAAGATATTAGCTATGATCCTTGAATATATGCGTTGACCAAAAAAGTGCATATATTCAGGATAATTCCTTAAGTATTGATTTTGAGAATTAGCTTATTAATTGTTTTATGTGTGGAATCTTATGGGGAATCCACTGGTACAGTTTATTTCACATGTTGTTTCATTGGTTTCTGAGATAAATAGGATTTTATGGTTTTTATAAGGTATTATACCTTATAATTCATTAAATATTGACTTTACAGATATGCCATAAAAATGGTATATGTGTATTTTTCCATGAGGAATCCAATGGTATAATTTATTTCACATGTTCATTCATTGGTTTTTAAGTTAAACCAATTTTAGTACCAATTTATGGTATTTTTTGTATATTTGAGTAATTATTTTTAGTGTATAATTATTCTAATTAATTTTAATATAATTATATTAAAGTTATAATTATTCTGAGTATTTTTTGTGACCTTATTGGGTATGTGGTCATATCTCAAAGGCTCACACCAACAGAAAGTCTAAGAAATGACTGAAGAAAGAGTGAAAGCATATGAGGAATTGAAAAATTTCCTCACAAATTCCCCATTTCTTCTAATGCCAGATTGGAAACTACCTTTCAAACTGTACAGTGCTTCTTGTGGAGAAGGACTAGGTGATGCACTACACAAGACACAAATAATCACTGACAAACCTGTTGAGGGACCAATTAACTTTATTTCAAGAAAGTTTAAGCCAACAGAAGCAAGATATGGAGCAAGCCAAATTGAATCTCTTCACTTGGTGTGCGCTCTAGAAAAATTGCACTAATATTTGGATTGAACAGTGTTTGATTTAATTGTGGATTCCAATGCTGTAAACTCCCTATTAAAAATGAAAAAATCAAAGGGACACATGCTGAGATTGCAGATTGATATCCAAGAATATAGAGGAAATATGACTATAATTCATAAATCAGGAAATATTCATAAAAATGCAGATGTCCTTAGCAGATGGGCATTAGCAAACACACCTGAAAACCAAGCATGGGTACCACAGGAAGAACATCATATAGAAGGCATATGTGTTACAGAAAGTGGCACGGAATTCTTTCATCAAGTTAAAGAAAGCTACAAGATGGACAAAAAATTGTCATATCTTGAACCAGATTTTGATGAAGGATTGTAAAGGCCCAGCACTATCCTCCAAACTAGATGAAATCTGTAGAAATGCATATGATGAAGGAAGATTCCACCTTCTTCATGGAATACTTTACCATAGAACCAAACACACATGTGTTATGAAATTGACGGATAAAGCTCTTATAAACACTATACTACAACAATATTATGATAGTGTTTTATCGGGACATCTCTCAGAAGATAAAACACTCAAGAGGATAAAGACCCACTCTTGGTGGTCAAATTGGAGAAACAATGTTGCCGAGTATTTCCAAACCTGTGAGAGATGTCAAAAAGCAAACAGAGCCACAGGCAAGAAGTTTGGAATGATGAGCCAAATCCAAGAACCAAAATCCCAATAGGAAATAATTGACATTGATTGGGTAACAGCCTTACCTTCAGGGAGAGACAGGAGATTCAATGCATGAATAGTACTAGTTGAGAGGTACAGTAAATGTAAGGTTTGTCTATGAAACTCTTGATAATAGTAACAATATCAAGAGTACTATGACTGTCCTCAATAGAAAAATATAATATAATAAGATATTATAACCACAAATTTAAATATAATTATTAAAACATAACTCTATAAAAGATAAATTTAATTATTATTATAAAAATATAATAATAATAAAAATATAATAATTATAATAAATTATAATTATTCTATTATTGTTATAGTCACTGACAGTTATAACAATAAGAAGTGTAAAGCTCTTAAAGAGACAATTACACGTGGAAAATAAGGATATTAACCACTTATAAATAATATAAATATTATTTGTAAAAAGAATTAAACACACACTGTGCAGAAATAATTCTTATAGAATAAAAATTCTATATAAAAAAACTAATACTAGATAAAAAAGATATAGAACATTTAGAGAAAACTTACTTATAATATTTATTTAATACAACAAGTCAAACAACAACAGTTATTAAATTAAATAATAATTATAAGTTAAAACCCGCCAAAAATCAATATTTTTAAAGATAAAACAACTTTTTATAATAAAAATTATGATTAAAGAGTTTTTAAGAGGAATTTGTGGATTTTAAAAGATATTTAAAATGATAATTTTATATAATAAAATTTATTATAGATGATTACAGCAAATAATCTGAATTCTATGACTTCAATTATTTAATTTAATAAATAAAGAATAAAAATAACTTAAGAATTACTTTTAATACTAAGATTTTATATTTAATAAAACTTTACCTGTTTAAATTTCTAATATGATTGGATTAATAATTGATTATGGACAAAAACAGTGATGAAAAGACTCTTTTTATGTCTTCAGAGCAGCTCTCATGATTCATAATGAATATAGAGGGCGTTCTCAGGTCAAAATTGAAAAAACATGCTTAAAAATAAAGTTCTTAACTTAAGGTAACTTATTTTGAATTCCAATTTAAAGTTACCAGTGTTATTCTTAACTCCATGTAACTTTAATCCTCATTTAGACTAATTATTTTAAGTTTTGAATATAAATAAACTGATTTATATTAAAGTTCATCACATGAACAACTTAAAAATAGAGCTTCAAGCAGAAATCTCTTAAATAAGGTCTAGAATATGATTTATGTCCCAAAAATTGGTTTAAAAGCACGGCCAGGCCCCCAAATGTAAGGTTTGTCTATGAAACTCTTGATAATAGTAACAATATCAAGAGTACTATGACTGTCCTCAGTAGAAAAATATAATATAATAAAATATTATAACCACAAATTTAAATATAATTATTAAAAAATAACTCTATAAAAAATAAATTTAATTATTATTATAAAAATATAATAACTATAATAAATTATAATTATTCTATTATTGTTATAGTCACTGACAGTTATAACAATAAGAAGTGTAAAGCTCTTAATGAGACAATTACATGTGGAAAATAAGAGTATTAACAACTTATAAATAATATAGATATTATTTGTAAAAAGAATTAAACACACACTGTGCAGAAATAATTCTTATAGAATAAAAATTCTATATAAAAAAACTAATACTAGATAAAAAAGATATAGAACTTTTAGAGAAAACTTACTTATAATATTTATTTAATACAACAAGTCAAACAACAACAGTTATTATATTAAATAATAATTATAAGTTAAAACCCGCCAAAAATCAATATTTTTAAAGATAAAACAACTTTTTATAATAAAAATTATGATTAAAGAGTTTTTAAGAGGAATTTGTGGATTTTAAAAGATATTTAAAATGATAATTTTATATAATAAAATTTATTATAGATGATTACAGCAAATAATCTGAATTCTATGACTTCAATTATTTAATTTAATAAATAAAGAATAAAAATAACTTAAGAATTACTTTTAATACTAAGATTTTATATTTAATAAAACTTTACCTGTTTAAATTTCTAATATGATTGGATTAATAATTGATTATGGACAAAAACAGTGATGAAAAGACTCTTTTTATGTCTTCAGAGCAGCTCTCATGATTCATAATGAATATAGAGGGCGTGCTCAGGTCAAAATTGAAAAAACATGCTTAAAAATAAAGTTCTTAACTTAAGGTAACTTATTTTGAATTCCAATTTAAAGTTACCAGTGTTATTCTTAACTCCATGTAACTTTAATCCTCATTTAGACTAATTATTTTAAGTTTTGAATATAAATAAACTGATTTATATTAAAGTTCATCACATGAACAACTTAAAAATAGAGCTTCAAGCAGAAATCTCTTAAGCTCAATTTTTAATTAAATTTTAAAGAAATCATAATTTTCTTTGAGCTTAATTAAAAGAGTAAATTTCCAGGCTAATTGTCTTGGAAATTTATTTAGAAAGATACTTAAAATTTAATTTATATGTAGATAATATTAAATTATAAGCTGTGTGAAATTTACAAGCAAATCCATTAAGAATTGGATTTTTAATGAATTTTTGAAGTTATTGCTATTTTTCCACTTATAATAGCAATACACACCAAACCTTCAGTTTTGATAAGGTTTTAATGCTTGAAAATTTAAATTTTCAAGCTTATTTAAGATTTTCAAGCTTAATTAAGCTTTGAAAGTTCTTAAAACCTTGATTTCAAGCCTGCATACTGGGATTTACCCTTTGGCAGCTTGAAATTCCTGTCCAATTTGGGATAAAACCAGTTTAAACCTTAAGGTTGGATCAAAGTCTAATCTTAAAGTTTAAATAAGGTTGAAAATCCTCCAATACAGGTGGAAAACCTCCATTGAATCCTTGCAGATCCAAAAAGTTGGGTACCCCAGCTCTATTTGGTCTTTTTCCTTTTTCCCACCTTTCTGCATGGATTTTGCCCTTTTATTTATTTAAAGCCATAATATGGCCTTAAACCCTTTTAAATTGAGCTCACGCAGGATTTACATTCTGTATGGAAAATCCTTAGCCAATTCAGTAAATATACACCACACCTCAATTTTAACTAAAATTTTGTTAAGTTTGCATAAACCTTATGCAGCTTTAAATTTAAGCTTAATTAAGCTTAAATATAACAATTTCAAAAAAATGTTAAAAAAGTCACATTGATACTGTGAGATCCTTAAATCTTCCAATAACATAAAAAATAAGTGGTTTTGGGTATAACACCCTATGGGTGTACCCTAGGTTATTTTTGGTGTAGAATCCAAAAATGACATAATATTTATAACTTTGTTTATCCAAAAAAATTTATACTTATTTTTTCTTATTTCTTACTTTAAATTCAACTAAAAAGTCTGTTTAACACAAAATTAACTTTTTGTAAAATAATTTGTGGCCTTATGGGTATGTCATACATACCTCACAGGCTCACATTCCCTACCACCAAAAAAAAATTGTACCACAATTTTTCTTCTGTAGTATACCCCAAGGTATTGGGGGGGGTATAATCCACTGTCCAACCTCTCCACTTCTACTTTTAAGTATTTAAAGCACACAATTCAAACTTGTTATTGAGCAACTGGTCTTCTCTCATGTATGAATCTTCTGAAAAACTTCTGGGAATCAGGTATTTTGTTTGCTACAATCCATTCATCTTTATGTTGTGGATTTTTGTACCTGACTAAGTATTCTCTTTCATTTTTACCCCTAAGTCTTCTTTCTTTTAATACTTTCAGTACCTTCTTTTCCTCACTTGGATCAAGTGTGGGTACCTCTAAGGGTGTTTCATTTCTTAAAGGAAATAATTCCTTATCACTTGAAGTGTAATGCTTTACTAGACTGACAGGGAAAGTTGGATGTTTATTTTCCAGTTCTCCTGACAGTTCTACTTGTACTGCATTTGTCCCATGAAGGGCTTTAATAATAAATGGTCCTGCAAAGGAATCTTTCAATTTCTTTGGACCTTTAATATTATTAAAGTTCAAGGTTGAAACTAGTATTAAGTCCCCTACTTTGAATTCTGGTGTCTTATGACTCTTATCCCATTTCTGCTTAGCATATTCAAAGGCATCATTCAAGCTTTGATTTGCATGATGTCTCACTTTATCAAGCAGTAGCTTAAAGCTTGAAGCAGCTTGATGAATGTCAACCAGGTCTTTTTTCAAAGTATCAACTGGAAGTTTTGGGTTCCATCATTTTTCCAACATTGCAAGAGTCTTGCCTGTTGAAGCATGGATAGAGGTCTTGTAGGCTAATTCCAATGCTGGTATAAGAGTACACCAATCATGGGTAAAGCCATCAGAATCCTTAAACTCCAGGCCATAAGCACAAAATCTTCTGATCATGTCCTCAAGGGTTTGAATCATTCTTTCTGCCAGCCCATCTGTTTGTGGATGGTAGGCTGTTGAAAATGATAATTTTGTACCCAAAAGCTCATGTAAATTAGTCCCTAAGGCTGATTTAAATTTTGGGTCTCTGTCACTAATGATGTTTTTAAAGAGACCAGTATGGGATATGACTCTGTTCCAAGTCAAAAGAGCTGTATCCATAGCTGTGTCATCTTTATGACATGGTAAAAAGATTGGTGTTTTGCTATATCTGTCCACAATAACAAGACATGCATTGTAACTTTTATCACCTCCAGGTGGTAATGCAGTTACCTAATCCATGTGAACCACTTCCCATGGGCTACTTGGTTCTTGGATATGGATCATTAGACCAAATCTTTTACCAGTAGCTTTATTGGCTTTCTGGCATCTATCACAACTATGACAGTACTCACTGACATCTTTTCTCCAAGATGGCCACCAGGCACATGTCTTAATTCTCTCCATTGTTCTGTTTTAAGACAGATTTCCAGAATAAATGTTCTCATGGAATTCTAGTAATATTGTGTTAATCAACATTCTACTACATAGGACCATGACACATGTGTGTTTAGATCTATGATACAGTATACCATCAAACAAATGGAATCTTCCATTATCATAAGATGTTTTCCAAATATCATCCAGAGAATTAGCCAAGGCTACATCTTTACAATCTTTGTCAAGTAGAGCAGTAAGAATATGACAATTTGTATCTTGCTTGTAGCTTTCTCTAACTTCTTCAAAGAATTCTGTTCCAACATCTGTGATATTAATTCCTTCAATTGGAATTTGAGGTTCTGCACTTGTAGGAACATAGGTAGGGTTATCAGGTGTATTTGGTAATGCCCATCTACTTAAGCCATCAGCATTCTTATGAATATTTACAGCTTTATGTACTATGGTCATATTGCCTCTGTACTCCTGTATAGCAATCTGCCATCTTAACATGTGTCCGTTTGGATTATTCATGTTAAGAAGTGATTTTACTGCATTACAATCAGTAATTACTTCAGACACACTGCCATCAAGATAGTAATGAAGGTTTTCCAGAGCCCGAACAAGGCAAAGGCACCCCATTTGGCTAGCTCCATAGGTGGCCTCAGTAGGTTTAATTTGTCTTGAAACAAAACAAATTGGACCTTAATAAGGCTTGTCATTGACAATTTGAACTTGATGAAGAGCAGCTCCTAAACCATCACCACATGCATCAATATACAGCCTGAAAGGAAGTTTCCAATCTGGCATCAATAATACTGGTGCATTGGTCAAGGCATACTTGATTTTATCATATGCTTGAATTCTCTCCTGTGTCATTTCAAAAACGGTTTGTTGATCACAAATTCTGTATAATGATCTGGCATGGATTTCAAAATCTTTAAGGTGTTGCCTGTAGTAACTGGCAAATCCCAAGAAAGACATCATTTCTTTTTTGTTCTGGGGCATTTCTATCAGTAAAACTGCAGCCACTTTGTTCTTATAAACACAAAGGCTTAGTCCTGAGACTACATGTCCTAGAGCTTTTAACTCATGAAATCCAAAATTACACTTTTTAAGAGAAATTTTCATGTTCACTTGTAGAATTTTCTTAAATACTAATGAAAGTCTCTCCAAATGTAATTGCCAGGTTGCTGAACAAATGATAATGTCATCAATATAAATGATTAACCATCCCTCTGATAATTCATGTGGGAAGATAGTATTCATGATTCTTTGATAATGAGAGGGTGCATTTTTAATACCAAAAGGCATCCTCAAATATTCATGAATACCACAATGAGCAATTATTCTCAATAATTTCCTAGCATGAGGTGTTAAAACATTCTGATGGAAGCCTTTAAGAGCATCCATGGAAGTAATAAACTTTGCTTTGGATAATTGAGTCAAAGTCTCATGGATTCTAGGGATTGGATACCTGTCTGGAATAGTGTAGGTATTCAGTGCTCTAAAATCACCAACCATTCTTTACTTATCATTATGCCAAGTAATGATCACTGGAGTTGTGACTTCCACTTCCTCATTGTGTCCAACCTTTCTAAGAACTCCCAGTTTCATTAGTTCATCAATATGACTTTCTAATGCTTCTCTAGCCCTAGGGCTAGCTGGGTAAGCTGGTCTTCTTAATAGTGGAGGATAAGGTCTCTCCACATTAAGCATTATATCCACTTCATGGCCTTTTATAGCCCCAAGTGGTTCATTATCAGAAGAAAAGGCTCCTCTATATTGAAATAAAATTTCAATAAGTTCTTCCTTCATTTCTGGTGTTAATTCAGGACTAATTTGTGCTTCACTTAACTGATCTGACACAAATTTTTCTTTATCAACATTTTTTACTTGTTGAATGACAGTAATTTCTCTTCTTTCTAGGGAAAAAGAAAATTTTTGCCTTTTATTTTCCCCTATAGTGAAATACCTGTCCTTATGATTATTAATATCAATACCATAGATATTTAGATAATCATTTCCAAGTATAAAGTGTTGTGAAGTACAATTGTTCATAACTACAAATTCAGCTTTCAATCTTATACTCCCTGCAGGATGAGGAAATATTATTGCTGCTTCAAATATACCCAAAGGGTGCATGTTCTGGCTAGCACTGCTGAATTTTACACCTTCAATTGGCATCAACTTGTCTTGCCAATTGGTATAAATCTTGTCAAGATAATCTTTTCCAACACAAGTGCAAAAAGCACCTGAGTCAAGATGTATCTTGGCTTCTGTGTTATTTATCACAATATTAGTGACACAAGATGACCCAGCTGTATAACCTTTACCTCTGGCAGGTTTGGTTTTTTGCATTTTGGCATCTTGCACATGTATGAGATCCATACATTCATCACTGCACTGTGGTAAGTGAGTATGTACCTCAGTGACCTCAAAAGAAACATTAATATTTTCTATACCAAGTTCTTCTGATACTTCTTCTTCTTCTGAAGGCTCAGAATCACTTTCATGTAAAGATACATCAGTTTCTTTTGTGTCTTCCACTTTCTCAACATTTATCTCATTGACTCTTGTCTTTTTTGGACAAGTGTTCCAATTTTTGTTCTTGTAGTGATATCCTCCATAGCATTGATATAATCTTCTGTAGAGCAAGGCTCAATACATCTGCTTCTTATAGCATGCTCAAGGTCACCACCACACTTTCTTAATATCCTTTTATGTACCATTGGTTCAGACATATCAGAATGAAGGGCAGTTAATCTGTCCTTCTGTTTAAGAAACCAAGTCATGGGCCTGTCCCTCTCAATATTAAAAATGGCTTCTTCAAAAGAACTTTCCATTCTAAATCTCCAGGAATCATTTTCCCATTTGGAAATAATTTTTTCTTTCCACCAAGGCCAAGAATGTTTACCATGGTCTTGTCTCATTTTATAATACCCTTTCTTTGCTTATTTGGTAAATAATGAGTGTAATCTGGCACTTATGTATTCATCTGGTATGTTAAAGTCTTCTTTGAACATATCAATTGTTTTCATAAATTCCATATGATTATATTCTCCTTCACCACTGAAGGTTGCCCATTCCTCTAATCTTGGAATTTCCTTATAATTGCAAGCAGTTTCCACATCATGACTTGAAATTGTATGATGTAAATCATTATTCAAGTTAAGAACATTTATGTCAAGAATTGGTGTGGATTGCCTTGGCAATTCATTTTTTAGTGATATATTATTAATACTTGACTGAATGTCTTCTTTCAATTCAAGTCTTGCTTTATCAATTTTTTCCAATTGTTCTTGAAAAAGAGCTGCATTGTGACCAGTTGAATTTTCCAAGTTTTGAACTTGTATTTTCAATTCCCTTAACTGTCCAGTTATAAAAGAAATTGAGTTCTCATCTGGTTGATGAAGTAAGGTAACTTTAGACTCAAGTCTCTCACAAATTGGCGTCAAAGACACAATATTGTCTTTCTTAACATTTTCAAGGCCAATAATGGTCTTTTTCTGCTCTTTAAATTTTAATATCTCATTACCCAACTTCTGTTGGACATAATCAAATTCTTTAAATTTTGTCATAATTTCTTTATTACAAGATTCAAAGTGAGCTAAAAGTTTTACAAGGTCTATTTCTTTGGGAAGGATTGGTTCAATCTTTCCTCCTCCTTGTTTTTGAATTCCATCAAAGTTCCTGCCATATTGAACACATTGTCCATGGCTGTCTTTTCCTTCTTTGGGATTCTGTAATTCTGAGGGTAAGGCTTGTTCCACTTGGGCTTTGCTTTTCCCTTTGCCTTTTGTTTGCCCTTCTGGTTGGTCTTTGGGGCTTGCTTGGGCTTGTTTGGCACTTGTTGAGGCGGATTTTTGCTGGTGGATGCTTGGGGAGCTTCTACTGGGCTGTTTTCCTTGCCTTGAGCCAACTTCTTCTTCTGATCCTCTCATAACATGCTTTGGTTTTTCAACCAAGCTTTTATGTGCTAGACTTGTCCTTTGACAGTGTTGGTGTCCAACCCATCAGAAGATCTTCTGTCTTTTCTGGCCTCATGAACTTCTTCACTTGAAGATAAGAGTTCATGGTTCCTATCCAAAGACTGGGTAGAAGTTCCCACTCTTGTTGCTTTGAGGCCAGGAACCAGTCCTTTCATTGGGATTGATAAATTTCCACAGTTGCCTGTTGGAAATGGTTCAGTTCTAACAGCAATAGCAGTTATGTCAGCTTCTGGAATCTCAATAAGAGGTTCAAAGGTGCTGGCTAACCTTTGGGAACTGGTGGAAGTTCTGGCATCCTCCAGGAGGACATTCTTGCCTTTTTGATTTGTGGCTGGAATGTCCTGGTCCAGATCCATTTGATTGGATGGAGTAATTACTTCCACTTCTAGTAGGAGTCATTTCACGTCAATTTCAATAAAAAATAGAGTAAAATTTGAATTGAATTCACCTGCAGGACCTTTAAAGGGTTCTTTGGTTATCAAACCCCTTGGTGCTGGGCTGGTTTGAATCTCAATACTGGACTCTGAGGCTTCAGAGTCTGAAGAATTTTCTCTGATGGAAGACACTAGAGAAAATTAAAAATATAAGTTATTTTATCAAATAATAAGAATAACCTATAAACTCAACTTATTAGATAAAGTTGTTTAATGTAATTTTATGGCAAATTACGTCAAAAATAAAGGAAAATGTCTAAGATAAAAGAAAAAAAATGTTTTTAGTAAAGATTTTTCATTTGATTTTTTCTTTAAAGAATCAATAATTATGCAATTAACAAGTTAATTAATCAAAATTGTATTATTATTCACTTTATACTAGAATAACTCAAAGAATAAATTTCAAGTCTGTGATGTGAAAAAGCCACTAGTTAGAAAAAAAGAATTTATTCCAAGTCACTCAATAGTATATTGTTTCAAACAATATTCTTAAGAAAAAAATAACTTTATTAATATTATAAAGATTATTTATAAGGGATAAGTCCCAAAAAAGCCAATATTAAGACAAATATGGCAATTTTATGTCAAAAAATAGTGAAATAAGGTCTAGAATATGATTTATGTCCCAAAAATTGGTTTAAAAGCACGGCCAGGCCCCCAAATGTAAGGTTTGTCTATGAAACTCTTGATAATAGTAACAATATCAAGAGTACTATGACTGTCCTCAGTAGAAAAATATAATATAATAAAATATTATAACCACAAATTTAAATATAATTATTAAAAAATAACTCTATAAAAAATAAATTTAATTATTATTATAAAAATATAATAACTATAATAAATTATAATTATTCTATTATTGTTATAGTCACTGACAGTTATAACAATAAGAAGTGTAAAGCTCTTAATGAGACAATTACATGTGGAAAATAAGAGTATTAACAACTTATAAATAATATAGATATTATTTGTAAAAAGAATTAAACACACACTGTGCAGAAATAATTCTTATAGAATAAAAATTCTATATAAAAAAACTAATACTAGATAAAAAAGATATAGAACTTTTAGAGAAAACTTACTTATAATATTTATTTAATACAACAAGTCGAACAACAACAGTTATTATATTAAATAATAATTATAAGTTAAAAACATGCCAGAAATCAATATTTTTAAAGATAAAACAACCTTTTATAATAAAAATTATGATTAAAGAGTTTTTAAGAGGAATTTGTGGATTTTAAAAGATATTTAAAATGATAATTTTATATAATAAAATTTATTATAGATGATTACAACAAATAATCTGAATTCTATGACTTAAATTCTTTAATTCAATAAATAAAGAATAAAAATAACTTAAGAATTACTTTTACTAATAAGATTTTATATTTAATAAAGCTTTACCTGTTTAAATTTCTAATATGATTGGATTAATAATTGATGATTGATGATGGACAAAAGCAGTGATGAAAAGACTCTTTTTATGTCTTCAGAGCAGCTCTCATGATTCATAATGAATATAGAGGGCGTGCTCAGTTCAAAACTGAAAAACCATGCTTAAAAATAAAGTTCTTAACTTAAGGTAGCTTATTTTTAATTCAAATTTAAAGTTACCAGTGTTATTCTTAACTCCATGTAACTTTAATCCTCATTTAGACTAATTATTTTAAGTTTTTAATATAAATAAACTTATTTATATTAAATTTCATCACATGAACAGCTTAAAAATAGATTTTCAAGCAGAAATCTCTTAAACTCAATTTTTAATTAAATTTTAAAAAAATCATAATTTTCTTTGAGCTTAGTTAAAAGAGTAAACTTCCAGGCTAATTATCTTGGAAATTTATTTATAAAAGATACTTAAAATTTCATTTATATGTAGATAATATTAAATTATAAGCTGTGTGAAAATTTCAAGCAAACCCATTAAGAATTGGATTTTTAATGAATTTTTGAAGTTATTGCTATTTTTCCACGTAAAATAGCAATACACAACAAACCTTAAGTTTTGATAAGGTTTTAATGCTTGAAACTTTAAAGTTTTAAGCTTAATTAAGCTTTGACAGTTCTTAAAACCTTGATTTCAAGCCTGCATATTGGGATTTACCCTTTGGCAGCTTGAAATTCCTGTCCAATTTGGGATAAAACCAGTTCAAACCTTAAGGTTGGATCAAAGTCTAATCTTAAAGTTTAAATAAGGTTGAAAATCCTCCAATACAGGTGGACAACCTTAATTGAATCCTTGCAGATCCAAAAAGTTGGGTACCCCAGCTCTATTTGGTCTTTTTCCTTTGTCCCACCTTTCTGCCTGGATTTTGCCCTTTTATTTATTTAAAGCCATACTATGGCCTTAAACCCTTTTAAATTGAGCTCACGCAGGATTTACATTCTGTATGGAAAATCCTTAGCCAATTCAGTAAATATACACCACACCTCAATTTTAACTAAAATTTTGGTAAGTTTGCATAAACCTTATGCAACTTTAAATTTAAACTTAATTCAGCTTAAATTTAACAATTTTAAAAAAATGTTAAAAAAGTTACATTGGTACTGTGAGATTCTTAAATCTTCCAATAACATAAAAAATAAGTGGTTTTGGGTATAACACCCTATGGGTGTACCCTAGGTTATTTTTGGTGTAGAATCCAAAAATGACATAATATTTATAACTTTGTTTATCCAAAAAAATTTATACTTATTTTTTATTATTTTTTATTTTAAATTCAACTAAAAAGTCTGTTTAAGACAAAATTAACTGTTTGTAAAATAATTTGTGGCCTTATGGGTATTTCATACATACCTCACAGGCTCACAGTAAAAGCCCAAATGTCTTACCATGTCATATGGATGACACAGCTATAGGCACAGCTATAATGATATGAAATAGAATCATGAGTAATACTGGCTTATTCCAAAACATCACAAGTGATAGAGATCCATAATCAACTTCAGAATTATGGAAAGCCCTTCAAAACGTTTTTGGGACAAAAGTATCATTCTCAACAGCTTAACACATTCAAACAGATGGTTTAGCAAAAAGAATGATACAAAATTTGGAATACATGATCAAAATATTCTGTTCTCATTGCCTATAATTCAAAGAATCTGATGGTTTTACCCATTATTGGTGTACCTTATTAACAGTTCTTGAGCTGTCATATGAAACATCAATCCATTCTTCAACTGGAAAAACACCAGAAATGCTAGTAAAAGGTTGGAATCCAAGACTTCCTTTGAAACTCCCAAAAAGGACCTATTGGATATGAATCCAACAGAAAGAGGTTTCAAAATTATTCTTTCCAAGACAGCATACCAACAGATGCATGCAAGATTCTTACAAATATGAAAAATAAAGATGGGAAAAAAGTCATAAGCCACCTGATTTTGAAATGTGAGAGTCTTAATATCAACTCTGAACTTTGATAAAATTAAAGGCCCAAAGAAATTGAAAGATTCCCTTGCAGGACTCTTTAAGTTGAAAGCATTACATGACCCTAATGCTGTGCAACTAGAAGGCACAGGTGAATTAATGAATAAACACCCAACCTTCCCTGTAAGCCTGATAAAGCCTTACAGCTCAACTTATAAATAGTTATTTCCACTTTGAAATTCCCACTCTAGAACAAGGAGAAGAAAATAAAATTGTTAAGGTCCTTGAAGAAAGGAGGAAAAGAAATAAAAAAGAAAAAGAATATCTTGTGAGGTATAGAAACCCTGCTCAAAAGGATAAATGGATATTTGCAAAGGATATTACCACTGCTGATAAGTGATTAATAAGGTTCAGACATGAAAGAAGACCTAAAGAATAAAAAGGGTAAGCATTATTGAGCTTCAAGACTAATAAAGTATACTGAAGAGGTAGGACAGTGGATGATACCCTAATTAACTATATCAGATTGTGTTTCAATCTTTTTTGGTGGTAGGGAATTTCAGCCTTTGAGATATCACCACATATTCAAAAAGGTCACAAAATAACCTTCTAATAATTAATCTAATAATAAGAATTAAAAATATCATCTTAAAATAGGTAAAAATTCCATAAATAGGCATGGATTATATATTACCTCAGAATCTAATGAATAAACATGTGATAGACACCATACCACTAGATTCTTCAGGGTAAAATACACATATAACATTTTTATGTCATATCTGTAAAAATAATACTTACTGTGTAATAAGCAAAAATGCCATAAAAAGACATAAATGCTTGTTTATCTCAGTCCAATGAAATAACATGTGGAATGAATAGAGCCCTTGGATTCCCCAAAAAAGGATACACAGACAAAATTTCTATTTTAAATCTGTAAAGTCAACAATTAAGGAAATAACCTGAATATATGAGCTTTAATGATCAGCACATACATTCATGATTTTTCAAATATATCTCTTGAAATATACATGATGGAGAGTTGAACCGAAAAAAGGTTTACACTTAATTACTTTAAAAAGAAGGATATTGACTTTGTTTTAAAAGATATAGTTAAGTTTATAACCTGTAAGGGTTTATTGAATAAAATTGCTATAGCTGTTGACCACTTTGGTGTGAAAATGGTCCAAACAATGAAATATTGGGATATTCAGGTTACACCATCTCATAACTGAATAATTGTGTATTTTTTATCATTATATTTAATTTAAAACCCCTTTGAATCATGTTTTGAAGTTTGAAATTGTAAATTTTGACAAAAAAGATGAGATACAAGAAGAATCATGAAAAATAGAGTTTTGATGACGTAATGAAATTCTCTTGGAAGTTTAATAATGACATTCCAAGCTATCAAGATTCACTCTCTGAATAGCTTTAGCGTGTATAAATCAGAAGTTATTAATTATCAAAGTTTAAGCCTAAAATTGATCATTCATGATCACTTACAGTAATCTTATTTTTAGTTTAACAGTCATATAAGTGATAAAGCTGGTGAATACTATTAGACTATGAGTAATAATAATAAAATACAGTAAGATTAGACTTCTTCCAAGCGTATGATGTCATCAAACTTAGAGTTATTTTGATAACCCTAAATACTGGCGTAATGATGAGATAAGATGGTTTACTTATGATGTAATCATCAATAAACCTTAAAATACCAATACATTCCAGTTTATAACACAGTAAAACTTTACTAGATGCTTGTTGGACTCTAGGAGGTAGGATTTTGATGTAAAAAGACCTCCTTTTACTCTATTTTCCCCTCTGATGCAACAAAAACATTAAATTCTTAAACCCAAAGGTAAAAGCTTTCTTCTTTTTATATAAAAATGTTATATATTCAAAGAATAAAGTTCATCTTTATCATAACCATCAATTTTTATTTTTGTTATTAAATTTCTTTGAAAATCTCTAATACCACATAAAACCAAGAATTTTTGTAATGTCTTTTAATTTGTATTGTAAATACAATTTAAATAAGTTTCATCTATATTTTTTGGCATAAAACTATTCAAAACTATTATATCACGCATTAAAATTAGGTTATTTTCTCTTTTTATAATAATTTCTCTTTATTAATATTTTTTAATAATTCTCAAATCAATATAAATAGCCTTTATATTAACTCATAGATTTACTAGTAGTGATATTACTGTTGTAATTAGCTTTTATCATTAAAAAACAATTTCTTACCCCTTTAATATTTGTTTGTAACAATGATAAAGTGCTATAAATATATTAACCATCATATATCAATATATTTATTTTATTATATGAATTTTTTAATATATAGCTTATGTTATTATTTTTATTTGATAATGAAAATATTTTATGGCATCATTATAGTTATCTTTTATCTTATTCTTTAAATTCAATAAGAACATTCAGAGTGCAATAAGTAAAATGATAGTAATTTTCACTTATTGTTTCAAAGTAGAACCTTAGAAATTCTAATTTTTATTAGTTCATTTCAATTAGTCTTAATAGATCTTAAAGGATTCTATTTGATGCCAAATGATTTTCATTCCTTTTAACATGATTGATTAATTGTGATTATCTAAAAGTAATTTTAGCTAATAGTGGTTCATTTTAATTTGCTTTTATTCAATTTAATCAATTCCAATGAATTAATATTTATTATATATAATTAACAATAGTTAGAAATAATTTAGCTGAATTTCACTTGTTTTTTCTTGAGCCTCCTTAATTATCATTAATTAAGATCTATTTTAGTTATTTTAATTCATTTTTAATTAATTATCATCAATCAAAAGAATCATTAGTTATGTGTAATGAATTTCCAGTTTAGTTTATTTTAATTTCAAGTAGAAAGCGTGAGAATTATGCAGTTTAACTGAACTTGAATACATTTTAATGAAATTTAATTAATTATCATTTCTCATTCGGCTATAAGTATTTTGAAAAATTGTATATAAATTCACTTTTTAATTAGCTTTATTTAATTTTCATTAAGTTGAATTTTTGGTGACTATTTTTAATTGTTTTGACTTGATTTCAATTAATTTTGATGAAATGCAATCAATTCAAAGAACTTTTAAAGTATTTTAATGAAATTTATTTTATTGTTCATGATTTTAATTACTTTGTATCAATTTTGATTGATTGTAATCAATTTTAACCATTTTTGACCTTTCGAATGAATTTTAATTGCTTTTCTCTCCTTTGAATTCATTTCATCAATTTTCCTTAAATTTTGTGAGTTTTGATTGATTCCAGATGATGGTAATCAGGTTTAAGTATTTTAAATTATTTTCAGTTAATTTTCATTTATTTGAATGAATTTAATTTGCTTTTATTCATTGTTTATTCTTTTTTTGGAATATATTGCAACTTTATTGATTTCAACTTTTAATAGGGGTCAATTGATTTTCAAAAATCTGAATGAATTTTGATTATTGATCATTTTAATCAAGTTGAATTAATGATATCAATTTCCAAATATTGGCTGTAAATGATTTGAAGTATTTCTAATTTTTCTCAATGATTGTTAATTAAAGTTCATTGATTTCAAATAAGCTGAATTATTTTTGAAGATTATTAGAATTAATTTGGATTATTGAAAATTATTTTGACTTAAATCAAATTCATTTCAATTAATGTTAGTAAATTTTGATTGATTATTAATTTTAATTTATTTTCATTGAATTTAAAGAATTCTAATGAGATTCTCTTAGTTTTAATTAAATTCAATTAATTTCAATGAGATTTAATTAATTTTAATTAGATTGAATTAAAATTAATTAATTTTGAGTTTATTTAATTGAATTTAATTAATTTTAATTAGTTTCAATTAAATTTAATTAATTTTAATTAGTTTCAATTAAATTTAATTGAATTTATTTAATTTTCATTAGATTTAATTCAATTGAATTAATTTTAATTAAATTCAATTAATTTTGATTAAGTTTAATTAATTTTAATTAAATTCAATTAATTTTGATTAAGTTTAATTAATTTTAATTAAATTAAATTGATTTTATTACGTTTTAGTTAATTTAAATTGAATTTACTGGGATTTAATTGATTTCAATTGATTTTGATTAAATTTAATTAATTTCAAATAATTTTCATCAAATTTAATTCATTTTAATTAAACGGGGGCTCTGTTTTTTTTGGTGTAGCAATAGCTAAACAGTTGTGCAATTCAAGTTCTTAGCCACTGATAATTTGAACTGTGAAACCAGAGCACTCCTGAGCAATGGTTCAACCCAAGCTAATGCTGTATTCACTTGTCATCCAGCCTCTCCACCCTTTGTTCAAACTCTATCACCTGACCACAGTGGTGGTATACTTTCCATGGTGACCTGAGACCAATAAGACATGAATCTTGCAGCATGGTGCATTTGTGGATTTCAGCCACAATGCACATTTAAGGAGGGCATTACAAAAGATCACCTGGGAAATTGTGTGGCTTTTCAATGCAACAAAGGGTTTCCAACGGAGTTTGAAAAGTGAATCAATTGTTCTACTCAGTGGGACCCCCTTTTTTCCCTGCTTCAAATGGGAATTACCCTTGTCATCCACACCACTGGCTGCCAATAAGCTCCCATGAACCCCACAAGCCCTGAATCTGAGACAATTGAAGGTGCTGAAACCACAGTAAATGACTCATATTCACCATTCTATAAAATACTATGATTGCCCAACATGCACTTTCCTTTTTTTCTACCACTTAAACCACATCTCAAATCCAATTCTGTATTCCCCTTTGTCTTCACTCCTTTCCACTTCCCTTCCCTTCACTATATTATTTTACCAATCATACAGCCATATCCCCACTTCCATCTACACTGTGTGTCATCATCCCAATTTCATCCTTTCATAGATCTCATTTTCCAGTATCCATACTAAAGCCATTTTTAATTACTTTATTTCAGAGCTTCCAACCTCTCATACTTGTTCTTGATTATTTCAAATTTAATATTTATCATAAATATAAGTTTTTTGTTACCCTATTACTCTCACTTCACCTGCTAAAATGGTTTGCTTTTTTATATTTAATGCACTTTTTGTCCAAACAGGTTCTCCCCTGAATCCCCTCCACTCAAACAAAAAATGCCTGTGATGCTTTCTGAAAAGCACACAGTTAATGTTTCTTAATTGCATTCCCCTTCCAACCACAAGCCCAGAGGAGTTCCTGCACCAGACACCCTTGTGAGCACTCCCTTGTGTTCCATGATTATGAAAGTATTCCCAAGAGCAAATGGACCCAGGAACCCAAGAAGGAAGACAGGAACGCCTCTGTACAGTTAGCCCTGTTCCCTTGAGTATCAATTTGTCCATCCCACCATCAAATGATCACTTCACTCCTTGATTGGAGTGAAATGATTCCCCTTCCAATGAAGGATTGAAATGGTGAGCCCTTTTCACCCATGAAATCGGGATGCCAAATTAAGTATTATTTCATATCCTCGACTCAGTTTTCTTCACGTAATCATACTAACTCTTTTTCCTCACCCATAGAGCAAAAACCACCAAAGCCCCCTGAACAAGACTTTATTGTTTCCCCTAGGCCTCAGGAGCAAACTCACCTCCTGAGTGGCACCTGATGCTCAGAGGACTTAGTCTGTGGTGAGCAGAAATCTCTTCCCTTTCCAATTTTAACTTTGAAAGTAAGTGCTCTCCCTTTTCCTCATTTTTAGAATCCTCCCAAGCAAATGAGCCCCCCATTTGTACCCCTGCCCAAGTCAAGCCCCAGATTTTCAAGTTCAATCACATGAGACCAAGTCCACTTATGAGCCTGAACCCAAGGTGGCTCTGATGCAATCAATCAAGGAACCAGTTGGTAATTCCAGTATCTAAATAAAATTTCTGCTCCCAGTATTCCCTAACCCTTCCTTCCACCGTCTTCAGCATGTCCTACCACTCCCCACTCTTTCAACATCATTGACAAGAGGTTTTGTGCATACCCCATTCCCCTTCCCCTGCCCCTAACTTGTCTTCATTTGAGACTCTCCCTCCTGTTCCCCCTGGCTGTCACAGGGGCTCTTCTAAGTGAAGAGGGCCTGGGACTCACTTATGGAAGGCTCAAGGATATGACAAAAGATGAATACACTTAAGAGTGTAAGATGATGAATTACTAATAAAAGAAATATAAGAAAAGCAGCAACAAAGAAATAAGAGTAAGAGAAGAAAAGAGCCAACCACAAACAAGTCCAAGTCCACTGTTTCAACCTGTCAGAATGGAAAGAGAAGGGTTAATAAGTATATGGCCACCCAACTCCTACAGTACAGGAAAAGAATATTTTAAAATTAAATAATTATAATACACAAAAATAAGGATAATAATCATTATGAAATAATAAATAAATTAAATTAATTAACTGAGGAAAAGTCCCCAGGGGGAGAAAGAGGGGCTGGTATATGTGAGAATCACCAGCCCTGATCCAGAAAGAGAAGTTTCATGGGAATAAATGTTGATTGAATTGAGTCTGCCCAATACAGGTCCTGTACAGCTGTACAAGGCCTGTACAAGAGGAGTGGTGGTATTGAGTCATCATACAGTTTGAAAATGGTGTATCCAAACTGTATTGGGTAATTCCAACCTGTACAAGTATTGACAGGCTGTATTTTTAAACAAGACTGTATGTATGTTTCAGAAAGGAAGATTGCTGAGACTGAATGTTAATACACACAGTGGATTTGCTGGTTTGAGGTGTTTGAGTGGGTGTAAGTATGAATGCCCTTACCCCTGATGAGTGGTTGTTACAGTATCCCCCTCTTGAAACTGGTGGGCTCCTGAACACTATAATACCCTGCCACTGTTGAGTGACATCTCAATATCCCCACATTTTTTCAAAAAAAATTCCTTTTAATTATCTTTTTATCTTGACCATTATCCTGAAAATCCCCTTTGCTATCTTCCCTGTCAAATTCATTTGAATTCACCTTTCTTTAACTTGAGTAAGTTCTTCCACTTCAAAATATGCTTCTTTCTTCTTTTGATTCAGTCAGTCGTTCTTTTTGGGGCATGGCCTTGGGTTGTATGCAAAAATGAATGCCATTGAGCTCTTCTGATGTTGGGCCCTTCCTTGCCTTTACTGGAACTGTCTTGGAAAAATTCATCAAGGGGGTTTTGTCCCCAATAACCTTGGAAATGCCTCAATATGTGGTCTAAATCCTTTTGGTTCTTGCCCCTTCCTATGGTGACTTTTGATGAAAATTGAATTTGTGGCCCTTTTGGCCTTTTCTTGGTCTTGGGTGCAGTTTTTGCTTTAGTGATTTTATGGCCTTTTTGGCCTTTCTGGGTTCTTGGGTTCCTATGGTCCGCAGTCCTTTGGCCCTCCACCGTATGCTGCGGTCTGCGGTCTGTGGGGGCTATTGGAGGCCCCCTGGGCCCAATTTTTCTGGGGACCGAAAAATTGGCCCTTGGCCTGGACTCATTGAGAGGGTCCAGGACCATCAAGATCCTGGCCTCCCCAAAGTTGAAGGGGAGGTCCTGGGAGATGAATTCAGCCCCAAAGGGGTCTTGCACTATCACTTTGGAGGCTTTAAGGAGGGACCATAATTGAGCTATGGCCCCATTACCTTGAGCTCATTTTCTTTGGGCTTGAAGTGGACTGATTATGACATTCTGAATCTTCTGCTTGCATATTCTCAGCCATGAGTTCCAAACTGACTGAACTCACTCAATCTTCCCCTTCTGCACCGCCACTATCTGTCCTTTGTTGTTCTGGCGTCCTCAGTTGATTGGCTTCACCCTCAACAGCCTCTTCTGGACATTTCAATCCCTCCCAAACTTACGATGGCTACAAGGCAGTTGAAATTCTTGATCCTGCTTGTACTGAATGTTTGGCCAAGGGGAAGGATTGTTTTGAACATTACAATCCTAGGTCTTCAAAATGTCACTATTGCTAAATTGGAGAGAAGCCAGGCTGTAAAACTGGGAGACAAGTTTCAAATGTGAGGAGGTATTTATGCAGTAAGAAGGATGGGCCTTTTGGGAAATAGTTCCCAGTGTCTGAGGCCCCTACTCCTGATGCAACTTCTGGGTATTCGGCTTGTGAGTGACAAAAATTTATTTCTTGAATGGATACTGATAGCTTGATTCTTCAGTAACTGGTTCTAGGCAAAGGGATGTGGCCAGATGGACCAATTTTGGGGGCCCCTTCCAGTTGGTGGTAGGCCCATATACTGCAGTTCAGAATTCCCAATCTCAATGATCAATAATGAATGAGTGGTGAAACAAATAAGAAGAATTTCCCATTCCCCACCCAATTCAGATGCTGAAGGTAGTGATGAACTTGATGGTGAAGAAGTTGAGGTGGTTCCCCATTCTGCTGGTCATCCAGTCAGCTCTTCACCTTCCAATCCTCCAGCCAAGAGACTCCAGAGCCATATTAATCACAATACCCCCAGAAACTTCCAGCCTACTCTTGCCACCATTCCTACTTCCCTTCCTCCTGCCTCACCTAACCCTTTCCACACCAGGCCTGCCTCAAAACAAGCAGTAAGAACCTCCCCCATTCCACAGCCCTGAAACTCACCCAGGTTTATCTCTCAAAAGCCCCAACCTGTGGCCAGTACCAGTAGAAGGAGGGGAGAACTCTCACCTTTGCCGTTTCCTGCGGCTCAAGTGTTTCAATGCTGGGATCAATGGCCTATCCGAGTTACCAGGGAAGATCCAAATACAGAAAGTGAAAATCAAGTTGCTGTGGCCAGGTTATTCAGGAGGGTTTACAGAAATAGCAGGGAGGTAATCATGTATGCTAATGCTAGGAATATTCCAGGGACTGCTTCTGAGGAGATGGCTGAAAGGTTTGCTTGGTATGAAGATGAGTTGATAAATGACTCCCAGAGAACTTTTGATGATTTGGGTAGAGATAACTAGTTTCCTTGTCCTTGTTTGTGTTTGGTTTGACTTCTATCCCCACTCTTATAAAATACTAAAAATTAAAAAATAAATGGAACCTCCCAATACATGATTTGGGATGGTATTCTGCTGCTTAAAGAAATAAAAGAAGATAAAATTATACAAGTAAAGAAAAAGAAAGAAAATGAGAGAAAAGAGTGTAGAGAAAAAGAACCGAGAAATTCCTGAGGTTTGTCCTTCTTGTGGTGAGTTGCTTTAATTTGGCCAAGAATTGTCTGAAAGATAAAAAACAAGCATTTGATGCTCACAGAGTGGCCAAGGTGATGTTTTACAAGTAGTAGAACCCTCAGGGATGCATACCAGGAGATGGAACTTACTTTCATAACTCTTACGCCCCACCAAAAACCATAAAATGAAACAAACTTCCATAATTGCCTTCAAAGTAATGAATGTCTTGAATAATGAGTAGTGGCATAAATTGAAATAATAATAAAAGGGAAAAGAAAAGAAAAGAGAGATTTGGCCATATCTTGATAAGGTCCAAATTGGAGGGTATTGATGTTGCATGCTTCCTGAATCTGTCCAAAGAATTGACAAGTGCTCACAAAGTGGCCAAGGCACTTCTTACAACAACATTTGGGTATAATACCCCCTTGAAGGTACATGCCAGGAGAGGAACTTACTTTCATAACTTCTTCTCCCCACTGAGCACCATAGAAATCAAAATCTTGAGGTATTTGGACCAGGCTTGTCTGGATACAATGAGTGGAAATCCTTGACAAGGTCTGGTTAGTTGGTAAGGTTGGAAGCTGGCTCCCAAGTTGTTCTTCCTGGGTATTCACTGAATCCTTTCCGCTCTACAAGATACCATAATTTACCTCTTTTGAGTTTTGAGTCTAGAACCTGAGCCACTTCCCATTCTTCTTGCTCCTCCACTAGAACTGGTGATGGTGGCAATTTATATCAATTTGAGATGGTTGATTTCTTCACTGGTTCTAATAAGGACACATGGAATACAGGATGAACTGACTTCCATTGTTGAGGCAACTTGAGGTGGTATTCATTAATTCCAATCTTCTTAATGACTTCAAATGGTCCTAGCCATTTTTTTAAACGTTTCTTGGTGGGTCCTGTAGTATTGATGTTTTTGGAAGCTAGCCATACCTTATCCCTGGGTTGAAAATCAGGTGGAATTGACCTATTTCTATCTGCATAATTCTTTAATCTCCTTGTTGCCGACTCTAATTATTCTTTGACAACTTGCTGTACTGAGTGGAGTTTTGTTGATAACTTTCCAGCAGGTGAATCTTGAGAAATATGGATTGAGTCAAAGCTGGGATTTCTTCCATAAATGGTGAGAAACAGTGATTGCTTTGTTGATGAATGTTATGCATTATTATAGGCAAAGTCAGCCAGTGGGAGCCAGGTGTGCCAGTAATCTTGATGATAGCTGACATACATCTGAAGATACTGTTCTAGAATCTGATTTACATTCTCTGTATGTCCATCTTTTTCAGGGTGGAAAGCAGTTGAAAGACCTCTTGATATCTTGTGCTGCTGAAACAATTGAGTCCAAAATGATGAAAAAAATAAAGAACCTCTATCACTAACAACACTGACTGGAAGGCCATGTTTGGAAAATACATGGCTAAGAAAGATTTGAGCTAAGTCCAGGGCAGTGATTATTCCATAAGTTGGAATGAATATTTCAATTTTTGAGAATCTGTCCACAACTACTAAAATTGAGTCAAAGTTGTTTGACAGTGGCAATTGAGTGATAAAGTCCATTGATAATGAATTCCAAGGACCAGATGGAATTTGAAGAGGCTTGAGTAATCCAAACTTCTTTTGATGAATATTCTTGTTTCTTTAACATTGCTGAAATGAGGAAACATAGTCCTTAATGAATTGATTTATGCCAGCCCAATGAAAGTCCCTCTTAATGTGCTTGAGGGTCTTCTCCTGGCCAGGTTGGCCAGAAAATGGTGAGGAATGATGCTTTTGAAGAATATTTAGTTGTATTTCTTCATTTCTTGGGGTTACCACTCTATCTTTGAATAATAATAACTTGTCTTGAGGTTCAAGAGAATAATCTGTAACTTATTCACCTCTTGCTAGTTGCTTGAGTATTTCTTTATAGTCTTTGTCTTTCCATACTTCTTTTTGGATTTGGTCAACTAAATCTGAGAAAATTTCAGCTTTGATTGAGAAGATTCTTGACTCTTGAATTCCATCTTTCTTGATTACTTGATGAAAAATTTGAGGATTCTTGCTGATGAAGTCCACCCCCCTCTCTGGGTACATGTTGTCTTGATGTGACAAGGCACCTGGTAAAGTGGCCAGCCTTCCTGGGCAGTAATTAATAGTGAAAGGAAACTCAGAAAGGAATTCAGCCCAACAGGCCTGACAATTAGTAAGAACTTTGGAAGACATGAAATACTGAAGAGAATAGTGGTCTGTCAAGACCTAAAAAGAATTGTGAAGAGAAAGAAGAAAAGCTCTCCAGTGCTTGAGAGCCCAAACTATGCCAAGAAGTTGCTTGTCATGAATTTCATAGTTCAGCTCAGCTGGGAGAAGCTTGCAACTGTCAAAGTCAATGGGATGCTTTCCTGAGTCATTCACTGGGCGCAGTACAGCACCCAAGGAATAATCAGAAGCATAAGTCTTTCCAATAGCTGGTAGAGAAGGATTGAGATGAGAAAGGATGAGAGTGGTGGTGAATGCTTCTTTGAGTATTTGAAACTGACTAAGAGCCTCTTGATTGAAGATAAAGGGAGATTCGTTTTTGAGAAGGGAAGTGAGAGCAGTTTTTTTTTGGAGTAATTTTAATGAAACAACGATAGAAATTGGCTAAGCCAAGAAAGGAGTTAAGAGCCTTGATGTCTTTTGGCTGAGGCCAATTGAGGATTTGCTGAACTTTACAAGAATCCATCTTGAGGCCATCACTTGAAACAACATAGCCCAAGTATTCCACAATTGAGGCATGAAAGACACACTTGGAGGCTTTGGCAAACAAATTATTGTCCCTCAGTCTTTGGAGGATAGAGGCCACAACTTTGACATGTTCCTCCTCATAGCTCGAAAAGACCATAATATCATCTAAGTAAACTACAACACAAATATCCATGAAATATGAAAACATTTCATTCACAAGATTCTGGAAAGAAGCTGGAGCATTGGTAAGGCCAAATGGAATAACCAAATACTCATAACTACCATATTTGGTTCTGAAGGCAGTTAAGTTCTCATCCCCCTCTTTGATTCTCAGGATATTATATGCACCACGCAGATCTATCTTGGAGAAGATAGTGGAACCTTTGAATACGGTAAGAATCTGTTTCATAGGAGGAACAGGATCCCTGCTCTTTCTAGTGACAGCATTGAGTTTGCAGTAGTTAACACACAAACAAAGACCTCCATCCTTTTTCTTGAGAAAAAGGACAGTTCCTCCTGTTGAAGAGAAGCTTGGCCTTATGAAACCTTTCTCTACATTCTCTGAAATGTAGGCCTGAAGTGTTTCTGACTCTTGATTTGATAGTGAGTAGATAGCACCACCTGGAGGTAGAAGACCCTCCAGTTTGATACGATGATCACAGGTGTGGTGTGGAGGCAGTTTCTCTGCTTTAAACTTGGAGAATACATCCAAATATTGGTGATAAGCCGCAGGGACTACCTCCAAAACAGTTTCAATTTCTTCTGGCTCTTCCTCCTCATCCCACTTCTCCTCCAGGGAGGCATTAAAAGACAAGGGAGGAAGGTCCATATCCCCTTGAAAGAGATGAAGTGAAGATATAGTAACATCTTCTCCAACATCATTTATCTCTTTGAAGACCTCATCTCTCAATTTTAGTAATGACTGAGATGGCATGATGGAAGGGATATGGACAGAAGTAGGAAGGGAATGTATCTTAAGTTCACCAACCAGAGCAGCACTGTTGACAGAAGTGTCCAAGGAATTAGTAGCAGAATAATTGATACCACTCGAATTCTTATGACTAGAATGATAGGTGATCAATCCATTTTTCCAATCAATAATGGGATTAAAATGGTAGAGGAAATCATAGCTCAATATCAGGTCTTCTCCTTTGGGTGAATCTATGAGAAAAAGGCCCATTAAAAGCTTGGGAAGGAAGGCAAGTCAACTACCCACTTGGTATAATGGGTGATGAACAAGTCAGGGGATTCATTTGACTCCAGAATGAAAAGAGGAATCCTTTCAAGGACCTCTGACATAGTCAATGAGTACTTGAAAACAAAATTCTTTGCAATAAAAGAGTTTGTAGCACCAGAATCAATGAGAATACTATAAAAAATATCAGAGACAGAAGAAAAAATAAGAAACTTTAAATAATTCTTGACACTAGTATTCAGAGTGCACAAATGTGCTCTTGATGGAAATAAGTGAGAACCATTGAACAGATTATGATTCCCACTCAGGATTTTCCCTGCTTGCTAGGGAAGCCTCTTGATGACCTAGGCTTGTTCTGAGGTCTCTTGAAGCATTTTTAAATTGGGTGCTTTCCACCACAATAAGTACACAACCCTTCTTTGATCCTCCTCTCCTTTTCATAACCGATTAATTTATTGTCCTTATTGAGGAGAGCAGAATGGGGCTTGTCCTTTGAAGCTTGAAAATGCTTTCCCTTCTTGTTCTTCTTATGGTGAGGCCCTCTTAAATATGAGTCTTGAGGAGGCCTTGAAGAATTGGATCCAGTAACAGGAGGCTTCTTTTTGTGATGACTACCCTTCTCTTTCTGCCTCTGATGGTATCTTGTATGTAATTCCAAGGTAATTTCCATCAGTTCTTGAAGAGTATCAAAATTACCAGGTTATGAAGCCAACTGGTCCAAAGGTCTTGATGCCAATCCTCTTCTATAAACATGGATATAAGCTCTTTCTCCCCAATCTCCAATTCTTTACATTAAGATTCTGAAATCAGCAATGTACAAGGAGACATGACCACTTTCCTTCATCATAAAATTGTCCAACTCTTGTTCAGCTTTCCTGACTTCATTGGGATCACCAAAACATAGTGAATAATTTAGCTTTAAATAACTGCCAATTATTGAGGAGGTAGGAAGGATCTTCATTGGAAATATTGGAGAGATAGGGCTCAATCCCTTTGCAAGCTCTACCACTGAGAAAAGAATTTGAGTAAAAAACTTTCTTCCTGTCAGTGAAGAAATTTGCTGGATCATTATGAAAAATGAGCTGACAGGATTGAATAAACCCTCTCAGCTTATGGGCTTGAGTACCATCAAAAGAATTGGGTGCTTTTATTGATGGAGTCTTGAATGCAGAGGCTTTGGAATTGTCCCTGGGGGCTTCTGATTGAGAAAGTTGTCCCATAATAGTAGCCATTTGTTCCATGATCTTGAGGGGACTTGAATCAGTTTGAGAGACGATAAGTTGAGTAGTAGGGGCTAGATTAGAACCCTGGGTTACCGCTGGAACATTCTCCAAGGCATCTGCCACTTCAGTTTCCCCAGAATCTTCCTCTTCCACAGACTCCTCCCCCTCTTCATCTTCAACTTCTCCAAGTCTTGCTCTTACACCTTCAGACATGCCAGGATAACCACTCAAGAGGCCAGAGAAAGATCTTGATCTTCTTGATTTCATTCCGCCTCTTCTGGAGGGTGCTCCTCCTTCCATTGGTGGACCTCTGTCCAAATTTGCACTCAGTTGACTAACTGATGGTGTGTGGTCAATTGGAACCCTTGCTGTGGGAGTGAGAACAGCTCAATTTCTTTGAGATCTAGTATTCTTGGCTCAATGAATCCCAATCAAACAACCAATCATGGAACCAATCAATAACTCCTGATAAGACCTGAATGCGCAAACAAAATAAATATTTGATTGAGATAGAATTGAGAATGAAATGAGATGGTCCGCAATGATTAAGAAACGATAAGAATCAATTTTCATATTAATATAATGAATGAGATGAAAATTGAAGGCAGAAAAATCATAAGATCATAAAAGAGTCATAATTGATAAATGAGAGAAATGAAGTTAAATGAATGAAAAGAAAGAATCAAATATGAGTTAATTAATTTAATGTCACTGGCGCTCTTCTAAGTGAAGAGGGCCTCGAACTCAGTAAACTGGGACTCACTTATGGAGGGCTCAAGAATATGATAAAAGATTAATACACTTAAGAGTGTAAGATGATGAATTACTAATAAAAGAGATATAAGAAAAGCAGCAACAAGAGAATAAGAGTAAGTGAATAAAAGAGCCAACCACAAACAAGTCCAAGTCCACTGGTTCAACCTGTCAGAAAGGAAAGAGAAGGGTCAATAAGGATATGGCCACCCAACTCATACTGTACAGGCCAACAAAGAAAAGTCAAAGACAAACTTAAAATTAAATAATTAAAATACCCAAAAATAATGATAAGAATAATTATGAAATGATAAATAAATTGAAGTAATTAACTGGGGAAAAGTCCCCAGGGGGAGAAAGGGGGGCTGATATAGGTGAGAATCACCAGCCCTGATCCAGAAAGAGAATTTTCATGGGAATAAATGTTGATTGAATTGAGTCTGCCCAATATAGGTCCTGTACAGCTGTACATGACCTGTACAAGAGGAGTGGTGGTAGTGAGTGATCATACAGTTTGGAAATGGTGTATCCAAACTGTATTGGGTCATTCCAACCTGTAAAAGTATTAACAGGCTGTATTGATAAACCAAACTGTATGCATGTTTCAGAAAGGAATATTGCTGAAACTGAATGTTGATGCATATAGTGGATTTGCTGGTTTGAGGTGTTTTAGTGGGTGTAAGTATGAATGCCCTTACCCCTGATGCATAGTTGTTACACTGGCACAAGGCACCCCTCAATCCCATGATGAGGCTCTGCAGGAATTCACTTACTTGTGACCCACCCTCATGATTTCTCAAGCATTTGTCCATAAATCAATTAACCAAGTCTTTATAGAGGATCAATAATTTCTCCACATGATTCCTTTTGTAGATGCCAACTATTGAGATGAGATGCACTGATAATTTGGTGAGGGACTGGAATCCCTCCTTGGAAATGCATCGGAGGCTTATCCCAAAGAGGAAATCCTGGGGATAGTTTCTAAGTTTGTTAAAAAAACAGTTATCACAAAATATTCACTTTTTTCTTTTGTAATATGCTTATTTAAATAGCCTATTTGTAATAAATCACTCCAATAATTAATTTTTCTTATCTTGTTTGAGTCATTTTTGTATCCTTATGTGCTCAAGGGTGAAAATAAACTTTTTATTTAGAATAGTTTTTGTGAGAGTGTAAGGTGTGGATATGAAACTTTGATCAAAAATCAAGTACTTCCCCGGTCCTCAAAATTTTTATTAGGTAAAAATTTGATTAAAAATGGGGGATTATTAAGAGTTTTATAAGGAAACACACCAAAAGTAATTATTTTATCTATTTTAGTATTTAACAAAAATATTATCAATATTTGGTGTTTAATCAACTATAAACATTTATCTAAAAATACTCTAGAAGAGATATTTGAGGCTAAAAAATAAATTTCTTCAAGAGAAATTTCAATTGGAATTACTTGAGCAACCAAATGCAGGAAATAAATAGGCAAAAAAGCTCCCCAAAAATAATATGAAATAGAAAACACACCCAAAAGGGACCATAGTGAATTTGGAAACAAAGTGACAAATTAACTTACTTTTGGGGTGATTCAATGGTAAAAATGCTTATTAGAGCTACAAACAAAAATTATGATAATTTTATCAACTTTTGAAACGGTTTGAAATGATTTAATATAGGTTGTTGGAATATTAGATTCAGTGGTTTGACAGTGTGTTAACTAGTTATGAAAGTAAAAGATTCTAACATGAAGAGAAAAGTGGGGCAAAGAAGACATCCGTTTATAGCCACAAACATTTTTACTCCAAAGGTACAATTTACTCTAATAAGTCGTTTAAATCACTATTAAAACAGAAAATCAAAGTATGGAATCTTTGAACGCTTATTTAGACCAAAAAAGGGCTGGTTTCAGCTTTTTTTCCAATTTTGGAACATTTTAGTCCCTTAAATCAGTCAGTACTATAGTAATATATGGTTTAAAGCCTTCAAAACACATCATAATGTGTTTAAGAGACCTGAAAGCCAGTTTAAAAATCTTTAACTTAAGGGTATTTTTACCCTCTGGAAAAAAGTTAGAACTTCCCTGTTTGGTATCAAAACTTCATCATCAATTGAGTCACAGACCCTGTGACTCAATTCCAAGCCAAAAGTGATGAAAGTTTGGGTTAATTTTGACACCCCATTCCTGTCTGCAAGGAATTTGGATAGTGTGGCACCCTTGCAGCCATGATTCCTTCCCCCCCCCAAAAAAAAAATTAATCTTTCCAATGTATTTTTTCTTTAAGTCTACATCATGTATTATAGTAGAAATTTACACATGTAATTCAATTGAAAAATTACAGAATACAACTTTAATAATTGATGGCTTATATTTAAATTCCAGCTTACTTATGTGATACACGTGCACATTTTGACATTTCAATTGAAAATACTTCAATTCCTCATACCTTCTAAACTACAAACCACACCTCAATTTTAACACAAAACTTGATGGTTAACACCACATGTGGTTTTAATTCAACTAAGGTTTTAAGGATTTTCAGATTTTCATACATGAAAGACAAAACAATTAATTTAAGCTTATTTAAAGTTGAGTTTCAGAATTTTCACCCAGAGGTGACCACACCTTATTTTTTATGAGGAATCCAATGGTGAAATCATTTTAATAAGTTTGTTTTTTGAAAAAAAAAATTATCATAATTTTTATTTAACTTTTTTCCAAAAATATTTTAATTTTAATATTTTTCTTAGAAATTTAGTTTTATTTAATTTTTTCAAGTAAAAGTGTATTTTCAAAATTTTGAATTGAAATTTAATTTTTTTTTACTAATATATTATGACAAAATTATCAATTTTCTATATAAATTTTTTATTTATATTTTTATTTTTGTTTGTATAATATAAATAAATTTAGTTATTTATAATTATAAGATAATTTTTTTATTTGTAGTCTTTTGGGTATATAAGAATACCTCTAAGGCTCACCAAGAGGTTTACCAAATGGATGACTAAGTATTTCTTTTTGTGAACCTCTTGTTTAGAAACTCCACAGCTATTAATCATTGACTCCTTCTGCATTTCCCACATCCATAGGCCTATATTTTTTGAGTTATTTACTGTAAAGAACCTGGGTCTGCCTGCATGTGAGAAATCCACTTGAGCTGTGTGAGTCATTTCCAGTCTGAAGGTCACCTGTAATTCCCCTAAAATGCATAAGGATTTGCATTTGAAGCACAGGAATCCTGAACATGCATAAGTATTTGGGTGAGAAGTGCCAAGATCCTGGACATTCCCAAGGATTTGTGTGGGAAGTACAGGTATACTAGACATGCAGGAAGATTTGGATGTGAAGTTCAGGTATACTAGACATGCAGGGGGAGTTTTTTGTGACATGCAGGTTTAGTGAACATGTGGGAGTTGTTGCATGTGATGCGCATGTATACTGGACATGCAGGTATATTGAGCATGTTGGAGAATTTGTGTGTGAAGTGCAGGGTTTTCAGACATGTGTATGGTTTTTTGTGTGAAGAGCAGGAATAGAGTAGATTTGATTGACCCCAAACCCCTGCAGGGCATGTATTCCCCATTGTGTGACAATGGGGCGTACAAACATAATGTAACGTAATTCCCAATCTCAACATTACCAACTGGTCCCATTATTGAAAACAATTTGGAAGTGTGTTTATAACCTTATTATATGAACAATCAATGTAGGTTGGTATGCAACCATACATGAGCCATTTCCACCCCTTTTCATTTGAGCCACCGTATATCCCCAATTCCTAATTATCAAATCTTGGTGTATACTGTACTCTGGAGTACCATACCATTATTTTCCAATAACCCTCTGATTCCAAAATTCATCCAAATCCCTTTACTATTCTAATTGGAATGAGATTGTATTACCATCCCTGATTTGATAGCCATATCCCTTGCCAATCTCATACTAGCCTTTGCTTTTCCACCACATGGGTTTTGCTAACTCCCTTGAGAATTGAGAAGACATCCCTAATAGGGTTTTGAATTCGTTTTCCTGTGCTGTATCATTATAATGAAAGAATTTTCTACTTTCCAAAAATACCTGAATGAGCCCATGAGATGTTTATAGAAAAACCCAAAAATTCTCATTTTGGAAAATCAATTTTCCACCAGTACAACACTTTTATGCATTGATATGTGTTTGGAAGGTCCACTTATCAGTCTGAAAGTACCATTTCCAAACATAAAATAATTAATCCTTATCAACATGAGGTGAATTATCAAAGGTGTTCATTGTGAAAGTGAGGGCAGAAGAAAAATCAAACTCCCCCTGATTTGGGGAAATCTTGGCTTCTTAGTTTATTTGATCAAAGGAATGGACCCCTAATTAATTTTACTATTTTTGCATAATTTGACATAATTTATCCCCAATGTATTATAAGGATTGACCTTGAATTCAACCCACCAAGCCCATGTTTTCACCTCCATTCCGCCATTCTTCTTTTTCAGCTTCAATTTTCCCAAGACTTCCATCAATAACAAATTGGTTGTTCTTTGTGCTTCATTTATGCCACCTGATAGAAAACATAACTTCCTGAAATAATGCCCCATTTGTTGATATTGGGTCTGTAAAATTCCTATTGATGAATCAGAATTTTGATAATTAATCTCATTTATTGACCGCAACCTCATGCATTATTGCAAATGGTCTTAATTTTACAATTGCAATGATTAATCTGGTCAAAGAGACAATATCAATGTGGCCAAAGTGAATTTGTTCAATCTAAGTGAAATCATCAATTCTTTGAGATTCACTGGCAGTTATATTTTCTGATACTGGTATTGATACTTGTACTGTTGGTTCACTGGAGGAAAAAAAACTTATTTCTTCTGGTGCTTTTTGCCTGCTTTATCTTTTGGGATGTTCCACTTTTTACAAGTGGTTGTGGGATCACTTATTTGGAAGGAGCAAAAAAGATATCAGATTTTTCTGATTACCATTTACAGAGAGCCCTTTTGGATCCCAAATGGAACTAAATAATCAAGAGTTCCTGATGCCCTTGTGCGCTCCACCTGGCTTAATGAGTATTATCTGACACACATCCATGAGCTCTCTGTTGGAGCCCACAAGCCATTGACAAAATCTGAACCAACTAAAGCCAATGTTCCTCCTTGGAGCCCAATTAGGATGCCACAGGAATACCAGCCCAAGGATAGATATTTATCCTTTGAAGAGAACTGAGCATCTCACACTTTCCTTCCTCCCACCAAGCTTTCACTGAAAGTTCCCTCTTATGCTCCTTTCTTTTTTATGGTGAATGGAATTCTTGCCCAGTAAAATCAAAGGAAACCAAAGGAATAGCAAAAATTTCATGGACTATTATTTTCACCTGAGTTTTTTCATGGTTGGTGAGGGTTTATTTTTTCCCACCAAAAATTATTGATTACATTTTACTCTTGAAAATTAGCAATCTCAAGTACCTGAACCAAATCCATTAAAGTGTATACTGAATTCTTCAATTTGATATACTAATTTTCCCATTCAAAGAGATTCAAATAAAACCATCTGGGATATTGCAATCATGATCAAGTGGAATATGGGTTCCATGGACATTCCTTAGTGCACCCTTCTGCAGATGACTGATACTGCCTGTGCCGCTCATTCCCAAAGATTACTTTTAAAAGAAGTAGTTACATTTCACCCATTATGGGCTGGATGCAGGCAGTTAAGTCCTCAAAATGACAATATGAACTTCGTGAAATGACACTATGTGTGATATAACAAAGCTTTCCAACTGACTTTGTGACATATTGGAAGATTTTGTATGGTGTATGGAGGCATGCATGCCACTGTACAAAGTCTTTCATTATTTTCATTCATACAAAGAGATCAGGGGTAGGATAGGTAGTAACAAGTATTGTCTTATTAATTTATTTTTTCAATATGAAAAATAATATCTGATATGAAGATGATTTAAAATGTATTAAACTTGGTTTTAAGTTTTTCTGACCTGGGTACAGTCAAAGGTACCTCTTAATTTGGACAAAAACTCTCCTTCTTTACCCAGGAATCACCAAATTCTCATAACAAGCATCATTCAAATTCAAATCTAAGAGTTACAGTGGGATAAAAATATCCTAATTAGAAGAAAATATCATTTAGTAAAGTACATATACATTTATTAGTATGTGTCCAAGGTGGCTCTACTAGCTTTTTACCCTCTAAAATTATTTTTGTAATTTTTATGGCTCATAAATTCCCTTTCAATAAGCTTGTTGTCCAGTCATCTGTGCATAAAATTAAACCACAAACCCCCACCACCCAGAATGCAGGTGATATACCATACCAAGTTCAATTTATTCTTATATTCTTGCTACATGCCAAAAGACCTTTTATGGGCTCATTTTTTATTGAAATAGTGAGTTTTGCTTTCATGCCATACACCTTTTCCTTTGTATGTACATGCAATCATCAGGTGGGTAACTGTATCCATCAGTTCCTCTAAGTTCTTGTTGGGCTTCATCAATACCTCATTGTAAGCCCTGCCACCCTCAAAGATAAGTTGTGTTTCAAATTTCTTTGATTTACTCAAGAAAGGGGAAAGGTATTTAACTGCTCCCCATCTAAGTCCCAGAGGATTGGTGGGATTTGTTAATGGTGCAACCACTTGGTATGAAACTAAACTGATGGCTTTAAACATAACATTTGGTAAAAAAATGTTTCATTGGATTGGAGGAGTAAAAAAGCCTCTGAACTATTTTGAAGAAGGAGTGTTTAGATTTTGGGAGATTATTGTGAGTTTTTACTTATTTATTCATCAATTTGAAATTCCAAATGTTGTTAACAAAAATACACTTAGTTTCTGTTTTCTTAAAAAATTCCAACCCTATATATTGAAATGTATATCACATGAGTCAACAGCCAAATCATCATTTATCATTCACAAAGATAGAGCTCACCATCAATCTCAAGCTTCTCAAGCCTGGGAAAAGCTTTAATCTCTTGGTGACTTATCACCTTAATACCAACAAGAAGGAACTTATCTGCATTTTTTGTTGGTAAATTGTCCCATAGATGTTTGTAGATACTATTCATATTATCAATCACTCTTCAACATAATTTCTGACTAATATTGGAATGATAATTCAAAAAATTTTCAAAATCTTTAATACCAGGTGAAAACCTCTTTGATCATTATCTGAGGTTGACACTTTGGCCTCTGGTTCAGGCATTATGTCATTCATATCTCCACCCATTGTTTCATGTTTCAGATTCTCACTTTCTTGAGGTGCTTGAATATTTCAAGGGGAGGTGGGAAGGTTTTCATTGTGATTGTTTCATTTAGTGCAGGGGGGTTTCAGTTTGAAAACCTTTATTACAATTATGATTTACTCCAAGATTCATAATGTCATCACCTTTGTCAAGAGAATCATTTGCGGCTTCAAAGGTGTGGTGTTTTTTGTTATTTTTTTTGGTGGAATTTATATTTGGTATTTCTCCTAACCCTTTTCCTGGAACTCCAATCACAACTTGAGAACCTTCAGGGAGACATTCTCCCAGCCCCACACCTATCCATATATTGTAACCAGCTGTTATTATCAATTTTGTATGCAACTAGTAATGGACTTACAATTCAAATCCATCTTGAGGAGGCTCCTTTCTTCACCAATCTTTTGACATACATAAGCAGTAATTTTACTATAATTTTAAATTTTTTTCCAGCCTGTAGATTTTTTATGATATTTTTGAGGAATATGGTTCCTTTGATATAATTTCAAACTTTCCACCTTAAATTACCTCATCTTGTCCAGCATCTTCTGTTGGTGCACAAGGTTCAACTGTAATTTCCTTCTAATAGCTTTTCAAATCTTTTTTTTGAGAGTTTGAAGGCTGAGATAAAATAAAGGCTATGAAATAATTATCAGGTTTTTATATATTACAAATATTCAACCTGAATTTATGCTCACATTCTGGAAGAATTGGTGGATCTTGCTTATTTTCTTGTGCCAGGCTCTCTAATTCAATTTCTAATTCATTACTAATTACCATATCAGATATTTTACTTACACTCTCTGGAGAGGAAGTTGGTAGTTGATTTAGCTGTTTTGAAATTCTTGGGGCTTGGGGCATTGGTTGGGGAATAGTGGAGGTAGTTTATTGAGTAAATAGATGCTGACAATTTGATTGATAACTTCAGTTACAATGGTATAATGAAATATAAAAATGGAATAGAAAAGGTAAGAAATCCTTTTGTGGTACAAAAAAATTTGAATCAGATAAATTATTGAATCCTTAAATTTCAGTTAATATCAATATTGGAGAAATTTGGGAAGCTTGTGGCAAGGAGGATGTCAAATATCAATTTAAATCAGTTCAATAGTTAGTGAATTTTCTATAAAAAAATGATTTTAGAACCACAAGCTCACAAAAAGAAACCTTCCCATCCAGAGCCCTGGAGCCTTCCATCAATAGCTATTCAACTTTTAATGCATTCTCAAAATTTGATTTGTTGGGAAATTTGAGGTGATGTGTTGCATATTATTTCATATCAATGAAGTTTCATCACTTCCCTGTGATAAATTGAATAGAACTGACTAGTTAGAAGCCTACTAAAGTCAAGTTTTGTCTTATTCAACCCCCATGAGGTAAGGACTAAGCAAAGTTTTCCATTTGTATTTTAAGATGTAAAATGGTTTTTCTGGAGAAAAAAAGACACAATTTCATTTCTAAATAGTCCACCTATTAGGTTTCACTTTGAGAGTCTCATGGTTTAAGCCCTGACCACAGCATTTTGAATATCTCCACCAATTCCCCCCAGAAGATGTTGGGGGAGAAGGCCACTCAGCATATTTATGTGATTGGGTTCATCATGTATGCCAACAAGCCACTGTACCCTAGGGCTATAAATAGTTACTATGATAGAAATTAATTCATACCAAATTGGGGGAGAGAATTGGTCATTGGTAATTGGGGATGATTTGAGGAGACAGGAGCAGCCCGAAATGAAATAGCTGTGTGGCAAAATTTAAACACTGTAAATTACCATTGTGAGATGTGTCTATGAAAATGTTGATAATATTACCATTACTCAACAGTACTATGACTGTTCTTATGAGATATAATAATAAAAATTATTATAACAACAATTAAATAATTAATTAATTAATTATTTCTTTTACTTGCGATACACTACTAGTGATTATAACAGTAAGCAGTAATTTTCTACAAGAATCAATTACAAGAAGTATTTAATAATAAAACTTCTTTATTGAAGAAATAAAATTATTTTGATATATAAATATCTTTTGAAAGAATAATTATAAGTATAATTCTTGAATAAAACCATTACTAGAGAAACACCTTTAAAAATGAATTATAAATCAGTCACTAATACTTCAATGAACCTTAGAAAGAGTTTGGTAGAGAGATTTGATGTATAATTGTGGATTTAAGGGATCAAAATTGGTTTATAACAAAATCACAACAATATAAGGTTTTTTTCTATTATTTCAAATCTTTCTCATTTATTTTGAAAGATTTAAAACACTTAACAAAAGTTTTAACTACTACTTACTTGTTGGTAATAATGATAAAATTGGATAATAAGATGATTTGGAAAAAACAGCATGGGGTGGCCTCTTTTAGGTCTAAGATAGGTCACAGAGGTGTTTCATGAATAAAAATGAAAACCAGTGAGTGAGAAAACAATAATCCTTTTTGGATTACTGATTGCATCATATGTTGTCATGTAAGATTATCATAATTGCTTAATTGCTGTTTTTACATGACTAACAACCCAAATATGTTTAAGAATAAAAGGAGTAAAAACTGTAACTCTCCTTTTATTTCAAAATGAACATTATTTTCTCAAAGTTATCAATGTTATTGGAAATTTAATAACAGGTTTTCTTTTCTGTGAATTTTTGAAGATTCATCATTTCACATGGAATTATCCAAAATGGACTGTAAGTAAAACTTTTGATTTTCCTTATGAAAATGTAATTTTTTTCGTTTCTTTATGGATCATACTGTTCTCCATTGGTCCTGAAAGTTTCAGGAAGATTCATTAATAATTGAATTTTTTAAAGAATTTTTGAAGGTTTTACCTCATTTCTACATAGAATTGCAAATATCACTATATAGCAGGTTGCTATGAGGTAAATCAATGGATACTAGTACAAAAAGGGTTTTAATTACTCTTTTGTGATTTTTCCATGGAAAATCATTAAGAAATGACATGGTTACAAGAGTCTAAATTGCTCTTCACCTCCCTGTCATGTCAAAATAGTAGCTTATTTGCAATTTTCTTATGATTTAATTAGATTTTAACTTGGTAACTAGGTTCCCAAAAGTTTTTAATATACTAATTGGGTAGAGACCAACCATGGATCCAAGCTTTAGAGCTGTCCACACCTCAGAGGCCTCAACAGTTGGGTACCCTGGCTCTCTTTGATGTCTTTTGTCCCCCTTAGCTATTTTCACATCAAAAATAGAAATTCGGGCTTAAAGACTGATATCCATCATGGGTGTATCAAAACTGTACATATGAATATCATAATATTAAGTGCCACAAACATGCATAACACTATTATTAGTGTATATGTAACATGGAATTTCTCACATTCCCGTTATTTTGGTGTGAAATTGAGAAAAACAAAAATTTTCACACTTATTTTATGTGGTATTGAAGTACTTTCCACATTACAACCTCTTAGAGTTACTTTAAGCTTATTCAATATATGGAGTTACCCTAGGTGAGGTTTTGTGTGGAATCCAAATCTGGCCTTGAATCTATGGATTTACTTAATCACAAAAAGGTTTCTCTTTTCTGAAATAAAAAATGATGAATTTTTAATATATGCATGACTTCTGGGTTATGCATAATTCAGAATTTATTTTTAAAGATATTCGTGGCTTATTTGAGAATGTAAAATATACCTCAAGGCTCATAAGAATTAAGCATTTTGATATCAATATTCAATGGAAATGATGCATCAGCAAATGTGTCCATGAGAATAAGAAAGGTCAAGTGGGGAAATGAACAGGCCTGGGTGCAGAAGCCATTAGTTTCATGAGCGTACGGATGGGAAATTGAGAACATGAGGGAAGTGCAGGAGCATAGGAAACTCATAGAATTCTCATTGAGGGGAAAAATTGGTCATTGGGAATTCAGTATGAGGTGAGACAGGAGTCTCCTGAAATGAAATACTTTTGTGGAAAAACTTTGACACTGTAAATTAGCATTAAAGAGTTTAATATCAATTGGGGGTGGGAGTGAGTCAATGGAAATAATGCATAAGCAAAGGTTTCAATCAGTGTGAGAATAACTCATTGGTGTATATGCACCATGCTTTTGGAGTACTAATTTACCTTTCACCCCACATACAAAAACCTGGAAGGCCCAGTAATTTACAGAAATAATTCTGGGAAAAGACATGTGCACCAATTTCTGCATGAGTGTAAGGATGGCCGATTGGGGAAATTAAAAGCAATCAGTGTAGAAGGAAATCATTGCATGAGCCTAAAGATGGCAAACTGAGAACAAGAGAGGGGATTGCAAGATCATACACATGGTAAGCTGGGGGGTGTGGAAGCATAAGGATTTTAAATTATAGAGATGATCAGGTGGTGGATTGGAAGGTTGGTAAATTGAATAAAGGAAAAGGCATTGGTGTGGAAGCCAAACATTGTATAAGTGTAAGCATGGTAAATTGAGAACATGTTAGGGAGGTGTGGGAGCCAAGCATGGTAAGCTGCAGAGCACAACAGTGCGGAAGAGTAAGGAAAAGTTGAGGAGCTGTGGAGGTCATGGAATGGAAGCCAATCTTTGCATGAGTGGAAGAATGGTAAATTGGGGAAATTAAAAGGCATTAGTGCAGAAGCAAATGATTGCCTGGGTGTAAATTGAGAACATGTGAGCCTTTGAGATATGACCACATACCCAATAAGGTCACAAAAAAGATTAATAATAATTATACATTTAATATAATTATATTAGAATTACTTAGAATAATTATACATTAAAAATAAGTACTTAAATATACAAAAAATACCATAAAATGGTACAAAAATTGGTTTAACTCAAAAGCCAATGAATCAACATGTAAAATAAATTATACCATTGGATTCCTCATGGAAAAATACACATATACCATTTTTATGGCATATCTGTAAAGTCAATATTTAATGAATTATAAGGTATAATACCTTATAAAAACCATAAAATCCTATTTATCTCAGAAACCAATGAAACAAAATGTGAAATAAATTGTACCAGTAGATTCCTCACAAAAGTCCACACATAAAACAATTAATAAGCTAATTCCCAAAGTCAATACTTAAGGAATTATCCTGAATATATGCACTTTTTTGGTCAACGCATATATTCAAGGATCATAGCTAATATCTTCTAAACTATACATGATAGAATGATGAACCAAAAATAAAGTTACCACGTAATTACTGTAAGAACACAGATATGAACTTTACTTTACAAATTATAAACAAGGTTAAAACCTATGGTGAAATATTGATAAAAATCAACAGAGCTGTTGACCACTTTGTTGTGAAAGTGGTCCAAACTTAAAAGAAAGTATACAGTTGGATTCTACTAGTTCATTCGTGAAGAATGATGTAATGTTTATCATTAAATTCAGGGTATAACCCCCTGAAATCAAGGTTTGAAGTTTAAAATATTGAATTTCGACAGAAAAGATGAGTTACAAGAAAAATCATCAAAATTAGAGTTTTGATGATGTAATGAAAAGCTCTTGGCAGCATAATAAGGTTATTCCAGGCTATCAGAATTCACTCTCTGAATTGCTGTAGCGTGTAAATCTTAAAATTTATTGAAGATCAAAGTTTGAGCTTAAATTGAGCAGTTATGATCACCTACTGTAACCTTAAATTAAGTTTAACAGTCATAAGAGTGATAAAATTGGTGAATACTATTAGTTTATGATTAAAACTAATAAAATCCACGAAATTTGGGGTTCTGCCAAGCCTCTGATGTCATCAAACTTAAAGTTACAGTGATAACTTTAAATAATGGTGTAATAATGATGTAAGATGGTTTGATCATGATGTAATCACCCTCAAACCTTAAAATATTGATCAATTCCAGTGGATACGATCAGTACACATCTACTAGAAGCCTGTTGGACTCTAGGAGGGAGGTATTTACTATAAATAGAGCTCTTTTTACTCTATTTTCCTCTCAGACGCATCAAAAACATTAAATCAATTAAATAAAAGGTAATTTCTTTATTCTTTATATATAAAACTCTTATATTATTAAAGACCAAAGACCATCTTATTATTAATCACTACTTTTGTGTGATTAAATCAATTCTTTAATTGTTTTTGTCATAAATCTCTCTATAAACTCATTTCCACGTAAAATCAAGAATTTTAGTAAATTTTCTTTATTTTTATTGTAAATACAATTTGAAAAAGTTGTATTATATTCTTTTGGCGTAAAATATCTCAAAATTATTATCTTAAGTGTTAAAAGTAGGTTATTTCATCTTATTATAATAATTTCTCTCTTATTATTATTCTTAATAATTCTTAATTAATATAAATAGTATTTATATTAATTTATAACTTTAATATTGGTAATATTATTGTTATTAATTGTTTTTTATTTATAAAAAACAATTTTTTATGCCTTTATTATTTGTTGGTAACAATAACAAAGAGCTTTATAATATATTAATTATTTTATATTAATATATTATTATCATTATTATAATTTTATATAATAATAATTATATTATTATATTTATTTAATAATATAATAATTTTACCCCATAATAATAATATTTCTTTATTATTATTATTATTTTAATCCTATTTATTTCTATTATAAGGACATTCAGAGTACAATAAGTAATAAATTAGTAATTGTTTACTTATTGTTTCATAGTCAAACCTTACAGAACATGAGAGGTCAATGTAGGAGCCCACTCCTGGTAAGATGCAGAGATGATTAGGCCCCAGGGAGGAATAATAAAGATGGGAAGGAAGTTTTTGTGTAAGCATAAGCATGGTCAGCTGCAGAGATGATGAGCAGGCAGTGTGGAAGCCAAGTCATGTGTGAGAGTAGGCATGGTAAAGGGAAGAGATTAGTAGCCAGTGGTGCAGAAGGCATCTCATGCATTAGCCTCAGAATTCCAAACTGCTGGCTTGCACCCTTAGGTATAATTACCCAAAGATTGTGAATGGTGTTGATAAGGGTTGTAACTTTGAGTGACATACTTGTGTGAAATATTTAAAATTGGAGGTTGTCTTGATGAAGAAGTGACAAAAACCACAAACTTAAATGACTATAATGTGAGACTAACTTGACAGCAGTAGTATCTCATACTGACAGAAGTGTGATGTGAAATCAATCCCTGGTGAGTGACGCAAAATTTTCCCTGGTGTAAGGTTATCAACCCATAAAGTTAATTTACAACTTTCAAGTATTCAGTGAATTGAGATCTCTGCATATATCTTAATAATTAAAACTTAAATTAAGAAAATTAGCATTCAAAAGGAAAACTCCTATAGCATACAGAAAATATACTCAAAAAATGAATTAAATAGCAAGCCGTTTTGATCAAATAACTTTTGGAAATAATGGCTAGCTATATTGATAAATGAATATTCCCTTTCCAGAAATTTCACACAAACCCTTTCTTTATTCCAGCTTTCTTTTGCTACTTGATACATCTCCTACCATAATTTCCTTGAGATGAGAACTTTATTAATTTTGGTTTTTAAAAAATTCAAGAAATCTACTAAATCAATATTTTAAAATCAAAATTGATAATTTCTCCATGATAATATAAAAAGTGAAGGTAAATTTATATAAAGAAAGGGAAACAGAATTCTCCAAAAAATAAAAAATCACTATTTTCTAATGGTTATTTATATTTAAAACTATACTATTCATGCATGGTTTTATGTGAATAGAATAATGATTTTCAAATTACACAATATAATTTTAGAATTAAAAATTCGCCCATTGTAAGATTAAAGTCAAATATTTCAATTTCAATATTTATATTATCTAGCTATAAATTTAGAAATTGCCTTCAAAGCAGCTCATACGCTGAAATAGGGGTGAAATGTTTTAATTACATACTAAAATTTTGTGGGACTATCCTTAAAATGACTTTATCACCTAAATCTTGATGGCTTAGCTCAATTTTGATCAGAACCGCAATTCAAAGATAGAGCAAAAAAAGGAATATAATTTCTTACAAAATATAGCTTTCATGAGAAAAAGAGTTTCACTGGCGGATATACTTATTTATATTTTGAGAAAGTGCTCAAGAAATTTCATTATTTATTAGAAAGTTCATTAAAAAGAAAAGGGTTGAAATTTCACTATTAACTATATATGGGTTCCCACAATGGATCCTGAAAGAGAAGTCATCACGAATCTGTAATATATATATGTAAAACTACATAAGAAAGACCCCAAAGGTGGAAATTCTTGTAAATAAAATTATAAAAAGCAATAAATAAGATTAAAACAAAGTGAAAATGAAAAGAAGCATGTTCATTTTTGAGCTTTGACAAGCCTGAACAAACCCTGATAGTGATAAGACTGAATTGAGACTTTTTGGCTTGCATCTGTGGGATAAATTTCTTCCAAAACTTTAATTTCTAAAGTGAACTTCCACCCTATCTCCAAGTTCATTTTCCAAATGCAGCACCTGTTGTCAGGTTTAGCCAACTTGCTCATGGTGAATAGGACACAAAAATACAAAATTAGAGAAATAAAACATAAGATCATGGAATGTAATGCTAACTCATGATTGTCTTTATATATATGAGCTTTAAAAATGAAAGTGGTGAAGAGAGCTGCGTCTCTATAAGTCAGACGTTCAAAAAGTGACATCATCAGGATGGTCAATATATGTGCTAGAAAGTTAGTTATCCTTATACAGAGGTGCTAGTTAAAGGACAAAGAACAAATCCTGGGCCAAAAGGTAAGTGTTTGTTGCTTTTACTCAGTTCTCACAAACATTCACTGAGAATTGGGGCTTTTAGTTCAAGATGTTTATTGCTTTATTGAACTCAATAAAAACAGTGGCAGTAATAGCAGCTAGCAGAAAGACACAGTAAGTATTGTACATCAAATCTTGAAATACATGAATGAATATACCTGTTTATACTAGTCAATAATCTAATGAGTATATGCCTAAGAATCTATTCAGAGGTTCAGCAGCTGAGCCTGTTACAACATCAATAAACAACAGTAGTGAGTAGGTAAGTAAGTTAGATATGAAACAATCCTCATGTTTACTTATGAGCTAGCAGAACAGTGTAACTATCTATACGTGAGAATAAGCTAGAGCTAGTGGAACAAAATTATTGTAATTTGGAAAGAATAGACATATTAATAACTATACTACCCTCAGGCAAGAAGCATAATCCTTACCTTATTGCTCCTCCTGAGTGATAGGTTCCTGAGTTTGAACAATTAACCGTAAGCATGAGTGAAACCAGTGATGGATAATTAGGACGAAAAGTCATGTCCAGGCAGTCCAAGTTCATTCGCGTCTATTTATCTTGAGCACATCCTCCCTTTCCTTATTTGATGATGCCATGAGATTTCCTAAGTAGGCAGGACAGCGCAAATTCATAATAATGATCGGTGGGTGCATAAGAGGGGGAAAAATGATCTTCTACCCAAAAGAAATCACAAAAATCAAGCTACCTCTTCTTTACTCCTTACTTTTAAACTCCTCCTTGATTCTTGAGGTGTAGTTTCTTGCACATACTATTGACCTTTTGAGCTCCCAAGGGCTTGGTTAGCGCATCAGCAAGCATATCATTGGTTCCGACTTGCTTAACCATCATCAGCTTTTTCACAACTAGATCCCTTACATACTGGTATAGGATCTCAATATGCTTTATTTTGGGATTCAAGCTGGCCTGGCTGGATATAGTCACAGCTCCTGAGTTATCATTGCCGATTACTGGCTTAGCCACCCTTTGATTGAAGTCGTTCAGTAAGTAGGTCAACCAGCAAAGTTTCTTTGCACAAATGTTCATAGAGAGGAACTCAGCCTCAGCTGTAGACTGGGCAACAACAGATTTCTTTTTGCTCAACCATGATACTGGATTTCCAAGATAGGTGATCAGATTTCCGGTTATGGATTTTTGCTCTACTCGATCGTTGGCATAATCTGCATCTGCCCAGCCCATAAGACCATCACTTGAGTGGCTATCTTGGTTCATTTAGTGTAGACAGAGTCCACTACTCCCTTTGAGGTAGTGGAAGAGATGCTTGAGTTCAACCCAATGTCTTGCTGTAGGGTGAGTTGCATACCAAGAGAGAGTATTTACAGTGTAAGAGATGTCGGGTCAGGTGTGTTGGGCCAGGTAGTTCAAGCTACCAATGGCCTGCTGGTATGACGTAGTTGAAATAGGATCACCAATTACTTCCAGCTCCTTGTGAAGATTGCTGTTGCATGTAGTCTTGACGCTTTGACTGATTTCCATTTCAAAGTCCTTGAGCAATTGAGATATCAGATCTTGCTGGCTTAGCTGGACGATTCCTTTGGTCAACCAGTCAAGACAATAGCCTAGATGTTGGGTTGGTCCTTTTTGGTACTTAAGTTTCAAGATTGCATTTAGCCTGTTGAGGAAAAACACTCTCTCTTTCTCACACTTCCCTATCAAAAACCATCATCGACATGGACATGCAGGGACAGACTTTGATCCTTATTTGAATATAACGATTCATCTGCTCTTGTTGGTTTCATTCCTAGACTATCAAGAACTTCTACCAACTTTGCTTGCCACATCCTTGGGGCTTTCTTGGTGCCATATAGAGACTTGTTAAGTCGCCAAACCCATTGTTCCTTCCCAGGAATTTCGGAACCCCTAACTTGCTTGACATAGACGTTTGCGTCCATTTTTCCATGTAAAAAGGCGGTTTCAAGATCAAACTGATAGGGTATGTAGTCACGGCAAACAGCTAGAATTAGCATAATCTTAAAGGTTTCATTTCGACCGACCAATGCCCAAGTATCAAAATAGTGAATTATATGTTCCTGCTGGTTTCCCAATACCACCCAGCAAGCCTTATGACAATAGACTTCGCCAAACTCGTTTCTTTTACAAGTTAAGGGCCACATTCCTCCAATTACTTTTGTACCATTGGATGGATAGGGTACCAGTTCTCCTGTGCTATGATTCATAAGTGAATCATACTCCTGCTTCATGGCCAACTTCTAGGCCTCTTCCTCAAGCAGATCCGACAACGCCTGCTTGTATGTTACTGCATCTGCGAGCATGAGACAGTCTGGGGGCCTTCAATGATGTTCTGAGTTCTGATTTGACTTGATACATTGAATGGCGTGGTTTTGTAATAGGGAACATAGGTGTACTTAGGAGGTTTTTTGTTCTGAATTGACACAGCTTGGGGTGATGGCTCATGGCTTGGTGATTGATTCTCACTCGGAATTTGGGGGACTGCTTCATGATGGCCAGTAATTGGTGAGCTTGATTGAGGAAGGGAATCTTTTAACACTGGGAGATTGGTTGTTTGAGGAGGTATCTTTACTGGTTGCATTAGCAGGATGCAGGGGTCCTTTCTGAGCATGACTTTAGTTTCTGACTTGAGTTGAGAATAGTCGCAAGTCACCCTAATTTTTCCTGTGACTACATCTAAGACTCTTAGTGCGTCTGAGTAAGGCTTGAATGTGAGAGCCTTCATTGCTTGTCCAGATGGATTAACCTTGCTTCTGGGGCTCTCATTTTTGATGACAATCTTAATCCCGAAGGGTAGGAAGGCGTTTAAGTCATGTATAGGCTGAATTGTCAATGACTCCCTTAGCAGTACATCATTTGGGGAGCTCGTATTCAGAAACCTGTGGGGTAAGTGATTGAAAAGGAGAGAAGCATGGAGCGCTGCTTTGTCCCAAAAATTTATTGGGATGTTTGATTGAGCCAGTAGACATCTAACTTTGGCTAACAAGCTCTGGTTAAAATGTTCAGCAACTCCAATGGTTTGGGGAGAGTGAGCGGGGCCACACTCCAGGCAAATCCCTTTTGCGAGCAGGTTTTGCTTGAAGTTGTTGGAGTCAAACTCACCGCCTCGGTCAGTATGTATATACACTGGTTTGATGTTGAGTTTGTTTTTTAATTCATTTAGGAATGAGTTGATAAATGCTTCTGCCCTCCCTTTTTTGGTCATTAAGTAGATACAATTTAAATGACTAAAATCATCTATTATGGCTAGTACATAACAATAACCTTGAGAACTAGGCAGTGAGATTTCCAACGTATCCATATGAATCTTGGTGAATGGAGAGTGAGTACTTGGTAAGTGTCCGGAGTTTGGTAGTCTTTTAATTTTAGCATGAAGCCATACCTGGTATTCACTAGAAGAAGTGAAAGTTCCAGTGATTTTATTACTACTAAGTAGTTGTTTGGTATACTCATCACTTGGATGTCCTAGGAGTGAATGCCAGTCCCTTTTCTTTTCTGAATCGGGAAGGGAAAAAACACATTGAGACTGGAGTTTTGTTGCAAACAGATTTCCCATATGGTGGAATTTTGCAATGATTCTTTTTCCTTGCAAGATTAGGAAGGCTCCACCCTTAAATACGGGTTTGAGTCCATGGTCAGTAAGCTGTGACACAGACAGGAGGTTGACTCTTTGTTTGGGCGCGTAGTAGACTGGAGAGAGTTGAACTCCTTGGAATATTAGTACTCCCTGATGGGTAATATTTACCGGTTCCAAATAGGTGTTAACTTTTTTTTGCACCTTGACAATATTGGTGAGACTCCGTAGGTCGTTCACTACAGATCAACCAGCCCCAGAGTCCAAGTATATTTGATCGGATATTTCAGAGCCCAACATGAGTACTTCATCCTCAATAACATAAGCATCTGAATCTGACTGTTCAAAGTCTGCAGATGACTCCTTTGAGGATTCCGTAACAACATTGACAGTAGGATTTTTTGAGGTAGCTTCAAATCTAGAAAACAGTTTTTCAAGTTTGTCTAGTCTCTTCAAGGAATCATCTTCTTGCTTTGGTTGAGGGTTTCCTTTTCCTTTGCCGCGACCTCGGTTAGTTCCCTTACTTCTACCACGGTGTCCACCATGGGTTGGGTTTTTATTTGGATCTGACTTTTCCTTTTTGTCTAATGCCCTTACCTGGTCTAGTGCTGGGCCTCGACGGCAATGTTCTACCGCTACACAATTTAGCACAGTATTTAATTCAAAAGGAGTGATATTGTATAGGGTTGGAATAATTCCTGATAACTCTTGATGCTGATTGAGACTACAAATAAAGAAGGCAGCAGTGACTTCTGAGGATATGACCATTTGATTCTCAGAGTTCTGAGTGATAGATTGATAACTGGCATATGTTTTTTGGAAGACATTGATATGTTTTCCAAGGAGGAACCAGGCTCAAATTGTATTGAGATGAGCTTGAATAATGTTTCACACATTATAATGACAGAATTTTTACCACAGGTCTTGCCTAGAGCCTCCCAAGAGTCATAGAAAGATGTTTTGTTGGCCAGGAGTATGCCATGCATATCTGGGCTGACACAGATCCAAAGAAGAGCTAGGGCGCTCCCATTCCTCTTTCTGAATTTCAGAGAGACCTTATCAGTTTCAGATGGAGGAGAGAGGAGAGATTCGTGGCCTTTCCCTAAGATGAAGTTCTCGAATTGGCAGCTCCACTGAGCCCAATTTTCTCGGGTAAGGGTGATAATCTTGGTCCTATATCCTTCATCGTCTGAGGATGGATGATCGGCTGGAGTTGTTGTATGTTCAGCCAACATTTCCTAGATCTATTCTGTCTCTGTTTTTATTGAGCGCAATTACAACTAACTCTTGCTACCATGCAAGAGTTTTAGTTCAAGATTTTTATTGCTTTACTGAACTCAATAAAAACAGTAGCAGTAATAACAGCTAGCAGAAAGACACAGTAAGTATTGTACATCAAATCTTGAAACACATGAATGAATATACCTGTTTATACTAGTCAATAATCTAGTGAGTATATGCCTATGAATATATTCACAGGTTCAACAGCTGCGCCTGTTACAACATTAGTGAGTAGGTAAGTAAGTTGGATATGAAACCAATACTCATATTTACCTACGAGCTAGCAGAACAGTGTAACTATCTATACATGAGAATAAGCTAGAGCTAGTGGAACAAAACTATTGTAATTTGGAAAGAATAGACACATTAATAACTATACTACCCTCAGGCAATAAGCATAATCAATACCTTATTGCTCCTCCTGAGTGATAGCTTCCTGAGTTTGAATGATTAACTGTAAGCGTGAGTGAAACCAGTGATGGATAATTAAGACGAAAAGTCATGGCCAGGCAGTCCAAGTTCATTCGCGTCTATTTATCTTGAGCACATCCTCCCTTTCCTTATTCGATGCTGCCATGAGATTTCCTAAGTAGGCAGGACAGCGCAAATTCATAATAATGATCGGTGGGTGCATAAGAGGGGGAAAAATGATCTTCTACCCGAAAGAAATCACAAACATCAAGCTACCTCTTCTTTACTCCTTACTTTGACATTTAGGCCCTATAAAGCGCCCACATGGCGGGGAGAAGCAAGTGCAACGGTGACGGAGTAATCTCAATTGGTTACCAGTACAATACGGCCTAAGTTATTTACAAAACAAGTGAAGGACGAGTACCGTACAAAGAGTTACAAATAAAATTTTCCCACGAGCGCCGTGAAAAAACCAAAGGTAGCAAACAGGGCTAAAATTCAACAAAAAAAGGAAGAACACATTGATTCAACAATGTTACAGCTAGAGCGGACAAAACAAAATTTCATTAAAGCCTGAAACTAGTATGCGATTCCTGAGGGCGTTTTACAAAATCGTTGCGAGTTTTTTTGGTTTGCTACAATCGACACTATGGCCATTGATTGCGCCTTCACAGCTGGCTTCAGTCGTTATGCCATTGACGGAAGACACCTTTTCAACAAGGGAAGTAGAGGACGAGTGTGTTTCAATGGGAAGCGGAGCACTGCAAATGAAGTGAGAAAAGGGTTGAGGTTAGAGTGCTGGAATGGGCGAAGCATAGGTACAGAAAAACCAAGCACTAACGCATTCAACAAAGAAATGGCGAGGATGAGGGCTAAAAAAAAGGAATGATTAATTGAACAGCTTTTCAATCACTGCACGGTGACAGACTTGTGAAATAATTTACCAGTAAAAACGAGAAAGGCGTTGTGGAACATCTTGAAATGATTTAGCTGATATTATGAGATTCTGATGGTTTATTGTGGTGTTTTGAGCCTGGCTTTTTTCAAAGTCTTCTGTTTAGTATATACACGATCGGTTAAGGGATGTTGTGTGGATGAGCCGCCTGTAGAGGAAGTATAGGTGACTTTATATATCTTGAACCCAACCTTCAAAACGAGCCTGCCATGTTGCGAAAATGTGCTTTCGGAATGAAATCTCGCCGTAGACAAGCTTGATCAGTAGCGCTGGCAAATCGTACGGAAGCGCTAGAAGTGTGCGACGATTCGTATAAGTCAGCTTATAGTGATGGCTTGGCTAGTTCAGCTTGCGACTGCGGTCTCTTAAGGATGACGCAAAGGATTAGTGCGTTCTCACAATCGAGGTGCACATGTCCATACTGTTTAACATTTCATTAGTCACCACCAAATCCCGATTCCACGAATGCACAAGACTGCGAGCAACAATTTTCAGAAGCTCGTTCACATCGAAAATCTCCATTTTTGGGAAAAAAGCTCTACCATGGGAACTGGGCCACTAGCGGATTCATCAGATTTATTCCGGAACTCCTAGTGAATTTCTCAACCCAAAACAAATGACTCAAAGCGCAAAACGGCAGGCGCAGGAATTTTAACTGTTTTCCCGTACGGTATATCAGTTACGTTGCACAGTACAACAGAAGTTAGGTTCTGCCCTCCAGCCCACCTCCGAACGTCTATAGTGACCACCTGCTGGATTCAAATCAAGATGGTCAGCGAATTTCTCATCATCAGATATCCAAAGTCAATCTTGACGTAAGCTTTTTTGAGATCTCGAGCTGGCTGCTTGGTTTCCTCAGCAAATCTCAGAATTGTCCTTGAAAACGCTAACCATAACTATTTCCTCGGTCGCCGGGCTGCAATTGTCTTAATCTATGAATGAATCTTCCTTCAAGCTGCTTGGGGCTTGGCTTCTCAACCTCAACATCACGTCTCAATCAATTGCGATCTCTTGTCGATTGGTCACATTCTTGACCTCCAAATTTAGGACCAACCTGTCGAAATTCCTGACCCAAAACGCTTTAGGTCACAACCACACTCACCACTCCTATTCCCAATGTTCCTTAAGCTACTCACTACGTAAAGCCTACACTGATGAACTAACTTTATTTGTCACAGGGACCACACAACTCCCAATGCATTGACCCCTGAGTCACAAAAAGACAAGCTCACTCAGGGGACTGCATCAACTTAAAAGGACAAGGAACATCGTTCTTTGTCTCTCACTTAAAAAGAAATCCTTATTAATATTATCATTTCTTCTATTCGTCTCATTCACTTTCATGCTTATTATTAGAGCTAAATTACACTTCTTTTCTTTTGTTAATTAATAATTGCTCTTGTACTTCCTCAGAAGGTTGGAATCAGGTAGAGTGCTGAAGCTCTCTGTTGCTTCATTGTTGCATGTACACTAACCCATGTTTAAAAACAGCTACTTGGCTATTTTCCCTACACTGCTGTATTGTCTAATTTGTTGTGCTTCACTTTGAAGTCCACCTTTAGGTACTCTGTCTTATCTTGTTTCTTCTCTGCTTGCTATTGTGATTATTTTGTGTTAATTTAAAAAACCTCCAGTTCCAACACTTTCACACAACTGGCCTAGGTGGCCATTCCTCCTTTTGGTGCTTAACTACTCAAGGCATATTATTCTGCCATGCAAGGGGTGAAAGCCATGCCCATACTATCAGACGGCATGAGTCAATTTTGTATGTTTAGACTAAACAAGCTTTATTGATGGTGAAAGAATTGATATCCAAGTCGTGATAACATATTGTGTTTCCATATGAGATGGGGGGACCATCTTGTGTATTGGTGACAGCTTCAGCTTTTGCTCGTCAAGACTTAACCTTGCCTCCAGTGGTCAGTTTTGAAAAACAATAAGCTTACCTTGAGTGAATGTTGGGACATTTGTTATCAAGGCTGTATGCATTTCATAAATAGAGGCCTCAGGACTATAAAATGAGCAGTGTTTCTGACTTTTCAATGTTTACCAAGGCCAAGGCGCTTTCATAATATGGAAACCTAGAGGCTGTTTCAAGAAAAACTGTGTCTTTTAAGGATTGAGCTGAACATAAGGGACTCATTTTTTTGGTTAGCTAGTTCAAATAGGTCCAAAAATATATGCTTTTTCTTCTAATCAATTGTCTCAAAATATATCTCAGATTTTTTAACCCAGAAAGGCTTAACAGCTTCCATCTTGATCATAAATTTGGGTATATTTAGAATACTTTGTCTTGGTTGTGTTTGTGTCAACTTTTTTAATTTCTGAGGTGAGTTTGCGGGAACTCTTTCAATTAAAAGGATCATTCATCCACCAAAGAAGGGGAATTACGTGGTACTTTGGGGTTTTATGTTAATTTGTCTTATGAACTGCCAAAGCCAATTTCACTTCCCAAAGTAGTCCGTCTTTTGATTCTCATTCAAGGCTCTCTTCAACACTTGAACGACAGCTGCCTGATGTGCTAAGTGGATATGGTTCCTGTTGGAAGTGCTAAAGCATTTTGATGCTGGGAATGGGTCCTTTTAAAAAATGAGGATTGCATCCAGCCTCTTTGTAGATGTAAACTGTTATTTGTAATAAAATACAAGGCTTTCCTAAAGCCTCATTGAAAATTTACCTGGTCATTGGAGCACCAAGTTTTGTAGGGGCTGACTCAAAGAGAAATAAAATATGAAGTCCTGATTGAAATCAATCATTATAATTACTATTAATGCAAAATTCTATCACAATTGAAAAATAAACCAACAATTCCATTTTTTACAAACCCTGTTACTCAATTTTGTACCAACAAGAAGCTCATTGAGTCACTCTTTTATCTTTCCCTTAACTTGTTTCATTTTCAGTCTTTCTTTTTTCTATTTTTTTGGTTTTTATCCTTTCACCTTTTCTACCATCTTGGTATTGTTACTCTTCTCTTCATTATTTTAGTTAGCCACTTGTTGATCCTGTGGAATCTTAGCCATAGTTCTGTTTAATTCTTTTAAAGACCTGTCATCCACTGTCTAATTTCATTTTTTAGCAAGTATTATAATAAAGAACTAAACTTTTCATTTCATTGATATTTAGTTAGAATCACAGGAATGAGTCAGTAAAAGTACCTAAAGGTCGATAAAAAGTGTACTACTAAGAATAATAAGTGAACAAAGATGGAATGACTTGGAACAAAAAACAGCTAGAATAATAATCAAAATTAGTTCTGAGTTTTTAGTTCAGAGAGTGTATACATATTGATTGTGACTATACCTAAACAGCTAATGACAAGAGTCAGCTTAATGAGAGAAGAGAAAGGAACAAGTTAGAAGAAGGAGAGTAAGAAATGAAAAATGATTTGACAAGAAAGAATCAAAATTGAGTAAAGAGAAGGATTCAATTATTCTTCTTGTCAGGAGCTTAGAGGTAGTATTCAAATATTCATGAGTGTTGATGGTGGTTAGAGTTGTTGATAACTGTGGTGGCTGTGGGGGATTTTGGTTGATCACTGTTTCAGTTGTCTGGTTTTAGCTGTTTGGAGCTTAGATAATTTGTGATGTAGGAGTTTCAATCATAATTTATTTTTAAAACCCCCCTCACTTCTAAGGCATCCATACGTTGAAACAGTGAAGGCTTAGGAACATATTTTGTCAGGAAGTCTTCCAGAATGACTCCAGTTGGATTTCTAAAGCAACCAAATTCCACCCAATTTGACCTATTTCTTTACAAAGTGAAACTGGATATCAATGTGTTTCATTCTTTCTTCATTTACATTACTATTACCATTTGCCCTATTGTTGCAAGCCTGATTGTTCTTGTGGACTGGAATTGGGGTTTCACACAACAGTATACCAGCCCCCTGGCACCATTGAGAGAGCAAGAGCAATTTGGAGGTGAGAGCCCACAGAGATTTTTACTCTTTCTCCATGGGTGAAAAGGACACCATAGGAGGCTTTCTTGTCTTACATACAGCTAAGAACTGATTGAAGCAAGCCAAGTACCCCATTATTGATCTTTGAGTGAGTTGAAAATTATTCCAATCAGAATCACTGTAAGCTGAGATCCTAGATTTGGTCCCTTTCCCATATGACAGACCCAGATCCTGGGAACCATTAAGGTATTGTAAAACATGCAAAAACCTGTGCCAGTGCTTGATCCCGGGATTCTCAAGGAATTGAGAGAGACTTCTTACATCAAAGGAGAGATAAGGACAAGTAGAAGTTCTGAGAAATTTAATACTCCCTATGGCACTCCAACAGATAATACCCAAAGATTTAAACTCAGCAATGTCTTCCATCATAGTGGGTTCAAGGTGACAGTTCTTAATCATAGGTGTGGACACTGGCAAACTATTTCCCATGCCATAGAGCTCAAGGAGGGACTTGGAAAAATTCTTTTGGTCCAGGTTGATTCCTTCTTCTCCATGAATGAGGTCTGCTGCTCCAATGTCCTTGATTTTAAACTCTTCAGAGATTTGGAGTTTGAACAATTTAACTTCTTTTGCAAAGATTGCTATGTTTTCCACGTGGATGCATAGAAAGAGAGTATTTTCCCCATTTCAGTAAAAAAACACAGGGATCAAGGATACATGGGTTAAACTCAATGTTTAGAAACTAGCTTTTTAACCTCTTTTACCATGCCAATGAAGCTTTCTTGAGGCCATATATTGCCTTGTTGAGCCATAGACATGAATTCTTTCTGTCCTTTCCAAGACCTTGAGGGATTTCAAGATAAACAGTTTTGGCAAGAGGTGCATTCAGAAATGCATTTTTAAGATCTATATGATGAAAAAGAAGTCCATTTGAAGCAGAGAATGCAGTTATTGTTTGTAACAAGTTAAGCCTACCAGTTGGGAAATAAGTTTTGTTTAAATAAATACCTGCAGTTTGACTAAACCCTTGAGCACAGAGTTGAGCCTTATGTTCTGTAATTTCATTCAAATGATTCTTCTTAGTTTTAAAGACCTATGTTGTACCAACAAGTTTTCATCTGGGTTGAGCTCAAAAATGTCCCAAACTGTGAGATTCTACATCAATAAGAGTTCTTTGCTGATCGCTCTCATCCAAAATTCTTTGGTTAAGCAGTTTGAGGCTTTATTAAAGGTTCAAGGAGTTTCATATAGGGTTGTTAAATAAGTTCCAGATTTTCTAGAGTATGTGAGGATATTTTGTGGAGTAACATTTTGGGAGACAAAAGTGGGGTGTCTAGGGCCAATAACCTTTATGGGAGTAGGACGGCGATTTACTTCCATTTATGAACAGGGTACAGCTTTTTCAGACAGATAGACTTCATCTACCAGAGCTGATGCGGAAAAAACGCTTCGGGCGCCAAACACCGGGACTTCATCTACCAGTTCTTGAGCATCTGGTTCCAAGCTGAAGGCGGGTGGCAAGTGAGGTTAATCTACCACAGCTGATTGTCCTATTGAATCCCAGGATATGATTAAGGGAAGAAAATAATTTTCTTCTTTTTTTAACTGGGGGGATACTGATTCATTGAGCCTAATGTGCCTTGAAACCATTACTTTCCTGTCCAAAAGGCAAAGGACTTGGTAAGCCAAGTTGTTGTTTTTGTACCCAAGGAGGTTTCCTTCCACTCCAGTGGAGCTTATTTTTGACTCTCTGTGTTCTCTTGGAAACACAACGATTGCTTGACATCCTAAATATTCCAACTTCTTCATTCTTGGAGCAAGACAGGTCCAACGGGTATATGGCAACTGCTTATGTCTTGATGGAGTGAGAACAAAGTTTGACGGTAGAGAATCAGTTTGTACAGACTCTGCCCAATGGGAATTTGGGAGTTCTGAAGAATTAAGGATACATTGTGCCTTCCCAAGAATGGTACAATTGGCTCTTTCAGAAAATCCATTGTGTTCTGGGGTGTAGACTGACAAGAAAATATGCACAAACCCACACTCATCTGAGATTTGTGGAAAGTGTGAGTTCAGGAACTCTCCTGCTTGATCTGAGACCATCTTCTCAAGTAGATGATTGTGCTGAGTTTACATCATCTTTGTCACCTTAAACTAATTAAACAAATCTTATTTGTTCTCCAGGAATTGGATTATTTTGAAAGAGGTAGCATGATACAAAATGGTTAAAGATTATCAACAACCAGAGATCGAAGGAGGATAAATGGGTCCAACAAAATTGATGTGCACATAGTCCAAAGGAAGATTATCTGGCTCGAAGTGATCCTTGAAGGGCATTTGATTAGCTTTATTGAGATCACAAACCTTATATGAGGAGCTAAATGGAGGAAGTGCCATTGATTTGATTACAGTTTTACAAACATGGCCAAGAATTTCATGCCAGGGATTGTAATTCACAATATTTGGATGAGAAATTGGGAGGTGGTAATCAACTTTCATGAGATTTCTTTCTGTTCTTCCACAGAGTGGTTCTCTTCTCTTTGTGAAAAGGGAGAATCAATCTTTGTCACAATTGATGGTGAGCTCTTCATAAAAGAGTTTTAGTAGGCTTAAAAGATTATACCTTGATTTGGGTGCATTAAGTATTTATTTTTACTCAAGTAACCAACAGTTCCAACACCCTTAGCAATTATATTGTTGGAAAAATCTTCCTTGTGACTGAAAGTTTTGTGTCTTTAGAAAATGAGGTAAAGACGTCTTTGGAGTGGAACATGTGGTGTGTTGCTTCATAGTCAATGACTAACTGTTGGGATCTTGGATTCACCTGTACACCAGGCTGAAAGGCTTGGGCTGTCAAGATGCAAGCATCTGGACTCACATTCAGTGCTTTTCTTTTGTTATCTCATCTTTGCAGTCTGAGGTGAAGATTATCAGCAAAACATTCTTCCTACTTGTATGTGAGACACTTCCAATTTTCTTTTACATTAGTTCAATAATAGAGTATTAAGTAAGGCTTATTATTGGTAGATAAGACTAATTCAGAGACTGGTGCCAATGTACCAGGAAAATCATCTTTGGTCTGAAAGTGATTGGCATTTTGGTATACCTATACCAGTTTTTCTTAATGGACCACTAAAAAAGGAAACAAATATCATAATCAAAATGACTTGATTATGTAACCTTAAATACCCATATTCTATCAAAATTAATAATAATGAAATAAAACAAGTCAGTATTCTACTGATTTGATGAATTTTCAAATTTAATAATTCTGAAATTAAATAAAAACCCCTGTTATTTAATTTTTGTATTCTCATTGTGTATAAATTTTGAATGAATAATAATAATAATATAAATTATGAGAGTTCTATTATTGGAGTATTACATGGGGATGAATTTTCTTATTGGTGGAATTCAAGGAGTTGTGGTTAGATTTAATTCAAAATCTTTTGTGGAAGCCTTATTTATTTGCTTTTATTAAGAAGAGTATTGTGATGAGCTCTATTTAAATTACAAGATATTATTATTATTCTGAGTTAGTGAATGTATTTTCATTCTATCTTATTTTATTCCTCTTTAGATATGGAGCAGTAATAGTGTGGATTTTTTTGAGTATTCTATTGAGACAACAATTGTGGAAGAGAATTTCTTTAAATCTGAAGGGTGTTAATGATTGAGCTGAATAGTAGTGTTGATTATTATTGAAAAAATATAATTAATTATGTATAGTGTAAAGGGTAACATGAGTGATAAATGGAGTGAATTTATAAAACATTATCTTGGTGGTAGTTAATCAGCTCCAAGTTTATAAAATTATTAGTAATTCAAGGGAAATTAAAAAGGAACTAGTAGTCATATGCATATGCATGAAACAGTTTGTGAAAAACCCAAACCCTAACCTTATTTCACTCAAAGAATATAAATAGCCAAACCTTTCTCCTCTCCAGACTTCCTCCCATCTGCAAATTGTAAATTCTACTTATGTTTTCCAAACCCTTATCTAAAAGGTTAAATTAAAGTTTTTGTGATATTTAAGCTTAGTAATTGAGGTTGGTTGTTGACATATATCAAGAGAAACATTAATGTGAAAAGATTTTAATTTATCCCTCACTATCAGTCAGACTAGTAATAATCATAATTAATATCTTAATACTTGAAGCTCAAGAGTAAGTCATCTCTGGAGTTTAGTGACTAAACCTTAAAAGTAATTTTAGATAGGTTTAAAATAAACCCATCACTTTAAAGTGATTTTATCAGATTTTAAAATTAAACCTGAATTTTTCCAATTAATTTTACTCCTTGTTTCAAGATAAAGGAGAACCCCTTAAATCAATCAACTTTTTTCAAGATACATTATACAATTAAAATAAAACACATCAACCACCTCAATTAAATTAATCAAAATCATCAAAGCATATCCACATCTTTATTAATAGTAATCATATATCAATTCATCATTTTCTTAGCTGGAAATAAGTAGTTACAAAATTATTTTAATTCTTTTTTCTATACACCAACAATGTAAGGTTTGTCGATGAAACTCTTGATAATAGTAGCAAAATCAAGAGTACTATGACTGTCCTCAGTAGAAATATATAATATAACAAAATATCAATAATTTTAAAGATAAAACAACTTTTCATAATAAAATTTAAGATTAAAGAGTTTTTAAGAGGAATTTGTGGATTTTAAAAGATATTTAAGATGATAATTTTATAATATAAAATATATTATTGATGATTACAACAATAATCTGAATTCTATGATTTCAATTCTTTAATTTAAAATTAATGAAGAATAAAATAACTTAAGAATTACTTTAATAATAAGATTTTATAAATAATAAGACTTTACCTGTTTAAATTTCTAATATGATTGGATTGATGATGAATGATGGACAAAAACAGTGATGAAAAGACTCTTTTTATGTCTTCAGAGCAGCTCTCATAATTAATAATGAATATAGAGGGCGTGCTCAGGTCGAAACTGAAAAACCATACTTAAAAACAAAGTTATTAACTTAAGGCAACTTGTTTCTAATTCCAATTTAAAGTTACCAGTGTTATTCTTAACTCCATGTAACTTGAATCCTCATTTAAACTAATTATTTTTAAGTTTTCTATATAAATAAAATTATTTTTATGAAAGTTCATCACATGAACAACTTAAAAATAGAGTTTCAAGCAGAAATCTCTTAAACTCAATTTTTAAAGAAATCATAATTTTCTTTGAGTTTAATTAAAAGAGTAAATTTCCAGGCTAATTACCCAGGAAATCTATTTATAAAGGATACTTAAAATTTAATTTATATATAGATAATATTAAATTCTAAGTTGTGTGAAATATTCAATCAAATCCATTAAGATTTGGATTTTTAATGAATTTTTGAAGTTATTGCTATTTTTCCACGTAAAATAGCAATACACACCAAACCTTAGCTTTTGATAAGGTTTTGATGCTTGTAACTTTAAAGTTTTAAGCTTATTTAGAGTTTTTAATCTTTATTAAGCTTTGACAGTTCTTAAAACCTTGATTTCAAGCCTGCATATTGGGATTTACCCTTTGGCAGCTTGAAATTCCTGTCCAAATTGGGATAAAACCAGTTTAAACCTTAAGGTTGGATCAAAGTCTAATCTTAAAGTTTAAATAAGGTTGAAAATCCTCCAATACAGGTGGACAACCTTAATTGAATCATTGCAGATCCAAAAAGCTGGGTACCCCAGCTCTATTTGGTCTTTTTCCTTTGTCCCACCTTTTTGCGTGGATTTTGCGCTTTTATTTATTTAAAGCCATACTATGACCTTAAACCCTTTTAAATTGATCTCACGCAGGATTTACATTCTGTATGGCAAATCCTTAGCCAATTCAGTAAATATACACCACACCTCAATTTTAACTAAAATTTTGGTAAGTTTGCATTAACCTTATGCAACTTTAAATTTAAGCTTATTTAAGCTTAAATTTAACAATTTTAAAAAAATGTTAAAAAAGTTAGATTAGTACTGTGAGATTCTTAAATCTTCTAATAACACAAGAAATAAGTGTTTTTGGGTATAACACCTTATGGATGTACCCTAGGTTATTTTTGGTGTAGAATCCAAAAATGAAATAATATTTATAGCTTTGTTTATCCAAAAAAAGTTATACTTATTTTTTGTTATTTCTTATTTTAAATTCAACTAAAAAATCTGTTTAAGAAAAAATTAACTGTTTATAAAATCATTTTTGGCCTTATGGGTATGTTATACATACCTCACAGGCTCACAAACAACCTACCTCCCATAGTAAACAATAGTAGTAGCACTTTTAGGTTATAAATATAACGCAATACCCAGTCAATTGAATTTATTTTACTTGGATATATTTTAAGTTATTTTCCCTCAATAATCTTATACTTCTTTAAGTGATATCAAGTGCTATTTATTTCTCTCTCATATTGTAACTGTCTGTACTATTTCACTTAAAAACATAATATATATATATATATATATATATATATATATAAGAGTGTTTTTTGAATTGTTGAATAGTATGAATTATGTTCTTCTCTCTTGTTTATTTCCTTCTTTTTATTTAATTTCTTGTCTTTTTTTGAAATTATTTTGATGTAATCTAACCAGACTTTCTGGAAGTTTTAAAAATTATTTATTTGTTAAGGTTTTGAATAACCATTTTTTTAAGTAGAGCATAGTATTATTAGAGCTTGTTGAGTAAAATATTTTCTGATCAGGAAAATATCAATAATAAGATTCATTTGGTGAACTCAGTTAAAATAAATTAGCATATTAGGAAGGTAAGTCTAGATTTTTCTAGCAGATGAGCAGAGAAAGGGTTACAAGTCCGAAACAGATATTCAAAACTGTTTACTTGTAATTTCCCCTTCCAGGTACTGCCTCATTTTATCCCATGCACAGAGGAGTTCCCACAGCATAGTATTGAAAGTGATAGAGGATTTGATAAGGCGTTTTTATAATATCTTCATTAAGGGTTAGCAATTCAACAATATGACTAAGGTTTGGGTCTCCTGCAAATTTACCTAAAATAATATAAAAGAATATTTTGGAGGCATTTTGACACTGACAGAGTTAAATTCAAAAAAAAATCAAGTATACTTGATACACTGATGTAAATTTCCACAATAGTTGGCCTTCTGCCAATTTATCCACACTCAACCTTTGTTCATTGCTCTCTTCAAGGAATACTGTTTGTTGATCTTGAACCAGAGTAGGTTGGTTTGTTGCAAGTTTCTGAATCTATTACTTACAGAAACACTCTTCTATTTATTTTTGAAGTAATTGTGGTGATTGCTTCAAAACTCAACATGGTCCACCAATTTAATGTGGAAGGGGTTTCATCTTGTCCAATGCCTGTTTCACAGACATCTAAGAGGTCTTTGTATTGAAGAAGGAAATGCATCCTGAGATACCATTAGCTGTAATTGGTGCCAAAAAGAATTGGTATCAACAAAGTTTCCTTTTTTTTGGGTCTTTCCACCATGGTATGCCTTCTAGCCCACCTGTTCTGTTTCTTTTTTGAGAAAAGCAAAAGAACTGTAAATATATTAGAATGAAGAACTAAAGTTTTCATTTAATTAGTATTTAGTTAGAATCATATGAATGAGTGATTATGTCACAATGCTGTCTGCCAGACCTCAGCAAAGGGAACTCTTGCCGAAAATGCTATTAAACCGGTTGAGAGACCGATTAATACTGGCAAGTTGTAGATCACATTCCACCATGTGACAGTACCCCTTGGTTTAGAGCACTGTGTCCCTAAGTGCATGTAACTGATGGTATTACCCATGTCACCCTCATGGAGTTACATTAGTCACAACAGGAGCCTACAAGGAACCCCCAAGGGGTGAAACCCTTGTACGCCAATGGAGCAGAAAACCCGGTGATTTCTGGTTTTTTGATTGAGACCTCCTCTTTTCTCCAACCGGAATCAAACCCATGACATTGGTAGCTGGTTTATTGTCACAATGCTGTCTGCCAGACCTCAGCAAAGGGAACTCTTGCCAAAAAGGCTATTAAACCGGTTGAGAGACCAATTAATACTGGCAAGTTGTAGATCACATTCCACCATGTGACAGATTAAATATACCTAAAGGTGGATAAAAAGTGGACTACTAATAATAACAGTTGAACAAAGATGCAAAGACTTGGAACAACAAAAAGGCAGAATAAAAGAATAGTTCAGAGAGTGTAAGCATGTTGATTATTCCTATATCTGAGAAGCTAATGACAAGAGGTAAATTAACAAGAGAAGAAGGAGAGTAAGAAATGAAAGAATATTTAACAAGAAAGAATAAAAAGTTAGGACAGAGAAGGATTTGATGATTCTTCCTGTCAAGAGCTGAGAGTAGTGGTTGGCAAGCCCTTTTTTTGGCAGGCACACCAATGGCTACTTAATGGGCTGAATTTCTCTTGCCATTTCCAGGTGGGGCAAGTGGTGATTTCCATCAAGTTGAATATTAATTTTATAGTGGATTAAAACACAAAAACCAAACAATTATTTAAAAATTGTTTAATGAAACATAAGCATATTAATTTTTTGATAAAACCTGTGATGCATCCCATTCACCTTCATCACCATTTAGATTGAGTCCAAAAGAATCATCCTCAACATCAAAATTCTTCTTCTTTGTTTTTTACATAAGCTGAAGTCAAACAAGGTTTTAATGAAAGCATCTTTCCTTGATATGGTTGGCTCATTTTCACTTCCAAATACACCTTCTTTAAATGTCTCCTTCTCACTTGGGAAAGTAAATGAGTCATAAGCCCTCATTTGTTCAGATTCAGAGACTGAGGTGAAATGATCTTCTCTGCTTTCCCGTTGATTGTGGCCATTATCACTTTTTGAAGGAAATGTTTTAATTATTTGGAGTCTTTTGGTTGCATTGAATTTTGGTGTTTTGTCTTGATAGCTGGAATAATTGAAAAGAGGCCTTCAACCCCAGCAGCATGGGGGAAAGCCTCACCAATCCATATTGCCATCTTCTTAAGGGCACAAGTTTGGATGCAGTCTGGGATTCAAATCAAATAATCAACCAATTTAAGATGTTATTTGTTTACTGAAGCACAAAATATTATTAGTTATTATTCAATTCATTGGAGGAGGTGAGCCTTTCCTTTTAAGAACTTATTGTATCAATAATTCTAGTTGTAATATTGTAATACCTGAGAAGAAATCATCTCAGAATCATTTCTTGAAAACTTCCAATCCTTGGAAAGCTGCAATATCATAATAGTTAAATTGTCAATAGAATGTTTGCATGAAGCCATAATTTTTTGGTAAAGAGTGTTTAATGAAGAAGCTACCAAATAAACTTTGTTATCTAGATTCGTCGCTCTTTGGTGTAATATTTAAATGCAGTGTCATTGTAAGGGCTCATATTGTGTGAGCCTTTGAGATATGACCACATACCCAATAAGGTCACAAGAAAGACTCAGAATAATTATACCTTTAAGATAATTATACTAAAATTACTTAGAATGATTATACATTAAAAATAATTACTTCAAAAATACAAAAATACCATAAATTGGTACAAAAATTGGTTTAACTTAAAAACCAATGAATCAACATGTGAAATAAATTGGACCATTGGATTCTCCATGGTAAAATACACATATACAATTTTTATGGCATATCTGTAAAGTCAATATTTAATGAGTTATAAGGAATAATACCTGATAAAAACCATAAATCCTTATTTATTTCAAAACCCAATGAACCAACATGTGAAATAAATTGTACCATTGGATTCCCCATGAAGGTTCACACATAAAACAATTAATGAACTAATTTCCAAAGTTAATACTTAAGGAATTAACCTGAATATATGCACTTTTTTGGTCAACGCATATATTCAAGGATCATAGCTAATATCTCTTAAGCTATACAAGATAGAGTGATGAACCAAAAATAAAGTTACCACGTAATTACTGTAAAAACACATATATGAGCTTTATTTCACAATTTATAAACAAGGTTAAAGCCTATGATGAAATATTGATAAAAATCAACAGAGCTGTTGACCACTTTGTTGTGAAAGTGGTCCAAACTTGAAATAAAGCACACAGTTGGACTCTACTAGTTCATTCGTGAAGAATGATGTAATTTTTATTATTAAATTCAGGGTATAACCCCCTGAAATCATGATTTGAAGTTTAAAATATTGAATTTTGACAGAAAAGATGAGTTACAAGGAAAATCATCAAAATTAGAGTTTTGATGATGTAATGAAAGGCTCTTGGCAGCATGATAAGCTTATGTCAGGCTATCAGAATTCACTCTCTGAATTGCTGTAGTGTGTAAAACTTAAAAGCTATTAAAGATCAAAGTTTGAGCTTAAATTGAGCAGTTATGATCACCTACTGTAACCTTAAATTAAGTTCAACAGTCATATGAGTGATAAAATTGGTGAATACTATTAGTTTATGATTAAAACTAATAAAATCCACGAAATTTGGGGTTCTTTCAAGCCTCTGATGTCATCAAACTTAGTGTTATAGTGATAACTCTAAATAATGGTGTAATAATGATGTAATATGGTTTGATCATGATGTAATCATCCTCAAACCTTAAAATATTGATCAATTCCAGTGGATATGATCAGTACACGTCTACTAGAAGCCTTTTGGACTCTAGGAGGGAGGTATTTACTATAAATAGAGCTCTTTTTACTCTGTTTTCCCCTCAGACGCATCAAAAACATTAAATCAATTAAATCAAAGGTAATTTCTTTATTCTTTATATATAAAACTATTATATTATTAAAGTACAAAGACCACCTTGTTATAATCATCTATTTTGATGTGATTAAATCATTTATTTAATTGTTTTTTCTAAAAAACTCTCTAAAAACTCATTTCCACGTAAAAATCAAGAATATTAGTAATTTTTCTTTATTTTTATTGTAAATACAATTTGAAAAGGTTGTATTTATATTTTTTGGCATAAAGTATTACAAAATTATTATATCAAGTGTTAAAAGTAGGTATTTCTCTCTTATTATAATAATTTTCTCTTTATTATTATTTTAATAATTCCTTAATTAATATAAATAGTATTTATATTAATTTATAACTTTAATATAAATAGTATTTATATTAATTTATAACTTTAATATTGGTAATATTATTGTTATTAATTGTTTTTTATTAATAAAAAACAATTTTTAACGCCTTTATTATTTGTTTGTAACAATAATAAAGTGCTTTTAAATATATTAATATATTTATCTTATTATATTATATTTTATAATATAAATTATATTATTATATTTTATTAATAATATAATTATTTTTACGCCATAATTATAATAATTCTTTATTATTATAATTATTTTTTATCTTATTTATTTCATTTATAAGGAAATTCATAGTACAATAAGTAAAATATTAGTAATTTTTACTTATTGTTTCATAGTCAAACCTTACAACATTCCACCATGTGACGGTACCCCTGGGTTTAGAGCACTGCATCCCAAAGTGCATGTAACTGATGGTATTACCCATGTCACCCTCATGGAGTTACATTAGTCATAACAGGAGCCTACAAGGAACCCCCAAGGGGCGGAACCCTTGTACACCAATGGAGCAGAAAACCCGGTGATTTCTGGTTGTTTGATTGAGACCTCCTCTTGTCTCCAACCAGAATTGAACCCATGACATTGGTAACCGGTTCATTGTCACAATGCTGTCTGCCAGACCTCAGCAAAGGGAACTCTTGCCGAAAACACCACCGCGAAAATGCTGACGTGAGCACAACCATGTTGCACTGACGTAGGTATGAGGTCAGTGCAAGGTTGTTAGTTTTTATGCACCCATTCTCAGGATTTTCCATCAATGTTTCCCCTCAGTACCTTCACAAAGGCACACAAAGGTATTGTAATTTTGAAGTGTTTTTATTCTAAAAGATAATCCTCAATCCTTTCTCACGGTCAAAAACTAACAATGAGATTGTTCATTCTAATAAATGAATGCTTTTGTTTTGCTTTTCTCTTCACAAAACGTAGCATTAAGAATCAAAGAATGGGGAAACGATGAAAAGGGGAAACCTTACACCAGTTGCCCTTGAAAGTAAACACCCCCATCTTCCTTTCAAGAAGCTCAAATATTTCGCAAGGCCTATGCAATAGTGCCCGCATTTTCTCAATCAATTTTTTCACAGCCGATTTGTTGTTATTCGATGTTTCCCGGTGAGGTACTTGAAATTTGAAATTTAGACTTTATAGGAAGATGGTCACTCAGCAAAACCTACCCAAAAAATCAGATGGTCAACTGATGCTGCTTCCACATCTGTCTCAAAATTCTTGACTGTACGTTTGTCATCTCCGTTTTTTTTCAATAAAAAAAATCTCGTTTGACTTTGGCAACAGTTTTTTCATTCAATTTCTATTTGAAAACTTCTGCACTCATCAGGTTATTTTAAAACATCCTCTTTTAACTTCTGCACTCATCAGGTTATTTTAAAACATCCTCCTTTAACTTAACAAATGAAGTTTGATTTCATCACTACTTTATATAAGTTAGTCATCATATTAAAGCCACAACTTAATTTGATAACTGAATTTTAATTTTATTTCTCTTTCTATTAAATTCAAGACCGTTCGATCACGAATTCATCCTAGAGTTGTATCATGGAGGAATTCAACCAATACTTCAACACCAACAACTACGAAGTGCCACGAGCAAATAGAAGAAATCAACCTGCCACTGTCGGTGAGTGGCTGCACATACTTGATCAAAATGGCTGGATTTGTAAGTATCCTTTTTTTTTTGAATGCAAGGACTGACCTTTTTTCTAAACCTCAGTGTGTAGATTAGACTACTACAGTTTCAGCTTCGGAACCATCAAACGCGAACATAGATGAGCAGTTGATTACATGTACCACTTGGGGACCTTTGCAGAATGTCTCAAAATACTTCATCATAGACCAAGGGATGAACCGTGGTTGCAAACAAGGTTTGTGGGGGCAACGACCAGATTGGCGCACTACATTTGGGTCATGAATGCCCAATTTGACAACGCTTGTGATCATGTGAGACAAAGGTGACATCTCATAGTTTCTAACCAAGCAAGACTTATTTTCAATTATAACGATAGTCTACGATCAATTAGATAAACAACTTCTTTGCCTTCGGTGTGCATGACACTTGGGTGATTTGGTAATTGGCTTTGTTTTTTTTTTGAATTTAAAATTGTTATTCATTGTTTGGTTTTGTAATTCCATAATTGTGAGACTGAGTAACTGCATCTTTGAACAATGCAAAAAAATAACATGAAAAAAAAATTGAGCAGGGGTCAGGTGACGTTGTACTTCCCGCTTCTAATCCCACAGCTGAGGTAAAAATTGAAAGAAGACACTACTGCCAAAATCATACCTACGTCAGTGCGACGTGGTTGTGCTTAAGTCAGCATTTTTGTGGTGGTGAAAGGCTATTAAACCAGTTTACAGACCGATTAATACTGGCAAGTTGTAGATCACATTCCACCATGTGACATTAACAAGTAGTTAATGTAAGTTCTGAGTCTTTTATTTTGAGATGGGCCAGAAATATAAAAATGTTGAGGTTTCAGAACATGGACTTTTTAATGGAATGCTAATCTTTATTGAGGGATCTTTGGACTCACTTCTCAAAGCACAGGATTCACCATCCTTATTAAAGTTTTTTTCTGAATCATTGGGAATAGGGGCATCCAAAATTGCCTGTATGTATTTTGATTTTTCAATTGGCAATATTTATCTGCAGGTGTCCTTTATGTGAGCCATGAGATGAGGTGGGAATGCTTGAGGGAAAGCCTTTGAGCAGTAGGTGCATTTTGCTGTTCTTCAGCAAGAGGAAGGTCACAAAAACAAATGAGACATCGAGAATACCCTCCAACATGGTCCATGATTTGAGGTAGGTTTGATTCATGGAGCAGAATAATCAGAAATGTAATAGGAGGAATAGAAGGAAAGATAACAAAAAACAAAGGGACAAGGTAAAAGTGCCACTAATAAAAGAGGTTGCATAGAGTATAGAAGGAGAGAAGATGACGTTGAAAAAAAATAAAAATAGGAGGGAGGAATTTTCAAAAAGATAACTAAGTTTTGAAAAGCTTGAGAACTTTCCCAAGCTCACTAGAAATTAGGACTGCGGTGGCATGCCATGTTGCCAACCATATTTTGGGGATAGTGGCGTGAAAGTGGGGCGCAAGGCGGCGGGTCGCCAACATGGTGTGCCAAAACGTGCCTTGCCATCCACATTAGCTGAGAGGGAGGATTTAAATATTTGTGAGTGTTAGTGGTGATTAGAGTTGTTGATCACTGGCGGTTCTTCGGGAGTATGGTTGATTCGCCTTCTACCGTCTCACTCTCCTACTGTTCTCCACCTGTCGACCCCACTCAACAAGGCCAGGGATGACGATTGACAATAAAACCAAGCGATATCGGAAACAGCAGATAGAAAATGAGGAACTTCCGTCCTCTCTCTCACAACTCAAAAGTTATTTTCACGCTGGTTTTAATTATCGACGCCTTTTGAACTCTCGACGTAAACGCCTAGGAGGAGTGTCACAGGTAATTATGTGTTGATTAGATACACTGGTACTTTTGTTAATCATTCTATCTTTACCAATCAGTGTCAGAGGTGTCAGGCGTAGTTTAGACCAATTTTTGTTGTTGAGCATTCTTATTGATAATCAGGTAACTACTTCACTGTCGTCCCACATAGCTGTGTTCATTACTCATTTCTATGCTATGTTTTAGTTTGTTGTCTGATTAATAATCCTGTCATAAATATAAGTTGAACTTATAGAACTGATATTAATATCTATTGTTGAAGCAGCAGGTACTGTTGTTGTTTCTCTCAGACCGTGTTATTTTGATCGATTTACTTACCAGGTCATGTTTTAGTTCTGTTTTTTTTATTACTGCTACTGGTTTTCTTTAAGTTATTAAAGCAATAAAGATTGTTAAACTAAAACTCTTACACATAATTGATTTTTAACAGCAAGTTCTGTTGGAAATGGTGATTCAATCCCTTAGATTGTCATCCTAATAAACACTCCTTGCACGCAATTACGTGAGGAATCTACCCTGAATATTCTGGAATGAAAATTCCTGTCTGTTAGAGTGTAGCACTAAAAAGGTGAATTACGTTAGTTAAGAGTAATGACTGTAATGAATATGGAAAGAAATAAAAACAAAAATCTCACTCACGAGCGCACCAACAAATACATACCCCACAAAATGTTGAAAGTCAATACTGAACGGTGGATTACATCAATATACCGCACGGGAAAGCAGTTACAAGATGAAACACTCAAGTCCTTCATCTTCCTTTTGTCAATTTCGGCCGTTCTCAGCGGTTTTGCTAAACTTTTCATGTCAATGTCTTTATGGTCGTCTGACAATTTTCTGGGAGATGTGGTTTTTTTTTGAATTTCTTTAGCAAGAAGCTTCGCAGCAATGGTTTGACTATGAAACAGGCTAAATTTTTCAAGAGTTCCGAAGAGCCCTCTTAATGTAATCGGTAGCGCGAGCCATAATGATCACGTATGTTTTATTACACAAACTAAAGCAAGAAGTTAAAATTAAATCAGTATGCTTAGGTTTGCACCATATCTTGATTGCATGCATTTGAAATATATTTGGTCCACTTACCGGGCCATACTTGTGGTTCTGATAATTCGCATTTGTATTCTTCAGTGGTATAGACCCAGATAGGACCTTGCTTTGTTTGGACGAGGTAGTACCCCGTTTGAACCGCTGTATAATATCATTGGCAATTTGAAATCATTGAGAATGGATAAGCACAACATCACCTGAGCAATCGCAACTACTTACCAACTCCTTTAATGGATCTGCGAGTATATTTAATGGGATGAAGAGCAGGAATGGTTTTTCCCTTTGACGCAAGTGAGAGAGGTGTGCAGTTTTTAAAGTAGAAGCTTCGGATATCTTTTTCAGATTATCTAATCAGTTTCCAGCAGAAAAACCTCATAAGCTGTCAAAATTAATCCAGATATTAAAACACTAACCTTTTGACAAATCATCGTTAGGGTGACACTTACGGAGCCCAAATGTGAGTGGTGGGCCCTTCATCCCTGTGCATACTGTGAGTATCAAAATAATCAACTCATCGCATCTCCAGAAGTCCAATGGCTGAAGCAAAAACTTCAGGTGAAAAGCAATAATGAGGAAATACCTATCTCAGTGTGCGATGGGTTCATGCTAAACTCTTGGTCACAAATCTTAGTTTGTTGGAGGACATTGGCTACGGTTAAACCAAAATCAAAGGAAATGAAAAGTATCAAAAGTTGAATATTGAAATATTTAAAAGCCATTTTCCCTGAGATTTAAACTTTTTTGATTGATATGATTAGACGTGGTCACCTAGTTCAGGTTCCCCGGGTCAAGCTTATATCAAGACTGGTGCTCATATTTTCAGTTCATGATTTCTTAGATCTTTTGGGCTCTACTATAAGCCATGATATCCTAATTCACTATACGACACACAAGGCTTTCTAAAAGCATGCCTGAACGGTGGAGGGCGTCAGACGCCAGCGGCACAATCTTTGGCGGTCACACATGCACACCTTTAGCCTAACTCACCACTAATTAGGCGCTCTTGCGTACAGTATTTCAATCGAATTGTATCGTATAGCAGATAGCAGCTGGCGGGCTTTCTTGTCTGCGGCATGTTTTTTTCGGATGCAATACCATGACTACTGTAAGCCAAGCAGTGGCATCCAGCACAATAATATCTGATTGCCATGCATCGCAGGCTCACCTCGCCTTCCTCATTGTAATCCTCCCATGCCCAGTACACTCATGCTCGCCATCACCTTGCCCATGCTCAGGACTCCAAGATTCATTTTCATGTATTTCGGAATTCCTGTACTTCGTCAACCTATCATTCCCGTATATGGCCAAGGGGGTGTTGATGATGATTCTTTCCACAACGACAAGATGGCTTGCATCTATTGGCGCTTCTTGGTTTACCCACCTTTTTGAAAGGTCTATTGAGAGCCCATGATTGACGTGCAGCAGAGGAACTATGGTGACAATGGGAGCCAGCCTTGAGGTAATTTGAAGAGGCAGAAATTGAGGATGAAAAGCCATTCAGAAGCAAATGCAAGGCTGTGCTGTGGGCTGTCTCCAAGAGACGATTGTCTCTCAGAATTACTAATTTTGGTTGGATATTCTATTGGTATCGTGTGATCGTATTCAACTGAACAACATGAATTTGGCTTAGACATAGATTTACACTTAGAAGTATTATGTTTTTAGCAGTTATTCAAGATTATCAGCCACAGGTATTGAATATTTTGAAGTCAAAAATCAATTTGACCTTCTACCTGTTTTTCAGAGATGAAGTCTTTTTGGAATGTTGAAATTCTAAACTTGAAACTCTTCAAAATTGTACTTTGATCGCAAAAAACTTCTTTTTTTCCAAAAACAGAAAAAAATCAAACAGTTAAAAATATTCAAAAGCTCTTACAAATTCTTTTCCTCCAGTAACAACACCCAGATTTTATTCCATTGAAAACCTCTGAAAAAAAATAATGAAATTCTTTGGAAAAATATTTCTTTCCAAAAACCAAAGCATCCACTCTGTGAGCCTTAGAGGTTTATTTATAAAACCAAGAGACCACAAAGAATAAAAAAAAAATTATAATTAAAAAAACATTTTTATTTTTGATATAAAACAAAAATTAAATATAAATGCAAAATTTAAAGATAAAAATAAAATCTATAATGAAAAATAAATAATGTAAAAATACATTTTTACATGAAATAATAAATAGAAAAAATAATGCTTCTTCAAAAATATAAAAATTAAAATACTTTTTGAAAAAAGTTAATAAACATTCTCATAAAGTTTTCTTTCCAATAACTAAGCTTATGAAAATTATTTTGACATTGGATGCGTTATAACAAATTGGGTTAGGTCGCCACTGAGTGAAAATTCTGTAACTCAACTCTAAATAAGGTGACATTGAGTTTTGTGTCATTTCTATATAAAAAGCTGGAATACTCAAAACCTTTATTTAACACAACATGTGGTGTTAACAATCAATTTCTTTGTCAAAATTGAGTTGTGGTGTGTAGTTTAAGAACTATGAGGAAGACAAGTATTTTCAATTGAAATGTCAAAATGTGCATGTGTATTACCTAAGTGAACTTAAATTTACATATGTGGGATCAATCTTTCTAGTTGTGTAGTGTACCTATTCAACTGAATCGCATTTGTAAATGTTAAGTATCATACATGATGAGGAATTAATGAAAAAATAAATTTTAAAAATAAATTTTGGGAGGGAAAAGGCTTTTTAGTTCCAAGGGTGCCACACTCCCCCAAATTGCATTCTGGAGGTGTGGGATATCAAAATTCATGCAAATTTTCATCACTTTTGGCCTGGAATTGAGCTACAGAGTCAGTTACTCAATTGATGATGAGGGTTTTATACCAACCAGGGCAGTCTTAACTGTTACCAAGAAGGTAAAACTACCCCTAATTTGAAAAAACTTAGTAAAACCAGCTTAAACTGGTATTAAGGTCTCTTACACATATTATGACATGTTTTGAAGGCAAAAAACCAAGTATTACTGTAGCAAGGGCTTGTTTAAAAGACGAAAATGGGTAAAACCAGCCCTTCTTTGGTCCAAACCAGAGATTGATGAGGCCATGATTGCCTTTTATGTTTCCAATGTGTCTCTAACCACTAATTAGATTCAATTTCACCTTTGGAGTAAGAGAATTGGTGGGTATGAAAAATGTCTTCCTTTTCTGACTTTTCTCTTTATTTTTAAATCTTTGAGCAGTTGAGATATGACCACATCTCCAAAGAAGGTCACAGTAAAACTATATAATAATTATACCTTTAAATAATCATCTTAAAACCAGTGAAAATGCCATAAATAGGCATAAAATTTGAATTAACTTAGAATCTAGTGAGTAAACTTGTGAAATAAATTACACCATTAGATTCCTCATGGTAAAATACACATATATCCTTTTTATGGTATATCTGCAAAGTCAATAATTAATGAATAATAAGTAAGAATACCATAAGAAAAACAAAAATTCTTATTTAACTCAGAAAAAATGAAATAACATGAAAAACAAATTTTACTTTTGGATTCCCCATGAAATACTACACATATAACATCTTTAAGCCATATTTGTAAAGTCAATATTCACGGAAATAACCTGAATATATGCACTTTTATGATCAGTGCATATATTCATGGTTTTTAGCTTATATCTCTTAAACTATACATTATAGAGAGTTAAACCAAAAATGAGGTTACCACTTAATTATTGTAAAAATACATAAATTAACTTTATTTGACAAGCTATAAAGAAGGTTATAACTTGTAAGGGTTTTATTGAACAAAATCACCAGAGCTGTTGACCACTTTGTTGTGAAAGTAGTCCAAACTTAAAATAAAGTGAATATTCAGGTTCTACTGGTTCATACGTTGTGGTATTCCATACCAGTTCTTCCAAGGTTCAAATACACAGTTTCAAAGCTAAAACTTTGATCAATAAGAATAATAATATATATGTATATAAAGAAAATAAAGATAAAAGTAAAAAAATTGCAAGAAAAAGGAAGAGAATTATATTAAAGTAACAAAAATAGGTATTCCACTGGAATCTACATCAAATTTTACCTATAGTCACATATTGCCTCAACCCCATAATGTCAATAATTTTCTAGATATCATGGATTAAAGAAGAGAAATGATACTATACACTCTATACTAGGTACAAGAATATGCTTAAATATAATGCAGCTTGTCTAAATATTCAATATGAATAAGCATGTGTAATATTACATAAGTGATACCATTACTCTTAGGACATCATGTGTTACATGTCTTGACATAAAAAAACACTTACATATAAGCTAACATAGTGTTACATTACTCAATCCCCACTTAAACTCCCATAACCAAACATTACAGGTATTATTTACAAATTAAATTTTACAAAGTGAAATACTCAACTAAATACAGATCAAGTCGGTGAAGAAGAAAAATAAGGTTAGTAGAGATAAGAATACAGTTTTAAAAAAATGGTGCAATCAACCAAACATATGGTGCAATATGTGTATCAAATAACACCATTCCAAATTTAACCACCAGCAAAAATGTCTCAAGGCTGTGAAGAAGAAAAATAAGGTTAGTAGAGATAAGAATACAGCTTTTAAAAATGGTGCAATCAACCAAACATATGGTGCAATATCTGTATCAAATGACACCATTCCAAATTTAACCACTAGCAAAAATGTCTCAAGGCTGTGCATAATAAGGATAAAGTTTAGTTAAAATAAGAGTATAATTCAAAGAGTATGGTGCAATCAACCAAAAATATGGTGCAATATCCTGAACAAATGACACCATTCCAAATTTAACCACTAGCAAAAATGTTTCAAGGCTGTGCACTGACAATAATAAGGTTCAGAACACTGCAATCAACCAAACTTATGGTGCAATATCTTGATCAAATGAAACCATTTTTAATTTACCCACCAGCAAAAATGTCTCAAGGTGGAATTTTTCTAAGTCCCTTGTTTTTGGAAGGCTCTATGGAGGGCCCAAAAGGTATAAATAAAGGGCCTCTCTTGCTGTTTTTTCCCACATGCTTCTGATTCAGAAAATAATCTTGAGGATCAATCCATCCCTTCTCTAGTAGGGTAATCTAGTATTTATATTGAAAAAGCTCAGTAGCAAGGCTCAGTATCTTATAGTATTATTTATGATTAAGTAATGAAAGATATTTATAATATTAATGAAAGAGTTTAATATTATTTAATAGTCTTACCATTATAGTAGTAGTGTTGAAGTAGTGTTTGAATATATTATCATTAGTTATCTTATCTAATTTATCAATAACCTATATTTATGGAAGGGATATCATCTTACCCTCATGACTTATATCATAAGCCTTATAGGTATATTGGATTATATTTATATTTATCCTAATAGTATTATATTACTATTATATAATTTATATCTTACCCTTATATTTAACAAAACCACACTTAAAGAATTATCTTACCCTTAAATTCTTATAGCTATATTGATAGTATTATTAAATCACCTTTAAAAGTATTAGCTAGCTATCAAGATTATTATTAATATTATTAGTGATCTTAAACAATATTCTTTAAATATCTCATGTATTGAAAGAAGGAATACTAGAAGAATTAATTAAAAAGAATTATAATCAATAACAAGAAAGTTAAGAAAACCTAAATTATTAAAAAATATATTAGCTATTACCATTATTATCATAGTGATCTTTTATTGACATACTGATAGAGACTGCTGAAGAAAATTCTCTAATTGAAAATCCACAAAACTAAATAATTGATTTGTGATCTCATCAAAAGGGTATCTTTTTCAGTATATTTAGAGGGGCAGCTAATAAACCTTAGCACCCATGGTTATTGGCTAATTCTGAAATTTAAAACAGACTCACCAATAATTTCCCCCTCAAGGTACTGCCTATTATTTATCCCAAAACAAAAGGAGTTCCCACATCTGGTGTCCCAACAGTGGATTTCAAATCTCAAGTATTATTAATAAGATCACATTATAAATCTTAAAAATCAAAAAAAATGAAAAAAAAATGAAAAAAAATCAATCAAAAATAAAATTAAAGATTAAATCATTGTTTAGATCACAGCTATAATGGAGGAATCATCATCCTCAAAGAAGGATCTAACCTTAGAGGAAGAATTGGAAAAAGAGCAGTCCAGAATTGAAGAATTAGGTCAGGAAGAAAGTGAAGAAGAGGATTTTTCTTATTTAGAAAATGATGAAGAATTTGAGAAGAAAAGGTTAGAATTACAGAAGGCTATGGAAAGAGCTGCAAGAGGGTATGCAAAGAAGACAAAATCAAGTCAATTCTCACCTGAAACTACTGGGGATGAAACTATTGAAAGAATGCTCAGACCCCAGAAACCATCACCATCACCAACCCCAAAGACATTTGCAACATTCACACCAGGAACATTGCCAAGAGCTGCAAGATTTGCAAAAAGGGTACATATTACAACACCAACTCAGCAACATGAAAGACTTACAATACCTACAAGAAAGATTGTTAAAATAAAAGCAAAATATTATAACCTCAACTTTGATGGGAGTGATGTTGAGGTTTTTATCAAGAGAGCCGAAAAGATAGCATCAATTGAAGGAGCCAATGAAAGGGATTCGCCCATGCAAATAGCATTAGTGATGAATCAAGAATGAATCTTAAAGATTAAATTCAAAGTGAAGTAAGACTTCTTACTGAATAAATGGATAAAATAAGTGAGGCTAACTTAGATATGCCAAAGTTATCAACTTCATTTTCTCACATAAGAAGTCCTGTTAAGCCAAAGGAAGAGATAACAAATCCATTCATTACAGGCTTGAGTCACCAAGATAATAACCAAGACTTAATAAAGGGAGAACCTCAATTGAAAGAATGGCCACCATTCACAGGAAAAGGTGAATATGACCACATGTCATTTATTAAAAAAATTGACATGTTACAAGAGGATTATCCCATACCAGATGAATTAATCACTGCCATATTGCACTCATTATTTGAGAAAGCTGCAAAAATATGGTATTATGACATAAGGCAAATAAATGTGAAAAATACCTGTTCTTGGTGGAAAAAAGAAATAATCACCAAGTGGGCTAATGATTCCTGGAGGTACAGAATAGAAAATGCATTTGAAAATTCCTCCTTTGAGCCAGACAAGGATAAGCCTTTGACTTGGTTCTTAAAACAAGCTGAAAGATTAAATTGACTGTGCCCAGAAATCTCACAAAAAATGGTGCACATGAAAATACTTAAAAAATGTGGAGGAGAATTGGAAAATTCGCTGAGAAGCAGGTGCATAGAACCATGCTCCACAGAAGAGTAGTTCAATGCACTAGAGGACATAGTGACAAGGACAAAAATTGGCAGAGCTTGGAAGAACTTGGACATCAAAAGTTCAAGTAAACCATTTATCAAGAAAGATAAACCAAGAGAACCTATAAAGCTCAATACATCAAACACTAATGAGCAAAGAAAGTACCACAAATGTGGAGGTATTGGACACTTAGCTAATAATTGCCTCAAAAAGCAAAAATCAATGAAATTGTGGAAACAGAAGACTAAAATGACAAAGAAGAAGAATCTGATTCTGAAAGAGACAATGAAGAATCAGAAACTTCTGAAAGTGATGAAATTAATATAATTAATGCATAAATTAATAATATTGATTTAATATATGAAGTACTGGATGTGAATTCAAACATACCTCAAGTTGAAACATCTGACACAAGCCTGACAAGCATACAAGATGCTAAATTGAATAAAACAAAACCATAAAAAGGAATGGGATATACAGCTGGAAAATAAAGTATAAGGATTGTCATGGTTGAAAACCAAGAGGAAAAAGTGAACTTAGATACAGGAGCATATTGTACCTGTGTTGGTAAAGGTTATTTGAAAACAGTTGTACCAGATTTGGAAGCAAAACCCGTACCAATACAAGGAGTAAAATTTAGTACTGCAAGTGAAAGCATGAAGACCCTTGGAATAATTGACTTAACACTCATTTTTCCTCACCCTTCCCAAAGTGTCACAGTGAACGTAGAGCTTGTGGTAATGGACAATTGTACTAGTAAACATTTCATACTTGGAAAGAATTACTTGTAAATTTATGGCATAGATATCTGTAATCAAAAAGACAGATATTTTACCCTAGGAGACAACAACAAACAAAAATTTGGCTCCTTAAATAACAAAAAACAAATTCCAACTATTAAGAGTGAAGAGAAAAGCCCAGAGAAAGAATTTTTCATAGATGACCAAATTAAAGAGGTAAAATTCAATCAAGAATTAAATGAAAAAATGAAATAAAAAATGATTGACCTCTTATTTCAATATAAAAAGGCCTTTGCAACTGATAAAGAACGACTAGGTGCCATAATTGGACATGAGGTAGACATTATCCTTAATGTGGAAAAACCTTATACACCCTTGGTAAGAAGACCAGCTTACCCAGATAGACCAAGAGCTAGAGAAGCTTTAGAGGTACACATTGTAGAATTAATGGACCTTGGAGTATTAAGGAAAGTAGGGCATATTCAACAGGTGAGAGTAACTACACCTTTCATTATAACCTGGCATAATGGAAATTAAAGGATGGTAGGAGAATTTAAGGCTCTAAACACCTATACAACCCCCAAAAGATATCCAATAGGAAGAATCCATGAGACCTTGACACAATTGTCACAGGCTAAGTTCATTATAGCAATGAATGCTCTAAAGGGCTCTAATCAAAATGTCTTAACAGACAATGCCAAGAAACTACTGAGGATAATAGTCCACTGTGGAATTTTTGAATATTCAGAAATGCCATTTGGTATAAAAAAATGCACCTTCCCATTACCAAAGGATGATGAATACCATATTTCCTGAACAATTGCCAGAAGGATGGTTAATTATCTACATTGATGATATCATAGTCTTCTCAGAAACTTGCAATAGCCACTTAACAAGATTAGAAAGAGTCTTGAAAAATATTGTAAAAATAAACATGAGAATTGCCTTGAAAAAGTGTCATTTTGCATACAGTGAACTCAAAGAACTAGGGCATGTTGTATCTGGACTAAGTTTGGGCATAGATAAGAACAACGTGGAAGCAGTACTACTGAAGCCAATGCACCAAACCAAAAAAAAATGCAATCATTTCTAGGATTTTATGGTTATTACAGACAGCAAATAAAAGATTTTGCAAGAATTGCTAAATCCTTGTATAAGCTATGTGACCAACAGACAGTCTATGAAATAACTGAAGAAGGAGTCAAGGTATATGAAGAATTGAAAAATTCCTTAACAAATGCCCCATTTCTTCTAATGCCAGATTGGAAACTACCCTTTAAGCTATAAATTGATGCTTGTGGAGAAGGACTAGGTGCTGCACTACACCAGACAAATATCATCAATGACAAACCTGTTTAAGGACCAATTTGCTTCATTTCAAAGCAAAAAAATCCAACAGGAGCAAGGTATGTAGCAAGAAAAATGGAATGCCTCTGGTTACTGTGGTATTTAGAAAAACTACACTAGTATTTGAATGGAACAGTGCTTGATGTAATTACACACTGCAATGCTGTAAAATCTCTAGTAAACATGAAAACTCCAAAAAGACATATGCTAAGATGGCCAATTGGCATCCACAAATATAGAGAGAATATGACTATAGTTCATAAATATGGTACTATTCATAAAAAAGCAGATGGGCTCTGGAAAATAAACCTCAAAATCCAGCATGGGTACCATAGGAAGAGCACGATGTAGAAGGCATATGTGTTACAGATAATGGCACAGAATTCTTTAACCAAGTTAAAGAAAGCTATAAAATGGACAAAAACTGCCATGTCTTATGCCAACTTCCAATTAACGACTGTGAATACCCATCACTTTCATCAAAACTGGATGAAATATGGAAAAAATCATATGATTAAGGAAGATTCCACCTCCTTGATGGAATCCTCTACCATAGAACTAAACATAAATGTGTTATGGACTTAACAGATAGAACTCTGATAAACACCATACTATATGAATGTCATGATAGTGTTGCAGCTGGACATCTCTCAGAAGAAAGAACACTAGAGAGGGTAAAAACCTGCTCTTGGTGGTCAAACTGGAAGAAAGATATTGCAGAATACTGCCAAACCTGTGACAGATGCCAGAAAGCAAACATAGCCACAGGGAAGAAATTTGGAATGATGATCCAAATCAAGGAACCAAAATCCCCGTGGGAAATGTTTCACATGTATTGGGTGACAGCCTTAACTCCAGGAGGAGACATAAGTTATAATGCATGCCTAGTATTAGTTTACAGATACAGCCAAACCCCAATTTTCTTACAATTTCACAAGGATGACACAGCTATGGACATAGCCATAATGATATGGGATAAAGCTATTAGCCACACAGGCTTATTCAAAAATATCATAAGTGATAAAGACCCAAAATTCACTTCAGAATTGTGGAAAAACCTCCATAACCTGTTTGGAACAAAATATCATTCTCAACAGCTTACCACCCTCAAACTGATGGTCTAGCAGAAAAAATGATATGGACCTTAGAAGACATGATCAGGAGATTCTGTGCTTATGGCCTAGAATTAAAAGACTTTTATGGTTTTACCCATTATTAGTGTACATTAATACCAGTTCTTGAATTGGCATATAAAACATCAATCCATTATTCAACTGGAAAAACACCAGAAATTCTAGAAAAAGACTGGAATCAAAGACTTCCTTATGATACCCTCAAAAAGGACTTAGTGGATATACACCCAACATCAAGGATCTTCAAGTCAATGATTTACAAAGCAAGACACCATGAAAACAGAGGTATAAAAGATTCTTTCAAGCATGCAAAAGAAAGATGGGATAAAAGTCATAAACCACCTGCATTCAGAATAGAAGATTTAGTCCAAGTGTCAGCTCTAAATTTCAATAATATAAAAGGCCCAAAGAAATTGAAAGATTCTTTTGAAGTATCATTCTTGATAAAAGAACTACATGGAACTAATGTTGTGCAACTAGAGCTCACAGGTAAACAAACACCAAACTTTCCCTATAAGTCTGATAAAAACTCATAGCTTAAGTGACAAGGAATTATTTCCATTAAGAAATAAACCCTCATTTGAAATACCCCCTTTAGGAGAAGGAGAAGAAGAAAAAATTGTGAAAGTCCTCAAAGAAAGAGGGACAATAAACAAAAAATAAAGGGAATACTTTGTAAGGTATGGAAATCCAGCTGAAGAAGATGAATGGCTACTTGAGAAGGATATAAAAAATGCTTATGAACTATTAAGAAGGCTTAGACATGAAAGAAAGCCTAAAGCATAGAAAAATTAAGCATTATTGAGCTTCAAGACTAACAAAGTCTATTGGAGAGGTAGGAAAGTGATTGATATCCTAATAAACTATATCATATTGTGGTAGAATCTTTCTTGGTTGTAGGGAATGTGAGTCTTTTAGATATGACCACATATCCAAAAAGGTCACAAGTAAAACTCTATAATGATTATACTTATATCAATTATCATAAAACTAGTGAAGATACCATGAATAGGTACAAGATCTGAAGTAACTCAGACTCTAATGCGTAAACATGTGAAATAAATTACACCATTAGATTCCACATGCTAAAATACACATATGTCATTTTTATGGCATATCTGAAAAGTCAAGAATTATTGAAGAATAAGTAATAATAACCTAAAAGCAACATAAGATATTATTTAACTCAGACGCCAATGGAGCAAAATGTGAAATAAATGGTATCACTGGATTCCCCATAAATAAGTACACATAAAACAATTATATAACAATTCTCTAAAGTCAATAATTAAGGAATTAAGCTGAATATATGCACCTTTTTGGCGAATTCATATATTCATGGTTTTTAGCTAATATCTCTTGAAATATACAAGATAGAGAGATAAACAAACAATAAAGTCACCACTTAATTATTGTAAGACCACAATATGAGATTTATTTTACAAGTTATAAAAAAGGCGACAACTTGTAAAGGTTTATTGAACAAAATCAGTGGAGCTGTGGACCACTTTGTTGTGAAAGTGGTTCAAAGTTAAAAAAAGTAGATATTAAGATTCTACTAGTTCATACATCAATAACTATGTAGTTTTTACTATAATATTCAAGGTATAACCCCTCAAAATCAAGGTTTGAAGTTTCAAATATTAAATTTCAACAGGAAAGATGAGCTACAAGAAAAATCATAAAAAATAGAGTTTTGATGATGTAGTGTAATGCGCTTGGCAGTTTGATTAAGACATGCCAAGCTATCAGAATTCACTCTCAGAATAGCAATAGCTTGTATAACTTGAAAAGTATTAATGATCAGAGTTTAAGATTAAAATTGATCATTTATGATCACTCACTGTAATCTTATTTTAAGTTTAACAGCTATATATATGATAAAACTGGTGAATACTATTAGATTCTGATTAATACTAATAAAATACACGAAGTTTAGGCTTATGCCAAGCCTATGATGTCATCAAAGTTAGAGTTATAGTGATAACTCTAAATAATGGTGTAATAATGGGATAAGATGGTTTGATCATGACGTAATCATCACTAAACCTTAAAATACTGATTATTTCCATTGGATACCATCAGTACACGACTATTAGAAGCCTACTGGACTATAGAAGAAAGGTTTCTACTATAAATAGAGCTCTTTTAACTCTATTTTCCCCTTAGACACATAAAAAACAATAAAACAATTAAATCTAAAGGTAAAATCTTTGTTCTTTATATATAAATTTTATATATTATCAGGGACCAAAGGTAAACTTTCTTCTAAAAATCATGTTTGATGTGATTACTTCAATTTTTCACTGTTTTTGTTATAATTCTCTCAAAAATCTCATTTCCACATAAAATCAAGAAAATTTGTAATTTCTCTTATTTTTATGTTTAAATACAATTTAAACAAGTTTTATTTACCCTCTTTGGAATAAATCCTTCCAAAAGTATTATATTAAGTGTCAAAAATAGGTTATTTTTTCTTATTATGACAATTTCTCTATATTATTAATATTAATAATTCTTCTATTAATATAAATAGTATTTACTTGAATATTAGTAATATTTTGGTTATTATTTGTTTTTTATTAATAAAAAAAAATTTTCTATGCTTTTATTATTTGTTGGTAACAATAATAAAGTGCTCTTAAATATATTAATTATTAAATATTAATATATTTATTTATTGTATTATTCTTTCATAATATAAATTATACTATATTTATTTATTAACATAATTATTTTTATGCCATAATTATAATAATTCTTTATTATTATATTTATTTTTATCTTATGTATTTTATTTATCAGGACATTCAGAGTACAATGGATATAATATTAGTAATTTTTACTTATGGTTTCATAGTCAAACTATACACATCCAAAGGGGATATGGCAGCTGGTTGTGCCTTGATGGAGTGAGAACAAAGCTTGACAGGAGGGGCGCAGTGCTTACAGACTCTGCCCAATGGGAATTTGGGAGTTCTGAATAATTCAGGATACATTGTGCCTTCCCAAGAATGGTACAATTGGCTCTTTCAGCAAATCCATTGTGCTCTGGGGTGTATACTGACAAGAGAATATGCACAAACCCACACTCATCTGAAAGCCTTTGAAAGTGTGAGTTAAGGAACTCTCCCCCTTGATCTGAGATCATCTTCCTAAGTAGAGGATTGTGCTGAGTTTCCATCATCTTTGTCACCTTAAACTGATTAAACAAATCTGATTTGTTCTCCAGGAACTGGATGATTTTGAAAGAGGTAGCGTGATACACAATGGTTAAAGATTATCAACAACCAGAGCTTGAAGGAGGATAAATGGGTCCAGCAAGATTGATGTGGACACATTCCAAAGGAAGATTTGCCAGCTCAAATTGATCCTTGAAGGGAATTTGATGAGCTTTATTGAGATCACAAACCTTTCATGAGGAGCTGAATGGAGGAAGTGCCATTTATTTTTTTACATCTTTACTAAAATGGCCAAGAATTTCATGCCAGGGATTTTCCTTCACAATCATTGAATGAGAAATTGGGAGGTGGTAATCAACTTTCATGAGATTTCTTTCTGTTCTTACTCACAGGAGTTCTATTCTCTTTTTGACAAGGAAGAATGAATTTTTGTCACAATTAATGGTGAGCTCTACATCAAAGAGTTTTAGTAGGCTTACAACATTACAGCTTGATTTGGGGGCATTAAGTATTCATTGTTCCTCAAGAAACCAACCGTTCCAAAACCCTCAGCAATTAGATTTCTGGACGAATCTCCCTGGTGACTGGAAGTTTTGTGTCTTTAGAAAATGAGGTAAAGATGTCTTTTGAGTGTAACATGTGGTGTGTTTCTCAACAGTAAATGAATAACTGTTGGGATCTTGGATTCACCTGTACACCAGTTTGAAAGGCTTGGGATGTCAATATGTGAGAAGCTGGACTAACATTCAGTGCTTTTCTTTTGTTATCTCATCTTTGCAGTCTGAGGTGAAGATAATCAGTAAAACATTCTTCCTTCTTTTGTGAAAGACACCTCCAGTTTTTTTACATTTGCGCAATAATAGAGTATTCAGTAAGGCTCATTATTGGTAGATAAGACTAATGCAGAGACTGGTGCCAATGTCCCAGGAAAATAATCTTTGGTCTGACAGTGATTAGCATTGTGGTATAAATATACCAGTTTTGCTTAATGGAAGACTAAAAAAGGAAACAAATATCATAATCAAAATAGCCTGATTGTGTAACCTTAAATACCCATATTCTATAACAAAACAATAATGAAAAAAAACAAGTCAGTATTCTACTGATTTGATGAATTTTCAAATTTAATAATTCTGAAATTCAATAAAAAACCCTGTTATTCAATTTCTGTTTTCTAATTTTTTATAAATTTTGAAGGATTGATAATAATAATATAAATTATGAGAGTTTTATTATTGGAGTATTACATGGGAATTAATTTTCTTATTGGTGGCATTTCTGGAGGTGTGGTTAGTTTTAATTCAAAATCTTTTTTGGAGGACTTATTTAGTTTCTTTTATTAAGAATAGTATTGTGATGAGCTCTATTTAAATTAAAAAAATATTATCATTATTCTGAGTTAGTGCATGTATTTTCATTCTATCTTATTTTATTCCTCTTTTGATATAGAATAGTAATAGTGTGGATTTTTTTTGAGTATTCTATTGAGACAATGATGGTGGAAGGCCATTGCTTAAAATTTGAAGGGTGTTGATTACTGAGTTGAATAGTAGTGTTGATTAGTTTTGAAAAAATATAATTATCAATGTATAGTGCAAAGGTTAAAATGAGTGATAAGTGGAGTGAATGTATAAAACATTATCTTGGTGGTAGTAAATCAGCTCTTTGGCTATAAAATTATTAGTAATTAAAGGGAAATTAAAAAAAAACCAGTATTCATATGCATATGCATGAAACAGTTTGTGAAAAACCTAAACCCTAACGTTATTTCACCTAAAGAATATAAATAGCCAATCCTTTCTCCTCTTCAGACTTCTTCCCAACTGGAAATTGTAACTTCTACTTATTTCTTCCAAACCCTTATCTAAAAGGTTAAATTACAAAACGTTTTCCTATTTAAGCTTAGTAATTGAGTTTGGTTCTTGACATAGATCAAGAGAACCAATAGTGTTAAAAGATTTCAATTTACCTCTCACTATCAGGCAGAATAGTAATACTCATAATTAGGATCTTAATACTTGAAGCTCAAGAGTAAGTCATCTCCGGAGTTTAGTGACTAAACATTAAAAGTAATTTTAGATAGTTTTAAAAGAAGATCATCACTTTAAACTAATTTTATCAGATTTTAAAAGCAAACCTGTATTTTTCCAAGTAATTTTACTACTTTTTCCAAGATAAAGGAGAAACCCTTAAATCAATTAAATTTTATCAAGATACTTTTTAAAATTAAAAAAAACACATCAACCACCTCAATTAAATTACTCAAAATAATCAAAGCATATTCACATCTTTATTAACAGTAGTCATATATCAATTCATGATTTTCTTAGCTGGAAATAAGTAGTTACAAAATTATTTTAATTTTTTTCTATACACCAACAAGCTACCTCTCATAGTCAACAATAGGAATAGCACTTTTAGGTTATCAATATAACTCAATACCAAGTAAATCGAATTTGTTTTACCTGGATATATTTTAAAGTATTTTCCCTTAATAATCTTATAATTATTGAAGTGATATCAAGTGCTATTTATTTCTCTCTCATATTGTAACTGTCTGTACTATTTCATTTAAAAACATAATATATATATATATATATAAGAGTTTTTTGAATTGTTGAATAGTATTAAGTGTGTTCTTCTCTCTTGTTTTTTCCTTCTTTTTATTTAATTTCTTGTCTTTTTTAAAATTATTTTGCTGTAATACAACCAGATTTTGTGGAAGTTTCAAAAAGTATTTATTTGTAAAGGTTTTAAATGAACATTTTTTAAGCAGAGCATAGTCTTATTAGAGATTGTTGAGTAAAATATTTTCTGATCAAGCCAATATCAATAATAAGATTGATTTGGTGAACTCAGTTGAGATGAACTAGCATATTGGGAAGGGAAGTCTAGATCTTCCTAGCACATGAACCAAGAAAAGCTTACAAGTCCAAAAACGAAATTCAAAACTGTTTACTTGTAATTTCCCCTTCCAGGTACTGCCGCCTTTTATTCCACAGTGTATTATTGAAAGTGATAGAAATTTGATAAGGCTTTTCAATAATGTCTTCATTAAGGGTTAGCAATTCAACAACATGATTAAGTTTTGGGTGTCAGGATGAGTCTATGATAAAGGTGTATATAAGTATTTACAGGCTTTAACTATGACTCTGACACGGTAAAAATAGCTTCAAAAGATAATAAAGTTGATAATAAATGATTAAATTAAGATATTAAGGGCTTTACTATAGAGATATAGTGGTGGTGAGCGCTGTTGAAAGCCCTGGGTGCAGCTTTACCTGTTGGGTTACAATAATAAAGACTACAATACTTTTAATTTAAGAGTATACCTGATTATTAACCAAGAGTAAAAGTGTTTTTGACAGTTTACTACGTAGGTTATTCAAGAGCAGGATGAGGAAAGCTATTCTGGCTGTGAAAAGCCTCCTTTTTATCTTGAAATGGGGTGGAAAGGGTGCTAGACCTTTCCACGTAGAGGAAGTGAAGATTTTTTCACTTTCTATTACTGGCTTGTGGCTTGCAAAAAGCCTGTATAACCTGTATGGGGCTCAGATGTGGCTTTGAAACCACATCTGGGCGGTTTTCACCAATACAGGGTGAAAATTTTCATCTGGGGACCTCACAGCCTGATTCTGACGTGTATGATGCGTAGAATGCTGTACAGAAGCTCTATGGGACCCCAGTATTGACTGACTTCTGAGGTATCAAAGTAAAAACATGCTTCTTCGTCTATTTGACACCTCATATTCATGGTTATGGGATATTATCCCATGGTAAGGCTGTATATGACAGCAGGTGGTATGTTGACCTTAAAACAGCCATAACTTTGTCAATTCTTGAGATATCAACCTCAAACTTGGTTCAGGGTGTAGCACTGTATGTGCTCTACACAATGGTACCTCATTTGATATGGGTATCATTAAATATGGCAAAGTTATCCCATGTACAGGATTTCTGTACATTTGCGTGTTTTGGGCAAAAAGCTGTATTGAGCTTGTTTGCCCCATAGCTTTTGTTCTAGTTGAGCTATGGGGAAATGGATGAGACCATCAGATAGCCCTGATTGTGCTCTTTCCAAAAATACCCCACTTCAGGTATCCCACACTAAAACTGTAGAAGTTAGATGAGAGGTGAATGTTTTGTTCACCCTTATTTGGCCTGAAATTGACCATAACTCCAGTAATATTGGTGCTAGCTCAGTTTGGCTGGTACCATTGGATAGCCTTGGCTTAGAGCTTCATTTTGAATACCCATGTGATTGGGTTAAGCCTCTCCTTCTAGATTTTAGATGAGAGGTGAAAATTAAGGTTTATGCTCAGCAATAACTTTGAGCAGGAATAACTTTGTTATTTCTTGTCCTATGGTGATGGGACTTATATTTTCAGAAAGAGGTGAGTTTCCTCTTTCTTTTGATACCTTTTGAGCTTATCTGGCTCAGCTCCATGTTTTGGTGGTATCTTGGCTATACCATTGGTTTATTGTATTTTGGCTGTCATGCTTGTGCTCTGGTTTTGAGTCACAGGCTGAAATACCCTCCCTCTAAAAAAGGCTCATCATTGATGAGACTTCTCAGTCCTCCTAGAGGCTCTGAATCTCCTTAGATGAAGGTTCCCATCTGGTATTGCGTCCTCTGCCAACCATTTGTCTTTATCTGCTGTCTGGTTCTTGAATCTGACTAGGTATTGTCTTTGATCCTTCCCATTCAGTCTGATCTTCCTGGCCCTGATGATCTTACTCACAGGTCCAGGGGAGTCCTCCACTTCCACTATCTCTTGTGGTGTGGGGTTCTTTCTCCTTGAGGGGAATTTGTCCTCCTCTGTCTGGAAGTATGGTTTGACCAAACTCACTGGAAAGACTGGATGTTTCCTTGAAAACTCCTCAGTGAGTTTGACTTCCACTGAATTTCTTCCTATCAACTTAATGAGAGTAAAAGGTCCTACAAATGATTCTTCCATCTTTTTAGGTGCTTTGAGATTGTTGAAGTTCAGTGTAGACACTAGCACCTGGTCCCCTTCCTTGAAGTCAGGTTCCATATGTGATTTGTCCCACCTCTGCTTATTGTATTCTTTTGCCTCAGCTATGCATTTGGCAGCTGTGTCACAGGCCCTTTTCCACATATCATGGAAGTCTTTGGCTGTGGGGTGGATAGTCAGGAGATTTTTCTTCAAGTGATCCACAGGTAACAGGGGGTTCCACCCTTTCTCCACCAGTGCAGGTGTTTTACCTGTGGTGGAGTGCTGGCTTGTATTATAAGCCAGTTGGACTGCTGGTAAGAGGGTAACCCAATCATGGGTGTATCCCTCAAGGTCCTTGTATTCCATGCCATAGGCACAGAATCTTCTGAGGATGTCCTCCATTGTTTGGATCATCCTCTCAGCTAGGCTCTCTGTTTGTGGATGGTAGGCTGTGGAAAAAGAAAGTTTGGTACCAAGAAAGTCATATAAGTTAGTCCAAAATTCAGATGTGAATTTTGGGTCCCTATCACTAATGATGATCTTAGGGACTCCACAGGTATATATGAGGTTATTCCAAAACAACAGAGCAGTATCCATGGCTGTGTCTTCCTTATGGAATGGTAGACACCTCATGCTCTTGCTAAACCTATCAACTATGATCAAACAGGCATTATAGTTTTCTTTGCCCCCTGGGACAAGTCCTGTTACCCAGTCCATGTTGATGGTTTCCCATGGGTGTTTGGGTTCTTCTATGTGTTGAAGCAAGCCATACTTCTTCCCATGTTTCCTATTTGCCTTTTGGCATCTTTCACAAGTGTTGATGTATTCACTCAACTCTTGTTCCCACTTGGGCCACCAAGCTGTGCTTGCTACCCTCTCTTTGGTCCTGTCCTCACTCATGTGTCCCATATAGGGGCAGTCATGGCATTCTTGTAGGATCAATGAGATGTGGTCTCTGTCTACCACTGTGAGTGAACTTGTGTGCTTTTCTCTGTGGTAGAGCAGGCCATCTATAAGAAAAAACCTATTGTCCTTATAGGCCCTCAACAAGGGTTCTTCCAGCTGGGTTTCCAGTTCTGGGCTCCTGTACTTTTGTTGAAGGAGTTGGAGTAGTATGCTACACTGTTTGTGTTTGGCATAAGACTTCTGTACTGCACTCAGTGTGCAGTTCTGAGGAGCTTATTCCCACTATGGGAGTTTCTGTCCCTTCTGAGTCAGTGTTCCCACTGTCAAGGGTACCACTTTCTGGTGCCCATTCAGAAAGTCTGAAGTTCTTCCTCCTATCTATTTCCATGAAATGGATAGGGATTTTTGCTGCAACTTCTTCGTCATAAGCTGGATTGCCTTTGACATTGTCCAGTGGCCATCTGCTGAGGCCATCTGCATTGGTATGGCTTTTACCTTCCTTGTATATGATGGTCATGTTCCCTCTATACTCCTGGATGGCTATTTGCCATCTCAGCATATGTCTATTTGTAGTCTTCATGTTTAGTAAAGACTTCAAGGCTGTTCAGTCTGTGTAGACTTCAAAGACTGCACCCTCCAAATAATAATGGAGTTTTTCTAGAGCCCAGACTAGACATAGACACTCAGTCTGGGTGGCCCCTTACCTGGCTTCTGAATCTTTCAGCTGCCTAGAGATGTAACATATTACACCCTCTCTTGGTTCACCATCCACAATTTGTCTTTGGTGAAGGGCTGCTCCTAAGCCTTGGCTGCATGCTGCATCTATATATAACTTGAATGGTAGTTCAAAGTCAGGTAAGATGAGCACTGGTGCATTGGTGGGTTCATATTTGATTCTCTCAGATGCATCCCTCCTTTCCTTGGTTATTTCAAAAACTACATCTTTTGAACATAACTTGTATAAACTACTAGTTATGTGTTCAAAACTTTTGATATGGTTTCTATAGTAGCTAGAAAACCCAAGGAAAGATTGCATCTCTTTGATGTTCTTTGGTACTGGTTTTTGCAGTACTGCTGCTACTTTGTTCTGGTCAATTGCCAGACTAAGACCTGAGACTTTATGTCCTAGAGCTAGTAGCTCTTGTTGGCCAAAATTACACTTTTTGAGTGAAATTTTCAGATTAATGGGTATACATTTACTTAGAACTCTGTCTATGTATTGTACATGGTCTTCCCATGTCTCTGAGTATATAATGATATCATCAATATATACTACCATCCAGCCTTCCATTATTTCTTCTTGAAATATGGTGTCCATCATCCTTTGGAAGTGGGCTGGTGCATTTTTAATGCCAAATGGCATCCTGGTGTACTCATATATACCCATATGGCATATTATCCTGAGTAACTTCATGGAGTTTGGTTTAACTCCATTTTGGTGGAAGCCTTTCATACAATCCATTTTGGTTATATATCTGGCCTTGGCCAGTTTATCTAAGGCATGGGGTATCCTTGGTATAGGGTACCTGTCTGCTTTTGTGTAGTTATTCAGGGATCTGAAGTCTCCACACAGTCTAGACTTGCCATCATGCCAGGTGATCAGGACAGGGGTGGTAATTTCCACTATTTCATTATGTCCAATCTTACTGATGACCTCCATATCCAGGAGTTCATTGATATGTTTCTCAATTTCTTTCCTGGTTTCCAGGCTTTCTGGATATGGAGGTCTCCTCAGCATGGGTGGATAAGGCCTTCCCACACCCAGATATAGCTCTATATCATGGACTTTGATCTTGCCTAATGGTTCTTCACCAATGGCAAGTGCTGGTCTGTTCTTTCTCAGCATCTTCAGTAAGTTTGGTTTTTATTTACTGGTGAGGGTAGTGCTAAACTGTCCCTCTCTGAATTCCTTCAGAAGTTCTTCTAGTGGATCTTGAGAAGATATCTGGTAGATTTCAAGTGAAAATTTCTTCTCCTTGTTAGTACCAATGGTGATATTCCTATTTTTACTGTTGTAAATGTCTATGCCATACATCCTCTGGTAATCTGTTCCCAGTAAAAACCCTTGGATGTGGGCATCATTAAGCACTAAAAACTCCGGGTTGAGTCTGATATTACCCTTCCTGTGGGGTATAATTATCTCTTTGATAATTTTCCCAATGGAAGTCATCTTCCCTGATGCACTTTTAAAGTTCTTTGCCTTAGTGGGCAAGAGCTGTTTTTCTCAGTTTGGGAAGTGAGTATCCAGATAGTTGCTGGCCAATATGGAGCAGTGTGCTCCACTGTCAATGATCAGTGGATTCTGAGCATTGTCAATACAAACAGTCATTTTTGTAGCTGTCCCATGTATATATGCCATTCCTTTGGTTGGTGTAACCAGGAATGTTTGTGCATCTTGTGTGTGTTTGCACAAGTTCTTGTTAGCAGTGTCCTGTGGCATGCCTGCTTCCAACTGTATGTCCTGGATTTCCAGTAGGGTTTCTTCTTGGTATTCCACTAGAAATTCTGCTCTTGGGTCTTGCTCATCCTCAGATGGTTCTCTGATGGCATCACCCATAGAGTCTGAATCAGAATCCTCTGTTGGAGGTTATTCCTCAGGGACTTTCTCTATGGCATAGACTTTTTTCTTTGCCTTTGGACAGTTGTTGGCATAGTGGTCTGTTGAACCACAATTGTGACAAGAATTTCTCTTCTTTGCCACTTCTGCCACTTTTTCTTTGGGTTTGTCTTTAAACTCTACCCTGAAAGGTTGTTTCTCTCTGAAACCACTGCTCTTATATGGGGTGAATTTCCCTATATTTGTCCTTTTCCTTATGTCTTGTAAGGTGTTGGAAATGTCATCTAGAGTGCAATTTTGGTTGCATCTGCATTTTACTGCATGTTCTAGTTCTCCTGGAAGTTGTGTCAGAAGCTTGTGATTCCTCATTTGGATTTTCATCTGAGGATCAATGGCTTTAAGTCTTTTAGACTGTCTAAGACACCACTCATATGGATCTTTGTCCACAGAGTATTTGTCATTCTCAAATGACATGGTCTTTTGCCATATCCAAGTTCCATTACTGTACTTTTGGATGATTTTACTCTTCCACCATGGCCAGTTTCATCTGCCATGGATTTCTTTCATTTCTGTGTACCATATACTTGCATGACCTTTAAATGCAGTATTCAATCTAGCAGTAATCAAGTAGTCTGGTATGCTTGGTACATCAATGAAGAGTCCATCAATATAATCTATGAGCTCTATATGATCATATTCTCCTGATCCAGAGAATTTGGGCCAGTTTGAGGCCTCAGGAAGCTGTTTTAAGGCTTCCTTCTCTGAGTAAGACATGCCATCTCCATCCTGGTATTGTGTTGGAGATCATGCCTTATTCAACAACATGGCATCTGGTTTGATGTCATCTGGTTGATATTGATTCTCCATAGCTTGGCCTTGTGGTTGGGGCTTCAAGCTATGATAGGCATTAAACAATTTGTTAATGTCTTGATCCAGACACTCCCTGTCCCTTGTGCTGTGGTGTTGTTCTTCAAAGACTATATTCAGTCTTTTGTTGGTTTCTTCAGAGGCTTTGCTCAGTTGAGCATATCCTTCTCGAAGATTCTTAACTAGTTGTTCCAAGGAGGCTTGAGTTTGTCTCAACCTCTTTTGGCTAGCTTTAATTTCTGCAAACTGCTTTGCAGATTGTTCAGCATATTAGGAAATTTGTAACCACAGTGTATCACTGTTGATGTTACTCTCAGATGTGACAATGTTATTTTCAGTCTGAGTGGGGGTAATGTTTCTATTACTAGGACTACTGATTCTAGAGTGGTTTACAACTACTTCTGGTTCTTGTGTACTTCTTTTACCAAATCTAACAGCTTCTGGATCATGGGGTCTGACTCTTTCCTCCTCTGGTTGAAGGAGGCTTTGTTCTTGCCCTTGTTTCCTTGTCTTCTCCTGGAAACCACCTGGAATTGTGAAGAATGGTGACTCTTGGCCACTGATCTGCTGGTTTCTGAATGGTGTGAACCCACTGGAGAGCTGATTTGGCCTGCTCCTTGTGAAGCTGAAGGAATCTGAGTATGCCTGTCTGGGTTAATTGTTCTTCTATTGCTTGGATAGTGGCTTGATTCTCCCTTATCCTCTGTGCCCTTGCCTCCAGGAGTCTGTGCTGCCTGGTAGGATTCCAACCTTTGGTGATTACCATAAGGTCTTTGAAGTCTATCTCTTTGAGACAGATCTTCTGGCAACTTGATCCAAGTTCTGCCCAGTGAGTTGCTAGGTTGAACCTCTTGTTGTCCATGCTCCATTGAAATAAGTCTTTGAGGAGTTGGTGGATCTGAAGAACTTGATCCATATCCTTCCAGTCCTCTGGTTTGAGGTCTCTGTTGAATTGGAGTGTGAATGGCAAGGTTGATATTATCTCCCTCATTGTTTTGCCACTCACCACTGTGTCCAAGGTGTCCTCTTTCTGGTCTTCTGGTTCTGGAAAATCCTTCTCTGTCCTCTGGCTGGTTCCTTTGGAAGCCAAGATCTCTGAGGTATGCAGGGGACATATCAGTGTTTGCAAGAAGTCAAAAACTTTATGTTCTTAGGGTATTTACCTTTGACTGTGCCTTGTACAAATTTATTGTCTGCTGACTTGGGAAGTTTGCCTTTGGAAGTTACAACTGGGTTAATAATTGTAATCTTTCCTGTACAAGTGGTTAAGGTTGGTTTACCTTGTATTGAAGCAGAGTTTAGTGGTTTTCTACTCCTCTGAGTGGCTATGGGTGTCCACTTTTTGGCTGTAATGAGACCTGCACTGTGCCTCTTTCCTTTGCCCTTGGTGCCCTCTGGTTCTGAGGGTGTCACTGGTGTGTTGGCCTGTGACTGGGTCTCAAGTGGGATGTAATTTTCTTCCACTGAATCAAGGCAGGAAAAAAGAGGGCTTATGTCAGTTAAGACTTCTCAAGAATGCTGGTTTTGCACGTCTGGGATTGGACTCTGGGCTTGTATGTTACTACAATATGCCCTGTATAATAACAGTTTAATTGAATCAACAATTTCACGTCAGAATTACAGCTTTTGGTACCCTGTCACACTGTTTGTGTGCCAGTGTCCCACAGATACACTTGTGGTTTTCAAGTGTAATCTGAATAAGTGGCTCTGTATAAGTGTAATTGAGTTAACAATACACTTAACCACGCCTCAACTGATGGTTTTTCAGTCAGAGGTGTCCTTATTCAATCAAGAATACAGGAATTATTGATGGCTTTAAGTGTTTTATATGTAAACACGCCAAAAATAAAGGTTCTAGTGGGTATTAACCACGTGGTAAATACTCTTATAATATGAGTAATAAAGTAAAATATATATAAAAATATATATTTTAAAAGAAAATACGCCTCAAAAATCTAAAACAATTGTTAGAAAATAGAAAATAAGAGAAAAAACTTACTTATAAGGTCCAAAAAAGTTTTTTAAAACGCGGCCAGGCCCCCAAAATGTCAGGATGAGTCTATGTTAAAGGTGTATATAAGTATATACAGGCTTTAACTATGACTGTGACATGGTAAAAATAGCTTTAAAAGATAATAAAGTTGATAATAAATGATTAAATTAAGATATTAAGGGCTTTACTATAGAGATATAGTGGTGGTGAGCGCTGTTGAAAGCCCTGAGTGCAGCTTTACCTGTTGGGTTACAATAATAAAGACTACAATACTTTTAATTTAAGAGTATACCTGATTATTAACCAAGAGTAAAACTGTTTTTGACAGTTTACTACGTAGGTTATTCAAGAGCAGGATGAGGAAAGCTATTCTGGCTGTGAAAAGCCTCCTTTTTATCCTGAAATGGGGTGGAAAGGGTGCTAGACCTTTCCACGTAGAGGAAGTGAAGATTTTTTCACTTTCTAGTACTGGCTTGTGGTTTGCAAACAGCCTGTATAACCTGTATTGGGCTCAGATGTGGTTTTAAAACCACATCTTGGCGGTTTTCACCAATACAGGGTGAAAACTTTCATCTGGGGACCTTACAGCCTGATTCTGATGTGTATGACGCGTAGAATGCTGTACAGAAACTGTATGGGACCCCAGTATTGACTGACATATGAGGTATTGAAGTAAAAACATGCTTCTTTGTCTATTTGACACCTCATATTCATGATTATGGGATATTATCCCATGGTAAGGCTGTATATGACAGCAGGTGGTATTTTGACCTTAAAACAGCCATACCTTTGTCAATTCTTGAGATATCAGCCTCAAAATTGGTTCAGTGTGTAGGCCTGTATGTGCTATACACAATGGTACCTCATTTGATATGGGTATCATTAAATATGGCAAAGTTATCCCATGTACAAGAGTTTTGTACATTTGCGTGTTTTGGGCCAAAAGCTGTATTGAGCTTGTTTGCCCCATACCTTTTGTTCTAGTTGAGCTTTGGGGAAATGGATGAGACCATCAGATAGCCCTTATTGTGCTCTTTCCAAAAATACCCCACTTCAGGTATCCCACACTAAAACTGTAGAAGTTAGATGAGAGGTGAATGTTTTGTTCACCCTTATTTGGCCTGAAATTGACCATAACTCCAGTAATATTGGTGCTAGCTCAGTTTGGCTGGTACCATTGGATAGCCCTGGCTTAGAGCTTCATTTTGAATACCCATTTGATGGGGTTCAGCCTTTCCTTCTAGATTTTAGATGAGAGGTGAAAATTAAGGTTTATGCTCAGCAATAACTTTGAGCAGGAATAACTTTGTTATTTCTTGTCCTATGGTGATGGGACTTATATTTTCAGAAAGAGGTGAGTTTCCTCTTTCTTTTGATACCTTTTGAGCTTATTTGGCTCAGCTCCATGTTTTGGTGGTATCTTGGCTATACCATTGGTTTATGGTATTTTGGCTGTCATGCTTGTGCTCTGGTTTTGAGTCACATGCTGACATTGGGTCTCCTGCCAATTTACCTAAAATAATATAAGAGAGTATTTTGTAGGAATTTTGACACTGACAGAGTTAAACTCAAAGAAAAAAATCAAGAATACTTGATACACTGATGTAAATTGCCAGAAAGGTTGGCCTTATGCCAATTCATCCACACTTGACCTATGTTCACTTCTCTGTTCAAGGAATTCTGCTTGTTGATCTTGAACCAGAGTAGGGTGGCTTTGTCGCAGGTTTCTGAATCTGTTAATTTCAGAAACACTCTTCTATTGATTTTTGAAGTAATTGTGGTGATTGCTTCAAAGCTCAACATGGTCCACCAATTGAATGCGGAAGGGGTTGAATCTTGTCTAATGACTGTTTCACAGACATCTAAGAGCTCTTTGGTTTCAAGAAGGAAATGCACCCTGTGGTACTATTAACTGTAATTGGTGCTAGCAAGGATTGGTATCAACAAAGCTTCCTTTTTGTGAGCCTGTGAGGTATGTATGACATACCCATAAGGCCACAAATAATTTTATATACAGTTCATTTAGTCTAGAACAGACTTTTCAATTGAATTTAAAATAAAAAAAACAAGAAATAAGTATAGCTATTTTTTGGATAAACAAAGCTATAAATATTATGTCATTTTTGGATTCTACACCAAAAATGACCTAGGGTACACCCATAGGGTGTTATACCCAAAAAGGCTTATTTCTTATGTTATTGGAAGATTTAAGAATCTCACAGTACTAATGTAACTTTTTTGACATTATTTTAAAATTGTTAAATTTAAGCTTAAATAAGCTTAAATTTAAAGTTGCATAAGGTTTATGCAAACTTACCCAAATTTTAGTTAAAACTGAGGTGTTGTGTATACTTATTGAATTGGCTGAGGATTTTCCATACAGAATGTAAATCCTGGTGACCTCAATTTCAAAGGGTTTAAGGCCATAGTATGGCTTTAAATAAATAAAAGGGCAAAATCCACGCAAAAAGGTGGGATAAAGGAAAAAGACCAAACAGGGCTGGGGTACCCAGCCTTTTGGATCTGCAAGGATTAAATTAAGGTTTTCCACCTGTATTGGAGGATTTTCAACCTTATTTAAACTTTAAGATTAGACTTTGATCCAACCTTAAGGTTTGAACTGGTTTTAACCCAATTTGGACAGGAATTTCAAGCTGCCAAAGGGTAAATCCCAATATGGAGGCTTGATATTAAAGTTTTGAAACCTGTCAAAGCTTAAATAAGCTTAAAACTTTAAGTTTACAAGCATTAAAGCCTTATCAAAAGTTAAGGTTTGGTGTGTATTTCTATTTTACGTGGAAAAATAGTAATAAGTTCAGAAATTTATTAAAAATCCAGTTCTTAATGGATTTTCTTAAAACGTTCACAAAGTTTACAGGTTAGTATTATTTATATATAAACTGAATTTTAACTATCCTTTATAAATAGAATTCCTGGGTAATTAGTCTGGAAATTTACTTTTTTAATTATTCTTAAAGGAAATAAAGATTTCTTTAAAAAATTATTTAAAAATTGAGGTGAAGAGATTTCTGCTTGAAACTCTATTTTTGGGTTTTTCATGTCATGAACCTTAATATAAATAAACTCATTTTATATTAAAAGTTGAAATAATTAGCTTAAATGAGGATTAAAGCTACTTGGAGTTAAGAATAACACTGGTAACTTTAAATTGGAATTGAAAATAAGTTACTTTGAGTGAAGAACCTTATTCTTAAGAATTGTTTGTGAGTTTTGACCTGATCCAGCCCTCTATATCCATTATATCAAATTTTTCTACTGAGGACAGTCATAGTACTCTTGATATTGTTACTATCATCAAGAGTTTCATAGACAAACCTTACATTTGGGGGCCTGGCCATGATTTTAACCACTTTTGGGGGGATAAATCATATTCTAGACCTTATTTTACTGTTTTTTGAAATCAAATTGCCATATTCACTTTAATATTGGCTTTTTTTGAGACTTATCTTATATAAATAATCTTTATGATATTAATAAAGTTATTTTTTCTTAAGAATATTGTTTGAAACAATACGCTATTGAGTGCCTTGGAATAAATTTTTTGGTCTAACCAGTGGCTTTTTCAAATCACAGACTTGAAATTTATTCTTTGAGTTATTCTAGCTTAAAGTGAATAATAATATAATTTTGATTAATAACTTATTAATTGCATAATTAGTATTTCTTTAAAGAAAATATAAAATCAAATGAAAAATTAAAAAATTAAAAATCTTTACTAAAAACATTTTTTCTTTAATATTAGACATTTTTCTCTATTTTTGACATAATTTTCCATACATTAACTTAAAACAACTTTATCCAATAAGTTGAGTTTATAAGTTAGTTTTATTGCTTTATAAAATAACTAATATTTGTTTTTCCCTAGTGTCATCCTTCAGAGAAATCTCTTCAGACTCTGAAGCCTCAGAGTCTAGTATTGAAGTTCAAACTAGCCCAGCACCAAGGGGTTTAATTACCAAAGAATCCTTCAAAGGTCCAGAAGGTGAATTAAATCCATTTCTTAGTCTTAATTTCTCTATATTGACATGAAATGATGCCTAATAGAAGTGGAAGTAACTACTCCATCCAATCAAATGGATCTAGACCAGGACATTCCAATCATAAACCAAAAACACAAGAATGTCATCCCAGAGGAGAGTCACAAATGGAGGATGCCAGAACTGCCACCAGTTTCCAAAGGTTAGCTAGCACCTTTGACACTCTTATTGAGAGTCCAGAAGCTGAAATAACTGCTATTAATGTTGTTAGACCTGGATCACTTTCAACAGCCAACAATAGAGATATACCAGTCTCAGTACAAGCACTGGCTTATTCTGGAAAAACAACAAGGGTGGGAACCTCTCCCAAGTCTTTGGATAGGCACCATGAACTCATATCTTCAAGTGGAGAAGTTCATGGGGCTAGAAAAGCTAGAGGAACTTCTGAAGGGTTGGACACCCATGTCTTTCAAAGGGCAAGTCCAACAGAAAAATCTTGGTTTAAAAGACAAAGTGTGTTATCAGAGGGCTAGAAGAAGAAGTTGGCCCAAGGGAAGGAAAACATCCCAGTGGAAGTTCCCCAAGCCTCAACAAGTGGCAAAAAAGCCCAAGAAAACCCCAAAGACCAACCAGAAGGGCAAGCAAAAGGAAAAGTGAAAGGAAAAGCCCAAGTGGAACAAGCCTAACCCACAGAACTACAGGATTCCTAAGAAAGACAAGACAGCCATGGACAATGTGTTCAATATGGCAAGAACTCTGATGGAAGTTAAAAACACGGAAGAGGAAAGATTGAACCAATCTTTTCCAAAGAAGTACATCTGTAAAGCTTGTAAACCAAATTTAAACTTGTAATAAAGAAATTATAACAAAGCTCAAAAAATTTGAGTATATCCAACAAATGCTGGGTAATGAGATACTGCAAGTAAAAGAGTCACAAAAGACCATTATTGGCCTTGAAAATTTTAATAAAGACAATATTTTGTCTTTGAGACAAATCTGTGCAAGAATTGAGTCTAAGTTTATCTTACTCAATCAACCAGATGAAAATTCTATTTCTTTTATAACTAGACAGTTGAAAGAATTAAGAATACAAGGTCAAAACTTGGAAAATTCAACTGGACAAAATTCAGCGCTTTTCTAAGAACAATTGGAAAAAAGTGATAAAGAAAAACTTTAATTGAAAGAAGATATTCAATAAAGTATTAATAATATATCACTGAAGAATGATTTGCCAAGACAGTCTACACCAATTATTGACAGAAATGTGCTAAACTTGAATAATGACTTACATCATACAATTTCAAGTAATGCAGAAGTAGAAACTGATTGCAATTTTGAAGAAATTCCAAGATTAGAGGAATGGCCAACCTTTAGTGGTGAAGGAGAATATAATCATATGGAATTCATGAAAACAATTAATATGTTTAAAGAAGACTTTAACATACCAGATGAATACATCAGTACTAGATTACACTCATTGTTTGCCAAATCAGCAAAGAAATGGTATTACAAAATGATACAAGACCATGGTAAACATTCTTGGCCTTGGTGGAAAGAAAAAATTATTTACAAATGGGCAAATTATTCTTGGAGATTTAAAGTGGAGAATTCTTTTGAAGAAGCCATTTTTAATATTGAGAGGGACAGATGCATGTCTTGGTTTCTTAAACCAAAGGACAGATTAACTGCCCTTTATCCTGATATGTCTGACACAATGGTACATAAAAGGATATTAAGAAAGTGTGGTGGTGACCTTGAGCATGTTATAAGAAGAATTGTATTGAGCCTTTCTCTACAGAAGATTATATTAATGCTATGGAGGACATCACTACTAGAACAAAAAATTGGTAGAAATTGGTATAAACCCCCAATGGACAACAAGACCAGTGGGAAACCAATTCCAAAACCCAAGAAGCCACAATACAAAGCTCCTTTGAAATTTCATAAGTGTGGAAGTACATCTCATTTGGCTAAAACGTGTCTCAAAAAAGACAAGAATCAATGAGATTAAAATTGAAAAAGATGACACAAAAGAAACAAAGGATGTCTCTGTACATGAAAGTGATTCTGAGCTTTCTGGAGATGAGCAATTACGAGATGAGCTTAGTATAGAAAATATTAATGTTTCCTTTGAAGTCACACAAGTACATACTCACTTACTACAGTACAGTGATGAATTTATGGATTTCATACATGTGCAAGCTGGTAAAATGCAGAAAACCAAACCAGCCAAAGGTAAAGGTTATACAGCTGGATCATCTTGTATCACTAATATTGTGATAAAGAACACAGAAGCCAAGATACATCTTGACTCAGGTGCTTTTTTGTACTTGTGTTGGAAAAGATTATCTTGACAATATTTATACCAATTGGAAAGACAAGTTGATGCCAATAGAAGGTATAAAATTCAGCAGTGCCAGCCAAAATATGCACCCCTTGGGTATATTTGAAGCACCAATGATATTCCCTCATGCTACAGGAAGTATCAGATTAAAAGTTGAAATTTGTTGTTATGAACAATTGTACTTCACAACACTTTATACTTGGAAATGATTATCTCAATATTTATGGTATTGATATTAATAATCATAAAGACAGGTATTTCACTATAGGGGAAAAGAAAGGAAAAACTTTCTTTTCCCCCCCAAAAAAGATAAATAACCTTCATTAGACAAGTAAAAAATGTTAATAAAGCGAAATTTGTGTCAGATCAATTAATTGAAGAACAAATTAGTCCTGAAAGTGAAATTTTATTTCAATACAGGGAAGCCTTTGATTCTGATAATGAACCACTTGAGGCTATCCAAGGCCATGAAGTGGACATTATGCTTAATGTGGAAAGACTTTACCCTCTACTTTTAAGAAGACCAGCTTACCCAGTTAGCCCCAGGGCCACAGAAGCATTAGAGAGTCATATTAATGAACTAATGAAACTGGGAGTTCTTAGAAAGGTTGGACACAATGAAGAAGTAGAATTTATAAAACCTGTAATAATTACTTGGCATAATTATAAATCAAGGATGGTTGGTTATTTTAGAGCATTGAATACCTACACTATTCCGGATAGGTATCCAATTGCTAGAATCCATGAGACTTTGACTCAATTATCCAAAGCAAGATTTATTACCTCTATGGATGCTATTAAAGGCTTCCATAAGAATGTTTTAACACCTCATGCTAGGAAATTCTTGAGGAGTATTGCTCACTGTGGTATTTATGAATCCTTGAGAATTTCTTTTGGTATTAAAAAGGCACCCTCTCACTATCACAGAATGATGAATACCATTTTCCCACATGAACTATCAGAGAAGTGGTTAATCATTTATATTTATGACATTATCATTTGTTCAGAAATGAGAAATGAGGAACTTGCATTTAGAGAGACTTTCAATAGTACTTAAGAAGATTCTTCAAGTGAACATGAAAATATCTCTTAAAAAATGTCATTTTGGGCTTCATGAGCTGAAAGCTCTAGGACATAAAGTCTCAGGACTAAGCCTTGGTGTTGATAAAAACAAAGTGGGTGCAGTGTTACTGAAACAAATGCCCCAGAACAAAAAAGAAATGATGTCTTTCTTAGGGGTTGCCAGTTATTACAGGCAACACCTGAAAGATTTTGCAATCCATGCCAGATCATTGTACAGGATTTATGATCAACAAACTGTCTTTGAAATGACGCAGGAGAGGATTCAGGCATATGAGAAGATCAGATATGCCTTGACCAATGCACCATTACTACTGATGCCAGATTGGAAACTTCATTTCAAGCTGTATATTGATTCATGTCATGAGGGCCTAGGTGCAGCTCTTCATCAAGTTCAAATTGTCAATGTCAAACCTTATGAAGGTCCAATCTGTTTTATTTCAAGACAAATCAAACCTACTGAGTCCAGATATGAAGCCAGCCAGATGGATTGCCTTTTTCTTGTATGGGCTCTGGAAAAACTTCATTATTATCTTTATGGTAGTGTGTTTGAAGTAATTACTGATTGTAATGCAGTAAAATCACTTCTTAACATAAAAACTCAAAACAGACACATGTTAAGATTACAGATTTCTATACAGGAGTATAGAGGCAATATGACCATAGTACATAAAGCTGGAAATATTCACAAGAATTCTGATGGCTTTAGTATATGGGCATTACCCAATACACCTGGCAATCCTGCCTATGTTCCCACTGGTTCAGAGCCCCAAATTACAATTTAAGGAATTAACATCACAGAGGTTGGGACAGAATTCTTTGAAGAAGTTAGAGAAATCTATAATCTGGATAATAATTGCCATATTCTTACTTCTCTACTTGACAAAGATTGCAAAGATTCAGCTTTGGCTCAATCTGTGGATGATATTTGGAAAACATCTTATGACAATGGGATATTCCATTTATTTGATGGTATTTCATATCCTAGATCTAAACACACATGTGTCATGGTCCTGTGTAGTAGAATGTAACTAGAATGGCATGATAAAATTCATTCTGGACATATTTCAGAAGACAGAACAATAGGAAGAATTAAGACATGTGCCTGGTGGCAATCTTGGAGAAAAAATTTCATTGAGTACTGTCATAGTTGTGATAGATGCCATAAAGCCAATAAAGCTACTGATAAAAGATTTGGTTTGATTATTCATATCCAAGAACCAAGTACCCCATGGGAAGTGGTTCATATGGATTGGGTAACTGCCTAACCACCTGGAGGTGATAAAAGCTACAATGAATTTCTTGTCATTGTAGACAGATATAGAAAAACACCAATCCTTTTACCATTTCATAAAGATGACACTGCTATGAATACAGCTCTTTTAATCTGGAACAGATTTGTATCTCATACTGGTCTCTTGAAAAATATCATTAGTGATAGAGAACCAAAATTCACATCAGACTTATGGACTAATTTAGATAAGCTTATCAGTACAAAAGTATCATTCTCAACAGCATACCATCCACAAACAGATGGGCTAGCAGAAAGAATGATACAAACCCTTGAGAACATGATACAAAGATTTTGTGCTTATGTCCTGGAGTTTAAGGATTCTTATGCCTTTACCCAAGATTGATGTACTCTTATACCAGCATTGAAATTATCCTACAAGACCTCCATCCATTCTTCAACAGGCAAAACTCCTGCAATGTTGGAAAAAGGATGGAACCCTAAACTTCCAGTTGATACTTTGAAGAAAGATTCAATTGATATTCATCCAACTGCTTCAAGCTTTAGATTATTGCTTGATAAATTAAGGCATCATGCAAATCAAAGCATGAATGATGCCTTTGAATATGCTAAACAGAAAGGGGATAAAAGTCATAAAGCCCCAGAATTCAAAGTAGGGGACTTAATAAGAGTTTCAACCTTGAACTTTGATAATATTAAAAGCCCAAATAAATTGAAAGATTCCTTTTCAGGAACATTTATTATTAAAGCCCTTCATGGGACAAATGCAGTACAAGTAGAAATTTCAGGGGAATTGGAAAAAAAACATCCAACTTTTCCTGTTAGTCTGGTAAAGCATTACACTTCAACTGATAAGGAATTATTTCCTTTGAGGAATGAAACACCCTCAGAAGTACCTCCACTTGATCAGAATGAAGAGAAAGAAGTACTAAAATTCTTTAAAGCAAGACAACTTAGGGGAAAAGATGAAAGAGAATACTTGGTCAGGTAAAGGAATCCACAACATGAAGATGAATGGATTTTAGCAGAGAAGGTACCTGATTCCCAAAAGCTTCTCAGAAGATTCAGACATGAGAGAAGACCAATTCCCCAATAAAACATCTGAATTGTGTGCTTTACATACTTGAAAGTATCAGTAGAGAGGTTAGACAGTGGATGATACCCCCCAATTAACTTGGGTTATACTACTAAAAGAAAATTGTGGTATAATGGTTTTTTGGTGGTAGGGAATGTGAGCCTGTGAGATATGTATAACATACCCATAAGGCCACAAATGATTTTATATAAAGTTGATTTAGTCTTGAACAGACTTTTCAATTGAATTTAAATAAAAAATAACAAGAAATAAGTATAACTCTTTTTTGGATAAACAAAGCTATAAATATTATGTCATTTTTGGATTCTACACCAAAAATGACCTAGGGTATCCCCATAGGGCGTTATACCCAAAAAGGCTTATTTCTTATGTTATTGGAAGATTTAAGAATCTCACAGTACTAATGTAACTTTTTTAACATTATTTTAAAATTGTTAAATTTAAGCTTGAATAAGCTTAAATTTAAAGTTGCATAAGGTTTATGCAAACTTACCAAAATTTTAGTTAAAATTGAGGTGTTGTGTATACTTACTGAATTGGCTGAGGATTTTCCATACAGAATGTAAATCCTGGTCACCACAATTACAAAGGGTTTAAGGACATAGTGTGGCTTTAAATAAATAAAAGGGCAAAATCCACACAAAAAGGTGGGATAAAGGAAAAAGACCAAACAGTGCTGGGGTACCCAACTTTTTGGATCTGAAAGGATTAAATTAAGGTTTTCCACCTGTATTGGAGGATTTTCAACCTTATTTAAACTTTAAGATTAGACTTTGATCCAACCTTAAGGTTTAAACTAGTTTTAACCCAATTTGGACAGGAATTTCAATCTGCAAAAGGGTAAATCCCAAAATTCGGGCTTGATATTAAAGTTTTGAGACCTATTAAAGCCTAAGTAAGCTTAAAGCTTTAAGGTTACAAGCATTAAAACCTTATCAAAAGTTAAGGTTTGGTGTGTATTGCTATTTTATGTGGAAAAACAGTAATAACTTCAAAGATTCATTCAAAATCCAATTCTCAATGGATTTGCTTTATATTTTCACACAGTTTAGAATTTAGTATTATCTATATATAAATTGAATTTTCAGTATCTTTTATAAATATAATTTCTGGGTAATTAGCCTGAAAATTTACTTTTTTTAATTATTCTTAATGAACATTAAGATTTCTTTAAAAAATTAATTAAAATTTTAGTTTAAGAGATTTCTGCTTGAAACTCTATTTTTAAGTTGTTCATGTGATGAACGTTAATATGAATAAACTTATTTTATATTAAAACTTAAGATAATTAACTTAAATGAGGATTAAAGTTACTTGGAATTAAGAATAACACTGGTAACTTTAAACTGGAATTGAAAATAAGTCACCTTAAGTTAAGAACCTTATTGTTAAGCATGGTTTTTCAGTTTTGACCTGAGAACGCCCTCTATATCCATTATGAATGATGAGAGCTGCTCTGTAGACATAGAAAGAGTCTTTTCATCACTGTTTTTGTCCATCATAAATTATCAATCCAATCATATTAGACATTTAAACAGGTAAAGTTTTATTATATATGAAATCTTATTATTAAAATATTTCTTAATTATTTTATTACTTATAAGTCTTAAATTAAAGAATTGAAATCAGAGAAATTAGATTATTGTTGTAATCACCTATAATATATTTTAGTTTATAAAATTATTGTCTTTGAAATATCTTTTAAAATCGACAAATTCCTCTCAAAACCTCTTCAATCATAATTTTTATTATATAAAGTTGTTTTATCTTTAAAAATATCAATTTTTGGCGTGTTTTTAACTTATGATTATTATGTAATATAATAACTGTTTTTGTTTGACTTATTGTATTAATCAAATATTATAAGTCGGTTTTCTCTAAGACTCTATATCTTTTTTATCTATTATTAGTTTTTTTATATACAATTTCTCTACAAGAATCATTTCTGCACAGTGTGTGCTTTAATTATTTTATAAATAATATTTATATATTATTTATAAGTGGTTAAATATTCATATTTTCCATGTGGAATTTTCTCATTAAGAGCTTTACACTTCTTATTGTTATAATTGTCAAAGACTATAACAATAATAGAATAATTATAATTTATTGTAATTATTATATCTTTTTATGATTTTTTTATATAATAATAATTAAATTTTCTTTATATAATTATTTTTGATAATTTTATTTAAATTTGTGGTTATAATATTTTCTGATATTATATTTTTCTACTGAGGAAAGTCATAGTACTCTTGATATTGTTACTATTATCAAGATTTCCATAGAAAAACCTTACACTTTGTGTGGGATCTTTCCACCATGGTACGCCTTCTAACCCACCTATTCTGTTTCTTTTTGAGAAAAGGAAAAAAGACTGTAAGTATCTTAGAATGAAGAACTAAAGCTTTCATTTATTTAGTATTTAGTTAGAATCAAATGAATCAGTGATGAAATATATCTAAAGGTGGATAAAAAGTGGACTACTAATGATAACAGGTGAACAAAGTTGCAAAGACTTGGAACAACAAAAAGCTAGAATAAAAAGATAGTTCAGAGTATGTAAACATGTTGATTATGCCTATATCTGAACAACTAATTACAAGAGATAAATTAACGAGAGAAGAAGGAGAGTAAGACATGAAAGAATACTCCACAATAAAGAATAGAAAGCTAGCAAAGACAATAATTTGATTATTCTTCCGGTCAAGAGCTGAGAGTAGTGGTTGGCCAGTACTTTTTTTGGGGGGAATGCAAATGGCTACTAATTGGGCTGAATTTCTCTTTGTAAGATGTGTCTATGAAACTGTTGATAATATTACTATTAATCAACAATACTATGACTGTTCTTATGAAAGATAATGATAAAAATTATTATTACCACAATTAAAGAATTAAATAATTATTTCTTTTACTTGTTATACACTACTAGTGATTATAACAGTAGGCAGTAATTGTCTACAAGAATCACTTACAAGAAGAATTTAATAATAAAAACTTCTTTTACTAAAATAATGAAATTATTTTGATATATAATTATCTTTTGCAAGAATAAATATAAAGATAAGTTTTGAAGAAAACTATTACTAGAGAAAAACTTTAAGAATTAAGATAAATCACTCACTATTAATCCAATGAACCTTTTTAGAAGATAATAGGAGAGAGGTTTCACATAGAATTGTGGATTTAATGGATCAAAATTGATTTCAAACAAGATTACAACAGTATATAGCTGATTTCTATTATTTAACATCTTTCTGATTGATTCTGAAAGAATAAAACACTTAAGAAAAGTTTCAGCTAATACTTACTTGTTGGTAATAAAGGTATAATTGAATAATGTGATGATCTTGGAAAAAACAGCAAGAGGAGACTTCTTTTAAGTCTAAGACAGCTCACAGAGGTGTGCCATGAAGCAAACTGAAATACCTGTGAGTGAGAAAACAATAAATCTTTTTGGATTATTGATTTCATCATCTGTTGTCATGTAAGATTATCATAATTACTTAATTGAGGCTTTTACATGACTTCCATTTATGGTTAAGAATAAAAGGAGTAACAACTGTAAATATTCTTTTATTACAAAATAATCATTTATTTCTCAAAGGCATCAATGTTATTGGAAATTTCATCACAGAAAGTATTTTCTGTAAATTTTTAAAGATTCTGTGTTTCACATGGAATTAACAAAAATGGACTGTAAGTAAGACATTTAATTTTACTTATAAAAGTATAATTATCTTTGTTTTTTATATGAATTATACAGTTCCCAATTGGTCCTAAAAGTTCCAGAAAGATTCAGTAAAAATTGTATTTTTAATGAATTTTTGAAGTTTTTGCCTCATTTCTATGTAGAACTGCAAAGAGCAGTATATGGCTAGTTGCTATGAGGTAAAGCATTGTATACTGGTGCAAAAATGGGTTTTAACTACTCCTTTCAGGTTTATCCATGGTAAGTCATTAAGAATTGACATGGTTATAGGAGTCTAAGCTGTTCTTTACCTCCTTGGCACATCAAAATAGCAGGTTATTTGCTATTTTCTTATAATTTACTGAAGTTGTAACATGATAACCAAGTTCCCAAAAGGTTTTATTTACTCATTGGGCCAAGATCAGCCATGGATCCAAGCTTTGGAGCTTTCCATGTCTCAGAGTCCTCAGAAGTTGGGTACCCTGGCTCTCTTTGATGTCTTTTGTCCCCCTTGACTATTTTTCATGTCAAAATAGAAATTCATGCTTCAAGTGAGATATCCACTATGGGCGTACCAAACGTTCATGTAGGAATACCATAATATTAAGTGCCCAAAACATGCATAACACCATTCTTAGTGTATATGTAACATGGTATTTCTCACATTCCCATTATTTTGGTGTAAAATAGAGAAAAACAAACATTTTCACAGATCTTTCATGTGGTATTGATGATGTGGTGTTGAAGTATTTTCCATATTACCACTTCAAAGGGTTAATTTGAGCTTATTCACTCTATTCAGCTACCCTAGGTGAATTTTTTGTGTAGAATCCAAATCTGGCCTTAAATCTTGGGATTTACTTACTCAATAAAAAGTTATTCATCTTTTCTGAGATCAAAAATGATGAATTTTGAATATATGCATGAATTATGGGTTATGCATAGTTCAGAATTTATTTTTAACACAATTTGTGGCCTATTTGGGTATGTAAAATATACCTCAAGGCTCACACTCTTGCCATTGCCAGGTGGTACAAGTGGCAATTGCCATCAAGTTGAATATTATTATTATAGTGGATTACAACACAAAACCCAAACACTTATTTACAACTTGTTTTAGGAAACATAAGCATATTAATTTTTTGAGAAAACCTGTGATGCTTCCCATTCACCTTCATCACCATTTAGATTGAGCTCAAAAGAATCATCCTCCACATCAAAATTCTTCTTGTTTGTTTTTTGCATAAGTTGAAGTCAAACAAAGTATTGATTAGCTCATCTTTACTTGAGATGGTTGGCTCAGTGTCACTTCCAAATAAATCTTCTTTAAATGTCTCATTCTCACTTGGAAAGTAAATGAGTCATAAGCCCTCATTTTTTCAGATTCAGAGACTGAGGTGAAATTATATTCTCTGCTTGCCATTTAATTGCGGAAATTATCACTTTTTAAAGGAAAAGTTTGAATTATTTGGAGTTTTTTGGTTTCATTGGATTTTTTGTTTTGTCTTGATAGCTGCCATCATTGAAAAGAGGCCTTCAACCCCAGCAGCCTGGGGGAAAGCCTCACCAATCCATATTGCCATCTTCTCAAGGGCACAAGTTTGGATTAAGGCTGGGATTCACATCCAATAAGCAACTAATTTAAGATGTTATTTGTTTACTGGAGCACAAAATATTATTATTTATTATTCAATGCATTGGAGGAGGTGAGACTCTCCTTTTAAGAGTTTATTTTATGAATAATTCCAGTTGTAATATTGTAATACCTGAGAAGAAATCATCTCAGAATCATTTCTTGAAAACTTCCAATTCTTGGAAAGCTGCAATATCATAATAGTCAAATTTTCAAGAGAATGTTTGCATGAAACCATAATTTTTTGGTAAAGAGGGTTTAATAAAGAAGCTACCAAATAAAATTTGTTATCTAGATTTGTCGCTCTTTGGTGTAATATTGAAATGCAGTGTTCTTTTAAGGGCTCATATTTTGTATAGGTGTTAATTTATTTTACTTCAAGATATATTGTGGAGATTTCCTTCCAAATGTCTTAAAGACAGGTGTCCGAATTCTCAAGGCAAGGTATACTATTGACCACTGACTTTGGAGGTCAAACTAGGACTTGATTTGAAGTGAACTGATTGCAATTATTCATTATTCTGACCTTATGACCTCCTGTCACAACCACAAAGAATGACCCTCCTCCATGGGTGTTGCGGCAATTCAGCCTCTAGCCAAGTTGGGGCCAATTGGTCACATCATATCTTTTATGTCCAATTGGCTCCCCTTGGTGTTCTATGGCCTTTTGGAAATAGCACTTCCCCTGGCCATATCCTGCCATCATTGGCCTTCCTGGCCAATTCCCATACCTCCAACCCCCAGGCCTCTATCTTTTCTTTGGGCCTGGGGGTGTCCTTTTGTCTCCTATGGGGTTCTGGGCCCCCTAGCCATAACCATCCTCCTTGGGTCCACCTTTTTTATTAAGGGGTATAGGGCCCAAATGCCCTTTTTGGGCCATTTAGCCCCCCTACGGCGTCTACCGCCCGTGGGCCATAATCCACAGCCCACGGTCCGTGGGCCAGTCAGGCCACTTGTGGCCTAATCTAATGAGGCCAAGGGGGTCTATTCACTAGCCCCAAAACCAACAATTGGGCCCACCTGAGCCATTATTGGCCCCAAATACCATAAAGACCCTCAGGACCCAATTTTGGCCAAGGACCACCATGGACCACTGTTCAGCCCATGGCCTCTGGCAGCCACAAGATCAGCTCAGCTCAATCCTTCCCCTCAACTTAAGGGGAATTCTTCCCATTCCTCCATGCACCCCATACTCAAGGTTGCAGGAGTGGTGCATATATGGTATTATATACCATTATGCACCATTTTTCCTCAGCAATCAAATGGTGACGTTTTCAGGACCAAACTCTATGATTCCAAATCAAGGTCCCAAAATCCAATGCCCATTTCAAAGGAGGACTCTTCAGATCATCAGTCTGGCAATCCATGGCCGCTATCAGAAGACTATTGAAGGACCCCAACCACCTGGCCCTGCAGGAGTTGGGTTGGCAGTTCAATTAGGGATTATTCAAAAGGGGTATTTCTCAGGGTTATTACATCCTTTCAACCAGTTGTCAAGGTAGCAAGTACTTCAGAATCCCTTGGACAATTCAATTGGTCCAGAACAGGTAATACTTAAATATCCTGTATGGCCTTGGCCCAATTGGGCCAGTTCAGTCCCACAGTTCAGTTTTCAAGATGGCCAGAACTGTATTGGCCCAATTCAGACAATACAGCCAGTAACTCACCTTCCAGGATCAGCCCTTCAGCTTTTCACATATACTGGCCACCTTTCATTGCCTGGGGACTTTTTCCCCAGTTAATTAATATATTAGATTTATTTTTATCTTTATTTTCTTTTCATTTATTAAAGTAAATACTGAGATTCTTAAGTCAGTCATTTGCACCTTTCTTCTTTGCCTGTCAGTGGATATTGGTGGTCATCTCCTTTACTAATTCCATTTCCTTTTCTGCCAGGTTGAAACAGTGAATTGGGGATTCACTTGGTTGGCTTCTTGGCTTTTGGCTTCCTTACCTTCCTGGCCATTGGCTTCACTTACTCTTTCTTATCTTTGACATACTTGTCCTTATTCTTACTCTTATTCTTCTTAAAGAAATTCATTCTGCTTTATCTCTTTTATGATTTTGGAGCCTCCCAAGTGAGCTCTTGATTCCTGAGTGCCAGGCCACTCTTCATTTCTGTCCAAGAGCCCCTGTGACACTTGCCATTGTTGGAGAATCAATATTTGGATTAAGGCTGATTGATAAACACCTCTTGAATCCTTCTTAATGAGCTTCAATGCCAAGGCACACTTTGGCCATTGGATACCATCAAGTTTCACAATATGTTGACAACCCATAAGACACTTTGTTTGCATCAGCCCAAATCTGAATTTTCTTGCTCCAAAAAGTTTAGGATCCAAAAAAATTAACAAGTATTTGATTGCTTTTGAATGTTTCAAGAATCAAGAAATGTGTTGTCTTTTTTTTGAAATCAAGTTGAGGAGGTGAAGGATAAAAATTCCTTTTGAATATGTGGATAATCCCTTTTATAAGTGACTATAGCAGAATTTGATTAGCTACTTTTCATTGTGTTTTCAATAATATTTTTTTACTTAACTGCAATTCAACCATCACTGAAGGAGAATAAGTCAAAACAGCTGAGATATTTTCAGAATTATTTTTTTTGATACAAGAATATCTTTGACAGCCTTGAAACTGTTTTTCAAGGTATGTCACAAGCAAATTGAGGTTTAGAATATCAATTAATCACCGAAAGTATTTTCCTTGAAAAATAAGCATTTCATAGATGCTATTTCCTGATATATCAGTACAGAAATCCAGTGAGAGGATGAGGTTATTGTTCCTATTGAGGTCATGTAATAGGGATACATCATGCTTGGCATGAAATCTAGGTAAAAGGTTGTCAGAGACCTTATGGCAATTTAAACGAGTAAATGGTGATCACACAATCTCTTCTTGGTATTGTTGAAAAAATGGACTTTTGACAAATTGAAAGGGGATGTTGGATGTGATGAGGGCCTTAAAAAGTAGTTAATGTAAGTTCTGATTCTTTTATTTTGAGATGGGCCAGAAATATGACAATGTTGAGGTTTCAGAACATGGAATTTTTAATGGAATGCTAATCTTTATTGAGGGATCTTTGGACTCACTTCTCAAAGCACAGGCTTCACCATCCTTATTAAAGTTTTTTTCTGAATCATTGGGAATAGGGGCATCCAAAATTGCCTGTATGTATTTTGATTTTTCAATTGGCAATATTTATCTGCAGGTGTCCTTTATGTGAGCCATGAGAAGAGGTGGGAATGCTTGAGGGAAAGCCTTTGAGCAGTAGGTGCATTTTGCTGTTCTTCAGCAAGAGGAAGGTCACAAAAACAAATGAGACATCAAGAATACCCTCCAACCTGGTCCATGATTTGAGGTAGGTTTGATTCATGGAGCAGAATAATCAGAAATGTAATAGGATGAATAGAAGGAAAGATAACAAAAAACAAAGGGACAAGGTAAAAGTGCCACTAATAAAAGAGGTTGCATAGAGTATAGAAGGAGAGAAGATGACGTTGACAAAAAATAAAAAAAGGAGGGAGGAATTTTCAGAAAGATAACTAAGTTTTGAAAAGCTTGAGAACTTTCCCAAGCTCACTAGAAATTAGGACTGCGGTGGCATGCCATGTTGCCAACCATATTTTGGGGATAGTGGCGTGAAAGTGGGGCGCAAGGCGGCGGGTCGCCAACATGGTGTGCCAAAACGTGCCTTGCCATCCACATTAGCTGAGAGGGAGGATTTAAATATTTGTGAGTGTTAGTGGTGATTAGAGTTGTTGATCACTGGCGGTTCTTCGGGAGTATGGTTGATTCGCCTTCTACCGTCTCACTCTCCTACTGTTCTCCACCTGTCGACCCCACTCAACAAGGCCAGGGATGACGATTGACAATAAAACCAAGCGATATCGGAAACAGCAGATAGAAAATGAGGAACTTCCGTCCTCTCTCTCACAACTCAAAAGTTATTTTCACGCTGGTTTTAATTATCGACGCCTTTTGAACTCTCGACGTAAACGCCTAGGAGGAGTGTCACAGGTAATTATGTGTTGATTAGATACACTGGTACTTTTGTTAATCATTCTATCTTTACCAATCAGTGTCAGAGGTGTCAGGCGTAGTTTAGACCAATTTTTGTTGTTGAGCATTCTTATTGATAATCAGGTAACTACTTCACTGTCGTCCCACATAGCTGTGTTCATTACTCATTTCTATGCTATGTTTTAGTTTGTTGTCTGATTAATAATCCTGTCATAAATATAAGTTGAACTTATAGAACTGATATTAATATCTATTGTTGAAGCAGCAGGTACTGTTGTTGTTTCTCTCAGACCGTGTTATTTTGATCGATTTACTTACCAGGTCATGTTTTAGTTCTGTTTTTTTTATTACTGCTACTGGTTTTCTTTAAGTTATTAAAGCAATAAAGATTGTTAAACTAAAACTCTTACACATAATTGATTTTTAACAGCAAGTTCTGTTGGAAATGGTGATTCAATCCCTTAGATTGTCATCCTAATAAACACTCCTTGCACGCAATTACGTGAGGAATCTACCCTGAATACTCTGGAATGAAAATTCCTGCCTGTTAGAGTGTAGCACTAAAAAGGTGAATTACGTTAGTTAAGAGTAATGACTGTAATGAATATGGAAAGAAATAAAAACAAAAATCTCACTCACGAGCGCACCAACAAATACAATCCCCACAAAATGTTGAAAATCAATACTGAACGGTGGATTACATCAATATATCGCACGGGAAAGCAGTTAAAAGAGGTCACACTCAAGCCATTCATCTTCCTTTTGTCAATTTCGGCCGTGCTCAGCGGTTTTGCTAAACTTTTCATGTGAATGTCTTTATGGTCGTCTGACAATTTTCTGGGAGATGTGGTTTTTTTTTTTGAATTTCTTTAGCAAGAAGCTTTGCAGCAATGGTTTGACTATGAAACAGGCTAAATTTTTCAAGAGTTCCGAAGAGCCCTCTTAATGTAATCGGTAGCGCGAGCCATAATGATCACGTATGATTTATTACACAAACTAAAGCAAGAAGTTAAAATTAAATCAGTGTGCTTAGGTTTGCACCATATCTTGATTGCATGCATTTGAAATATATTTGGTCCACTTACCGGGCCATATTTGTGGTTCTGATAATTCGCATTTGTATTCTTCATTGGTATAGACCCAGATAGGACCTTGCTTTGTTTGGACGAGGTAGTACCCCGTTTGAACCGCTGTATAATATCATTGGCAATTTGAAATCATTGAGAATGGATAAGCATAACATCACCTGAGCAATCGCAGCTACTTACCAACTTCTTTAATGGATCTACGAGTATATTTAATGGGATGAAGAGCAGGAATGGTTTTGCCCTTTGACGCAAGTGAGAGAGGTGTGCAGTTTTTAAAGTAGAAGCTTCGAATATCTTTTTCAGATTATCTAATCAGTTTCCAGCAGAAAAACCTCATAAGCTGTCAAAATTAATCCAGAGATTAAAACACTAACCTTTTGACAAATCATCGTTAGGGTGACACTTACGGAGCCCGAATGTGAGTGGTGGGCCCTTCATCCCTGTGCATACTGTGAGTATCAAAATAATCAACTCATCGCATCTCCAGAAGTCCAATGGCTGAAGCAAAAACTTCAGGTGAAAAGCAATAATGAGGAAATACCTATCTCAGTGTGCGATGGATTCATGCTAAACTCTTGGTCACAAATCTTAGTTTGTTGGAGGACATTGGCTACGGTTAAACCAAAATCAAAGGAAATGAAAAGTATCAAAAGTTGAATATTGAAATATTTAAAAGCCATTTTCCCTGAGATTTAAACTTTTTTGATTGATATCATTAGACGTGGTCACCTAGTTCAGGTTCCCCGGGTCAAGCTTATATCAAGACTGGTGCTCATATTTTCAGTTCATGATTTCTTAGATCTTTTGGGCTCTACTATAAGCCATGATATCCTAATTCACTATACGACACACAAGGCTTTCTAAAAGAATGCCTGAACGGTGGAGGGCGTCAGACGCCAGCGGCACAATCTTTGGCGGTCACACATGCACACCTTTAGCCTAACTCACCACTAATTAAGCGCTCTTGCGTACAGTATTTCAATCGAATTGTATCGTATAGCAGATAGCAGCTGGCGGGCTTTCTTGTCTGCGGCATGTTTTTTTCGGATGCAATACCATGACTACTGTAAGCCAAGCAGTGGCATTCAGCACAATAATATCTGATTGCCATGCATCGCAGGCTCACCTCGCCTTCCTCATTGTAATCCTCCCATGCCCAGTACACTCATGCTCGCCATCACCTTGCCCATGCCCAGGACTCCAAGATTCATTTTCATGTATTTCGGAACTCCTGTACTTCGTCAACCTATCATTCCCGTATATGGCCAAGGGGGTGTTGATGATGATTCTTTCCACAAAGACAAGATGGCTTGCATCTATTGGCGCTTCTTGGTTTACCCACCTTTTTGAAAGGTCTATTGAGAGCCCATGAGTGACGTGCAGCAGAGGAACTATGGTGACAATGGGAGCCAGCCTTGAGGTAATTTGGAGAGGCAGAAATTGAGGATGAAAAGCCATTCAGAAGCAAATGCAAGGCTGTGCTGTGGGCTGTCTCCAAGAGACGATTGTCTCTCAGAATTACTAATTTTGGTTGGATATTCTATTGGTATCGTGTGATCGTATTCAACTGAACAACATGAATTTGGCTTAGACATAGATTTACACTTAGAAGTATTATGTTTTTAGCAGTTATTCAAGATTATCAGCCACAGGTATTGAATATTTTGAAGTCAAAAATCAATTTGGCCTTCTACCTGTTTTTCAGAGATGAAGTCTTTTTGGAATGTTGAAATTCTAAACTTGAAACTCTTCAAAATTGTACTTTGATTACAAAAAACCTCTTTTTTTCCAAAAACAGAAAAAAATCAAACAGTTAAAAATACGCAAAAGCTCTTACAAATTCTTTTCCTACAGTAACAACACCCAGATGTTATTCCATTGACAACCTCTGAAAAAAACAAATGAAATTCTTTGGAAACATCTTTCTTCCCAAAAACTAAAGCATCCACTCTGTGAGCCTTAGAGGTTTATTTATAAAGCCAAGAGACCACAAAGAATAAAAAAAATTATAATTAAAAAAACATTTTTATTTCTGATATAAAACCAAAATTAAAGATAAATGTAAAATTTAAATATAAAAATGAAATCTGTAATGAAAATTAAACAATGTAAAAATACATCCTTACATGAAATAATGAATAAAAAAATAATGCTTCTACAAAAATATTAAGATTAAAATACTTTTTGAAAAAAGCTAATAAAAATTCTCATTAAGTTTCCTTTTCAATCACTAGACTTATGAAAAATATTTTGCCATTGGATTCTTTATAACAAATCAGGTTGGGTCACCACTGAGAAACAATTCTGTAACTCAACTCTAAATAAGGTTACATTGAGTTTTGTGTACTTTCTATATGAAAATCTGCAATCCTCAAAACCTTAATTCAACACCACATGTGGTGTTAACAATCAATTTATTTGTCAAAATTGAGTTGTGGTGTATAGTTTAAGAGCTATGAGGAAGGCGAGTAATTTCAATTGAAATGTCAAAATGTGCATGTGTCTTACCTAAGTGACCTTAAATTTACATATGTGGGATCAATTTTTCTAGTTGTGTAGTGTACCTATTCAACTGAATCGCATTTGTAAATGTTAAGTATCATACATGATGAGGAATTGATGAAAAAATTAATTTTAAAAATTAATTTTGGGAGGGAAAAGGAACTTTAGCTCCAAGGGTGCCACACTCCCCCAAATTGCATTCTGGAGGTGTGGGATATCAAAATTCATGCAAATTTTCATCACTTTTGGCCTGGAATTGAGCTACAGAGTCAGTTACTCGACTGATGATGAGGGTTTTATACCAACCAGGGCAGTCTTAACTGTTACCAAGAAGGTAAAACTACCTCTAATTTGAAAAAACTTAGTAAAACCAGCTTAAACTGGTATTAAGGTCTCTTACACATATTATGACATGTTTTGAAGGCCAAAAACCAAGTATTACTGTAGCAAGGGCTTGTTTAAAAGACGAAAATGGGTAAAACCAGCTATTCTTTGGTCCAAACCAGAGATTGATGAGGCCATGATTGCCTTTTATGTTTCCAATGTGTCTCTAACCACTAATTAGATTCAATTTCACCTTTGGAGGAAGAGAATTGGTGGGTATGAAAAATGTCTTTCTTTTCTGACTTTTCTCTTTATTTTTAAGTCTTTGAGCCTTTGAGATATTACCACATATCCAAAGAAGGTCACAGTAAAACTATATAATAATTATACCTTTAAATAATTATCTTAAAACCAGTGAAAATGCCATAAATAGGCATAAAATTTGAATTAACTTAGAATCTAGTGAGCAAACATGTGAAATAAATTACACCATTAAATTCCTCATGGTAAAATACACATATAGCCTTTTTATGGTATATCTGTAAAGTCAATAATTAATGAATAATAAGTAAGAATACCATAAAAAAGACAATAATTCTTATTCAACTCAGAAAAAATGAAACAACCTTCAAAACAAATTTTACTTTTGGATTCCCCATGAAATACTACACATATAACATCTCTAAGCCATATTTGTAAAGTCAATATTCAAGGAAATAACCTGAATATATGCACTTTTATGATCAGTGCATATATTCATGGTTTTTAGCTCATATCTCTTAAACTATACATTATAGAGAGTTACACCAAAAATGAGGTTACCATTTGATTACTGTACAAATACATATATTAACTTTTTTTGACAAGCTATAAGGAAGGTTATAACTTGTAAGGGTTTTATTGAACAAAATCACCACAGCTGTTGACCACTTTGTTGTGAAAGTAGTCTAAACTTAATATAAAGTGAATATTAAGGCTCTACTGGTTCAGACGTGAAGAATGATGTATTTTTATCATTATATTCAAGGTGTAACACCTGAAATCAAGGCTTGAAGTTTAAAATATCAAATATCAGCAGAAAAGATGAGTTACAAGAAAAATCATCAAAAATAGATTTCTGAAAATATAATTAAATTCTCTTGGAGGATTAATAATGACATGCCAACCTATAAGAATTCACGCTTTGGATGGAGGTACCATTTAAAACTTGAAAGTTATTCATGATCAAAGTTTAAGTTTAAAATTGATAATTTATGATCACTCACTGCAGTCCTAAATTAAGTTTAACAGACATATAAGTGATAAAACTGGAAAATAATATTAGTTAATGATTAGAAATAATAAAACTCACAAATTTTAGGCTTATTACAAGCCTATGACATCATCAAATTTAGAGTTATAGTGATAACTTTGAAAAATTGTGTAATTATGAGATAAGATGGTTTAATTATGATGTAATCATCCCTAAGCCATAAGATACTAAGCAATTCCAGTAGATATCATTAGTAAGCATCTACTAGAAGCCTTTTGGACTGTATGAAGAGAGAATTCACTAGAAATAGAGCTCCTTTTACTCTATTTCCCCCTCAGATGCATCAAAAACAATAAAATATGGAATCAAAAGGTAAAATCTTTATTCTATATATATAAATATTTTCTATTATCATAGAAAAAAGGTAATATCAACTATAATTATCAATATTGATGTGATTACTACAATTTGTTAATGTGAGCCTTTGAGATATGACCACATACCCAATAAGGTCACAAGAAAGACTCAGAATAATTATACCCTTAAGATAATTATACTAAAAGTACTTAGAATAATTATACATTAAAATTAATTACTTCAAAAATACAAGAATACCATAAATTGGTACAAAAATTGGTTTAACTTGAAAACCAATGCGTCAACATGTGAAATAAATTATACCATTGGATTCCCCAAGGTAAAATACACATATACCATTTTTATGGCATATCTGTAAAGTCAATATTTAATGAGTTATAAGGAATAATACCTTATAAAAACCATAAATCCTTATTTATTTCAAAGGCCAATGAAACAACATGTGAAATAAATTGTACCATTGGATTCCCCATGAAAGTCCACACATAAAACAATTAATGAGCTAATTTCCAAAGTTAATACTTAAGGAATTAACCTGAATATATGCACTTTTTTGGTCAACGCATATATTCAAGGATCATAGCTAATATCTCTTAAGCTATACAAGATAGAGTGATGAACCAAAAAATAAAGTTACCACGTAATTACTGTAAGAGCACAGATATGAACTTTATTTTACAATTTATAAACAAGGTTAAAACCTATGATGAAATATTGATAAAAATCAACAGAGCTGTTGACCACTTTGTTGTGAAAGTGGTCCAATCTTAAAATAAATCACACAGTTGGATTCTACTAGCTCATCCGTGAAGAATGATGTAATTTTTATTATTAAATTCAGGGTATAACCCCCTGAAATCATGATTTGAAGTTTAAAATATTGAATTTCGACAGGAAAGATGAGTTACAAGAAAACTAATCAAAATTAGAGTTTTGATGATGTAATGAAAATCTCTTGAAAGAATAATAACGTTATGTCAGGCTATCAGAATTCACTCTCTGAATTACTGTAGCATGTAAAACTTAAAAGTTATTAAAGATCAAAGTTTGAGCTTAAATTGAGCAGTTATGATCACCTACTGTAACCTTAGATTAAGTTTAACAGTCATATGAGTGATACAATTGGTGAATACTATTAGTTTATGATTAAAACTAATAAAATCCACAAAATTTGGGGTTCTGCCATCCCTCTGATGTCATCAACTTTAGAGTTATATTGATAACTCTAAATAATGGTGTAATAATGATGCAATATGGTTTGATCATGATGTAATCATCTCCAAACCTTAAAATATTGATCAATTCCAGTGGATATGATCAGTAAACATCTACTAGAAGCCTGCTGGACTCTAGGAGGGAGGTATTTACTATAAATAGAGCTCTTTTTACTCTATTTTCCCCTCAGATGCATCAAAAACATTAAATCAATTAAATCAAAGGTAATTTCTTTATTCTTTATATATAAAAATATTATATTATTAAAGACCAAAGACCACCTTGTTATAATCATCTATTTCGACGTGATTAAATCATTTATTTAATTGTTTTTGTTAAAAATCTCTCTAAAAACTCATTTCCCGTAAAAATCCAGAATATTAGTAATTTTCTTTATTTTTTATTGTAAATACAATTTGAAAAGGTTGTATTTATATTTTTTGGCATAAAATATTTCAAAATTATTATATTAAGTGTTAAAAGTAAGTTATTTTCTCTTATTATAATAATTTTCTCTTTATTATTATTTTAATAATTCTTTAATTAATATAAATAGTATTTATATTAATTTATAACTTTAATATTGGTAATATTCTTGTTATTAATTGTTTTTTATTGATAAAAAACAGTTTTTGACGCCATTATTATTTGTTTGTAACAATAATAAAGTGCCTTTAAATATATTAATTATTTTAAATTAATATATTTATTTTATTACATAAATTATATTATTATATTTTATTAAGAATATAATCATTTTTACGCCATAATTATAATAATTATCTATTATTATAATTGTTTTTATCTTATTTATTTCAATTAGAAGGACATTCATAGTACAATAAGTAAAATATTAATAATTTTTACTTATTGTTTCATAGTCAAACCTTACATTTGGGGGCCTGGCCATGATATTTACTTAAAAGACCTTAAAAAAGATTCTAATTGGGTTTATCCAATAATAAATTATATTTATAATCATAAAATTATATAATAATTTTATATTTTATTGATTTTGAAAGCTATTGAGGCATTTGGAAAGCAATTGTACTGTCTTACACGTGGTTTTTAACATCCTTAGACTTGCAAGAACTTTCTTTGAGTGACTCTAGTGATTAAAATAGATATTCTATAAATTAAAAATAATTTTTATTATAATTTAATTTTATAAAGAATCATATTAATTCTTATTTTATTCCTTAAGTATAAAAATAAAAATATAAAAAATATTAAAAAATATCAAAAACCAATAAAAAAGTTATTTTTATTCATTTTTTCCATTTCTTTATTTCAAGTTTTTAAAGATATAAAAGCAACTTCTACGTGGAAAATTGCCATATCTTGCCAAAAAAAAAAACACTTCTTATAAAAAGACTTATATTTATTTGTCTTTTTTAGTGTTTGAGGATAACCCAACACAAGATAACCAAACTACTGTTGAGAGATTGGTGGAAGAAACTTGTCAAAGCTCCCCAACACCAGTTATCACTAAAAGAAAGAAAGTTAAGAAATTAGACTTTCCAGGACCCACCATTCAAGACTCTGAAGGTGAGCACCTCCTTTATAATTGCCATAAAAAGAATTTTTATCCTAAAATACTTTTATTTTTTTATTTTCTTAAATTATGACTACCAGAAGAGGTTCTCAATATTCCATCCAATCAGATGGAGCTGGACTCAGAGGTAGAAATGATCCCTCAAAAGGGAAAAGAACGGGGAATATCCCCAGTGGAACAGAATCCACACAAGGAAGTGCCTTATCCCAAAGGCAAGTCCCAGAAATGCCCATGATATCTGAACCTGAATTGGAGCTAAGTATGAGTAACTCAAATAGGTACAAATCACATTCAGAGGGCTCAAATAGACATCTACATGAGCCAGTACAAGCAGTATTACACAGCGTACAAGGACAAAGATTGGGAAATGCTGCCTCAAATACACCAAGGAGTGATGAACTCTTGGCACATCCTGAAAAAGTTCCTCAAAGAGGAGGAGATAGTGAAATACTCCAATGGATGGACTCCACTGTCATCCAAACCTCAAATCAAGAAAATCAAGGATTACCACGCCAAAAAAAGGGAGGCAACCAAGGAAGAAGCCCCAGTAGCTTCTACCAGCAAGCCCCAAGCCAACCCACTTCCCCAAGAAGGGAAGAAGAACAAGAAAAAGAATTGGAGGAAACCATATTCCCCAAGCTACAGGATCCCAAAAATCCAAAAGGATGCCATGGACAATGTTTTCAACATGGCCAGAACTTTGATGGAATTCAAAGACAAAGAGGAACAAAGAATGAGACAACCCCATTTCTCAAAGGAATAACCTTGTCTCCTGAGGTTGTAAATACTTTAAAAGAGCTTAAAAATAGTATTTTACCTCTTAAAGACATTAAAAATAGTTTATTATCTTTCCAAGAAATAAATAATAGCTTATCATCTTTAACCAAACTTGTTGTACAAAATAAAAAAGAAATTGATAACATAAAATTTATGATTGAAAATAATAAACCAAAAGTATTAATTGACAATACTCAGAAATTAATACAAAGACAACAAGAGTTGTACAAATACATAAGTGATATCAAAGAAAAAACTTTGACAATCAATTATGATGTGAGTATTGACAATCTTACAGAAAAATTAAACAAATTAAGTATTTCTGTAGAAAGATTTGAAGAAAAGACTTCATCACACCAAAAATTACTTTTGGACCATGTGGAAAAAAGTGATGAAGCAAGAATGCATCTAAAAGATGATATTCAAAGTGAAATAAGGCTTATTACTGAAAAAATGGATAAAATTAATGAGGCTAATTTAAATATGCCAAAGTTATCAACTCCATTTTCTCATATAAGAAGCCCTGTTAAAACAAAAGAGGAATTGAAAAATTCCTTTCATAACAGACTTGAGTCACCAAGAAAATAACCAAGTCTTAATGAAGGAAGCACCTCAGCTGAAAGAATGGCCAACATTCACACGAGAAGGTGAATATGACCACATGTCATTTATTAAAACAATTGACATGTTACAAGAAGACTATGCCATACCAGATGAATTAATCACTGCAAGATTACATTCATTGTTTGAGAAATCTTCAAAAAGATGGTATTATGGCATAAGAAAAACAAATGGTAAAAATACCTGGTCTTGGTGGAAACAAGAAATAATCACCAAGTGGGCAAATGATGCCTGGAGGTATAAGATAGAAAATGCATTTGAAAATTCTTTCTTTGAACCAGAGAAAGACAAACCTTTAACTTGGTTCCTGAAACAAGTTGAAAGGCTTAATGCACTGTACCCACAAAGGTCACAAAAAATGGTGCATATGAAAATACTCAAGAAATGTGGAGGAGAGCTAGAACATGCCCTAAGAAGCAGGTGTATAGAACCATTCTCCACAGAAGAGTACATTAATGCACTAGAAGACTTAGTGACAAGAACAAAAATTGGCAGGACTTGGAAGAAATTGGACAGTAAAAGCCCAAATAAACCATTTATCAAAAAAGATAAACCAAAAGAATCCTTCAAGCCCAGTACATCCAATAATAATGAGGAAAGGAAATGCCATACATGTGGAGGTATTGGACACTTAGCCAATAATTGCCTAAAAAAGGCAAAAATCAATGAAATTATGGAAACAGAAAACCACAATTACAAAGAGGAGGAGTCTGACTCTGAAAAAGAAACAGAAGAATCAGAAACTTCTGAAAGTGATGAAATCAATATAATTAATGCAGAAATTAATAACATTGATATAATTTATGAAGTACTAGATGTCAACTCAAATTTACCACAAGTTGGAACATCTGACACAAACCTGACAAATGTGCAAGATGCCAAAATGTATAGAACCAAACCTGCAAGAGGAGTGGGATATACAGCTGGGAAATCAAGTATAAGTATTGTTATGGTTGATAACCAGGAAGTAAAAGCTAACTTAGATACAGGAGCATATTGCACCTGTGTTGGCAAAAGTTATTTACAAACCATTGTCCCAGACTGGCAACAAAAACTTATGCCAATACAAGGTGTCAAATTCAGTAGTGCAAGTGAGAGCATGAAGCCCCTTGGAATAATTGATTTAACACTAATTTTCCCTCATCCTTCACAATGTGTCAGAATAAAAGTGGAATTTGCGGTAATGGACAACTGTACCAGTAATCACTTTATCCTGGGAAATGACTACTTATCAATCTATGGTATAGATATCTCTAACCAGAAGGATAGATATTTTACTATAGGACATAACAAAAGACAAAAGTTTGGCTTCTTAAATAACAAAAAACAAATTACAGTTATTAAGAATGAAGAAAAGATTCCAGAAAAGGATCTTTTTATATCTGAACAACTTAAAGAGGCAGAATTCAATCAAGAATTAACAGAAAGAATGAAAGATAAATTAATTTACCTCTTATTTAAGTATAAAAATGCCTTTGCAACTGACAAAGAGCCACTAGGTGCTATAATTGGGCATGAAGTAGACATAATTCTTAATGTGGAAAAGCCTTACCCACCCTTACTAAGAAGACCAGCTTAACCAGCTAGTCCAAGGGCTAGAGAAGCCTTAGAGGTACACATTAAAGAGTTAATGGACCTTGGAGTATTAAGAAAGGTTGGACATAATGAACAAGTAGAAGTTACTACTCCTGTCATTATAACCTGGCCTAATGGAAAATCAAGGATGGTAGGAGACTTCAGAGCCCTGAACACCTATATCATTCCAGATAGATATCCAATACCTAGAATCCAGGAGACATTGACACAATTGTCACAAGCGAAGCTCATTACAGCTATGGATGCCTTAAAGGGTTTTCATCAAAATGTCTTAACAGACAATGCCAAAAAACTACTGAGGATAATATTCCACTGTGGAATTTTTGAATACTTAAGAATGCCATTTTGCATAAAAAATGCACCTTCCCATTACCAAATAATGATGAATACCATATTTCCTGAAGAATTATCAGAAGGATGGTTAATTTTCTGTCTTGATGATATCATAATTTGCTCAGAAACTTGGGAAAATCACCTTACAAGACTAGAAAAGGTACTACGGAAAATAGTCCAAGTGAATATGAAAATTTCCTTGAAAAAGTGTCATTTTACATATAGTGAATTAAAAGCACTAGGACATGTTGTATCCGGAGTTAGTCTAGGCATAGACAAAAGTAAAGTAGCAGCAGTACTACTTAAACAAATGCCTCAAACCAAAAAAAAATGCAATCATTTTTAGGATTTGCTGGTTACTATAGACAGCATATAAAGGAATTTGCAAAAATTGCCAAATCCTTATATAACTTATGTGACCAACAAACATTTTATGAAATGACTGAAGAAAGGTTCAAGGCATATGAAGAATTGAAAAACTCACCAACAAAGGCCCCATTTCTTCTAATACCAGATTGGAAACTACCCTTCAAACTATACATTGATTCTTGTGGAGAAGGACTAGGTGCTGCACTTCACCAAACACAAATTATCAATGATAAACCAGTGGAAGGACCAATTTGTTTCATTTCAAGGCAGATAAAGCCAACAGAAGCAAGGTATGGAGCCAGCCAAATGGAATGCTTATGCTTAGTGTGGGCTTTAGAAAAATTGCATTATTATTTGGATGGCACACTATTTGATGTAATCACAGACTGTAATGCTGTGAAATCACTATTAAATATGAAGACTCCAAATAGACATATGCTGAGATGGCAAATTGCTATCCAAGAATATAGAGGAAATATGACTATTGTGCATAAATCTGGAAATATTCATAAAAATGCAGATGGTCTTAGTAGATGGGCTTTAGCAAATACCCCTGACAATCCAGCATGGGTACCACAAGAAGAACACCATATAGAAGGAATATGTGTCACAGATATTGGCACAGAATTCTTTAACCAAGTTAAATAAAGCTATAAGATAGACAAAAACTGCCATATATTAAGCCAACTTCTAATGAAAGACTGCAAAGACTCATCACTTTCATCAAAACTAGATGAAATATGGAAAAAGGCATATGATGAAGGAAGATTCCACCTCCTTGATGGAATCCTTTACCATAGAAAAAAACACACATGTGTTATGACCTTAACAGATAGAACACTAATAAACACTATTTTACATTAGTGTCATGATAGTGTTGCATCTGGACATCTCTCAGAAGATAGGACACTAGAGAGGGTGAAAACCTGCTATTGGTGGCCAAACTGGAAGAAAGATGTTGCAGATTACTTCCAAACCTGTGACAGATGCCAAAAAGCCAACAGAGCCACAGGAAAGAAATTTGGAATGATGATCCAAATCCAAGAACCAAAATCCCCATGGGAAATAGTTCATATGGATTGGGTAACAGCATTACCTCCAGGAGGAGACAGGAGTTATAATGCATGCCTAGTGTTAGTTGACAGATACAGTAAAACTCCCATGTTCTTACCATGTCATAGAGATGACACAGCTATGGACACAGCCATAATGATATGGAATAAATTTATTAGCCATACAGGCTGATTCTAAAATATTATAAGTGACAGAGGCCCAAAATTCCCTTCAAGATTATGGACAAATCTCCATAACTTATTTGGGACAAAGCTATCATTCTTTACAGCTTACCATCCCCAAACTGATGGTTTAGCAGAAAGAATGATACAGACCTTAGAGGACATGATCAGAAGATTCTGTGCTTATGGGCTAGAATTCAAAGATTCTGATGGTTTTACCCATGATTGGTGTACACTAATACCAGCACTGGAACTGGAATATAAAACATCAATCCATTCTTCTACTGGAAAAACACCAGCAATGCTAGAAAAAGGTTGGAATCCAAGACTTCCTTATGATACCCTCAAAAAAGGACTTAGTGGATATACACCCAACAGCAAGCAGCTTTAAAATAATTCTTGACAAGGCACGACACCATGCAAACAGATGTATGCAAGATTCTTTCAAATATGCAAAAGAAAGATGGTATAGAACTCATAAGCCACCTGATTTCAAAATAGGAGACTTGGTTCTAGTATCAACCCTTAATTTCAATAACATAAAAGGCCCAAAGAAATTGAAAGATTCCTTTGCAGGACCATTTATGATAAAAGCACTTCATGGACCCAATGCTGTGCAATTGGAACTCACAGGTGAACTAATGAACAAACACCCAAGTTTCCCTGTAAGTCTTATAAAACCTTACAGCTCAAGTGACAAGGAGTTATTTCCACTAAGTAATAAACCCCCACTTGAAATTCCCCCGTTGGAAGAAGGAGAGGAAAAGAAAATAGTAAAAGTCCTTAAAGAAAGTGTGAGCCCTTGAGATATGACCACATACCCAATAAGGTCACAAAAAAGACTCAGAATAATTATACCTTTAATATAATTATATTAAAATTACTTAGAATAATTATACATTAAAAATAATTACTTAAATATACAAAAAATACCATAAATTGGGACAAAAATTGGTTTAACTTAAAAACCAATGAATCAACATGTAAAATAAACTATACCATTGAATTTCCCATGGTAAAATACACATATACCATTTTTATGGCATATCTGTAAAGTCATTATTTAATGAATTATAAGGTATATTACCTTATAAAAACCATAAAAACTTCTTTATCTCGAGAACTAATGAAACAACTTGTGAAATGAATTGTACCGGTGGATTCCCCACGAAAGTCAACACATAAAACAATTAATAAGCTAATTTCCAAAGTTAATACTTAAGGAACTAACCTGAATATATGCACTTTTTTGGTCAACGCATATATTCAAGGATCATAGCTCATATCTCCTAAACTATACATGATAGAATAATGAACCAAAAATAAAGTTACCACGTAATTACTGTAGGAACACAGATAAGACCTTTATTTTACAAATTATAAAAAAGATTAAAACCTACGATGAAATATTGATAAAAATCAACAGAGCTGTTGACCACTTTGTTGTGAAAGTGTTCCAAACTTAAAAAGAAATTATACAGTTAGATTCTACTAGTTCATTCGTGAAGAATGATGTAATTTTTATTCTTAAACTCAGGGTATAACCCCCTGAAGTCAAGGTTTGAAGTTTAAAATATTGAATTTTAACAGAAAAGATGAGTTACAAGAAAAATCATCAAAATTAGAGTTTTCATGATGTAATGAAAAGCTCTTGGCAGCATAATAGGGTTATGCCAGGCTATTAGAATTCACTCTCTGAATTGCAGTAGCGTGTAAATCTTAAAAGGTATTGAGGATCAAAGTTTGAGCTTAATTTGAGCAGTTATGATCATTCACAGTAACCTTAAATTAAGTTTAACAGTCATATGAGTGATACAATTGGTGAATACTATTAGTTTATGATTCAAACTAATAAAATCCACGAAATTTGGGGTTCTGCCAAGCCTCTGATGTCATCAAACTTAGAGTTATAGTGATAACTCTAAATAATGGTTTGATAATGATGTACTCATCGCCAAACATTGAAATATTGATCAATTCCAGTGGGTATGATCAGTACACGTCTACTAGAAGCCTGTTGGACTCTAGGAGGGAGGTATTTACTATAAATAGAGCTCTTTTTACTCTATTTTCCCCTCAGACGCATCAAAAACATTAAATCAATTAAATCAAAGGTAATTTCTTTATTCTTTCTATATAAAGCTGTTATATTATTAAAGACCAAAGACCACCTTGTTGTAATCATCTATTTTGACGTGATTAAATCATTCATTTAATTGTTTTTGTTAAAAATCTCTCTAAAAACTCATTTCCACGTAAAAATCCAGAATATTAGTAATTTTCTTGATTTTTTATTGTACATACAATTTGAAAAGGTTGTATTTATATTTTTTGGCGTAAAATATTTAAAAATTATTATATTAAGTGTTAAAAGTAGGTTATTTTCTCTTTATTATTATTTTAATAATTCTTTAATTAATATAAATAGTATTTATATTAATTTATAACTTTAATATTGGTAATATTATTGTTATTAATTGTTTTTTATTAATAAAAAACAATTTTTTACGCCTTTATTATTTGTTTGTAACAATAATAAAGTGCCTTTAAATATATTAATTAGTTTATATTAATATATTTATTTTATTATATTATATTTTATAATATAAATTATATTATTATATTTTATTAATAATATAATCATTTTTACGCCATAATTATAATAATTCTTTATTATTATAAGTATTTTTATCTTATTTATTTCAATTATAAGGACATTCATAGTACAATAAGTAAAATATTAGTAATTTTTACTTATTGTTTCATAGTCAAACCTTACATTTGGGGGCCTGGCCGTGATATTTACTTAAAAGACCTTTAAAAAGATTCTAATTGGGTTTATCCAATAATAAATTATATTTATAATCATAAAATTATATAGTAATTTTATATTTTATTGATTTTAAAAGCTATTGAGGCATTTGGAAAGCAATTGTACTGTCTTACACGTGGTTTTTCACATCCTTAGACTTGCAAGAACTTTCTTTGAGTGACTCTAGTGATTAAAAAAGATAATTTAGAAATTAAAAATAATTTTTTATGATTTAATTTTGTAAAAGAATCATATTCATTTTTATTTTATTCTTTAAAAATAAAAATATAAAAAATATTAAAAAATATTAAAAAACCAATAAAAAAAAAAGTTATTTTTTTATTCATTTTTATTCATTTCTTTATTTCAAGTTTTTAAAGATATAAAAGCAACTTCTACGTGGAAAATTGCCATATCTTGCCAAAAAAAAACCACTTCTTATAAAAAGACTTATATTTATTTGTCTTTTTTAGTGTTTGAAGATAACCCAACAGAAGACAACCAAGCTACTGTTGAGAGATTGGTGGAAGAAACTTCTCAAAGTTCTCCAACACCAGTTATCACCAAAAGAAAGAAATCTAAGAAATTAGACTTTCCAGGACCCACCATTCAAGACTCTGAACAAGAGAACCTCTTTTATAATTGCCATAAAAAGAATTTTTATCCTAAAATACTTTTATTTCTTATTTTCTTAAATTATGACTACCAGAAGAGGTTCCCAATACTCCATCCAATCAGATGGAGCTGCACTCAGAGGTAGAACTGATCCCTCAAAAGGGAAAAGAAAGGGCAATATCCCCAGTGGAACAGAATCCACACAAGGAAGTGCCTTATCCCAAAGGCAAGTCCCAGAAATGCCCATGATATCTGAACCTGAATTGGAGCTAAGTATGAGTAACTCAAATAGGTACAAATCACATTCAGAGGGCTCAAATAGACATCTACATGAGCCAGTACAAGCAGTATTACACAGTGTACAAGGACAAAGATTGGGAAATGCTGCCTCAAATACACCAAGGAGTGATGAACTCTTGGCACATCCTGAAAAAGTTCCTCAAAGAGGAGGAGATAGTGAAATACTCCAATGGATGGACTCCACTGTCATCCAAACCTCAAATCAAGAAAATCAAGGATTACCACGCCAAAAAAAGGGAGGCAACCAAGGAAGAAGCCCCAGTAGCTTCTACCAGCAAGCCCCAAGCCAACCCACTTCCCCAAGAAGGGAAGAAGAACAAGAAAAAGAATTGGAGGAAACCATATTCCCCAAGCTACAGGATCCCAAAAATCCAAAAGGATGCCATGGACAATGTTTTCAACATGGCCAGAACTTTGATGGAATTCAAAGACAAAGAGGAACAAAGAATGAGACAACCCCATTTCTCAAAGGAATAACCTTGTCTCCTGAGGTTGTAAATACTTTAAAAGAGCTTAAAAATAGTATTTTACCTCTTAAAGACATTAAAAATATTTTATTATCACTACAAGAAATAAATAACAATTTATCTTCTTTAACAAAAATTGTTGTGCAAAACAAGAAAGAAATTGACAACATTAAGTTTATTGTTGAAAATAATAAACCAAATAATTTAATTGACAATACTCAAAAATTAAGACAAGGACAACAAGAATTGTATAAATACATAAAAGATATCAAAGACAAGACTTTGACAATCAATTATGATGTGAGTATTGACAATCTTACAGAAAAATTAAATAAATTAAGTATTTCTGTAGAAAGATTTGAAGAAAAGCCTTCATCACACCAAAAATTACTTTTGGACAATGTGGAAAAAAGTGATGAAGCAAGAATGCATCTGAAAGATGATATTCAGAGTGAAATAAGGCTTATTACAGAAAAAATGGATAAAATTAATGAGGCTAATTTAAATATGCCAAAGTTATCAACACCATTTTCTCATATAAGAAGCCCTGTTAAAACAAAAGAGGAATTGTCAAATCCTTTCCTAACAGACTTGAGTCACCAAGATAATAACCGAGTCTTAATGAAGGAAGCACCTCAATTGAAGGAATGGCCAACATTCACAGGAGAAGGTGAATATGACCACATGTCATTTATTAAAACAATTTACATGTTACAAGAAGACTATGCCATACCAGATGAATTAATCACTGCAAGATTACATTCATTGTTTGAGAAATCTTCAAAAAGATGGTATTATGGCATAAGACAAACAAATGGTAAAAATACCTGGTCTTGGCGGAAACAAGAAATAATGTGAGCCTTAGAGGTAATTTCATATACCCAAAAGACCACAAATACAAAAATAACATATTAATATATATAAAATAAATTTATTTATATTATTAAAATAAAAATCAAAATATAAATATAAAATTATATTAAAAATAAAAAATTAATTACAATTTAAAAATAAAAAATACATTAAAATTTTGTAAGTGTAAAAGTACATTTATACTTGGAAAAATTAAGTAAAAATGAAATTTTAACAAAATTATGAAAAATTAAACAAATTTGGAAAAAAGTTAAATAAAAATTATTATAACTTTTTATCCAATAAATAAACGCATAAAAATTATTTCACCATTGGATTCCTCATAAAAAATCAGGTGGGGTCACCTCTGAGTGAAATTCTTGTAACTCAACTCTAAATAAGCTTAAATTAAGTTTTTAGTATTTTCAATACAAAAGTTGAAAATCCTCAAAACCTTAATTTAATTCACACCACATGTGGTGTTAACCATCAATTTTTCTGTTAAAATTGAGGTGTTGTGTTTAGTTTAGAAGTTATGAGGAATTGAAGTATTTTCAATTGAATTCAATTGAAATGTCAAAATGTGCGCGTGTATTACATAAGTGAACTTTGATTTACATATGAGGTGTCAATTATTACTGTATTGTACTGTACAATTGAATTGAATTACATATGTAAATTATAAGTATAATACATGATGAGGAATTAAAGGAAAAATAAATTGAAAAGATTAAATTTGGGGGGGAAAAGGAACTCCAGCTCTAAGGGGGAGCTAGACCCCCAAAATCCTTGCTGACAGGCGTGGGATGTCAAAATTCACGCAAAAGTTCATCACTTTTGGCCTGGAATTGAGTCACAGGGTCTGTGGACTCAATTGATGATGAGGTTTTGATACCAACTGGGGTAGTTTTAGCTGTTGCCAAGAAGGTAAAACTACACTTAAGATAAAACAACCATAGTAGAAACAGTTTTAACTGGTTTCTACGCCTCTTACACACATTCTGACGTGTTTTGAAGGCTCTAGGCCTGGTATTGCTATAGTAATGGCTGATTTAAGGGTCTAAAATGGCTAAAAATGGCTAAAAATGGCTTAAACCAGCCCTTTTTGGTCTAAACCAGGGTTCAATGATGCCATAATTGGCTTTTCTGTTGTCAGACTGTTTTTCACGACTGACAAGAGTAAAATTTACTTTTGGAGTAAGAGAATTGATGGCTATAAAAGAATGTCTTCTTTGCCCCACTTTTCTCTTCATGTTAGAATCTTTTCCTTTTATTAATTAGTTTAAACACTGTTAAACCTATCAATCAAAGATTCCAACCACCATTTTTAAATCATTTTAATCCTTTTAACCACGTGAAAAAATCATTATAATCATTGTTTGTAACTCTTATAATCATTTTTACCCCTGAACCACCCCAAAAGTGAATTAAAGCATCTTTCATCACTGTAAACTTTGTCACTTTGTTTCCAAATTCACTCTGGTCACTTTTGGGCATGTTTTCTCTTTAATATTCTTTTTAAAGACTTTGTTCTTTAATTAATTGCTTGCAGTTCTTTGCTCAATTAATTCCAATTGAAATTGCTCTTGAAGAAATTTCTTTTGTAGCCTTAAAATATCTCTTGTAGAGTATTTTTTGGATAAATCTTTATTGTTGGTAAAACAATAAATTTTTATATTATTGTTTTATACTAATAAAGTTATAAAAAATAAAATTGGCGTGTTTTCTCTTAAAAATAATATTTCATATTATTTTTAACTGAATTTTACCTTATACAAATTTTGAGGACAGGAAAAGTACTTGATTTTTAATCAAAGTTTCATATCCACACCTTACAAATAATCACCAAGTGGGTAAATGATGCCTGGAGGTATAAGATAGAAAATGCATTTGAAAACTCTTTCTTTGACCCAGAGAAAGACAAACCTTCAACTTGGTTCTTGAAACAAGCTGAAAGGCTTAATGCACTGTACCCAGAAATGTCACAAAAGATGGTGCACATGAAAATAATTAAAAAGTGTGGAGGGGAACTAGAACATGCCCTAAGAAGCAGGTGTATAGAACCATGCTCCACAGAAGAGTATATAAATGCACTAGAAGATATAGTGACAAGAACAAAAATTGGCAGGACTTGGAAAAAATTGGACATTAAAAGCCCAAATAAACCATTTATCAAAAAAGATAAATCAAAAGAATCCTTTAAGCCCAATACATCCAACAATAATGAGCAAAGAAAATGCCATAAATGTGGAGGTATTGGACACTTAGCCAATAATTGCCTTAAAAAAGCAAAGATTAATGAAATTGTGGAAACAGAAAACCACAATGACAAAGAAGAGGAATCTGACCCTGAAAAAGAGACAGAAGAGTCAGAAAGCTCTGAAAGTGATGAAATCAATGTAATTAATGCACAAATTAATAATATTGATATAATTTATGAAGTACTGGATGTTAATTCAAACTTAACACAAGTTGGAACATCTGACACAAACCTGACAAACATACAAGATACCAAAATGTATAGAACCAAACCTGCAAGAGGAATGGGATATACAGCTGGAAAATCAAGTATAAGTATTGTTATGGTTGATAACAAAGAAGGAAAAGTTCACTTGGATACAGGAGCATATTGCACTTGTGTTGGCAAAAGTTACTTAAAAACCATTGTCCCAAACTGGCAAGAAAAACTTATGCCAATACAAGGTGTCAAATTTAGTAGTGCAAGTGAGAGCATGAAGCCCCTTGGAAAAATTGATTTAACACTAATTTTTCCTCATCCCTCACAATGTGTCAGAATTAAAGTAGAGTTTGTAGTAATGGACAACTGTACTAGTAATCATTTCATACTTGGGAATGACTACTTATCAATCTATGGTATAGATATCTCCAACCAAAAAGATAGATATTTTACCATAGGAGATAACAAAAGACAAAAGTTTGGCTTCTTAAATAACAAAAAACAAATCACAGTTATTAAGAAGGAAGAAAAAATTCCAGAAAAGGAAATTTTTATATCTGAACAACTTAAAGAGGCAGAATTCAATCAAGAATTAACAGAAAAAATGAAAGAAAAATTGATTGACCTCTTATTTAAGTATAAAAATGCCTTTGCAACTGACAAAGAGCCACTAGGTGCCATAATTGGACATGAAGTGGATATAATTCTTAATGTAGAAAAGCCTTACCCACCTTTATTAAGAAGAACTGCTTATCCAGCCAGTCCAAGGGCTAGAGAAGCCTTAGAGGTGCACAGTAAAGAATTAATGGACCTTGGAGTACTAAGAAAGGTTGGACATAATGAACAGGTAGAAGTTACTACACCTGTCATTATAACTTGGCATAATGGAAAATCAAGGATGGTAGGAGACTTCAGAGCCCTGAACACCTATACCATTCCAGACAGATATCCAATACCTAGAATCCATGAGACATTGACCCAATTGTCACAATCTAAGTTCATCACAGCTATGGATGGTCTTAAGGGTTTTCATCAAAATGTCTTAACAGACAATGCCAAGAAACTACTAAGAATAATAGTCCATTGTGGAATTTTTGAATACTTAAGAATGCCATTTGGGATAAAAAATGCACCTTCCCATTTTCAAAGAATGATGAATAACATATTCCCTGAAGAATTATCAGAAGGATGGTTAATTATCTATATTGATGATATCATAGTTTGCTCAGAAACTTGGGAGAATCACCTTACAAGACTAGAAAGGGTACTACAAAAAATAGTCGAAGTGAATATGAAAATTTCCTTGAGAAAGTGTCATTTTGCATATAGTGAATTAAAAGCACTAGGACATGTTGTATCTGGACTTAGTCTAGGCATAGATAAAAATAAAGTAGCAGCGGTACTACTCAAACCAATGCCTCAAACGAAGAAAGAAATGCAATCATTTTTGGGATTTGCTGGTTACTATAGACAGCATATAAAGGACTTTGCAAAAATTGCCAAATCCTTATATAAATTATGTGACCAACAAACAGTTTATGAAATGACTGAAGAAAGGGTCAAGGCATATGAAGAATTGAAAAATTCATTAACAAATGCCCCATTTCTTCTAATGCCAGATTGGAAACTACCTTTCAAACTATACATTGATGCTTGTGGAGAAGGATTAGGTGCTGCACTTCACCAAACACAAATTATCAATGATAAACCAGTGGAAGGACCAATTTGTTTCATTTCAAGGCAAATAAAGCCAACAGAAGCAAGGTATGGAGCAAGCCAAATGGAATGCTTATGCCTAGTGTGGGCTTTAGAAAAACTGCATTATTATTTGGATGGCACAGTATTTGATGTAATCACAGACTGTAATGCTGTGAAATCACTATTAAATATGAAGACTCCAAATAGACATATGCTGAGATGGCAAATTGCTATCCAAGAATATAGCGGAAATATGACTATTGTACATAAATCTGGAAATATTCAAAAAAATGCAGATGGTCTTAGCAGATGGGCTTTAGCAAATACCCCTGACAATCCAGCATGGGTACCACAAGAAGGGCACCATATAGAAGGAATATGTGTCACAGACATAGGCACAGAATTCTTTAACCAAGTTAAAGAAAGCTATAAGACAGACAAAAATTTCCATATCTTAAGCCAACTTCTAATGAAAGACTGCAAAGATCCATCACTTTCATCAAAACTAGATGAAATATGGAAAAAGGCATATGACAAAGGAAGATTCCACCTCCTTGATGGAATCCTTTACCATAGAACAAAACACACATGTGTCATGGCCTTAACAGATAGAACACTAATAAACACTATTTTACATGAGTGTCATGATAGTGTTGCATCTGGACATCTCTCAGAAGATAGGACACTAGAGAGGGTGAAAACCTGCTCTTGGTGGCCAAATTGGAAGAAAGATGTTGCTGAGTACTGCCAAACCTGTGACAGATGTCAAAAAGCCAACAGAGCCACAGGAAAGAAATTTGGAATGATGATCCAAATCCAAGAACCAAAATCCCCATGGGAAATAGTTCATATGGATTGGGTAACAGCACTACCTCCAGGAGGAGACAGGAGCTTTAATGCATGTCTAGTGTTAGTTGACAGGTACAATAAAACTCCCATGTTCTTACCATGTTATAAAGATGACACAGCTATGGATACAGCCATAATGATATGGAATAAAGTCATTAGCCACACAGGCTTATTCCAAAGTATTATAAGTGACAGAGACCCAAAGTTCACTTCAGCATTATGGACAAATCTCCATAACTTATTTGGGACAAAGCTATCATTCTCAACAGCTTACCATCCCCAAACTGATGGTTTATCAGAAAGAATGATACAGACCTTAGAGGACATGATCAGAAGATTCTGTGCTTATGGGCTAGAATTCAAAGATTCTGATGGTTTTACCTATGATTGGTGTACACTAATACCAGCACTTGAACTGGCATATAAGAGATCAATCCATTCTTCTACTGGCAAAACACCAGCAATGCTAGAGAAAGGTTGGAATCCAAGACTTCCTTATGATACCCTCAAAAAGGACTTAGTGGACATACATCCAACAGCAAGAAGTTTTAAGATAATGCTTGACAAAGCAAGACACCATGCAAACAGATGCATGCAAGACTCTTTCAAATATGCAAAAGAAAGATGGGACAAAAGTCATAAACCACCTGACTTCAAAATAGCAGATTTGGTATTAGTATCAACTCTTAACTTTAATAACATAAAAGGACCAAAGAAATTGAAAGATTCCTTTGCAGAACCATTTAGGGTAAAAGCACTTTATGGACCCAATGCTGTACAATTGGAACTTACAGGTGATTTAATGAATAAACACCCAACTTTCCCTGTAAGTCTTATAAAACCTTACAGCTCAAGTGACAAGGAATTATTTCCACTATAAAATAAACCCCCACTTGAAATTCCCCCTTTGGAAGAAGGAGAAGAAAAAAGAATTGTAAAAGTCCTTAAAGAAAGAAGGACAAGGAACAAAAAAGAAAGAGAATACCTTGTAAGGTATAGAAATCCAACTCAAGAAGATGAATGGCTACTTGAGAAAGATATAACAAATGCTGAGAAACTACTGAGGAGGTTTAGACATGAAAGAAAACCTAAAGAATAAAAAAATCAAGAATTATTGAGCTTCAGGACTGATAAAGTCTAACAAAGAGGTAGGACAGTGGATGATACCCTAATCACACATATCAGATTGTGGTACAATCTTTTTTTGGTGGTAGGAATTGTGAGCCTTTGAGATATTCCCACATACCCAATAAGGTCACATAAAAGACTCAGAATAATTATACCTTTAATATAATTATATTAAAATTACTTAGAATAATTATACATTAAAAATAATTACTTAAATATACAAAAAATACCATAAATTGGTACAAAAATTGGTTTAACTTAAAAACCAATGAATCAACATGTAAAATAAATTATACCATTGGATTCCCCATGGTAAAATACACATCTACCATTTTTTATGGCATATCTGTAAAGTCAATATTTAATGAATTATAAGGTATAATACCTTATAAAAACCATAAAAACTTATTTATCTCAAGAACTAATGAACCAACATGTGAAAGAAATTGTACCAGTGGATTCCCCACGAAAGTCCACACATAAAACAATTAATAAGCTACTTTCCAAAGTTAATACTTAAGGAATTAACCTGAATATATGCACTTTTTTGGTCAACGCATATATTCAAGGATCATAGCTAATATCTCCTAAACTATACATGATAGAATGATGAACCAAAAATAAAGTTACCACGTAATTACTGTAGGAACACAGATATGAACTTTATTTTAGAAATTATAAACAAGAGTAAAAACTATGATGAAATATTGATAAAAATCAACAGAGGTGTTGACCACTTTGTTGTGAAAGTGTTCCAAACTTAAAAAAAATTATACAGTTGGATTCTACTAATTCATTCGTGAAGAATGAGGTAATTTGTATTATTAAATTTAGGGTATAACCCCCTGAAATCAAGGTTTGAAGTTTAAAATATTGAATTTCGACAGAAAAGATGAGTTACAAGGAAAATCATCAAAATTAGAGTTTTGATGATGTAATGAAAAGCTCTTGAGAAGCATAATAGGGTTACGCCAGGCTATCAGAATTCACTCTCTGAATTGCTGTAGCGTGTAAATCTTAAACGTTATTGAGGATCAAAGTTTGAGCTTAATTTGAGCAGTTATGATCACTCACAGTAACCTTAATTTAAGTTTAACAGTCTTAAGAGTGATAGAATTGGTGAATACTATTAGTTTATGATTAAAACTAATAAAATCTACGAAATTTGGGGTTCTGCCAAGCCTCTGATGTCATCAAACTTAGAGTTATAGTGATAACTCTAAATAATGGTGTAATAATGATGTAATATGGTTTGATAATGATGTAATCATCTCCAAACCTTAAAATATTGATCAATTCCAGTGGGTATGATCAGTACACGTCTACTAGAAGCCTGTTGGACTCTAGGAGGGAGGTATTTACTATAAATAGAGCTCTTTTTACTCTATTTTCCCCTCAGATGCATCAAAAACATTAAATCAATTAAATCAAAGGTAATTTCTTTATTCTTTATATATAAAACAGTTATATTATTAAAGACCAAAGACCACCTTGTTGTAATCATCTATTTTGACGTGATTAAATCATTTATTTAATTGTTTTCGTTAAAAACCTCTCTAAAAACTCATTTCCACGTAAAAATCCAGAATATTAGTAATTTTCTTTATTTTTTATGGTAAATACAATTTGAAAAGGTTGTATTTATATTTTTTGGCATAAAATATTTCAAAATTATTATATTAAGTGTTAAAAGTAAGTTATTTTCTCTTTATTATTATTTTAATAATTCTTTAATTAATATAAATAGTATTTATATTAATTTATAACTTTAATATTGGTAATATTATTGTTATTAATTGTTTTTTATTAATAAAAAACAATTTTTTATGCCTTTATTATTTGTTTGTAACAATAATAAAGTGGCTTTAAATATATCAATTATTTTATATTACTATATTTATTTTATTATATTATATTTTATAATATAAATTATATTATTATATTTTATTAATAATATAATCATTTTTACGCCATAATTATAATAATTTTTTATTATTATAATTATTTTTATCTTATTTATTTCAATTATAAGGACATTCATAGTACAATAAGTAAAATATTAGTAATTTTTACTTATTGTTTCATAGTCAAACCTTACAGAAAGAAGGACAAGAAACAAAAAAGAAAGGGAATACCTTGTAGGGTATAGAAATTTAACTCAAGAAGATGAATGGCTACTTGAGAAAGATATAACAAATGCTGATAAACTACTAAGAAGGTTCAGACATTAAAGGAATCCTGAAAAATAGAAAATGTAAGCATTATTGAGCTTCAAGACTAACAAAGTCTATTGAAGAGGTAGGACAGTGGATGATACCCTAATTACACATATCAGATTGTAGTACAATCTTTTTTGGGGGTAGGGAATGTGAGCCTTTGAGATATGACCACATACCCAATAAGGTCACAAGAAAGACTCAGAATAATTATACCTTTAAGATAATTATACTAAAAGTACTTAGAATAATTATACATTAAAATTAATTACTTCAAAAATACAAAAATACCATAAATTGGTACAAAAATTGGTTTAACTTAAAGACCAATGGGTCAACATGTGAAATAAGCTATACCATTGGATTCCCCATGGTAAAATACACATATACCATTTTTATGGCATATCTGTAAAGTCAATATCTAATGGGTTATAAGGAATAATACCTTATAAAAACCATAAATCCTTATTTATTTCAAATCCCAATGAAACAACATGTGAAATAAATTGTACCATTGGATTCCCCATAAAACGCTACACATAAAACAATTAATGAGCTAATTTCCAAAGTTAATACTTAAGGAATTAACCTGAATATATGCACTTTTTTGGTCAATGCATATATTCAAGGATCATAGCTAATATCTCTTAAACTATACAGGATAGAGTGATGAACCAAAAATAAAGTTACCACGTAATTGGTGTACAAACACAGATATGAACTTTATTTTACAATTTATAAACAAGGTTAAAACCTATGATGAAATATTGATAAAGATCAACAGAGCTGTTGACCACTTTGTTGTGAAAGTGGTTCAAACTTAGAATAAAGCACGCAGTTAGATTCTACTAGTTCATTCGTGAAGAATGATGTACTTTGTATTATTAAATTCAGGGTATAACCCCCTGAAATCATGATTTGAAGTTTAAAATATTGAATTTCGACAGGAAAGATGAGTTACAAGAAAAATAATCAAAATTAGAGTTTTGATGATGTAATGAAAAGCACTTGGCAGAATAATAAGGTTATGTCAGGCTATCAGAATTAACTCTCTGCAGTACTGTAGCGTGTAAAACTTAAAAGTTATTAAAGATCAAAGTTTGAGCTTAAATTGAGCAGTTATGATCACGTACTGTAACCTTAAATTAAGTTTAACAGTCATATGAGTGATACAATTGGTGAATACTACTAGTTTAGGATTAAAACTAATAAAATCCACGAAATTTGGGGTTCTGCCAAGCCTCTGATGTCATCAACTTTAGAGTTATAGTGATAACTCTAAATAATGGTGTAATAATGATGCAATATGGTTTGATCATGATGTAATCATCTCCAAACCTTAAAATATTGAGCAATTCCAGTGGATACAATCAGTTCACGTCTACTAGAAGCCTGCTGGCCTCCAGGAGGGAGGTATTTACTATAAATAGAGCTCTTTTTACTCTATTTTCCCCTCAGATGCATCAAAAACATTAAATCAATTAAATCAAAGGTAATTTCTTTATTCTTTATATATAGAACTGCTATATTATTAAAGACCAAAGACCACCTTGTTGTAATCATCTATTTTGACGTGATTAAATCATTTATTTAATTGTTTTTGTTAAAAATCTCTCTAAAAACTCATTTCCACATAAAAATCCAGAATATTAGTAATTTTCTTTATTTTTTATTGTAAATACAATTTGAAAAGGTTGTATTTATATTTTTTGGCGTAAAATATTTCAAAATTATTATATTAAGTGTTAAAAGTAAGTTATTTTCTCTTTATTATTATTTTAATAATTCTTTAATTAATATAAATAGTATTTATATTAATTTATAGCTTTAAGATTGGTAATATTATTGTTATTAATTGTTTATTATTAATAAAAAACAGTTTTTTACGCCTTTATTATTTGTTTGTAACAATAATAAAGTGCCTTTAAATATATTAATTATTTCATATTAATATATTTATTATATTATATTATATTTTATAATATAAACTATATTATTATCTTTTATTAATAATATAAGCATTTTTACGCCATGATTATAATAATTCTTTATTATTATAAGTATTTTTATCTTATTTATTTCAATTATAAGGACATTCATAGTACAATAAGTAAAATATTGGTAATTTTTACTTATTGTTTCATATTCAAACCTTACAGTTAATTATTTTTGTTATATTTCTCTTAAAAATCTCATTTCCATGTAAAATTTAAGATTATTTGTAATGTCTTTTATTTTATATGTAAATACAACTTAAATAAGTCTTATTTACATTAATGGCATAAAATTGTTTAAAAATTATTATTTTAAGTGTTAAAAGTAGGTTAATTTCTCTATATTATTACCTTTTAATAATTGTTTCATCAATATAAATAGTATCTATATTAATATATAACTTCAATATTAGTAATATAATTGGTATTGATTTGGCTTCCTTATTGAGAGATAATTTCTGATGCCCTTATTATTCGTTGGTAGCAATAAAAACATTATTTTAAATATATTAATTATCAAATATTAATATATTTCTTTATTATATTATTCTTTTGTAATATAAATTATATTATTATATTTATTTAATAATATAATTATTTTTACGCCATAATTAAAATAGATATTTACGATTATAATTTTTTTTAACTTATTCTCCAATTTTCATAAGGACATTCAGAGTATCATCAGTATAATATTAATATTACTTACTTATTGTTTGATAGTCAAACCTTACATTTGGGGGCCTGGACGTGATATTTACGTAAAAAGACATTTAAAAATATTTAAAATGGGTTTATAAAATAATAGATTATATTTATAATTATGAAATTATATAATAAATTCATCTTTATTCATTTTAAAAGCTATTGAGGCATTTGGAAATCAATTTTACTGTCTTGAACGTGGTTTTTCACATTCTTAGACTTGCAAGAAATTTCTTTGAGTGACTCTAGTGATTAAAAAAGATATTTATAAACCAAAAAAAAATTTGTATTATAATTTAATTTGTAAAAGAATCATATTCATTTTTATTTTATTCTTAAAAAATAAAAAAAATAAAAAAACAAAGAAAAATGATAAAACATATAAAAAGCCAATAAAAAAAGTTATTTTTATTCATTTATTTTAAGATAAAAAAGCAATTTTTATGTGGAAACTGCCTTATTTCATAAAAAAATAACACTTTCTTATAAAAGACTTATATTTATTTGTCTTTTCAGTGTTTGAAGAAAATCCAACAGAGGAAAATAAGAACACTGTTGAAAGATTGGTGGAAGAAACTTGCCTAAGTTCCCCAACACCAATTGTCACTAAGAGGAAAGCTAATAAATTAGACTTTCCAGGACCCACCATTCAGGACTCTGAAGGTGAGTACCTCTCTTTCATTTTTCCAAAAAGAAGGATTTTCTGTGTTCTAAAATCCTTTTCTTCTTAAGCTTTTATTATGACTACTAGAAGAGGATCCCAATACTCCATGCAATCATATGGAGCTGGACTCGGAGATAGAGTTGATCCCTTAAAAGGGAAAAATTCCCAGTGGAACAGAATCCACACAAGGAAGTGCCATATCCCAAAGGAAAGTTCCAGAAAGGCCCATGATTTCTGGACCAGAGTTGGAACCAAGTATGAGTAACTCCAACAGGGACAAATCACATTCAGAGGGATCACATAGACATCTATATGAGCCAGTACAAGCAGTACTACATGGTGTAAAAGGACAAAGATTGGGAAATGTTGCCACAAATCCACCAAGGAGTGATGAACTCCTGGAACATTCTCAAAAGGTTCCTCAAAGAGGAGGAAATAGTGAGATACTCCAATGGATGGAATTCACTATCATCCAAGCCTAAAATCAAAAAGATCAAGGAATATCATTCCAAAAAGAGGGAGGAAACAAAGGAAGAAGCCCCAGTAGCTTTTACCAGAAAGCCTCAAGCCAACCAACTTCCGCAAGAAGGGGAGAAGAAAAAGAAAAAGAATCTGAGGAAACCATATTCCCCAATCTACAAAATCCCAAAGATCCAAAAAGATGCCAGGGACAATGTTTTCAACATGGCCAGAAACTTGATGGAATTAAAGGACAAAGAGGAACAAAGAATGAGACCTCATTTCCCAAAGAAATAACATTGTCTCCAGATTTTTCAAATACTTTAACAGAAATTGAAAATAGTAATTTACTTAAAGACATTGAAAACAGTTTATTATCTTTAAAAGAAATAAATAATAGCTTATCATCTTCAAAAAATATTTTTGTAAAATAAAAAACAGATTGATAACATTAAATTTATGGTGGACAATAATAAACCAAAAGTTTTAATTGACAATACTCATAAATTAATACAAGGAAAACAGGAATTATATAAATACATAAAAGATATCAAAGATAAAACTTTGAAAATCAATTATGACATTAGAATTCAAAATCTTACAGAAAAATTAAACAAACTAAGTATTTTTGGGGAAAAATTTGAAGAAAAGACTCCATCACACCAGAGATTACTTCTAGACCATGTGAAAAAAGTGATGAAGAAAGAATTAATCTTAAAGATGACTTTCAAAGTCATTTAAGACTTATTACTGAGTAAATGGATAACATAAGTGAGGCTAACTTTGATATGCCAAAGTTATCAACCTCATTTTCTCACATAAGGAGTCCTGTTAAGCCAAAAGAGGAAATAACAAATCCATTAATTACAGTCTTGAGTCACCAAGATAATAGCCAAGTCTTAATGAAGGAAGAAGCTCAATTGAAAGAATGGCCAACATTCACAGGATAAGGTGAATATGACCACATGTCATTTATTAAAAAAATTGACATGTTACAAGAGGATTATGCCATACCAGATGAATTAATCACTGCCAGATTGCACTCATTATTTGAGAAGTCTGCAAAAATATGGTATTATGGCATAAGGAAAATAAATTTCTAAAATACCTTGTCTTGGTGGCAAAAAGAAATAATCACCAAGTGGGCTAATGATGCCTGGAGGTACAAAATAGAAAATGCATTTGAAAATTCCTTCTTTGACCCAGACAAGGATAAACCTTTGACTTGGTTTGTAAAACAAACTGAAAGATTAAATTCACTATGCCCAGAAATGTCACAAAAAATGGTGCACATGAAAATACTTAAAAAATGTGGAGGAGAATTGGAAAATTCCCTGAGAAGCAGGTGCATATAACCATTCTCCACAAAAGAGTATATCAATGCACTAGAGGACATAGTGACAAGGACAAAAATTGGCAGAACTTGGAAGAACTTGGACATCAAAAGTTCAAATAAACCATTTATCAAGAAAGATAAACGAAGAGAACCTTTCAAGCTCAATACATCAAACAGTAATGAGCAAAGAAAGTGCCACAAATGTGAAGGTATTGGACACTTAGCTAATAATTGCCTCAAAAAAGCAAAAATCAATGAAATTGTGGAAACAGAAGACTAAAATGACAAAGAAGAAGAATCAAAAACTTTTGAAAGTGATGAAATTAATATAGTTAATGCACAAATTAATAATATTAATTTAATATATGAAGTACTGGATGTTAATTCAAACATAACCCAAGTTGAAACATCTGACACAAGCCTGACAAACATACAAGATGCTAAATTGTATACAACCAAACCAGAAAAAGGAATGGGATATATAGCTTGAAAATAAAGTATAAGCATTTTAATGGTTGAAAACCAAGAGGAAAAAGTGAAGTTAGATACAGGAGCATACTGTACCCGTGCTGGTAAATGTTATTTGAAAACATTTGTAACAGATTTGGAAGCAAAACCTATACCAATACAAGGAGTAAAATTTAGTAGTTGTCACAGGGGCTCTTCTAAATGAAGAGGGCCTGGCACTCAGTGAACAGACTTACTTATGGAGGTCTCAGAAATAAATACTCAAAGATAAGAGTAATGGAGTAAGAGGATAAATTCCAAGTCATAAAATAATAAGCATAAAAAGATATGAGAGAAAAAAAAAGCAATAATAAAGAGCCAACCACAAATAATCCTGTACCACTGTTTCAACCTGTTCAGAAAAGAGGAAAGGATTAATAAAGGATATGGCCACCAGGACTCTACTGAACAGGTGAAGGAAGGCAAAGACTAACTTAATAAATAATAAAATAATATTTCTTAATGAGAAATAAAATAATATTAAATAATAAATCCAATATTTTAATTAACTGGGGGAAAAACCCCCAGGGGGTGAAGAGGGGCTGGTATATGTGAGAAATACCAGCCTTGGAGTTTGAGTGTTGAGATACTTGTCTGTATGCTGGAAGAAGTTGGATGTGGGATTGAATCCTGTATTGGTGAATCCAATACAGGTTATACAGTCAATACAGGTATTTGCGCCTGTATTGATTACAGGCCTGTATTTGGGTCTTTCCTGTATGAAACTGTATTTGGAGAATGTTGAATTAAACGCCCTGGCTGATTGGGTTTCGAGGGGTATCAATGAAGTAATGATTGCTGAATATGATTGGTAATGCCCCTGCCTCCTTGGCTGTGACATTATCCCCCTCTTGAAAGTGGTGAGCTCTGAGCACCATAAGTACAATGAGTCTTGATGAGCTTGCAATCAATCCATACAGTTCTTTCCCCCAATTCCTTGAATTTATCCCATTAAGCTTTCTTCTTCAATCAATACTCCAACAAAATCTTGATTTGATCACTTGTAGATATTTTCCCCTTGATCTTGATTCTGAATTCCCTCTTTTCCTTCAAAATGCCTTCATTCTTCTTAAAATTTCTTCATTCTTGTCTTGAGTGTCTTCACCAAACTTTTCTTGAGTCCTCATGGCTTTTGAAAAGTGGGTGACCTGGTTTTATGTCCCAAGAACACCGGATTTCATCATGTTTTGGACCTTGAGAGTGTTGGCATAAAATGGACAATACTTGAGGTTTTGGACTATTTCATAAGTCCTGGCCAAAATCCCTGATTTTGTGATTAAAGGGACTTTTGGCCAATTTGTGCAAAAATGCACAAAGTGCGCAAATGCGCATATATGCCATAATAGCATATATTGGTGAAAAAATTGGCAAAATGGCCTTATAAAGTGTTCTGGCCTTTTTGGGAATTTTTGCGCAAAATGCGCAAATGCGCAATTATGATGAAATTGGCCAAAAAGGCCTTTTGACAAGATAAAGAGGCCTTTTGCGTAAAATTGCACAAAATTCCCAAATTCGCCAATATGCATAATTAAGCATATTTTTATAAAAAATTATAAAACTGAGCTATTTTGAAGTTTTGAGGTCTGATATGGCCATTTGTGCCAAAGTGCATAAATTCATGAAATTGGCCAATTGGGCCATTTGAAGCAGTTTTTTTTTTCTTTTGATCTTGATTTCTTCTTGAATGTCTTTCTTCTTATCCCCTCCTCTTTTCTTTGATTCAACTCATTCTTGCAGTTCCAAATTGCCATAATTGTCTTGCTGACTTGGAATTGTCCATAAATCTCTTGGTCTTGAATTTGCAATTTTGACTTGAAGATGAGTTCAAGGCTGACTTCCCTTTGTGATTCCAATCACTCTGATTCTCCACCTTCTTTACTTTATGTTCCTGGTGTTTTTGATAACTTGAGGGAGCTTTCTGAAGAGAGTATGGCCCCTACAGAGATTTGGGACATCAAGAAAACCAATAATGGTTTTAAATCTGTCAGAGTTATTGAACCACCCTGCACCAATTGTAAGAGGAAAGGGATTCCTTGTGTGGAATCTGCTACTGCTAGGTCCACCAGGTGTCAATTTTGCAATCTTGGAAAAAGAAATTGCTCTCAAGCCCACTATAGCTTTCCAAAAATGCCAGAAGATTATGGAGCAGCATCAAGAAGGGTGGAAGATTTGCATTGGAAGCTCCTGTTGATGAACCTCCCACCTCTGATGCCACCTCTGGTCACTCTAATTGTGAGTTGATTGGCCATAAAATTGATGGGTTACTGACTTCTATGTTTTCTTTTCTTCTTCTTCAGTGACTGGATCTAGAATGAGAGGTGTCCAACAATGGAATAATACCAGTGGTTCCTGGGCAGCCATTGGAGGATCAATTCACCCCCAAGGAAATCCCATTGGAGTGGCCCCAGAGGTTCCCATTTTGGTTACTAGAAAAGATGGAAGACTTGGAAAATTGAAGAGAAATTTGGTGGTTCAATATAAAATTGATACTGATGCTGAAGGCAGTGATGAGATTGATGGAGAAGAGCGTGAAATGACTACCCCAATCCAGAAAAGAAGAATCCAATCCACCTCACACTCCCCAGTCCAAGCCAGTACCACCAATAATGAAGTGATCAGGTCCCCCCAACCACCTCAGCTTCCAATTAGATCCCCAACCAGGCCCTCCACACTTTCCTCCACCTCTACCAATATCCAACCACCAGTGCCAGCACTTCTAGAGACCCAATGTCTCCAGAACCTGAATCAATCTTTGAGAACCGTCGCTGCTGGAATATTACTGGCAACTTCACTGATCAGAAAAGGGTGAACAAGAAGGTGGTCACCTCTCTATTTGCTGAAGTTGATGCTTTGACTGAGGTGTTTGTTGATAAGGCTATGAAGAGTGCTATTCCAGGGGAGCCCACTGCTGCTTTGGCCAGGGAGGCAGTTGCTTATGAAGATGCCATGGTTGTTGAGTTTAGAGAAGCCTTGAAGAAATTTTGATGAGGATTATCTGTAGCTGGTCTTTACCATTACTAGTGTTTGCTCTTTATTATTAAATAAATTGACTCCTGAAACAAGATATGGGAGTTATGATTGCTTGGAATGACTACTCTATCTCTGAACAATAATAATTTTGCTTGAGATTCAAGAGAATAGTCTGGGACTGATTCTCCTCTTGCTAATTTCTTGAGGATTTCCTTATAATATTTGTCTTGCCATACTTGTCTTTGAATTTGATCAACTACATCTGAAAACATATCAACTTTTATTAAAAAGAATCTTGACTCTTGAATTTCATTTTGCTTGAGACCTTGATTAAAGTTTTGAGGATTCTTGCTGATGAAATCCACCCCCCTCTCTGGGTACACAACATCCCGATGTGACAAGGCATCCGGCAAAGTGGCCAGCCATCCTGGGTGGTAAGTGATGATAAAATGGAATTCAGATAGAAATTCAGCCCAACGGGCTTGACAATGAGTAAGGACTTTAGAGGACATAAAATACTGAAGGGAACAATGGTCTGTCAAGACCTCAAAGGAATAAGAAAGAGAAAGGAGAAAAGCTTCCCAGCACTTGAGAGCCCAAACTATACCAAGGAGTTCCTTGTCATGAATTTCATAGTTGAGTTCAGCTGGTAAGAGCTTGCGACTATCAAATGCAATGGGATGCTTTCCTGAGTCATTCACCTGACTCAGTACAGCACCCAAGGCATAATCAGAAGCATCAGTCTCTACAATAGTTTGTAGAGAAGGATTAAAATGAGAGAGAATAGGAGCAGTGGTGAAAGCTTCTTTGAGTATTTGAAACTGACTAAGAGCTTCCTCATTGAAGATAAAGGGAGAATCTTTTTTAAGGAGGGAAGTGAGAGCAGAGATTTTTTTGAATAAATTTTAAAGAAACAACAATAAAAGTTGGCAAAGCCAAGAAAAGATTGAAGGGCCTTGATGTTCTTGGGTTTAGGCCAATTGAGGATTTGTTGAACCTTTGAAGAATCCATTTTGAGGCCATCACTTGAAACAACATAGCCCAAGTATTCCACACTTGAGGCATGGAATACACACTTTGAGGCTTTAGAAAACAAATTATTGTCTCTCAGTCTTTGGAGAACAGAGGCCACATGTTCAACATGTTCATCCAAAGAGCTAGAGAAGACCATAATATCATCTAAGTACACTACAACATTAAAATCCAAATAATCTGCAAAGATATCATTCACAAGATTTTGGATTAAAGCTGGAGCATTGGTTAAGCCAAATGGCAGAACCAAATACTCATAACTACCATATTTGGTTCTAAAGGCAGTTAAGTGCTCATCCCCCTCTTTGATTCTCAGAAGGTTATATGCACCACACAAATCTATCTTGGAGAAGATAGTGGAACCATTGAATACGGTAAGGAGCTGCTTCATAGGAGGGACAGGATACCTGTTCTTCCTAGTGACAGCATTAAGTTTGTGGTAGTCAACACACAAACGAAGACCACCATCCTTTTTCTTGACAAAAAGGACAGGTGCTCCTGTTGAGGAGGAGCTTGGTCTGATGAAATCTTTCTCTAAATTCTCTGAAATGTAGGCCCACAGTGCTTCTGACTCATTCTTTGATAAGGAGTAGATAACACCAACTGGAGGTAGAAGACCCTCCACTTTGATATGATGAACACAGGCACGGTGTGGAGGAAGTTTCTCTGCTTTCACTTTGGAGACTACATCCAAATATTTGTGATAAACAGGAGGGACTACCTTCAGCACAGTTTCAATCTCTTCCCGCTCTTCCTCCTCATCCCACTTCTCCTCCAGGGAGGCATGAAAAGATAAAGGAGGAAGGTCCATATCCCCTTGAAAGAGATGAAGTGAAGATATAGCAACATCTTCTCCAACATCTTATATCTCTTTGAAGACTTCATCTCTTAATGGAAGTAATGACTGAGAGGGAAAAATGGAGGGATTATAGACAGAAGGAGGAAGGGAAGGTGTCTTAAGTTCACCAACCAGAGCAACACTGTTGGCAGAAGTGGAAAAGTCATTACTAGTAGAAGAAATAATACCACTAGAATCATAGGTGATCAATCCATTTTTCCAATCAATAATGGGATTAAAATGGTGAAGAAAATCATAGCCCAATATCAGGTCTTCTCCCTTGGGTGAATCTATGATAAAGAAATCCCATTCAAAGCTTGGGAAGAAAGGTAAATCAACAACCCACTTGGTATAATGGGTGATGAACAGGGAAGTGGATTCATTGGAATCCAAAATGAAAAGAGGAATCTTTTCAGGGAGCTCTGACATGGTCAATGAGTACTTGAGAACAAAATTCTTTGCAATGAAAGAGTTTGTAGCACCAGAATAAATGAGAATACTATAAAAAATATCAGAGATTGAAGAAAAAATAAGAAACTTTAAAGACTTCTTGACACTAGTATTCATAGTGCACAATTGTTGTAAGATGTGACTATGAAACTGATGATAATATTACTATTAATCAACAGTACTATGTCTATTCTTATGAAATATAATAATAAAATATTATTATAATCACAATTCAATAATTAAAAATTATTTCTTTCACATGTTAAACACTACTAGTGATTTTAACAGTGAGCAAGTAATTGTCTACAAGAATTAATTACAAGAAGATTTTAATAATAAAACTTCTTTTATTAAAATAATAAAATTATTTTAATATATAATTATCTTTTGCAAGAATAATTATAATGGTAATTCTTGAAGAAAACTAATTTTAGAGAAAAACTTTAAGAATTAAAAATAAATCACTCACTAATATTCCAAAGAACTTATTGAAAGGTAAAGTAGAGATATTTGACATAGAATTGTGGATTTAAGGGATCAAAATGTATTTATAACACTATTACAACAATATATAGTTGTATTCTATGATTTCACATCTTTCTGATTGTTTTTGAAAGATTTGAAACACTTAAAAATAGCTTTACTAATACTTACTTGTTGGTAATAAAGGTTTAAATGAATAATAAGATGATGATATGGAAAAAACAGCAAGAAGAGGCCTCTTTTAAGTCAACAACAGCTCACAGAGGCGTGCCATGGAGAAAACTGAAAAACCAGTGAGTTAGAAAACAATAAACCCTTTTGGATTATTGATTGCATCATCTGTTTTCACGTAAGATTATCATAATTACTTAATTGATGCCTTTATGTGACTACCAACCCCAATATGGTTAAGAATAAAAGGATTAACATCTTTAAATCTTCTTTTATTCCAAAATAATCATTGATTTCTCAAATTTATCAAGGTTATTGCCGATTTCATCACAGGATGTAATTACTGTGAATTTTTGAAGATTCAGTGTTTCATGTAGAATAGTCAAAACTGGACTGTAAGTAAGACTTTGAATTTTACTAGTAAAACTGTAATTCTTTTTGGTTGTACCATAGATAATTATGTTCTCCATTAGTCCTGAAAGTTTCAGAAAGATTCATTAAGAATTGTATTTTGAATGAATTTTTGAAGTTTTTACCTCATTTCTACATAGAATTGCAAATATCAGTGTTTCACTGGTTGCTATGAGGTAAATTAATGGATACAAGTCCAAAAACGGTTTTAATTACTCTTTTGGGGTTTGTCCATGGAAAGTCATTAAGAATTGACGTGGTTACAGGAGTCTAAGTAGCTCTCTACCTCCTTGGCACATCAAAATAGCAGGTTATTTGCTATTTTCTTAAGATTTACAGTAGTTGTGACATGGTAACCAAGTTCCCAAAAGGTTCTAGTTTACCAATTAGGCCAAGATCAGCCATGGATCCAAGTTTTGGAGCTGTCCATGCCTCTGAGGCCTCAGAAGTTGGGTACCCTGGCTCTCTTTGATGTCTTTTGTCCCCCTTGCCTATTTTTCACGTCAAAATAGAAATTTAAGCTTAAAGTGAGATATCCGCTATGGGTGTACCAAAAGTCCATGTAAGAATACCATGATATTAAGTGCTCAAAACATGCATAACACTATTCTTAGTGTATATGTAACTTAGGATTTCTCACTTTCCCATTATTTTGGCGTGAAATCAAGAAAAACAAAGATTTTCACGGATCTTTTATGTGGTATTGATGATGTGGTATTGGAGTATTTTCCATTTTACCACCTCAAACAGTTAATTTAAGCTTATTCACTCTATGGAGCTACCCTAGGTGGATTTTGGTGTAGAATTCAAATCGGGCCTTAAATCCATGGATTTACTTACTCAATAAAAAGTTATTCATCTTTTCTGAAATCAAAAATGATGAATTTTGGATATATGCATGACTTATGAGTTATGCATAATTCAAAATTTCTTTTTAAGATAATTGTGGCCTATTTGGGTATGTAAAATATACCTCAAGGCTCACAATTGTGCTCTTGAAGGAAATAGGTCAGAACCATTGAACACAACATGATTCCCACTCAGGCTTTTCCCTGCTTGCTAGGGAACCCTTTTGATGACCCTTGCCTATTCTCAGGCCTCTTGAAGAATTTTTCAAATGGGTGTTTACCACCACAATAATTGCACAAGCCTTCTTTAATGCTCCTCTCCTTTTCAGAACCAATTAATTTGTTTTCCTTATTGAGGAGAGCAGCATGAGGCTTGTCTTTGGACACTTGAAAATTCTTCCCCTTCTTATTCTTCTTGTGATAAGGCTTCTTTGATGATGAACTTTGAGGGAGCTTGGAGGAGTTGGCTCCACTGATTGGAGGCTTCTTCTCTTGATGACTGCCCTTTTGCTTCTGCCTCTCATGGTACCTGGTATCTAATTCCAATGTGATGTCCATGAGTTCTTGAGGACTATCAAAAGTTACAGGGTGAGAAGCCAATTGATCCAACAATCTTGATGGCAAGCCTCTCCTATACACATGAATATAGGCCCTTTCCCCCCAGTCTCCAATTATTGACATTAAACTTCTGAAATCAGCTATGTACAAGGAAACTTTACCACTTTCCCTCATCCTCAAATTGTCCAACTCTTGTTCAGCTTTTCTGACTTCATTGGGATCACCACATAGAGTGAATAACTAGGTTTCAAATAACTGCCAGTTATTGAGGAGTTAAGATGGGTCTTCATTGGAGATATTTGAGAGATAGGGTTCAATCCATTTTCCAGCTCTACCAGTAAGAAAAGAAGTTGAGTAAAGCACCTTCTTCCTGTAAGAGAAGAAGTTTGCTGGGTCATTATGAAAGATTAATTGACAGGATTGAATGAATCCTCTCAATTTATGAGCTTTAGTACCATCAAAAGAATCAGCTGCCTTCATTGATGGAGTCTTGAATGCAGGGACTTTTGAAGTGTCCCTTGGGGCAACTGCTTGAATGAGTTGTCCCATAAACTCAGTAATTTGCTCCATCATCTTGAGGAAATTTGGTTCAGCTTGAGAGACAGAAGGTTGATTAGAAAGGGCTAGACTTGGAGCCTCAGGAGCTTCAGGAGCACCTTCTAAGGCAGCTGCCACTTCAGTCTCCTCAGATTCTTCCTCTTCCACAGACTCCTCCCCCTCCTCATCTTCAGCTTCCCCCAATCTACTCCTAGGCCCTCGAGAAACACCAGAATAACCACCCAATAGTCCAGAGAATGATCTTGATATTCTAGACTTCACACCTCCTCTTCTGGAGGGTGCTGCTCCTACCATTGGTGGTCCTCTGTCCAAATTTGCACTCAGCTGATGAACTGATGGTGTGCGGTCAAGAGGAGCCCTTGCTGTAGGAGTGAGAACAGCTTTATGTCTCTGGGATCTTGTATTCTTGGCTGGTGGGCTATGCTGAACTGGCATCATGAAAGAAGAATGAATAAAAACTTGATGATACTTTGAATAAAATAAGGCTTGACCAAATCAAATTAAATGAGAATCTTGATGATCTTGGAGAATCAATAAACAGTCTTGAAGTGAAAATACTCTGAGAAATCTTGAAGAATGAAAATGACAGGATCAAATTCTTATGGATAATCAATGTCAATCAATAAATCAATTCAAGTCAATCAAGTAAATCCAAAATCAAATCAATTAAGTCTTGAGGAATTTCATCAATATCTTCAAAATCAATTCAATCAAATCAACTCTTGAGGATAAATCAGCTATCTTGAGGAATCAAATCAAGTGAATCAAATCAAATCAATCAAAGTCAATTCAAAATCTTGAGGTGAAATCAATGTCTTGAGGAATCAATCAATCAATCAATAAACTTGAGAAATTTCAAAACCAAAATCACTAAATACCCCAAATCAATAAAATCCCTGAATTATGAATCAATTAACCCAAATAATTCCACTCAAATAACCTGGTAAAAACCTGAATTCAGACAAAAAGAGAAATGAGAATGATAAAGAATAAAGTGAAATGGTCAGCAGAAGTTTTGGAATGAGAAAGAGAATCAATTTTGATTTGAATAAAATGAATGAGATGAAAATTGATGAGAGATAATGAAATCATAAAAATCATAAAATCATGAAAAGATCATAATTGAAGAATGAGAGAAATGAATAAAATGAATGAAAGAAAAAGAAGCAATTATGAGTTAATTAAAATAATGTCACAGGGGCTCTTCTAAATGAAGAGGGCCTGGCACTCAGTGAACAGACTTACTTATGGAGGGCTCAGAAATAAATACTCAAAGATAAGAGTAATGGAGTAAAAGGATAAATTCCTAGTCATAAAATAATAAGCATAAAAATATATGAGAGAAAACAAAAGCAATAATAAAGTGCCAACCACAAATAATCCTGTACCACTGTTTCAACCTGTTCAGAAAAGAGAAAAGGATTAATAAGGGATATGACCACCAGGACTCTACTGAACAGGTGAGGGAAGGCAAAGACTAACTTAATAAATAATAAAATAATATTTCTTAATGAGAAATAAAATAATATTAAATAATAAATCCAATATTTTAATTAACTGGGGGAAAAACCCCCAGGTAGGTGAAGAGGGGCTGGTATATGTGAGAAATACCAGCCTTGGAGTTTGAGTGTTGAGATACTTATCTGTATGCTGGAAGAATTTGGATTTGGGATTGAATCCTGTATTGCTGAATCCAATACAGGTTATACAGTCAATACAGGTATTTGGGCCCGTATTGATTACAGGCCTGTATTTGGTGAATCCTGTATTTGGGTCTTGCCTGTATGAAGCTGTATTGAGGTCTGAAAACTGTATTTGGAGAATGTTGAATGAAACCCCCTTGCTGAATGGGTTTTGAGGGGTATCAATAAACTAATGATTGTTGAATATGATTGGTAATGCCCCTGCAACCTTGGCTGTGCCAGTAGTGCAAGTGAAAGCATGAAGACCCTTTGAATAATTGACTTAACACTCATTTTTCCTCACCCTTCTGCAAGTGTCAGAGTGAAAGTAGAGTTTGAGGTAATGGAAAACTGTAATAGTAAGCATTTCATACTTGGAAAGAATTACTTGTGAATTTATGGCCTAGATATCTGTAATCAAAAAGACAGATATTTCACCATAGGAGACAACAACAGAAAAAATTTGGCTTCTTAAATAACAAAAAACAGATTACAGCTATTTAGAGTGAAGAGAAAAGCCCAGAGAAAGATTTTTTCATAGCTGAACAAATTAAAGAAACAGAATTCAATCAAGAATTAAAAGAAAAAATGAAATAAAAAATGATTGACCTCTTATTTAAATAGTAAAATGCCTTTGCAACTGACAAAGAACCACTAGGTGCCATAATTAGACATGAGGTAGACATCATTCTTAATGTGGAAAAACCTTATACACCCTTATTAAGAAGACCAGCTTACCCAGATAGACCAAGGGCTAGAGAAGCCTTAGAGGTACACATTGTAGAATTAATGGACCTTGGAGTATTAAGGAAAGTAGGGCATAATCAACAGGTAGGAGTCACTACACCTGTCATTAGAGCCTGGAATAATGAAAATTAAAGGATGGTAGAAGGCTTTAGAGCTCTAAGCACATATATCATCCCTGAAAGATATTCAATAGGAAGAATCCATGAGACATTGACACAATTGTCACAGGCTAAGTTCCCCACAGCCATGGATGCTCTAAAGGGTTTTCATCAAAATATCTCAACAGACAATGCCAAAAGACTACTGAGGATAATATTCCACTGTGGAATTTTCAAATACTTAAGAATTCCATTTGGTATAAAAAATGAACCTTCCTATTATCAAAGGATGATGAATACCCTATTTCCTGAAGAATTGTCAGAAGGATGGTTGATTATCCATAATGATGATATCATAGCTTGCTCAGAAGCTTGGGAAAGTCAGCTGACAAGCCTAGAAAGGGTACTACAGAAGATAGTGCAAGTAAATGTAAAAACTTACTAGAAGAAGTGTCATTTTGGATCTAGTGAGCTAAAAGAACTAGGACATGTTCTATCTGTACTTAGTCTTGGAATAGATAAGAACAAAGTAGCAGAAGTACAACTCAAACCAATGCCCCAAACCAAAAAAGAAATGCAATCATTTTTAAGATTTTCTGGCTACTACAGACAGCTTATAAAGGAATTTGCAAAAATTTCCAAATCCTTGCATAAACTCTGTGACCAACAGAACGTTTATGAGATTACCCAAGAAAGGTTCAAGGCATATGAAGAATTAAAAGAACCCTAACAAATGCCCCATTTCTTCTGATGCCAGATTGGAAACTACCCTTTAAGCTATACATTGATGCTTGTGGAGAAAGGCTGGGTGCTGTACTACACCAGACACAAATCATGAATGATAAACCTGTTTAACAAGCAATTTGCTTCATTTCAAGACAAATAAAGCCAACAGAGGCAATATATGGAGCAAGCCAAATGAAACGCCTTTTCTTAGTGCGGGATTTAGAGAAAGTATACTATCATTTTGATGAAACAGTGTTTGATGTAAGAACAGATTGCAATGCTGTAAAATACTTATTAAACATGAAAACTCCAAATAGACATATGCTAAGATGGCAAATTTCTATCCAAGAATACAGAGGAAATATGACTATATTTCATGAATCTGGTGATATTCATAAAAATGAATATGGTCTTAGTAGATGGGCTCTGTCAAATACATCTTAAAATCCAACATGGTTACCACAGAAAGAGAACCATATAGAAGGAATATGTGTCACAGATATTGGGACAAAATTCTTTAACCAAGTTAAAGAAGGCTAGAAAATGGACAAAAACTGTCATATCATATGGCAACTTCTAATGAAAAAACGTAAAGACCCATCACTTTCATCAAAACTGCATGAAATATGGAAAAAATCATATGATAAAGGAAGATTCCACCTCCTTGATGGAATCCTCTATCATAGAACTAAACATACATGTGTTATGGCTTTAACAGAAAGAACCCTGATAAACACTATACTAAATTAAGGTCATGATAGTGTTGCAGCTAGAAATCTCTCAGAAGAAAGAACACTAGAGAGGGTAAAAACCTGATCTTGCCATTGAGAAAGTCCCAGAAGAGGAATGCCCAACAGAGGATTCTGAATCAGACTCCATGGGTGATGCCATCAGAGAACCATCTGATGATGATCAAGACCCAAGAGTGGAGTTTCTAGTGGAATACCAAGAGGAAACCCCACTAGAAATTCAGGACATACAGTTGGAAGCAGGCATGCCACAGGACACTGCTAACAAGAACTTGTGCAAACACACACAAGAGGCACAAACATTCCTGGTTACACCAACCAAAGGAATGGCATATATACATGGGACAGCCACAAAAATGACTGTTTGTATTGACAATGCTCTGCATCCACTGATCATTGATAGTGGAGCACACCGCTCCATAGTGGCCAGAAATTATCTGGATAACCACTTCCCAAACTGGGAGAAACAGCTCTTGCCCACTAAGGCAAAGCACTTTAAAAGTGCATCAGGGAAGATGACTTCCTTTGGGAAAATTATCAAAGAGATAATTATACCCCACAGGAAGGGTAATATCAGACTCAACCCAGAGTTTTTAGTGCTTGATGATGCCCACATCCAAGGGTTTTTACTGGGAACAGACTACCAGAGGTTGTATGCATAGACATTTACAACAGGAAAATAGGCACATCACCATTGGTACTAACAAGGAAAAGAAATTTTCACTTGATATATACCAGATATCTTCTCAAGATCCACTAGAAGAACCACTGAAGGACTTCAGAGAGAGACAGTTTAGCACTACGCTCACCAGTAAACAAAAACTAAGCTTACTGAAGATGCTGAGAAAGAACAGACCAGCATTTGCCATTGGTGAAGAACCATTAGGCAAGATCAAAGGCCATGATATTGAACTATATCTGGATGTGGAAAGGCCCTATCCACCCATGCTTAGGAGACCTCCTTACCCAGCAATTCTGGAAACCAGGAAAGCAATTGAAAAACATATCAATGGACTCCTGGAAATGGAAGTCATCAAGAAGATTGGACACAATGAAAAAGTGGAATTAACCACTCCTGTCCTAATAACCTGGCATGATGGCAAGTCTAGATTGTGTGGAGACTTCAGAGCTCTGAATAACTACACAAAAGCAGACAGGTACCCCATACCCAGGATACCTCATGTCTTGGATAAACTGGCAAAAGCCAAATACATAACCAAAATGTACTGTATGAAAGGCTTCCACCAGAATGGAGTTAAACCAAACTCCATGAAATTAATCAGAATAATATGCCATATGGGCATATATGAGTATACCAGGATGCCATTTGGCATTAAAAATGCACCAGCCAACTTCCAAAGGATGATGAACACAATATTTCAAGAAGAAATATTAGAAGGCTGGAAGGTAGTATATATTGATGATATCATTATATACTCAGAGAAATGGGAAGACCATGTACAATACATAGACAGAGTTCTAAGTAAATGTATACCCATTAATCTGAAAATTTCACTCAAAAAGTGTAATTTTGGCCAACAAGAGCTACTAGCTCTAGGACATAAAGTCTCAGGTCTTAGTCTGGAAATTGACCAGAACAAAGTAGCAGCAGTACTGCAAAAACCAGTACCAAAGAACATCAAAGAGCTGCAATCTTTCCTTGGGTTTGCTAGCTACTATAGAAACCATATCAAAAATTTTGCACACATAACTAGTAGTTTATACAAGTTATGTTCAAAAGATGTAGTTTTTGAAATAACCAAGGAAAGGAGGGATGCATATGAGAGAATCAAATATGAACTCACCAATGCACCAGTGCTCATCTTACCTTACTTTGAACTACCATTCAAGTTATATATAGATGCAGCATGCAGCCAAGGATTAGGAGCAGCCCTTCACCAAAGACAAATTGTGGATGGTGAACCAAGAGAGGGTGTAATATGTTACATCTCTAGGCAACTGAAATATTCAGCAGCCAGGTATGGGGCCACCCAGACTGAATGTCTATTTCTAGTCTGGGCTCTAGAAAAACTCCATTATTATTTGGAGGGTGCAGTCTTTGAAGTCTACACAGACTGCACAGCCTTGAAGTCTTTACTAAACATGAAGACTACAAATAGACATATGCTGAGATGGCAAATAGCCATCCAGGAGTATATAGGGAACATTACCATCATATAAAAGGAAGGTAAAAGCCATACCAATGCAGATGGCCTCAGCAGATGGCCACTGGACAATGTCAAAAGCAATCCAGCTTATGACCCAGAAGTTGCAGCAAAAATCCCTATCCATTTCATGGAAATAGATAGGAGGAAGAACTTCAGACTTTCTGAATGGGCACCAGAAAGTGGTACCCTTGACAGTGGGAACACTGACTCAGAAGGGACAGAAACTCCCATACTGGGAATAAGTTCCTCAGAACGGCACAATGAATTTTTTAGTGCAGTACAGAAGTCTTATGCCAAACACAAACAGTGTAGCATACTACTCCAACTCCTTCAACAAAAGTACAGGAGCCCAGAACTGGAAACCCAGCTGGAAGAACCCTGTTTGAGGGCCTATAAGGACAATAAGTTTTTTCTTATAGATGGCCTGCTCTACCACAGAGAAAAGCACACAAGTGCACTCACAGTGGTAGACAGAGACCACATCTCATTGATCCTACAAGAATGCCATGACTGCCCCTATATGGGACACATGAGTGAGGACAGAACCAAAGAGAGGGTAGCAAGCACAGCTTGGTGGCCCAAGTGGGAACAAGAGTTGAGTGAATACATCAACACTTGTGAAAGATTTCAAAAGGCAAATAGGAAACATGGGAAGAATTATGGCTTGCTTCAACACATAGAAGAACCCAAACACCCATGGGAAACCATCAACATGGACTGGGTAACAGGAGTTGTCCCAGGGGGCAAAGAAAACTATAATTCCTGTTTGATCATAGTTGATAGGTTTAGCAAGAGCATGAGATGTCTACCATGCCATAAGGAAGACACAGCCATGGATACTGCTCTGTTGTTTTGGAATAACATCATATCTACCTGTGGAGTCCCTAAGATCAAAGTTATAAATATTATGTCATTTTTGGATTCTACACCAACAATGACCTAGGGTACATCCATAAGGTGTTATACCCAAAAACACTTATTTCTTGTGTTATTAGAAGATTTAAGAATCTCACAGTACTAATGTAACTTTTTTAACATTTTTTTAAATTTTTAAATTTAACTTAAATAAGCTTAAATTTAAAGTTGCATAAGGTTAATGCAACCTTACCAAAATTTTAGTTAAAATTGAGGTGTGGTGTATATTTCCTGAATTGGCTAAGGATTTGCCATACAGAATGTAAATCCTGCGTGAGCTCAATTTAAAAGGGTTTAAAGCCATGGTATGGCTTTAAATAAATAAAAGGGCCAAATCCATGCAAAAAGGTGGGACAAAGGAAAAAGACCAAATAGAGCTGGGGTACCCAACTTTTTGGATCTGCAATGATTCAATTAAGGTTGCCCACCTGTATTGGAGGATTTTAAACCTTATTTAAACTTTAAGATTAGACTTTGATCCAACCTTAAGGTTTAAACTGGTTTTATCCCAATTTGGACAGGAATTTCAAGCTGCCAAAGGGTAAATCCCAATATGCAGGCTTGAACTCAAGTTTTTAAGAACTTTCAAAGCTTAATCAAGCTTAAAAACCTTATATAAGCTTAAAACTTTAAATTTACAAGCATTAAAACCTTATCAAAAGTTAAGGTTTGGTGTGTATTGCTATTTTACGTGGAAAAATAGCCATAACTTCAAAAATTCGTTAAAAATCCAAATCTTAATGGATTTGCTTAAGGTTTTCACACAGCTTACAACTTAATATTATCTACATATAAAATAAATTTTAAGTATCTTTTATAAATAAATTTCCTGGGTAATTAGCCTGGAAATTTACTCTTTTAATTAAGCTCAAAGAAAATTATTATTTCTTTAAAAATTAATTAAAAATTGAGTTTAAGAGCTTTCTGCTTGAAACTCTATTTTTAAGTTGTTCATGTGATGAACTTGAAAAAAAATAAGTTTATTTATATTGAAAACTTAAAAATAATTAGTTTAAATGAGGATTAAAGTTACATGGAGTTAAGAATAACACTGGTAACTTTAAATTGGAATTAAAAACAAGTTTCCTTAAGTTAAGAGCTTTGTTTTTAAGTATGGTTTTTCAGTTTTGACCTGAGCACACCCTCTATATTCATTATGAATCATGAGAGCTGCTCTGAAGACATAAAAAAAGTCTTTTCATCATTGTTTTTGTCCATCATTCATTATCAATCCAATCATATTAGAAATTTAAACAGGTAAAGTTTTATTATTTATAAAATCTTATTATTAAAGTAATTCTTAAGTTATTTCATTCTTTATTAATTGTAAATTAAAGAATTGAAATCATAGAATTCAGATTATTGTTGTAATCATCAATAATATATTTTATATTATAAAATTATCATCTTAAATATCTTTTAAAATCTTAAATTTTATTAAAAAAGTTGTTTTATCTTGTAAATTATTGATTTTAGGCGTGTTTCGAACTTATAACCATTATTTAATATAATAACTGTTGTTGTTTGACTTGTTGTATTAAATAAATATTATAAGTAAGTTTTTCTCTAAAGTTCTATATCTTTTTTATCTAGTATTAGTTTTTTTATATAGAATTTCTATTCTATAAGAATTATTTCTGCACAGTGTGTGTTATAATTCTCATACAAATAATATTTATATTATTTATAAGTGGTTAATATTCATATTTCCATGTGTAATTGTCTCATTAAGAGCTTTACACTTCTTAGTGTTATAACTGTCAGTGACTATAACAATAATAGAATAATTATAATTTATTATAATTATAATTATTATTTTTTCTTATTATATTTTTATAATAATAATTAAATTTATTTTTTTATATAATTATTTTTAATAATTATGTTTAAATTTTTGGTTATAATATTTTGTTATATTATATATTTCTACTGAGGAAAGTCATAGTACTCTTGATTTTGCTACTATTATCAAGAGTTTCATAGACAAACCTCACAGAAAAACACACAAGTGCACTCACAGTGGTAGACAGAGACTAAATATCTCTGATCCTACAGGAATGTCATGACTGCCCCTATATGGGACACATGAGTGAAGACAGGACCAAAGAGACGGTAGCAAGCACAGCTCGGTGGCCCAAGTGGGAACAAGAGTTGGAAGAATACATCAACACTTTTGAAAGATTCCAAAAGGCAAATAGGAAACATTGGAAGAAGTATGGGTTACTTCAACATATAGAAGAACCCAAACATCCATGGGAAACGATCAGAATGGACTGGGTTACAGGACTTGTCCCAGGAGGCAAAGAAAACTACAATGCCTGCTTGATCATAGTTGATAGGCTCAAAAAGAGCATGAGGTGTCTACCATGCCACAAAGAGGACACACCCATGGATACTTCCCTGTTATTTTGGAATAACATCATATCTACCTGTGGAGTCCCTAAAATCATCATTAGTGATAGGGACCCAAAATTCACATCTGAATTTTGGACCAACTTGTATGACATGCTTGGCACCAAGCTTGCTTTTTCCACAGCTTACCATCCCCAAACAGATGGCCTAGCTGAGAGGATGATCCAGACTATGGAAGGTCTCCTTAGAAGGTTCTGTGCCTATGTCATGGAATACAAGGACCATGAAGGATACACCCATGAATGGGTTACCCTTCTACCAGCTGTCCAACTGGCTTATAATACAAGTCAGCACTCTACCACAGGAAAAACACCTGCAGTGGTAGAGAAAGGGTGGAATCCCCTGTTGCCTGTAGATCACTTAAAGAATAATGTATTGACCATCCACCCCACAGCAAAAGACTTCCATGATATGTGGAAGAGGGCTTGGGACACAGCTGCCAAATGCATAGCTGAGGCAAAAGAATATAATAAACAGAGGTGGGACAAGACACACATGGAACCTGACTTTAAGGAAGGGGACCAGGTGCTAGTGTCTACACTGAGCTTTAATAATCTTGAAGGACCCAAGAAGATGAGGGACTCATTTTTAGGGCCTTTCACTATCATTAGGTTGATAGGAAAGAATGCAGTGGAAGTCAAACTTACAGAGGAAATTTCCAGGAAGCACCCAGTCTTCCCAGTAAGTTTGGTCAAACCATACTTCCAAACAGAGGAGAATAAATTCCCCTCCAGGAAGAAGAACCCCACACCACCTGATATAGTGGAAGTGGAGGACTCCCCAGGACCTGTGAGCAAGATGATCAGGGCCAGGAAGATCAGACCTAATGGGAAGGATCAAACACAATAATTAGTCAGATTCAAGCACCAAACAGCTGATAAAGACAAATGGTTGGCAAAAGATGCCATACCAGATGGGAACCTTCATCTAAGGAGATTCAGGCCCTCTAGGAGGACTGAACAGTCTCATCAATGATGAGCCTTTTTTAGAGGGAGGGTATGTCAGCCTGTGACTCAAAACCAGAGCACAAGCATGACAGCCAAAATACCATAAACCAATGGTATAGCCAAGATACCACCAAAACATGGAGCTGAGCCAAATCAGCTCAAAAAGTATAAAAAGAAAGAGGAAACTCACCCCCTTCTGAAAATATAAGTCCCATCACCATAGGACAAACAATAACAAAGTTATTCCTGCTCAAAGTTATTGCTGAGCATAAACCTTAATTTTCACCTCTCATCTAAAATCTAGAAGGAGAGGCTTAACACCATCAAATGGGTACTCAAATTGAAGCTCTAAGCCAGGGATATCCAATGGTACCAGCCAAACTGAGCTAGCACCAATATCACTCGAGTTATGGTCAATTTCAGGCCAAATAAGGATGAACAAAACATTCACCTCTCATCCAACTTCTACAGTTTTAGTGTGAGATACTTGAGGTGGGGTCTTTTTGGAAAGAGCACAATCAGGGCTATCTGATGGTGTCATCCAATTCCCCATATCTGAACTACAGCAGAGGCTATGGGGCAAACAAGCTCAATACAGCTTTTTGCCAAGACCACGCAAATGTACAAAAGTCTTGTACATGGGATAACCTTGCCATATTTAATGATACCCATCTCAAATGAGGTACCATTGTGTAGAAAACATACAGGGCTACACACTGGTTCAGCTTTGAGGTTGATATCTCAAGAACTAAAGTTATAGCTGTTTTAAGGTCAAAATCACACATTCTGACCAATACAGCCTTACCATAGGATAATATCCCATAACCATGAATGTGAGTTGTCAAATAGACAAAGAAGCTTGTTTTTACTTCAATAACTGATATGTCAGTCAATACTGGGGTCCCATACAGCTTCTGTACAGCATTCTACGCGTCATACACGTCAGAATCAGGCTGTGAGGTCCCCAGATGAAAATATTCACCCTGTATTGGTGCAAACTGGCTAGATGAGGTTTCAAAACCACATCATAGCCCAATACAGGCTGTACAGGCTGTTTGCAAACCACAAGCCAGTACTAGAGAGTGAAAAATCTTCACTTCCTCTACATGGAAAGGTCTAGCACCCTTTCCACCCCATTTCAGGATAAAAAGAGGCTTTTCACAGCCAGAATTTCCTCCGCATCCTGCTCTTGAATAACCTACGTAGTAAACTGTCAAAAACAGCTTTAATCTTGGTTAATAATCAGGTATAACTATAAATCTTAATTATTGTAGTCTTTTATTATTGTAACCCAACAGATAAAGCTGCACCCAGGCCTTTCAACAGTGCTCACCACCACTATATTATACATATTAAAGCCACTTTAATCTTAAATCAAATCATCTTCAGCTCTTATAAATCTTTTTTAACCATTTTTACCATGTCACAAACATAGTTAAAGTTGTAACTACCCTATTTACACCTTTATCATAGTTTCATCCTGACACAGAAAATAACTATAAATGTTGTATTGCTGAAGGTGCAGAGTTCATGAGCGGTGAGAAATTGCATCAGATGTTTGTAATTATCTTTGTTCACAGCCCACTGTCAAAACCAACTGTTCTGCTTGAAGAAAACTTGGGATATTTATCAGATGACTGTAAATTCAAATTGAAGAGAAAAGGTTTAATTTCTGAGGCAACAGACAAAGCCATGTACAAATGCTGTTTGTTTCTGCTCAAAAGAGAGATTTTGCTACATAGTACTACCTTTCATCAGCTTGGTGTGGAAATTATGTTATCAGACCTGACGCATTCTGAATCTCATGAAGATTTTAATCATAATTCAGATCATAGAATACAGAAAGAATGTAACGTAAAATCATTAACTATATAACAGAATAAAATGTTTGACAATTTCAAGACATCAATTCTACCATTGTCATAGTACCTGGGACTTCTAGATGGTCCTGGAGGATCTGGTAAAACATATCTTTTGAACTGTATCTTATTGGAATGTCAGAAGCTGGGTGTGAGCCTTGAGTTATATTTTACATACCCAAATAGGCCACAATTATCTTAAAAAAAAATTTTGAATTATGCATAACTCATAAGTCATGCATATATCCAAAATTCATCATTTTTGATTTCAGAAAAGATGCATAACCTTTCATTGAGTAAGTAAATCCATGGATTTAAGGCCAGATTTGGATTCTACACAAACGTTCACCTAGGGTAGCTCCCCAGAGTGGATAAGCTCAAATTAACTATTTGAGGTGGTAATATGGAAAATACTTCAATACCACATGATAGATCCGTGAAAATTTTTTGTTTTTCTTAATTTCAAGCCAAAATAATGGGAATGTGAGGAATCCCATGTTACATATACACTAAGAATAGTATTATGCATGTTCTGAGCACTTAATATCATGGTATTCTTACATGGACTTTTGGTACACCCATAGTGGATATCTCACTTGAAGCTTAAATTTGTATTTTGACTTGAAAAATAAGCAAGGGTGACAAAAGACATCAAAGAGAGCCAGGGTACCCAGCTTCTGAGGCCTCTGCGGCATGGAAAGCTCCAAAGCTTGGATCCATGGCTTATCTTGTTCTAATTGGTAAACTAAAACCTTTTGGTAACTTGGTTACCACGTTACAAGTACTGTAAATCTTAAGAAAATAGCAAATAACCTGCTATTTTGATGTGCCAAGGAGGTAAAGAGCTACTTAGACTCTTGTAACCATGTCAATTGTTAATCATTTTCCATGGATGAACCCCAAAAGAGTAATTAAAACCCTTTTTGGACTTATATACATTGTTTTACCACCTAGCAACCAGTTAAACACTGATATTTGCAATTATATGTAGAAATGAGGTAAAAACTTCAAAATTCATTCAAAATACAATTCTTAATGAATCAATCTGAAGCTTCCAGGACTAATGGAAAACTGTATTATCTAAGGTAAAACCAAAAAGAATTATGGTTTTACTAGTAAAATTAAAAGGTTTACTTACAGTCCATTTTTGGCTATTCTACGTGAAACACTGAATCTTCAAAAATTCACAGTAATTACAACCTGTGATGAAATTTCCAATAACATTGATAACTTTGAGGAATCAATCATTATATCAGAATAAAAGAATATTTACAGATGTTACTCCTTTTATTCTTAACCATATTGGGGTTGGTAGTCACGTAAAAGCATTAATCAAGTAATTATGATAATCTTACGTGACAACAGATGATGCAATCAATAATCCAAAAAGGGTTTATTGTTTTCTCACTCACTGGTTTTTGAGTTTTATCCATGGCACGCTTCTGTGAGCTGTTGTTGACTTAAAAGAGGCTTCCTCTTGCTGTTTTTTCCAATCATCATCTTATTATTCATTTAAACCATTATTACCAACAAGTAAGTATTAGTAAAGATATTCTTAAGTGTTTTAAATCTTTCAGAATAAATAAGAAAGATTTTAAATCATAGAATCCAACTATATATTGTTGTAATACTGTTATAAATACATTTTGATCCTTTAACTCCACAATTCTAGGTCAAAACCCTTTATCTCATCTTTCAATAAGTTCTTTGGAATATTAGTGAGTGGTTTATTCTTAATTCTTAAAGTTTTTTTCTAAATAATTAGTTTTCTTCAAGAATTATATTTATAATTATTCTTGCAAAAGATAATTATGTATTAAAATAATTTTATTATTTTAATAAAAGAAGTTTTATTATTCAAATCTTCTTGTAATTGATTCTTGTAGACAATTACTGCTCACAGTTAAAATCACTAGTAGTGTTTAACACGTGAAAGAAATAATTCTTTAATTATTCAATTGTGGTTCTAATAATATTTTATTATTATATTTCATAAGAACAGACATAGTACTGTTGATTAGTAGTAATATTATCATCAGTTTCATAGTCAAATCTTACACTGGGGTTAAAGGTAGATTCAGTTCGTGCTTCAGGAATTGCATCGGTGCTTCTGTTCAATGGTACAACTTCCCATTTGACATTTGGCATCCCATCAAATGTGCATGAAAACTCAACTTGTAATTGGTTACCAATTGATCAAAGGTCTGAGAATATGAAGAATATAGATGTGATTATTTGGGACAAGGTATATATGCAACATCAATATGCTATTGAGGCAGTTGATCAGTCACCCAAAGACTTTAAGAGACCTAATGAGCTTTTTGGTGAGGCATCTGTATTGTTCTCAGGTGACTTTAGGCAGATTTTGCCTATTGTAAAGCATGGCAGAATCTATGACCAGGCAATGGTTTGTTTGAAGAAAGATTATGTCTGGAATTTGTCAGCACGGGAATCATTAACAAAAGATTTGCGCTTGGGTCTCAGCAACAATGATAAGACAGAGGATACATATTTGCTTCCAGCATGGCTGTACCAGCTTGGGGAAAGGAGGCTGCAGTTATCACATATAGGAAAAGTCCCAGTTACTCCAATACGGTAAAAATTTAGCAAAAATATCCTTACCTTGAGGCAGGATGTATTCAAGTTCGTGTATGGAGATCTCAACAACATACTTTGTGGTGGAACAACTCAAACAATTATTGAGTATTTCAAGGGTTGTGGAATTGTAACACCCTTGAATGCAAGTGTATATGACATTAACTCATTTCTGTTAGATCAAGTCCAGTTGCCAAGTCATATTTATAGATCAATTGATCTTATTCTTGAAGATTCTGCAAATGACGACCCTGAAGAAATTCTAAACAGTATACAGCCTCATGGTTCTCCAAGACATCTAGTTGAATTGAAGCATATGACACCAGTTATTCTTTTAAGAAATCTTAATGTTGGTAAAGGCTTGTGCAATGGAACCTGGCTATTAGTTCGTGAGGTAAGAGGCCATATGTTGGCATGCACAGTAATGACTGGCTGGCAGAAGGGGACCACAGTTTTCTTGCCAAAAATCAAGCTCCACTATGAAGAGAACAAAGATTATGGCATTTTTTTCAGCAGGTACCAGTTTCCTGTGGAACTGGCATATGCAATCACAATTAATTGTTGATAATGAAGAGCTGCTCATCTAAGCAGTCGATATAGCTAATATTTTCCTTATGATCATTTATTACTACATATTTTTTCAATCAATTACATCATTTTTGTATGGTTTGATCTCCATTGTATTAGCTTGGAGATCAACCAGTTCTGTTTTACTATTTAATGAGCTAGGATAAACAAGTTGCTGTGTTTCCTCATCCAGCTACTTGTTTTCTTTTCCTAAAGTCTCTTTTGTTCCTAACATATCTCGACTGTTGAGCTTCTTTTAGGTGTGCTCTTCTATTGCAATCCAGCTACTTGTTTTGTTTTCCTAAAGTCTCTTTTGTTCCTAACATATCTTGACTGTTGAGCTTCTTTTAGGTTATGGGCCCAGCGCTTTAAAATAAAAACACACAGAACAAACTGGATCAATTATCAAACTCTGAAAATTCAAATTCCAAAAAATTTCATTCACTCAACTAATCTCCAACTAGCAAAATGGAAAATCACTCCGCCACTCTCTCAGAAGTTAAAAACCTTGATAAGCTCAGCTCAACTAATTACTTTTCCTGGGAAAGAAGTATGGTTGCCTCCTTGGGGATGAGCAATCTTGGGGGTCTTCTTGAGAAAGACTCTTTGAAAGAAAATGACAATGAAAGTATAAAAAGGCAGCAACAAATAGTCTACTACTTTATTATTGGACATTTGGATGCTGAAAATCATGACAAATTTTTTGTCGATGAAAATATATAGGGATCCTGCTTCTTTGTGTAATTCCATCAAGGAGCATTATGCATCAACCTCTGCTGAAAAGATTGCAACTCATTTCGCCAATTTATTCAGCATAAAGTTTCCCTCCTCCTTTACTGGCCTCTCTGAGGCAATTTCCTCCTTTTGCTCCACTCTAAAACTCCTTTGTTCTCTCTCTCCTCAACTATTTTCTGCCAACATCATGCCTCAGGTCCTAGCATTTTACATCTTAAGGATTCTGCCTGAAACCTGTCGGCATGTCTCAACTGCCGTGTTTCATTCCATAAAGGTTGCAACCAAAATTCCCACCATCCAAAGGGTTTTTAAAGTGGTGGAACTTGATATCATTCAAAGGGCAGACATGGATGAAGAAGCAAATATTTCCTTAAAATTAGCTTCAAAACCAAAAAGGCAGCTTTGCTCAAAAGGGAAGCATAATCCTCTAGCTCCGCATCCTGAAAGCAAGTGTTTTCAGCTTTTTGCTGAAAAGCGTGATGCTTATCATAGGAGGAAAAACAATCAGGAGTTTGGTGTTGCCTTGGCTGTCTGCAATCTGACCTCTGGGCTTCCTGTGTTGGACAGTGGTACTTATAATACCATAGCTCCTGGACAAAGTTCTTTTATGAAAACCTGGCCCACTTCTGAACAATTACAAGCTGCCAATGGATCGGACATGAGGGTAGAAGCCAAGGGTGTTCTCCATGTTAAAACTTGCAAAGGAGACCTTATTGTAAAAGATGCCTTACTTGTTCCTTCAGCTACTTTAACCCTTGTTGCAATGGGTCCTTTTCTTCAAAAAGGCGCAGTGCTCAGGGGACATCCTGGAGGTGCTGATCTGTTTGACAAAGATGGGAGATTAATATTAGAAACCAAACTAGTAAACAACATCCTTGTAATAAAGTCCAGCCCCAGTAACTCCATCAACTCAATCTCCAGCTCCAACCCTCTATTGATACATCAACAACTTGGTCATCCTGGAAATGATTTGGCCTCGATAATGGTTCTTGGTGTTGATTTCTCCCTTCTGGAATTCACTTCCTGTTCTCTTTCCAAAGCTCATAGACTTCCTTTTCAAGGAAAGTTCCCGGATGCTCTCTTTCCTCTCGGTGTCATACATATGGATGTCTGTGGTCCTATCATACCAGCAACTCCTGCGGGTAATAGGTACATCTTCCAGATTATTGATGGGTTTAGTAGGATGAGGTTCACTTTTCCTTTAGAAAGGAAATCTGACTGTCTGGAAAGCTTTATCTCTTTTAAAAGGTTGGTCAAAAAATCAAACAGGGAAGAAGATCAGGGCAGTGGTCACTGATAATGGGGTCAAATTTGTTAACTCAAAATTTACCGACCTGTTTAAAAGGTTCGGCATTGATCACCTGCTCACTGCACCTTTCACTCCGCAACAAAATCCTATTGCTGAAAGAGGGAATAGGACACTTCTTGAAAAGATCAGGGTCCTTCTGGCCGACTATCAAGTTCCGACTGACTGGTGGGGGGAAGCTTGTTCAATGGCCACTTATCTATTGAAAAGAACTCCTGTTTTGACTATTGGTTTCAAAGCTCTGATATGTAAGTGGAAATACTTGACCTCCCTCCAGCTTGACCACTTACATCAATTTGGGTGCACTGCAGTGATGCACATTCCAAAGGCAAAAAGGGTGTCCAAGGTCGACCCAACTGGCTCTCTTTGCATGTTCTTGGGTGTTTTGGAACATCATCACAATTTTCGCTTATTTGATTTGAAATCAAGAAGAATAGTAATCACTCATGATTTTACTTTCAAAGATGGTGAGGCTTTTTGGCCAACTGACTCTTCTGTCTCTGCACATTCCCCTCATTTGTCCTTTCCGGACTATCATTTGTGTTCCTCTAATCCAACTGTTGAGCCCGTCTCAGGTTTTTCTGATGTTGCTGCTATCCCTACAATAATCAACAAAGAAGAGCCTATTGCTGTCACTGCTGAAGAGCATCCTCAAGCTTTGTCTTCTGAATGCTCTCTCATCAATGAGCTGGCCAAGGATCCAGTTCCTTCTTCTGGAACAACTCTTCCAAAAGGTTGGGTTTACGATGACGTCCCATGCAAAGCACCTCAAAACATCAGTGGGGCTGTCACACCCAAAAACGTTATCAAAGAGGGTTGTGTCAGAAGACCTCCGGCTTGTTTTGTGGGTGCGTTTCTCAATGAGGCACCAAGGAATTTTTCCAAGGCCATGGCTTCTTCCAAGGTGACCAACTGGCTTACTGCACTTGGAGCGGCATCAAGTCATTGAAGAAGTTTTGCTTACAAATGACATGAGGCTTCTTGATACCACATAGGTATTCCGCAAAAAGACGGATGCTCAAGGGAATCTCATCAAGGAGAAAGCCAGGCTCTGTGTCAGAGATTTTCTTCAAGTGGAGAACATTGACTTCCATGAAACCTTTGCTCCGACTGGATGGCTTGCAACGCTGCGATTCTTGCTTGGTTACTGTGCAAGCCATGATCTTGACATCCAACAGATGGATGTCAAGACAGCGTTATTTCATGGTGACCTTGATGAGGAAATCTACATCTGAATTCCCAATGAATACTCCCCAACTCTCCAAGGCAAGGTATGCTTAAGACTAAAGGGGTCCTTGTATGGGCTCAGGCAGAGTCTGAGGAACTGGTACCTTTGGATTAGAAAATTCTTTTCTGATGCTGGTTTTCGACCGTCAGCTGCCAATCCGTGCTTCTTTATAAGTGTAGAGGGTGATCCCTCCTTTGTCTTTCTTCACGTCGATGATTTGGTCATAGGTGGAAGAAATCTTGCTGCATTAAAGGCACAAATTAAAGCTTCCTTCGACATGAAAGACTTAGGCGACATTGAGTATGTCCTGGGTATGAAGGGCACCAGGGATCGATCTCATTGGATCATCAATTTATCTCAAGAACTGTACATAGAAAACATGCTAATTGATTTTGGAATGGGGGATTGCAGGACAGTCACCACTCCTCAAGACTTTCTCCCACTTCAACAACTTCTGCAAGCATAAATTACTGAAGGGCTGTGGGGCTTCTGAATTACCTGGTCTTGTGCACCAGACCGGACATGGCTTATATGGCATCCTGCCTTGCTCAGTTTCTCAATAATCCCAGCAGAGAACATGAGATGGTGTTCAAGCACATACTTCAATATCTAAAGGGGACCAAAAACTGGGCTCTCAGCCTTGGTCACTCTCAGGATAACTCTATCATCAAGGCCTACTGTGATGCTGACTGGGGTTCAAATTTTGACTCGTAATCCTTTTTGGGAAGTTGTGTGTTTCTTGATGGGTTTATTGGTTGGAAGACATCAAAGCAAGAGGTTGTTGCACTTTCCTCAACTGAGGTGGAATATCGGTCCATTTCCAGCTGCTGTCAAGATGTCTGCTGGTTATTTGAGTTGGTTTCTGACTTTGGTCTTACCCTGAAAGCAAGACTATTGTGTGACAACCAGGGAGCCTTGGACTTGCTCAAGAATCCTCTCTATCAACATTGAACTCAACACATCAAGTTACGCCTGCACTGGTGCAGAGAGCTGCTAAACGGGGGCTTTCTTGAGGTTGAGTATGTACCAACTGGAAACATTGTTGCCAACATTCTCATCAAGTTCATAAAAAACATTGCAAGGCTCTTGGGATTGTTCAGGGACAATATCGAGCACAAGGGGGTGTTGATAATGAAGATCTGCTCATCTAAGCAGTTGATATAGCTAATCTTTTTCTTATGATCATGTATTACTACATATTTTTTTCACTCAATTACATCATTTTTGTATGGTTTGATCTCCATTGTATTAGCTTGGAGATCAACCAGTTCTGTTTTACTATTTAATGAGCTAGGATAAACAAGTTGCTGTGTTTCCTCATCCAGCTACTTGTTTTCTTTTCCTAAAGTCTCTTTTGTTCCTAACGTATCTCGACTGTTGAGCTTCTTTTATTGATAAAGCACAAGGCCAGTCATTTGACTATGTGGGGGGTACTTGAACACAGATGTGTTTTCTCATGGGCAACTTTATGTTGCTCTCTCACGCTCTCGCTTCAAAAAGAATTTTTCGTTGTGTGCATATGGACAAACCAAATGTGTCACCAATGTTGTTGTAAAAACCATTTCACATTAGTTCAAGTAGTTCTCTCTTTCATTAAAATTTCTAAATTAGTTCATGTCCAAGGACTTATTGTAAGGTCAGCAAAGCCGATCCTGAACGCTAGTATCTATATATAGCTTTATTAAGAACAAGAACTGATTTCGTCGTATTTCTAGGTATCACAGTTCCATCCTCGGAGGTTGGGACAACTAACATTGTTTTTAGACAAATTTTACGATAATCCTTAATTATGATAAGCCTTTTTCAACGCATGTATTGATGTTTTGTATTATTGCAACCGTCATACATATGTGCCGGAAGCCAAAGTTAAGGTAGTGGTCATGATAGCGCAGCAACGACGACAATGATGATATTATTTAATAGTTTTTGTTTCTGATAATATATATTCTTCTTCTTTTTTATTTACAGCAAGAGACTGACTCTTTATATGTTGAAGAGTACAGTGCCCTGCCACATGTATGCAAACACAAAGTTCATACAGGCAGGGGCCTGTACAAAACAAATTGCTGCGCAATTTTTTTTTGGGGAACTGGGTCTCTCACTTGGGAACTTAGGAGGAACAGACAATGTAATTGATTGCATTTCAGAGCAGAGGTAACATCAGGTAACACAGTAGACAACATGACTAATAAGAATCAAAAAAAAAAAAAATTTGGTGGTCCTAATATGAGGTAGGACCACCACGTTGATCAAACACCATCTGCATCCTCCGTGGCATTGATTGGAGGTAGTCATTCAATATGCCGTAGTGGAGATTGTCCCACGAGGCTTGAATGGCATGTTTGAGTTCATCGACCGTCTGAGGTTGGTAAAGCTTTGATATTTGGCTTTTCATTGACTTCTAGATGTTTTTGATTGGATTGAGGTCTGGAGAATGTGCTGGCCACTCCATCTTGAGTATTCCGTTTCGTTCGCACCATTGATTGCTGAAAGCTGCTGTATAGATGGGTGTGTTGTCTTCCATTAGCAGGAGGTGATGTCGATCGCGTATCCATGGGGCTTGCTCCATTTGCTTGATGAAGGGGCGAAGAGCCGGGCAGTAGACCTGTTGGACCATTTCTTGCAAATTCATGCAACCATCCAAGAAAAAGATTGTGCTACGGTAAGCAGCACAGAAACCCCCTCAGATCATGACCGACTGACACCCAGATCAATGGTTTACAGCCATGTTTTCAAGGAGCCACTTCTCACTTGCCGTCCGCCAGACTCGCACTTGGTCAACCCGCTTTCCCAACTCGAAGGCCTATTTGTCGGTCCATATCACCTTGGCCCATTCGTTAATTGTCCAGTGCCTATGAGCTTGGGCAAAGGCCAACCGACGTTGAAAGTCTTGTGGTCGTAAGTACGGCTTCTTTGGGGCGATTTGTGAGTGTTTGCCTAATTTATGAATTTCACGTTGTATTGTTTGGGTTGACACTAGCGAAGTCATTAATGAGGCAACTTGGGCAACGGTAAGTCTTCGGCATCGAGTAATTATCCAGCTAAGTTGTCGCCGATCACGATCATTGAGTTTCGTTGGTTGGCCAGTTTTCTTTTGTGTCGTAACAGTGCCGATCTCTTGGTACTTTTGGAAGGTCTTGTAAACGGTTGTAAGAGGGAGATCGTTCAATTCCACAATGGCCCTAAATGACAGTCCGGCCTGACGCATACCCACCAATTGGCCCTGGGTTTCCACATCCAAATACGGCATCTGTGGCAGATAAGGCAATATTAGTAACGTTATTGATTGATCGAAGAAAGAAACATTACTCACCTTTGGTAGGATTGGTGAAGTAGAGCGATTAATCAAAAAAAATAGTATTCGACAATGAGAAATGCAAGTAGTGAGTGGAGGATGTGACAGAGGGTTAGTGGTGGATGAAGATGGTTGGAAACAACCATCGGTGGCTTATTTATAATCGGTGAGCAAAACAACTTCATCGGTGGAAGTCTTGAAAAATAAAAAGAGATGATGATGACGGGAAGGAAAAAAAATAAAAATAAATAAGAAAAAAAAAAGAAATTGCATTAGCAGCAGCAGCAGGACCGGGCTGACCAATTAGAGTAGTCCATTGGTCAAACTGCTGCGCGCGCGGGTTCAGAGATGCCCTGCCTGTATGAAGTTCGTGTTTGCATACATTTGGCAGGGCACTGTACAGTGAATACAGAAGGATAAAGTTAACAAAAGAATGTTTTACTTTTATTCGGTATAAAAGTAAAACAGTACATTTAAATAGTACAACACATATAAAATGAAATGTTAAAAAAAAGGAAAAGCACCGCTCAACGGTGGAATACTCCAACAGCCAACCTGTCCTTCAAGTATCAAATTAAAGTATCTGACGATCTATTAAAGAGATATGAAGAAATTGTATTTTTTTAAAGCAGCTGTGGGCGCATAGCCTGCCAATTTGAATGGTTAATATTCTAGAAAAATACTGATATGAGCAGATGAGGAGAGAATCCAATAATAACTAAAAAGTACCTAACAATACCAATTAGTACATGGGGTTTTACAAGGGTAAAACATATAATTTGCCGTGACTAAAATTGATGAAGATTAATCCACACAAAAATTAGACAACTATAAGAATACAACCAAAATCTCCAGCCAAGATTCAGTTAGTTCTCTTGAGATATCAACTCGCCAAAAACGAGCAAGGAAGGTGAGTCTACTTTGGTCAATTATTTTCAAAATTAGTCTAACAAATCAAATATCCCATAAGAGATAAGTACAGTGTACGGCTCTCGTATTGAAGATAGAAAAAGTATGAGATTTTGTCGAAACGACATTCTAACAATTGATTTGCCGAAACCAGTGACAAAGGCCATTTTACTTTAGTTAATTATATTCACAGGCAAATTTTCAACCACTTAGAGATACCTTTATCTTAGACTAAAATACTATATCGGACTTCAATACATAAATTCCCTTCTAATACCGCTCAAGGAATGGCAGTTTTGAGATGAAGTCGTCTATTCTGAGGGCCTGTTATTATATTATTGTTGAAGATAAGAGAAACCTCAAGAATTAGAAGAGAAAAAGGCTTCTTTTGCAAATGTCCTACTTTCTCAACTTCGGCTGGACCATTTCGGAAGAGGTCGCACTCAAGTCATCCCTCTTCCTATTGTCAATTTCTGTTGTTCTCAGCGGTTTTGCTAAAAAATTTACGTCCATGTATTTATGGTTGTCTGACGAGTTTCGGGGAGATATGGTTTTTTTTCTGAATTTCTTTAGCAAGAAGCTTCGCAGAAATGGTTTGACTATGACACAGGCTAAATTTTTCAAGAGTTCTGAAGAGCCCTCTCAATGTAATCAGTACCACGAGCCATAATGATCACTTATGGGTTTTTGATACACAAACTAAAACAAGAATTTAAAATTAAATTAGTATGCTTAAGTTTGCACCATGTCTTGATTGCATGCATTCGAAATATATTCGGACCACTTACCTGGCCATACTTGTGTTGCTGATAATGCGCATTTGTATTCTTCAGTGGTATCCTTCCAGCTAGAACCTTCCTTTGTTTGGACGCGGTAGTACCCCGCTTGAACCACTGTAGAATATCATTGGAAATTTGAAATCATTGAAAATAAATGAGCAAAACATCACCTGAGCGAATGCAGCAACTTACCAACTTCGTTCACGGATTTACGAGTATATTGAGTGGGATGAAGAGCAGGAATGGTTTTTCCATTTGACACAAGTGAGAGAGGTGTGCAGTCTTTAAAGTAAAAGTTTGAGATGTCTTTCTCAAATGCCCCGATTAGTTTCCAACAGAAAAACCTCTTAAGCTTTCAAAATTAGTCCAAATTGTAAAACACTCACCTTTTGACGAGGTATCGTTAAGGTGACAATTACGGGTCTCAAATGTCATTTGGAAGCCGTTCGGGTCTTTGCATACTGTGAGTCTCCAAATAATCAATCCATCGCGTCTCCAGAAGTCCAATGGATGAAGCAAAAATCTCAGGTGAAAAGCTATGATATGGACGTACCCAGCTCCGTTTTGGATGGGTTGATGGTAAACCCTTGGTCACAACGCTTAGTTTCTGTGATGATAATCTCTATGGCTAATCCAAAATTAAAGGCAATAAAAAGTATCAAAAGTTGAATATTGAAATATTTAAAAGGCATTTTCGCTGAGATTGGAAGTTTTTTGGTTGAGATAATCAGACTTGTTCACCTAGTTTAAATTCCAAGGGTGGAGCTTATTCAAGACTTGTGCTTATCATTTCAGTTCCTGATTTCTTAAATCTTTTGGGCTCTACTATAAGCCATGATAGCCTACTCTCCTATGCAAGAAACAAGGCTTTTTAAAATGATGCCTGAGTGGTGGATGGCGTCAGACGCCACAGGCACAATCTTTGGCGGTGGCACATGCACACCCTTAACCTAACTCACCAATAATTAGGCCCTCTTGCGTACAGTATATCAATCGAATTGCATGGTATAGCAGATAGCAGTTGGCAGTGTTGGCATGACAGCACAATACACCTCACGACAACCAAAACCACAAGTGAGCCCTCACTCCCGGAACATATAAGGGCTCACAGTTATTGAGTAATAGACACATAGAGATTATACCCTCTAATGGAAGGCTTTCTTGTCTGGGGCATGTTTTTTTCGGATGCAATACCATGACTACTGCAAGCCAAGCAGTGGCATCCAGCACAATAATATCTGATTGCCATGCATCGCAGGCTCACCTCGCCTTCCTCATCGCAATACTCCCATCCCCAGTACACTCATGCTCGCCATCACCTTGATCATGCCCAGGACTCCAAGATTCATTTTCATGTATTTCGGAACTCCTGTACTTCGTAAACCTATCAATCTCGCAAATGGCCAAGGGGGTGTTGATGATGATTCTTGCTACAAAGACAAGATGTATTTGCATTTATCAACGCTTCTTAGTTTACCCGCAATTTTGAAAGCCTTATTGAAAGCCAAAAATAAAGGTGCAGCAGACCAACCATGGGGACAATAGGAGCCAGCCTAAAGGTCATTTGAAGAGGCAGAAATTGTGGTTTCCAAGAAATTCGGAAGCAAATCCCACGATGTTCTGAGGGCTGTTTCCAAGAGCTAATTGCTTCTCAGAATTACTGATTTGGGTTAGAAATTCTGTTGGAATCCTGTGATCATATTGACCTGAACATCTTAAATTGGGCTTAGACGTAGATTTATACTTGAATTTATGATATTTTTGGCAGTTCTTCAAGATTCTCAGCCATAAAATATTAAATATTTTGAATTTAAAACTCAATTTAACCTTCTACATGTTTTTTTGGAGATGAAGTTGTTAATTCAAAATAATTCTCCCAACCCTTAGGGAAGTAAGACCCACATTAAGATCACAAACAGACTAAAAGATCTCTTTCTTACCACGGGGATAATCAAATAATCCCCTTGGTATTAAGACAGCCTTTTCCAATATAAGAAATGCCCCTACTTCACCTGATTTCTGTTTAAAAAGGTCCAAAGCTGAAAATAACTTTTTATTTCCTTTCATCAAACTCTCAGCATCAAGAAAAATTAGTTACATTCAAGCAATGCTTAAGATAAAGTGGTTTGTCTTGAATACTGCTGCACTAAGCTTAACCCACGTACTGACCAGCAGAAAATACATTGATAGTGTGACTATAATAGAAGTTACCAATACTTATAAGCAAGCTTTTGAGCATTTGAGATATTGCCACATATCCAGAAAGGTCACAAAACAACTTTACAACATTTATTCTAATAATAAGATTTACAATTATTATCTTCAAATAAATGAAAATGCCATAAAAAGGCAGAAACTTTTGATTACCTATGAATATAATGAATAAAAATGTCAAATAAATTGCATCATTAGATTAACAAAGGTAAGAAACAAAAATAAAACTTCTATGTCATCTCTGAAAAGACAATACTTACAGAGTAATGAGTAAAAAATGCAATAAAAAGGCATAAATCCTTGATTATATCAGACAACAATGAATCAACACATGAGATAAATTGCACCATTATAAAAGAATTAAGCCACAAGACAACAATTAAGCCTTGATGAAGGAAGCACCTTAACTGAAATAATGGCCAACATTCACAGGTGAAGGGGAATATGACCATATGTCATTCATTAGAACAATTGACATGTTACAAGAGGATTATTCCATACCAGATGAATTAATCACTGCAATATCACATTTATTATTTGAGAAATATGAAAAGAAATGATATTATGGCATAAGAAAAACAAATGGCAAAAATACCTGGTCTTGAGGGAAAAATGAAATAATCACCAAGTGGGAAAATGATATCTGGAGGTACAAAATATAAAATCCATTTGAAAGTTCCTTCTTTTACCCAGATGAGGATAAACCTTTGACTTGTTTCTTAAAACAAGTTAAAAGATTAAATTCACTGTACCCAGAAATTTCAAAAAAGATGGTGCATATTAAAAGACTTAAAAAATGTGGAGGAGAACTGGAACATGCCCTAATAAGCAGATTCATAGAGCCATGTTCCATAGAGGAGTACATAAATTCACTAGAGGACATAGTGACAAGAACCAAAATTGGCAGAACATGCAAAAAATTGGACATCCAAAGTCCAAATAAACAATTTATTAAGAAAGATGAACTAACAGAGCATTTCAAAACCAATATAACCAACACTAATGAGAAAGGATAATGCCATAAATGTTGTGGTATTGGACACTTAGCCAATAATTGCTTCAAAAATCCAAAATTAAATCAAATTGTGGAGATAAAAGACCACAATGATAAAGATGATGAATCTGATTTGAAAAAAGACACTGAAGAATCAGAAACTTCTTAAAGTGATTAAATTAATATAATTCATACACAGATTGATAATACTGATTTAATATATGAAGTAATAGATGTCAATTAAAACTCACCAGACATTGGAACATTTGATAAAAGCCTGACAAATATATGAGATGCCAAACTGCATAGATCCAAACCTGCAAAAGGAATGGGATGCACAGCTGGAAAATCAAGTATAAGCATTGTTATGGAAGAAAACAAAGAGGAAAAAAAAACCTGGACAAAGGAGCATACTGCACTTGTGGTGGTAAAGGTAATTTACAAACAGTTATACCATATTGGGAAGAAAGATTTACACCAATACAAGGGGTTGAATTGAGTAGTGCAAGTGAAAGTATGAAGCCCCTTGGGATATTTGACTTTACACTAATTTTACTCACCCTTCCCAATTTATACGAGTGAAAGTAGAGTTTGTAGTAATGAAAAACTGTACTAGTACCCATTTTATCCTAGGAAATCATTACTTGTCAATTTATGGCATAGATATCTCTAACCAGAATGATAGATATTTTACCATAGGAGACAATAAAAGACAGAAATTTGGTTTTTGAACAAGAAAAACCAATTACTGTTATAAAAAAAGAAGAGAAAAGCCCAGAAAGACATTAATTAATAAATGAACAACTCACAGAGGCACAATTCAATCAAGAATTAACATGAAGAATGAAAGAATGATTTATTGATCTCTTATTTAAACAAAAAAATTCCTTTGCAACTGATAAATAACCAGTAGGTTCTATCATTAGACATGAGTTAGACATTATTCTTAATTTATAAAAATCTTGTCCACCCCTGTTAAGATGACCAGATTACCCAGCTACCCCAAGACCTAGAGAAGCCTTAGAGGTACCCATTAAGTAATTAATGGACCTTGGAGTGTTAAGAGAAGTAGGGAATAATGAACAGGTAGAAGTCACTACACCTGTAATTATAACTTGGCACAATGGGAATTCAAGCATAGTAGGGGACCTTATAGCTTTTAATACCTATACTATCCCTGAAAGATATTCAATACCCAGAATCAATGAGACATTAACACAAATGTCACATGCTAAGTTAATTACAGCCATGGATTCTCTAAAGGATTTTCATCAGAATTTCTTAACAGACAATTCTAGAAAACTAATAAGGATGATAGTCCATTTTGGAATATATGAGTACCTAAGAATGCCTTTTGGTATAAAAACTGCACCTTCCCATTATCAAAGAATGATGAATACCATATCTCCTGAAAAATTATCAGAAGGATTGCTAATCATATATATTGATCATATCATAGTTTGCTCAGAAACCTGGGAAAATAACTTAAAAATACTAGAAAGAGTCTTAAAAAAGATAGTGCAAGTAAATATGATGCAGAAATATTCCACCTCCTTCATGGAATTCTTCATCATAGGACAAAATAAACTATACCACATCAAGGCCATGATAGTGTTGTATCTGGACATCTCTTAGAATATAGGGCACTAGAGAGGGTGATTACCTGTTCTTGGTGGCCAAATTGGAGAAACAATGTTTCAGAATATTTTCAAACCTGTGACAGATGTCCAAAAGAAAACTGAGCCACAGGCAAGAATTTTGGAATGATTATTAAAATCCAAGAACCAAAATCCCCAAGGGAAATATTTCACATGGATTGGGTAAAAGCCTTACCTGCAGGAGGAGACAGGAGTTACAATGCATGCCTAGTACTAGTTGACAGGTACAGCCAAACCCCAATGTTCTTACCATTCCATAAAGATTACACAGCTATGTACACAGCCATAATTATATGGAATATAGTCATTAGTCATACAGCCTTATTCCAAAACATAATAGGTGATAGAGATCAAAAGTTCACTTCAGCATTATGGAAAAATATCAATAACCTGTCTCAAAAAAAGTTATCATCCCCAACAGCTTACCACCCCCAAAATGATGGCTTAGCAGAAAGAATGATACAAGATTGAGAAGATAGCATCAGAAGATTCTGTGGTTATGGCCCAGAATTCAAATACTCAAAGGGTTTTACCCATGATTGGTGTAGCTTAATACCAGCTCTTGAACTGGAATATAAGACATTAATCCATTCTTAAACATTGAAACACAAAAAATGCTAGAAGAAGGTTGGAATAAAAGACTTGCTTATGAAACTCTCAAAAAAGGACTTGGTGTATATAAAACCAAAAGCAAGAAGTCTCAAAATTATGCTTGACAGAGCAAGACATCATTCCAACAGATGGGTAAAAGATTCTTTCAAATATCCAAAAGAAAGATGGGACAAAAGTCATAAGCCACCTGATTTTAAAGTAGGAGACTTGTTCTTAGTATAAGCTCTAAACTTTGATAAAATTAAAGGTCCAAAGATATTGAAAGATTCCTTTTCAGGAGCATTTATGATAAGCACACTAGATGGCCCTAATGCTGTGAAAATAGATCTCACAGGTGAATTAATGAATAAAAACCCATCTTTCCCTGTAAGTCTGATGAAACCTGACAGCTCAAGGGATAAAGAGTTATTTCCCCTAAGAAGTAAATCACCACTTGAAATTCCCCCTCTGGAAGAAGGAGAAGAAAAGGAAATTGTAAAAGTCCTTAAAGAAAGGAGGACAAGAAGCAAAAAAGAAAGGGAACACCTTGTGAGGTATAGAAACCAAGCTCAAGAAGATGAATGGCTACTTGAGAAAGATATCATTAATGCTGATAAGCTATTAATAATCTTAAGACATGAAAGAAAACTTAAAGAATAGAAAAGTTAAGCATTATTGATCTTAAAGCCTGATAAAGTCTAATGAAGAGGTAGGAAAGTGGAGGATACCCTAATGAACTATATCAGATTTTAGTACAATCTTTCTTGGTGGTAGGAAATGTGAGCCTTTTAGATATGACCACATATCCAAAAAAGTCACAAAATAAGTTTCCAATATTTACTCTGATAATAAGAATTTAAATTATCAACTTGAAATAAATGAAAATGCCATAAAAAGGCATAAAAAGTTTATTATTTCTGAATATAATGAATAAAAATCTGAGATAAATTGCACCATTAGATTAATCCAGGTGAAATACACATATAACAATTTTATTTCATATCTGAAAAGACAATACTTGATGAGTAATAAGTACAAAATGCCATAAAAAGGCATAAATCCTTGTTTATTCCACAAACCAATGGATCAAAATGTAAGATAAACTTCACCATTGAATTTCTAATGAAACATTACACATAAAAGCTGTTTATGTCATATCTGTAAAGCTAATACTGAAGGAAGTAGCCTGAATATATGCACTTTTATGATCTGTACATATATTAATGCTTTTTAGCTCATATCTTTTAAAAGATACATGATAGAGAGTTGAAAATAACATAAATTACCACGTTATTAATGCAATAATAAATATATAAGATTTATTTGACAAATTATAAACAAGGTTATAACCTGTAAGGCTTTATTGAACAAACTTTTTATAGCTGTTGACCACTTTGTTGTGAAATTGGTCCAGACTTAAAACAAAGTAGATATTTTTATTCTCTAGCTCATAAATGAAGAATTATGCAATTTGTATCATTATATTCAAGGTATAACCCTTTGAAATAATTATTTGAACTTTAAAATAGTAAATTTTTACAGAAAAGATGAATTACTAGAAAAATCATCAAAAATAGAGTGTTGATGATATAATTAAATTGTCTTGGAAGTTTAGTAATGAATTTCCAACCTGTAGCATGTATAACTCAAAGGTCATTAATGATAAGAATTTAAGCTTGAAATTGATCATTTATGATCAGTCACTTTAATCTTAATTTAAGTTTAACAGTCATATAAGTGATAAAAGTGGTGAATACTAGGTTTTTATGATTAAAACTAATACAATAAATGAATCTTAGTCTTCTTCCAAGTCTATGATTTCAGAAAACTTAAAGTTACAGTGACAACCCAAAATAATGGAATAATAATGAGTTAAGATGGTTTAATAATAAATTAATCATCACTAAAGCTGAAAGTGGTAGTCAATTCTAGTGGATACCAACAGTAAACATCTATCAGAAGCCTTCTGGCCTCTAGGAGGGAGGAATTTACTATATATAGAGCTCTTTTTATCTTTATTTCAACCTCAGATGCAACACAAACATTAAATCATTAAAACCAAAGGTAAAAGCTTTACTCTTTTTATATTAAACCATTATATATGTAATAACTAAAGCTCTTCTTTTCTTTTAATAATAAATATTGACTTGATTAAATCAATTTTCAATTGCTTTTGCTGAAATTTCTCCCTAAATCTCTAATTCCAGTAGAAACCAGAATATTAGTAATTTCTTATATTTTTTATTGTAAATAAAATTGAGATGAGTTATATTTTCATTTTAAGGTGTAAATTCATTCAATATTGTTATAGTAAGTGTTAAAAGTGGGTTATTTCACTTTGTTATAATAATTTCTATTTATTATCTTATATAGTAATGCTTTTATCAATATAAATAGTATTTCTATTAATATATAACTTTAGCATTGGTAATATTAATGTTATAAATTGGTTTTTATCGTTAAAGAACAATTTCTTACGCCTTCATTACATGTTTTTAGCAATAGCAATGTTTGATAAAATATATCAATTATTATACATTAATATATTTATTTTTATTATATTATTTTTTTGATATAATTTATATCATATTTTTTATTTAATAATATAATTATTTTATGCAATTATCATAATTATTCTTCATCTTATTATTTAATTTAATACGGACATCCATAGTACAATAAGTAAATCATTGGTAATATTTACTTATTTTTTCATAGTCAAACCTTAAAGAATTTGTTGAAATGAAATAAAAGAATAGTAAGTTCAAGGTACACTGCTTACACAACACTCCATTCCCAAATCCCATTGAATAAAATAACTTCTCATAAAGCTAGTACTACTTGGCTAAATCACTCAGCTACATGTTTCCCCTCTTATATGATATTTTTTTGTATTCATTGTTCAGCCTTAGGTAGTTCTGTTATTACTGTTGTGCTAGTTCCTTAAACCACTTCTGCTCAAAAAAACTCCCAGTCCAAATGTGTTTTGAGAAGTCTTTGTGAAATGTTGAGAATTTAAAATTGACACTCCCCGAAATTTAACTTTATGTGAAAAATACATCAAAAAGTGAAACAATTAATAATATTCAAAGTGATAAGTATAGTATGTACAACCTTAAATATGAATTTGAAACAAATAATAAGTGTTAAAATAGTTTAAACATCATTTACAAGGGCTTTGCTATGGGGAAATAATGGTTGTGAGCACTATTGAAAGCCCTGCATACAGCTTTACCAATTGGATCATTATAATAAAGTATTCAATAATTAAGGTTATAGTTATAACTGGTTATTTTCCAAGATTATAGCTGTTTTTGACAGTTTTACTACATAAAAGTTCAAGAGCAGTATTGGGATTTCCCTTTTGCACAGAGAAAAGTCCCTCTTTATCCTGAAAATGGGTGAAAAGGTCCTATAGAAATATCCATGTAGGTAGAGTGAAGTATATTCACTCCCAAGGACTTGCTTGTGCTTATTAACATGCTGGTATAGCCTGTATTGTGCTCATATGTGGCTCTGAAGCCACATATGCAAGCCTTTGCCAATACAGCATAAACTCTTCCATCTGGGGACAACACAGCCCTCTTCTGATGTGTATGATGTGTAGAAATCTTTACAGAACCTGTATCAGGACCCCATATTGACCCAACTATGAGGTATTGAAGTATAAGAAAGCTCCTTTGTCTAATTGACTGTCACAGCCATGGAGACAGGCAGGGCATTACCACTAATTACTTAGGGAGAATCTTCCAACACCTAATCAGCAAGGGGTTTCATGGAACATTCACCAAATACAGTTCTGATCCTCAATACAGCTCAATACAGGCAAAACCCAAATACAGGAATCACCAAATACAGGCATGTCCTCAATACAGGCGCAAATACCTGTATTGATTCAAATAACTGTAATGGATACACCAATACAGTTTCACATCTCAAATACAGGTTCCTCAATCATGCAATCATGGTTTCTCAACACTCAAACACCAGGCTGGCACTTTTTCACATATACCAGCCCCCTTTCACCCACCTGGGGGTTTTTCCCCCAGTTAATTAAAATATTGGATTTATTATTTAATATTATTTTATTTCTCATTAAGAAATATTAATTTATTAATTATTAAGTTAGTCTTTTCCTTCCCTCACCTGTTCAGTAGAGTCCTGGTGGCCATATCCTTATTAATCCTTTTCTCTTTTCTGAACAGGTTGAAACAGTGGTACAGGATTATTTGTGGTTGGCTCTTTATTATTTCTTTTGTTATCTCTTATACCTTTTAATGCTTATTACTTTATGACTAGGAATTTATCCCCTTATTTCATTACTCTTATCAATTGAGTATTTCATTCTGAGCCCTCCATAAGTAATTCTGTTCACTGAGTGCCAGGCCCTCTTCATTTAGAAGAGCCCCTGTGACATTATTTTAATTAACTCATAATTGCTTCTTTTCTTTATTCATTTTTATTCATTTCTCTCTTCATCAATTATGATTTTTTCATGATCTTGTGATTTTTATGATTTATTCTCTCTCATCAATTTTCATCCCATTCATTTTATTCAAATGAAAATTGATTCTCTTTCTCATTTCAAAATTTTGCTGACCATTTCATTTTCTCTTAATTCTCAATCAAATTTCATTACATTTTCTTTCTGAAGTCAGGTACTTTATCAGGTTTAATTGATTGGAATTTGGGATTAATTGCTTTATCATTTCAGGAGTTATTGAATTGGGGTTATCATTGGTTGATTTTGAAATTTCTCAAGATTTATTGAATTATTGATTGATTGCTCAAGAAATTGACTTACCTCAAGACTCTGATTTGATTTAATTGATTGATCTGATTTGATTCCTCAAAATAGCTGATTTATCCTCAAGATTTGATTTAATTGATTGATTTGAATTTGAATCCGCAAGAAAATTGAATTGATTTTGAAGATATTGATTGAATTCCTCAAGACACAATTGATTTGATTTTGAATTGACTTGATTTGACTTATTGATTTAAATTGATTATTCATAAGAATTTGACTTTGTCATATTCACTCTTCAAGATATATTCATATTGATTCACTTCAAGACTATTGATTGATTTCTCAAGTTCATCAATATTCTCATTGATTGTTTTGGTCAAGCCTTGTTTATTCTCAATTATCATCAAGTTTTATTTTCTTTCTTCAATAATTCCAGTTCAGCATAGCCCCCCAGCCAATAATACAAGATCTCAAAGACATCAAGCTGTTCTCACTCCTACAGCAAGGGCTCCTCTTGACCGCACACCAACAGTTCATCAACTGAGTGCAAATTTGGACAGAGGACCACCAATGGAAGGAGCAGCACCCTCCAGAAGAGGAGGTGTGAAGTCAAGAAGATCAAGGCCATTCTCTGGCTTGTTGGGTGGCTATCCAAGCATTCCTCAAGGGCCTAGAAGCAGATTAGGGGAAGCTGAAGATGAAGAGGGGGAGGAGTCTGAAGAAACTGAAGTAGCAGCTGCCTTGGCAGGTGCTCCTGAGGCTTCTGAAGCTCCAAATCTAGCCCTTTCTAATCAACCTCTTATCTCTCAAGCTGAACCAAATTTTCTCAAGATGATGGAGAAAATGACTCAATTTATGGGACAACTCACTCAAGCAGTTGCCCCAATGGACACTTCAAAAGCCCCAGCATTCAAGACTCCATCAATGAAGGCACCTGAGTCTTTTGATGTTACTAAAGCTTATAAATTGAGAGGATTTATTCAATCTTGTCAATTAATTTTCCATAATGACCCAGCAAACTTCTTCTCTGACAGGAAGAAGGTTTTGTACTCAACTTCTTTTCTTGCTGGTAGAGCTGGCAAATGGATTGAACCTTACCACTCAAATATCTCCAATGAAGACCCTTCCTATCTCCTCAATAACTGGCAAATGTTTGAAACCCAGCTATTCACCCTGTTTGGTGATCCTAATGAAGTCAGGAAAGCTGAACAAGAGTTAGACAATCTCAGGATGAAAGAAAGTGGTCAAGTTTCCTTGTACATAGCAGATTTCAGAAGTTTAATATCAAGAATTGGAGACTGGGGGGAAAGGGCCTATATTCATGTGTATAGGAGAGGCTTGGCATCACGATTGTTGGACCAATTGGCTTCTCATCCTGGAAACTTTGATAGCCTTCAAGAGCTCATGGACATCACTTTGGAATTAGATACCAGATACCATGAGAGGCAGAAGGGAAACAGTAGTCATCAAGAGAAGAAGTCTTCAATCGGTGAATCCAACTCCTCCAAGCCCCCTCAAAGTTCATCATCAAAGAAGCCTTATCACAAGAAGAATAAGAAGGGGAAAAATTTTCAAGTGTCCAAAGACAAGCCTCATGCTGCTCTCCTCAATAAGGACAACAAATCAATTGATTCTGAAAAGGAGAGGAGGATTAAAGAGGGCTTGTGCAATTATTGTGGTGGAAAACACCCAATTGAAAAATGCTTCAAGAGGCCTGAGAATAGGCAAGGGTCATCAAAAGGCTTCCCTAGCAAGCAAGGAAAATCCTGAGTGGGAATCATAATGTGTTCAATGGTTCTCACTTATTTCCTTCAAGAGCACAATTGTGCACTCTGAATACTAGTGTCAAGAAATCTTTAAAATTTCTTATTTTCTCTTCTCTCTCTGATATTTTTTATAGTATTCTCATTTATTCTGGTGCTACAAACTCTTTTATTGCAAAGAATTTTGTTCTCAGGTACTCATTGACAATGTCAGAGCTCCCTGAAAAGATTCCTCTTTTCATTTTGGATTCCAATGAATCCACTTCCCTGTTCATCACCCATTATACCAAATGGGTTGTTGAGTTGCCTTCATTCCCAAGCTTTGAATGGGATTTCTTTATCATAGATTCACCCAAGGGAGAAGACCTAATATTGGGCTATGATTTTCTTTACCTTTTTAATCCCATTATTGATTGGAAAAATGGATTGATCACCTATGATTCTAGTCATAAGGATTCTAGTGGTATTATTTCTTCTACTAGTAATGACTTTACCACTGCTGTCAACAGTTTTGCTCTGGTTGGTGAACTTAAGACACCTTCCCTTCCCCCTTCTGTCCATATCCCTTCCATCTTTCCCTCTCAGTCATTACTTCCATTAAGAGATGAAGTCTTCAAAGAGATAAAAGATGTTGGAGATGATGTTGCTATATCTTCACTTCATCTCTTTCAAGGGGAGGTGGACCTTCCTCCTTTATCTTTTCATGCCTCCCTGGAGGAGCAGTGGGATGTGGAGGAAGAGCCAGAAGAGAGTGAAACTGTGCTGAAGGTATTCCCTCCTGCTTATCACAAATACTAGGATGTATTATCCAAGGTGAAAGCAGAGAAACGTCCTCCACACTGCGCCTGTGATCACCATATTGAACTGGAGGGTCTTCTACCTCCAGTTGGTGTTATCTACTCTTTATCAAAGAATGAGTCAGAAACACTACAGGCCTACATTTCACAGAATGTATAGAAAGGTTTCATCAGGCCAAGCTCCTCTTCAACAGGAAAACCTGTCCTTTTTGTTAAGAAATAGGATGGTGGCCTTTGTTTGTGTGTTGACTACCACAAACTTAATGCTGTCACTAGGAAGAATAGGTATCCTGTTCCTCCAATGAATCAGCTTCTTACTGTCTTTAACGGTGCTACTATCTTCTTCAAGATATATTTGTGTGGTGCTTATAACCTCTTGAGAATCAAAGAGGGGGATGAGCACTTAACTTCCTTTAGAACTAAATATAGCAGTTCTGAATATTTGGTTATGCCATTTGGCTTAACCAATTCTCCTGCTTCATTCCAGAATCTTGTGAATGATATCTTTGCAGATTTATTGGATATTTTTGTTGTAGTATACTTAGATGATATTATGGTCTTCTCTAGTTCTTGGGAGGAACATGTCAAACACGTGGCCTCTGTCCTCCAAAGACTGAGAGACAAGAATTTGTTTGCTAAAGCCTCAAAGTGTGTATTCCATGCCTCAAGTGTGGAATACTTGGGCTATGTTGTTTCAAGTGATGGCCTCAAGATGGATTCTTCAAAGGTTCAACAAATCCTCAAATGGCCTCAGCCCAAGAACATCAAGGCCCTCCAATCTTTTCTTGCCTTTGGCAACTTTTATTGTTGCTTCATTAAAAATTATTCCAAAAAACTCTCTGCTCTCACTTCCCTCCTTAAAAAAGATTCTCCCTTTATCTTCAATGAGGGAGCCCTTAGTCAGTTTCAAATACTCAAAGAAGCTTTCACCACTGCTCCTATTCTCTCTCAGTTTAATCCTTCTCTACCAACTATTGTAGAGACTGATGCTTCTTATTATGCCTTGGGTGCTGTACTGAGTCAGGTGAATGACTGAGGAAAGCATCCCATTTCATTTGATAGTCGCAAGCTCTTACAAGCTGAACTCAACTATTAAATTCATGACAAGGAAATCCTTGGCATAGTTTGGGCTCTCAAGCGCTGGAGATCTTTTCTCCTTTCTCTTTCTGATTCCTTGGAGGTCTTGACAGACCATTGTTCTCTTCAGTATTTTATGTCCTCTAAAGTCCTTACTTGTTGTCAAGCCCATTGGGCTGAATTCTATTTTATCATCACTTACCGCCCAGGCAGGCTGGCCACTTTACCAGATGCCTTTTCACGTCGGGACAGCGTGTACCGAAGAAGGGGGGTGGATTTTATCAGCAAGAATCCTCAAAATTTTCATCAAGTGCTCAAGCAAGATGAAATTCAAGAGTCAAGATTCTTTTCAATAAAAGTTGATATGTTTTCAGATGTTGTTGATCAAATTCAAAGACAAGTATGGCAAGACAAAGATTATAAGGAAATCCTCAAGAAATTAGCAAGAGGAGAATCAGTTCCAGACTATTCTCTTGAACCTCAAGAAAAATTATTATTGTTCAAAGATAGAGTAGTCATTCCAAGCAATCATGAAGTTTAATTGGACATTCTTCAAAAGCATCATGACTCACCGTTGGCTGGCCATCCTGGCCAGGAGAAGACCCTCAAGCTCATCAAGTGGGATTTTTATTGGGCTGGCATGAATCAAATCATCAAGGACTATGTGTCCTCATGTCAGCAATTTTCAAGAAACAAGAACATTCATCATAAGAAGTTTGGATTACTCAAGCCTCTTCAAATTCCATCTGGTCCTTGGAATTCACTATCAATGGACTTTTTCACTCAATTGCCCTTGTCAAGCAACTTTGATTCAATTTTAGTAGTTGTAGACAGATTTTCAAAAAGGGCAATATTTATTCCAACTTATTCAACAATCACTGCTTTGGACTTAGCTCAAACCTTTATTAGTCATGTCTTTTCCAAACAAGGTCTTCCAATCAGTATTGTTAGTGATAGAGGTTCATTATTTGTTTCATCATTTTGGACTCAAGTGTGTCAGCAGGTCAAGATATCAAGAGATCTTTCAACTGCCTTTCAACCTGAAACAGATGGACAGACAGAGAGGGTAAATCAGATTTTAGAACAGTATCTTCGGATGTATGTCAGTTACCATCAAGATGACTGGCACACCTGGCTCCCTCTGGCTGAATTTGCCTATAATAATGCAGAACATTCATCAACAAAACAGTCACCATTTTTCACCATTTATGGAAGAAATCCCAGCTTTGACTCAATTCACATTTCTCAAGATACACCTTCTGGAAAGTTATCAACAAAGCTCCAATCAGTACAGCAAGTTGTCAAAGAAGAATTAGAGTCAGCAATAAAGCGTTTTCAGAAGTATGCAGATAGAAATTGAGCAATTCCACCTGATTTCCAACCTGGGGACAAAGTATGGCTAGCTTCCAACAACATCAAGACAACAAGACCCACCAAGAAACTTTCAGAAAGATGGTTGTGACCCTTTGAAGTTCTCAAGAAGATTGGCAGCCAGGCAGATCACCTCAAGTTGCCTCAACAATGGAAGTCAGTTCACCCTGTCTTCCATGTGTCCTTGTTAGAACCAGTGAAGCAAGAAACTATCCCAAATCGACACCAATTGCCACCACCTCCAGTAATAGTGGAAGAGCAAGAAGAATGGGAAGTGGCTCAGGTTCTGGATTCAAAACTCAAGAGAGGTACATTATGGTCTCTAGTGGAGTGGAAAGGATTCAATGAAGACCCAGAAAGAACAACTTGGGAACCAGCTTCCAACCTTACCAACTCCCCAGACCTTGTCAAGGATTTTCACACTTTGTATCCAGACAAGCCTGGCCCAAATTCCTCAAGAGTTTGATTCATGGTGCTTGGTGGGGATTGGAGTTTATAAAAGTAAGTTCCTCTCCTGGCCTGCACCTTTAAGGGGGTATTCGACCCAAATATGTTGTAAGCATCACCTAGCACACTTTGTGAGCACTTGTCAATTTTTTTTGGATAGGTTTAGAAGGCCTTGCAACATTAATACCCCCAAATTTGGACCTTTCATCAAGATATGGCCAAATTCCCTTTTTTCTTTTTTTATTCTTTTTCTTTCTTTCACAAATATTATTCCAAATTATGCCATTCAATGTTATTCAAGACATTCTTTAACTCAAATTCATTTATGGAAAAGTTTTCTATTCTGTTATGAGGCTTGGTGGGGAGTGGAAGTTATGAAAGTAAGTTCCATCTCCTGGTATGCATCTCTGAGGGTTCTACTTCTTGTAAAACAACACCTTCGGCTTTCTGTGAGCATCAAATGTTTGGTTTTATCTTTTCAGAAAAAATTATGGCCAAAATCAAGCAACTAACCACAAGAAGATCAATCCTCAGACGTTTACTTATTTCTATTTCTTTACTCTCTTTTTCTCTCAATTCTTTTTCACTTTTATTTTATTTCATTTTCTTTTACTTGTATGTTTTATTTTTATTTTTATTTCTTATTTCAAAAGCAGTAGTCATCACTCCCATATCATGTTTGGGGAGTCAATTCATTCAATAATCAAAGAGAAAAACACTAGTAATGGTAAAGACCAGCTACAGATAACCCTCATCAAAATTTCTTCAAGTCAGCCTTGAAATCATCTTCAAGTCAAATTTCAAAGTCAAGACCAAGCAAAACATGGAAAAATCCAAGTCAGAAAGTACAATATGGCAATTTGAACTTCAAGAACAGAGTGAAGCACAAGGAAGTAGAAGAAATTATCAGCAAAAACTGTTTCATAGGCCAAATTGGCCATTTTCATGCATTTGCGCACTTTTGCGCATTTTGCGCATTTTTGGCTTCATTCTTCTTCAAAACATCAAAATCTTTTTTTTATTCAATTCTTCAGCAAAATATGCCATTTTGACCATGTTGGCATATTTGCGCATTTTGCGCATTTTTGTGCATTTTGGTGTCATTTCTCTTCAAAACCTTCAAAAACTCAATTTTATTCAATTATTCATCAAATATGCCATTTTTAATGATATTGGAATATTTGCACATTTTGCGCATTTTGGCATCATTTCTCTTCAAAACCTTCAAAAACTCAATTTTATTCAATTATTCATGAAATATGCCATTTCAATGATATGGGCATATTTGCGCATTTTGCGCATTTATGGCTATTTCAGCTTCAAATCATGTGAAAAAAAAGGTAAAAACACCAATCTCAATCAAAAATCATCCAAAACTTCATTATCTTGCATTTTGCGCATTTTGGCCATTCTGACCAAAAATACCATAAAACAACAATTTTGGGGAACAATTGAAGGACTTCTGAAATGGTCCAAGCAAGAAAAAAAAGCCCAATTTGGCCCAATCTCCAAATGAAGACAAAATTGATGGAATGGCAGTGGGTTCTTAGGACATGGATCTGAAATCATTTTTTATCATCAGCCATGAGGACTCAAGACAAAATGAGTGAAGAACTATGCAATGAGGAGAAGATCAAAGAAATAGCAGAAAGAATCGATGAAGTGAAGACAGTTATGAAGTGAAGAAGAATCAGAATCAAGACAAAGAGGAAGGACGTACAAGTTATGAAGCTGAAAGGGGTTGAAATTATGATTTATGAAGAGGAACTTTCAGAGATGAGAATTGGGAATTGGGGGGAAGAAAAAATCAGTTCATCTTATCAAGAGTCATTACTTCTATGGTGCTCAGAGCTCACCACTTTTAAGAGGGCGATAATGTCACAGCCATGGAGACAGGCAGGGCATTACCACTCATTACTAATGGAGAACCTTCCAACACCTAATCAGCAAGGGGTTTCAAGGAATATTCACCAAATACAATTTCAATCCTCAATACAGCTCAATACAGGCAAAGCCCAAATACAGGATTCACCAAATACAGTCATGTCCTCAATACAGGTGCAAATACCTGTATTGATTCAAATAACACTATTGGATACACCAATACAGTTTCACATCTCAAATACAGGTTCCTCAATCATACAGTCATGGTTTCTCAACAGTCAAACACCAGGCTGGCACCTTCTCACATATACCAGCCCCCTTTCACCCACCTGGGGGTTTTCCCCCAGTTAATTAAAATATTGGATTTATTATTTAATATTATTTTATTTCTCATTAAGAAATATTAATTTATTAATTATTAAGTTAGTCTTTTCCTTCCCTCACCTATTCAGTAGAGTCCTGGTGGCCATATCCTTATTAATCCTTTTCTCTTTTCTGAACAGGTTGAAACAGTGGTACAGGATTATTTGTGGTTGGCTCTTTATTATTGCTTTTGTTTTCTCTTATACCTTTCAATGCTTATTATTTTATGACTAGGAATTTATCCCCTCACTGCCTGCATTATTCCATCACCAAGGTTCATGTGATGTCACATCACAAAATTTTGGTTCATTTTAAATCACATGTCTGTGTTTATCTATTACCCATGTGATTTTAATCAGCCTATATAGATGTGATGGAATAATTTCTCTTACATAAACAGTGGAATGGTTCATTTTACATGAACCTCAGATTGTTGAGGTAATATCAACCATAGGTTGATGTAAAATCAACCAAGGTTTGATGTATTACCAATCAAAGTTTGAGTTGGTATATCATTTCCTCATCATGAGGGATCAATTTTTGATTTTGGGCTATCAATTCCCCACTATGGGTTATCCACTGAGATTCATGTGGAATGAATTCCTCATCATGTGGAATCAATTCCTACTCATGTGGAATCAATTACTCATCATGTGAAATCAATTCCTCTTTATGTGAAATCAATTCCTCATCATTGGGAATTGATTCCACATGATGAGGAGTTGATTCCAAATGATGTGGAATAAATTCCACATGATGAGGAATTTATTTCACATGAAGAGGAATTGATTTCACATGATGAGTAATTGATTCCACATGATTAGGAATTGATTCCACATGATGAGGAATTCAGTCCACTTGATTCTCAGTGGATAACCCATGGTGGGGGATTGATAGCCCAAAGTCAAAAATTGAGCCCTCATGATGAGGAATTGATATACCAATTCAAATCTTGATTGCTAATACATCAAACCTTGGTTTATTTTACCTCAACCTATGGTTGATTTTACATCAACCTATGGTTGATTTTACATCAACAACCTGAGGTTCATTTAAAATGAACCATTCCACTGTTTATGTAATAGAAATTATTCCATCACATCTATATAGGCTGATTAAAAATCACATGGGGAATAGATAAACATAGACATGTGATTTAAAATGAACCAAAATTTTGTGATGTGACATCACATGGACCTTGGTGATGGAATAATGCAGGCAGTGCCTTATTTCATTACTCTTATCAATTGAGTATTTCATTCTGAGCCCTCCATAAGTAAGTCTGTTCACTGAGTGCCAGGCCCTCTTCATTTAGAAGAGCCCCTGTGACATTGACACCTACAATTCAAAGATATGGGAAATTATCCCACAGTAAATGTGTATTGGCCCTAATGTAGCATTTTGATCTTAAAAATTGAATATATTTTCATTTTTGAGGATATTGAGCTCAAAAATTGTTCCTTTTGTAGCCTGGGATGTGGTCTACACAATGGTACCTCATTTGATTTGAGTATTATTCAATATGGCAAAGCTATACCATTTTGAATTTCCATTACTCATGTCAGGATCAGTCTATTAGAAAGATGTATAATTGTATTTAAAGGCTATAAAAATGACTGTGACATGGTAAAATGGTAATAAAAAGGATTTATTGGGTATAATAAGGGTTTTAAAATAAAATAAAAAGGGCTTTACTATAGTAATAGAGTGGTGGTGAACTCTGCTGAAAGCCCTGAGTGCAGTCTCACCAGTTGGATTACTATAATAAGAACTACAATACTTAAATTTAAAGCATAACCTAATTATCTTCCAAGCATATAACTGTTTTTGACAGTGGTACTACGTAGGAATTCAAGAGCAGGATTGGGATTCCTTTTCTGGCAGTGGAAATGCCTCCTTTTATCCTGAACTGGGGTGAAAAGGCTGCTAGACCTTTTCACATGGAGGAAGTGAAGATTTTTCATTCTCCAGGACAGGATTGTGGCTTGCAAAAGGCCTTTATGACCTGTATTTGGCTCAGATGTGGTTTTGAAACCACATCTAGGCAGTTTTCACCAATAAAGGGTGAATATTTTCATCTGGGGACCACATAGCCTGAGTCTGACGTGTATGATACGTAGAATGCTATACAGAGCCTGTATAGGAACCCAGCATTGAATGAACTATGAGGTATTGAAGTATAAAAAAGCTCCTTCATCAGTTTGACACCTCATAATAATGGTTGTGGGATATTATCCCATGGTAGGGCTGTATTGGCCAAGCTGTGGGATTTTGACCTCGAAACAGCAATATATTTGTCAGTTTTTGAGATATCAACCTCGAAATTGGTTCAGTGTATAGCCCTGTATGTTCTCTACACAATAGTACCTCATTTGATATGGTTATAATTAAATATGGCAAAGCTATTCCATGTACAAGAATTCTGTACATATGTGTGTTTTAGGCAAAAAGCTGTATTGGGCTTTTTTGCCTTATACCTTTTGTTCTAGATGAGAGATGAGGAAATGAATGAAACCATCAGAAAGCCCTGATTTTTCTCTTTCCAAAACAGCCCCACTTCAGGTATCTCAAACTAAGATGGTAGAAGTTAGATGAGAGGTGAATATTTTATTCACCCTTATTTGACCTGAATTTGGCCATACCTTCTGTAATACTGGTGCTAGCTCAGTTTGGCTGGTACCATTGGACAGCCTGATTTAGAGCTTCATTTTGAATACCCATTTGATGGGGTTAAGCCTCTTACTCTGTATTTCAGATGAGAGGTGAAAATTAAGTTTTATGCTCAGCAACATCTTTGAGCAGGAATAAATTTGTTATTCTTGGTCCTATGGGATGGGACTTGGACATTTGAAAAGGGGTGAGTTTCCTCTTTCTTTTGATATCTTTTGAGCTCATTTGGATCAGCTGGATGTTTTGGTGTTATCTTGGCTTTACCATGGGTTTATGGTATTTGGCTGTCATGCTTGTGCTCTGGTTTTGAGTCACCGGCTGACATACCCTCCCTGTAAAAAAGGCTCATCATTGATGAGACTTTTCAGTCCTCCTAGAGGCTCTTAATCTCCTTAAAATAAGGTTCCCATCTGGTATGGCAGCTTCTGAAAACCACTTTTCTTTATCAGCTGTCTGATTCTTGAATCTGACCAAGTACTGTCTCTGATCCTTACTATTAAGTCTGATCTTCCTGGCCTTGATGATTTTTTTCACTGGCCCAGGGAAATCCTCCACTTCCACTATTTCTGATGGTGTGGGGCTCTTCTTCCTGGAGGGGAATTTATCCTCCTCTGTCTGGAAGTATGGCTTGACTAAACTCACTGGAAATCCTAAGTGTTTTATTCTTTCAGACTCAATCATAAAGACGTAAAATCATAGAAATAAACTATATATTGTTGTAATACTGTTATATATCCAGTTTTTATCCTTTAAATCCACAATTAGCTGTCAAATTTCTCTACTTTTATCTTTGATAAGTTCTTGGGAGTATTAGTGAGTGATTTATCTTAATTCTTAAAACATTCTGTCTAGTAAATTGTTTGCTTCAAGAATTATATTTATAATTATTCTTACATCAGATAATTATATATTAAAATAATTTTATTATTTTAATAAAGAGGTTTTATTATTAAATACTTCATGTAATTGATTCTAGTAGACAATTACTGCTTACTGTTATAATTACAAGTAGTGTATAGCAAGTAAAAGAAATAATTAATTAATCAATTATTTGATTTTGGTTACAATAATTTTTATTATTATATTTCATAAGAACAGTCATAGTACTGTTGCTTAATAGTAATATTATCAACAAGTTTCATAGAAACATCTTACATTTGGGGCCCGCCCATGTTTTTTGAACCTTGTACCCTTAATTGATATATTTTAAGTTCTAAAATATATTAAATTAATAATTTTATCTTTCAATTTGAACTTAAAATAATGTTTATTTTTGAAATTGTTTTTAAAATATTTTTCATTGAGGAATTTGGTTTAATTTTATATTGTTTTACAAGTGGCTTTTTCACATCCAAAAACTTATAAAATTATTCTTTGAGTTACTCTGAATCAATTTTGAATCAAAATCTTGAATTTGAATTTGTTTTTCTTTTAAAAGAATAATTTTATCCATATTGAAAAACAATAAAACTTCCAAAAATCTTTGAAAATATTTTAAAAAGCATAAAAATAATTTTTTCTCATTTATAAATTTTTTCTAGTGTCTTTAATAAAATACAGTGCATCTGGTAATAAGCTCAGTAAGAGATATATTACTAGTCCAGAATCTGGAGAGAGCATTGAAGTGAAAATTGCTAAAAGAGGCACTTTATTCAGAACAGAACAAGCTAAATTACCACCAAAAGGTGTGCGGTTCTGTCCTTTTATTTCACTTTTTCTCTTGTGTTGACATGAAAATGGTGCATACCAAAAATGGAAGCAACTATTCAGTCCAACCAGATGGATGTGGACAAGGAAGAGGCAAGACCAAATCATGAAGTGTCAAATCTTCCTCAAGAAAGACACATCTGGAGGATTCCAGAGTTGTAAGATGTGACTATGAAACTGATGATAATATTACTATTAATCAACAGTACTATGTCTGTTCTTATGAAATATAATAATAAAAATTATTATAACCACAATTAAATAATTATAAAATTATTTCTTTCACCTGTTATACACTACTAGTGATTATAACAGTGAGCAGTAATTGTCTACAAGAATCAATTACAAGAAGAATTTAATAATAAAAACTTCTTTTATTAAAATAATAAAATTATTTTAATATATAATTATCTTTTACAAGAATAATTATAAAGATAATTCTTGAAGAAAACTATTACTAGAGAAAAACTTTAAGAATTAAAAACAAATGACTCACTAATACTCCAAAGAACTTATTGATAGATAAAAGTAGAGAAATTTGACGTAGAATTGTGGATTTTAAGGGATCAAAAGGATTTATAACAGTATTACAACAATATATAGTTGGATTCTATGATTTCACGTCTTTCTGGTTGATTCTGAAAGATTTAAAACACTTAAGAATAGCTGTAACTAATACTTACTTGTTGCTAATAATGATTTAATAAATTTATAAGATGATGATACGGAAAAAACAGCAAGAAGAGGCTTCTTTTAAGTCAATAACAGCTCACAGAGGCGTGCCTTGGAGCAAACTGAAAAACCGGTGAGTGAGAAAACAATAAACCTTTTTGGATTATTGATTGCATCATCTGTTGTCACGTAAGATTATCATTATTACATAATTGATGCTTTTACGTGATTACCAACCCCAATATGGTTAAGAATAAAAGGAGTAACATCAGTAAATCTTCTTTTATTCTAAACTAATCATTGATTTCTCAAAGTTATCAATGTTATTGCCAATTTCATCACAGGTTTTAATTACTGTGAATTTTTGAAGATTCAGTGTTTCACGTAGAATGGTCAAAAATGGACTGTAAGTAAAACTTTTAATTTTACTAGTAAAACTGGAATTCATTTTGGTTGTACCATAGATAATAGTGTTCGTCATTGGTCCTGAAAGTTTCAGAAGGATTCATTGAGAATTGTATTTTTAATGAATTTTTGAAGTTTTTACCTCATTTCTATGTAGAATTGCAAATATCAGTGTTTCACTGGTTGCTATGAGGTAAATCAATGGATACAAGTCCAAAAATGGTTTTAATTACTCTTTTGGGGTTTATCCATGGAAATTCATTAAGAATTGACGTGGTTACAGGAGTCTAAGTAGCTCTTTACCTCCTTGGCACGTCAAAATAGCAGGTTATTTGCTATTTTCTTAAGATTTACAGTAGTTGTGACATGGTAACCAAGTTCCCAAAGAGGTTTAGTTTACCAATTGGGTCAAGATCAGCCATGGAACCAAGCTTTGGAGCTATCCACACCTCTGAGTCCTCAGAAGTTGGGTACCCTGGCTCTCTTTGATGTCTTTTGTCCCCCTTGCCTATTTTTTACGTCAAAATAGTAATTTAAGCTTAAAGTGAGATATCCACTATGGGTGTACCAAAAGTCCATGTAAGAATACCATGATATTAAGTGCTCAAAACATGCATAACACTATTCTTAGTGTATATGTAACATGGGATTTCTCACTTTCCCATTATTTTGGCGTGAAATTAAGAAAAACAAAAATTTTCACAGATCTTTTATGTGGTATTGATGATGTGGTATTGAATTATTTTCCATTTTACCACCTCAAAGAGTTAATTTGAGCTTATTCACTCTATGGAGCTACCCTAGGTGAATTTTTGTGTAGAATCCAAATCTGGCCTTAAATCCATGGATTTACTTACTCAATAAAAAGTTATTCATCTTTTCTGAAATCAAAAATGATGAATTTTGGATATATGCATGACTTATGAGTTATGCATAATTCAAAATTTATTTTTAAGATAATTGTGGCCTATTTGGGTATGTAAAATATACCTCAAGGCTCACATTCCCTCCCACCAAAAAATAAAATTGTACTACAATTTTATTAGTGATAAAAGAATAAGGCCCCAAAGGGGGTTAATGTCCACTGTCCAACCTCTTTACATTACTCAGATCAAGTAATTTAAAGCACATTTATAGACATATTCAGGCTTGTGGAATTCTTTCATGTCTAAATCTTCTTAAGAGTTTATCTGAGTCAGGTATTTCTGATTCTGCCATCCATTCATCTTCATGTACTGAATTTCTATATCTGACAAGATATTCTCTCTGATTTTTACCCCTAAGTCTCCTTTCTTTAATGACTTTCTTCATCTTTTTGTCTTCATTCTGTTCCACAGGTGGCACAGTTAAAGGAGTTGGGTTTCTTAAAGGAAACAGTTCTTTGTCAGCTGGTTGATAAGGCTTTATCAAGCTGACTGGGAATGTGGGGTGTTTATTTTCTAATTCACCACTCAATTCTACTTGAACTGCATTGGTTCCATGTAAAGCAACAATAACAAAAGGTCCTACATAAGAATTTTTAAGTTTCTTTGGGCCTTTGATATTATTAAAATTCAAGGTTGAAACTAAAACTAAGTCCCCTACTTTGAAGTCTGGTACTTTATGACTCTTGTCCCACTTCTGTTTTGCATAATCAAAAGCATCATCCATACTTTGTTTTGCGTGGTGTTTTACTTTATCAAGCATTATTTTGAAGCTGGAAGCTGTAGGATGAATGTCAATCAAGTCTTTCCTCAGTGTGTCTGCTGGGAGTCTTGGATTCCATCCTTTCTCTAACATAGCAGGAGTTTGTCCTGTGGAAGAATGGACTGATGTCTTATATGCCAATGCTAATGCAGGTATCAGAGTGCACCAGTCATGGGTAAAGCCATCTGAGTCTTTGAATTCTAATCCATAAGCACAAAATCTCCTGATCATGTCTTCTAAAGTTTGAATCATCCTCTCTGCTAGCCCATCTGTCTGAGGGTGATATGCTGTAGAGAATGATAACTTAGTCCCAAACAATCTATGAAGATTGGTCCAAAGTGCAGATGTGAACTTTGGATCTCTGTCACTTATGATATTCTTAAATAATCCTGTATGAGAAATAACTCTCCTCCATAAAAGAAGAGCTGTATCCATAGCAGTGTCATCTTTATGACATGGTAAGAATATGGGAGTTTTGCTATATCTGTCTACAATGACTAGACAAGCATTATAACTTCTGTCACCACTTGGAGGAAGTGCTGTGACCCAATCCATGTGAACAACTTCCCATGGGGACTTTGGTTCTTGAATATGGATCATAAGTCCAAATTTCTTGCCTGTACTCCTGTTTGCTTTTTGGCATCTGTCACAGGTATGGCAATATTCAATGGTTTCTTTTCTCCAAGATGGCCACCATGCACAGTTCTTCACTTTTTCAAGTGTTCTGTCTTCTGACAGGTGTCCAGAGTAGATACTATCATGACATTCATGAAGAATGGTATTGATAAGTAATCTACTGCACAATGTCATAACACAAGAATGTTTGGTTCTGTGGTAAATAATCCCATCAAATAAGTGAAATCTCCCTTCAGAATAGGAATTTCTCCAAACTTCATCTAGTGTATTGACTAAAGATGTATCTTTGCAGTCTTTATCTAATAAAGAAGCTAAGATATGGCAATTCTTGTCTTGTTTATAAGATTCTCTAACCTCCTCAAAGAATTCAGTCCCAATATCAGTTATGTTAATTCCTTCAATTGGAATCTGTGGTTCAGCTTCCAAAGGTACATAAGCTGGGTTATCAGGAGTGTTGGCTAAAGCCCATCTACTAAGTCCATCAGCATTCTTGTGAATGTTTCCTGCTTTATGAACTATAGTCATGTTTCCTCTATATTCTTGAATAGCTATTTGCCATCTCAACATATGTCTGTTGGGAGTTTTCATGTTAAGAAGCGATTTTACCACATTACAGTCAGTTATGACTTCAAAAACACTGCCATCAAGGTAATAGTGTAATTTTTCAAGTGCCCATACCAAACATAAGCACTCCATTTGGCTTGCACCATATCTGGCTTCTGTTGGTTTGACTTGCCTTGAGATATAACAAACTGGTCCTTCTGTAGGTTTGTCATCAATAATTTGGACTTGATGTAGGGCTGCCCCTAATCCATCTCCACATGCATCAATGTACAACTTAAAAGGAATATTCCAGTCAGGCATGAGGAGTAAAGGTGCTTCTGTAAGGGTTTTCTTTATCTTCTCATAAGCTTTTATTCTTTCCTGTGTCATCTCAAATACAGTCTGTTGATCACAGATTCTATAGAGTGACTTGGCTAGAATTGCAAAGTCTTTCAAGTGTTGCCTATAGTAACTAGCAAATCCAAGAAAAGACATCATTTCTTTTTATTCTGGGGTATTGGCTTAAGTAGCACTGCTGCCACTTTATTTTTGTCAATACCCAAGCTTAAAACAGAAACAACATGTCCTAATGCTTTAATTTCTTCAAAACCAAAGTTGCATTTCTTAAGTGAAATTTTCATATTCACTTCTGCAACTTTGTGAAGTACTCTTGCAAGTCTTTCAAGGTGCAAAGACCATGAGTCAGAACATATGATAATATCATCAATATAAATGATAAGCCATCCTTCAGACAACTCTGTAGGGAAGATGGTGTTCATCATTCTTTGATAATGAGATGGAGCATTTTTAATGCCAAATGGCATTCTAAGATACTCAAAAATACCACAGTGAGTGATGATTCTAAGTAATTTCTTAGCTTTAGGCGTCAAAACATTTTGATGGATGGAAGCCTTTTAATGCATCCATTGATGTTATATACTTGGCTTTGGATAATTGAGTCAAGGTTTCTTGGATTCTAGGGATTGGATACCTATCTGGAACTGTGTAAGTATTCAAGGCTCTAAAATTTCCAACCATTCTTGACTTATCATTATTCCATGCAATAATAACAGGTGTTGTCACTTCAACTTCCTCATTATGGCCTACTTTCCTTAGCACACCAAGTTGGATCAACTCTTGGATATGTTTTTCCAAGGCTTCTCTAGCTCTGGGACTGGCTGGATAAGCTGGTCTCCTAAGTACTGGAGGATATGGTCTGTCAATATTAAGAGTAATATCAACTTCATGTCCTCTTATAGCGCCTAATGGTTCATTATCAGAGGCAAATGCATTTTTATATGTGTATAACACATTAATAAGTTCATTCCTCATCTTTGGTGATAATGATTGATTAATTTGTGCTTCAACAAGTTGATTAGTCACAAATTCATCTTTGTAAGTATCCTTGACAGAAGATACTACAGATATCTGTTTTGGCATATTGGAGAAAGCAAATTTTTGTCTCTTGTTATCTCCAATTGTAAAATATCTGTCTTTATGGTTATTTATATCAATACCATAAATATTTAAGTAATCATTCCCAAGAATGATGTGTTGAGATGTGCAATTATCCATTACTACAATCTTAGTTTTCATTCTTACACTTCCTGCTGGATGTGGGAATACAATATTAGTGTCCAATATGCCCAGGGGGTACATATTGTTACTGGCACTACTGAATTGTACACCTTCTATTGGTAATAGATGGTTTTTTCATTCAGGAAGTATAACTTGGAGATAATCTTTGCCCACACAAGTGCAAAATGCCCCTGTATCCAAATTTACTTTGGCTTCAATATCACTCATTAGAACTGATGTGATACAGGATGCCCCAGCAGTATAACCCTTTCCTCTAGCAGGTTTTGTCTTACACATTCTGGCATCTTGGATATTGGTCAGGTTGCAGCAATCCTCACTGTACTGTGGCAAGTGGGTATGGACTTCCGTGACCTCAAAGAAAGCTGTGATGTTTTCAATGGGATAGTCCTCTACTGGTGTATCTTCAGAGACTGCAGAATCTTGATCAGATTCTTCTTTCTCTTCAGTACACTGAATTTCTTCAATGACTTGAACTTCATTGATTTTTGTCTTTTTTGTGCAAGTGTTGGCTAAATGTGAAGTGCTTCCACATTTATGACACTTTAAGACAGGTCTTTCTGGTCTTCTTTCCTCTCTAGGAATCTTTGAGACTATTTTGGACTCTATTGGGTTTTTAATCCAAGTCTTACCAATTCTTGTTCTGGTAATGATATCTTCCATAGCATTAATTTAGTCCTCTGTTGAACAAGGTTCCACACATCTGCTTTTGATAGCATGTTCCAGTTCTCCTCCACACTTTCTTAATATTTTCATATTAATCATAGTGTCAGACATATCTGGGTGTAAAGCAGATAATCTGTCTTTTTGTTTGAAGAACCAAGTAAGTGGTTTGTCTTTTTCTGAGTTAAAAATGGCACTTTCAAAAGCATTTTCCATTTTAAACCTCCAAGAATTATTGGCCCATTTGGTAATCACTTCAGATTTCCACCAAGACCAGTCATGTTTACCATGATCAATCCTCATTTTGTAATACCATTTCTTTGCAGTTCTGGTAAACAAACAGTGTAATTTTCCTACTATGATATCATCAGGTATATTAAAGTCTTCTTGCAACATATCAATAGTCCTGATGAATTCAATATGGTTGTATTCTCCTTCACCAGAGAATGTTGGCCATTCTTTTATTTTGGGGATATCTCTTACAGAGTAGGAATTTTCTCCCAAGAATGGTGTAAGACTTTCTTTAACAGAGAGTTTTTCTTCAGTTAAAGGTGTAGAATGTCTTGGCATGTGTGGTTCATGATTCTTATGAATTTGTTCCACACTTGCAATTATCTCATTCTTCAACTTTTGCCTTTCACTGTCACTTTTTGCTAAGTGTATAGCAAATTGATTGGTGTTCTCAACTATTTTCAAGACATGGTCTTGCAAAGTCTTAAGTTGATCATTCATTTTAAGAATGGAAAGATCTTCCATTTCTTCATGCTGAACTTGGCACATGTTTTCAATTCTTATGCAAGAATTGGTAATTAAGTCAAGTTTGGCATTTGTCACTTGGTGTAATTCAATGTATTTCTTGCCATTTTTCTTTAATTCAACTATATCTGATGCAATTTTAGTTAACTTGTTATCAAGTTTACCAATTTCTACATTAATACTAGTTTTTACACCAATTATTTGCGTGGAAAGTTTCTGTTCATCCTTTCCTGCTCCTTGGCTGTGAATTCCATCAGAGTTCTGGCCATATTGAAGACACTGTCCACGGCTGAAGGCTCCAATTTGGGGATCCTGTACCCTTGTGGGTAAGGTCTGTGCCAATTGGCTTTGCCTTTTCCTTTGCCTTGATGGTTCTTGGGACCTTTCTGCTTCTTCTGAGGTCCCTTGGGCTTGTCCTTGGACACTTCTGGAGCTGGTTTGGAGCTGGTAGACGCCACTGGTGCCTCTGTCTCCAAATCTGGAGTCATTTCCAACTCTTTCTTCTGGCCTATAGATAAAAGACTTTGGTTCTTCAACCAATTCTTTATCTTTTTGACCTTGTCTTTGCAAGACAGGGGGCTCCATCCTCCTAAGAGTTCTATGGTCTTCTCCTGACCCAGAAAGCTCTTGATGTGTAAGTAGGAGTTCATGGCCCCCTGCCAAAGGCTTGGGCAGATTTCCCACTCCTCTTCCTTGGCTGCTCTGAACCAGTTTTTGTACTGGCATTGATATATTTCTATTGCTGCCACCTGAAAGTGGTTCAGCCCTGGAAATATTACCATAAATCAGTTCAGGCTCTGAATTCACGTCAAAATCTGTTGGTACAGACCTTGGGGAATGGGGGGCAACTCTGGCATCCTCCAAATGTGTCTTTCTTGTGGAAGACTTGGCACTTCTGTATTTGGTCTTGCCTCTTCCTTGTCCACATCCATCTGGTTGGACTGAATAGTTGCTTCCATTTCTGGTATGCACCATTTTTACATCAATTTAAGGATAAAGAGTAAAAATAAACATAAAAACACACCTTTTGGTGGTAATTTATTCTTTTCAGAATTAAATAAGGTGCCTCTTTTAGCAATTTGCACCTCAATACTTTCTTCAGATTCTGCTTCTGAAGATTCTGGACTAGTGATATATCTTTTACAGAGTCTGTTGCCAGCTGCACAGTATTTGATTAAAGACACTAGAAAAATTATAAAAGAGAAAAAATTATTTTTTATACTATTTAAAATATTTTTAAAGATTTTTTTATAAGTTTTATATTTTTTAATATTAAAAAAAATTATTCTTTTTAAAGAAAAAAAATTAAAATTTAAGATTTTGAATGAAAATTAATTCAGAGTAACTCAAAGAATAATTTTATAAGTTTTTGGATGTGAAAAAGCCATGTGTAAAACAGTATAAAATTAAACCAAATTCCTCAATGAAAAAGATTTCCAAAATGAAAGAAAAAAAAATATTAAATTAATATATTTTAGAGCTTAAAAATATATTAATTAAGGGTACAAGGTTCAAAAAACACGGCCAGGCCCCCAAATGTAAGATGTGACTATGAAACTGATGATAATATTACTATTAATCAACAGTACTATGTCTGTTCTTATGAAATATAATAATAAAAATTATTATAACCACAATTAAATAATTATAAAATTATTTCTTTCACCTGTTATACACTACTAGTGATTATAACAGTGAGCAGTAATTGTCTACAAGAATCAATTACAAGAAGAATTTAATAATAAAAACTTCTTTTATTAAAATAATAAAATTATTTTAATATATAATTATCTTTTACAAGAATAATTATAAAGATAATTCTTGAAGAAAACTATTACTAGAGAAAAACTTTAAGAATTAAAAACAAATGACTCACTAATACTCCAAAGAACTTATTGATAGATAAAAGTAGAGAAATTTGACGTAGAATTGTGGATTTTAAGGGATCAAAAGGATTTATAACAGTATTACAACAATATATAGTTGGATTCTATGATTTCACGTCTTTCTGGTTGATTCTGAAAGATTTAAAACACTTAAGAATAGCTGTAACTAATACTTACTTGTTGGTAATAATGATTTAATAAATTGATAAGATGATGATACGGAAAAAACAGCAAGAAGAGGCTTCTTTTAAGTCAATAACAGCTCACAGAGGCGTGCCTTGGAGCAAACTGAAAAACCGGTGAGTGAGAAAACAATAAACCTTTTTGGATTATTGATTGCATCATCTGTTGTCACGTAAGATTATCATTATTACATAATTGATGCTTTTACGTGATTACCAACCCCAATATGGTTAAGAATAAAAGGAGTAACATCAGTAAATCTTCTTTTATTCTAAAATAATCATTGATTTCTCAAAGTTATCAATGTTATTGCCAATTTCATCACAGGTTTTAATTACTGTGAATTTTTGAAGATTCAGTGTTTCATGTAGAATGGTCAAAAATGGACTGTAAGTAAAGCTTTTAATTTTACTAGTAGAACTGTATTTCTTTTTGGCTGTACCCTAGATAATACAGTTCTTCATTGGTCCTGAAAGTTTCAGAAGGATTCATTAAGAATTGTATTTTTAATGAATTTTTGAAGTTTTTACCTCATTTCTACGTAGAATTGCAAATATCAGTGTTTCACTGGTTGCTATGAGGTAAATCAATGGATACAAGTCCAAAAAGGGTTTTAATTACTCTTTTGCGGTTTATCCATGGAAAGTCATTAAGAATTGACGTGGTTACAGGAGTCTAAGTAGCTCTTTACCTCCTTGGCACGTCAAAATAGCAGGTTATTTGCTATTTTCTTACGATTTACAGTAGTTGTGACATAGTAACCAAGTTCCCAAAGAGGTTTAGTTTACCAATTGGGTCAAGATCAGCCATGGAACCAAGCTTTGGAGCTATCCATGCCTCTGAGTCCTCAGAAGTTGGGTACCCTGGCTCTCTTTGATGTCTTTTGTCCCCCTTGCCTATTTTTTACGTCAAAATAGTAATTTAAGCTTAAAGTGAGATATCCACTATGGGTGTACCAAAAGTCCATGTAAGAATACCATGATATTAAGTGCTCAAAACATGCATAACACTATTCTTAGTGTATATGTAACATGGGATTTCTCACTTTCCCATTATTTTGGCGTGAAATTAAGAAAAACAAAAATTTTCACGGATCTTTTATGTGGTATTGATGATGTGGTATTGAAGTATTTTCCATTTTACCACCTCAAAGAGTTAATTTGAGCTTATTCACTCTATGGAGCTACCCTAGGTGAATTCTTGTGTAGAATCCAAATCTGGCCTTAAATCCATGGATTTACTTACTCAATAAAAAGTTATTCATCTTTTCTGAAATCAAAAATGATGAATTTTGGATATATGCATGACTTATGAGTTATGCATAATTCAAAATTTATTTTTAAGATAATTGTGGCCTATTTGGGTATGTAAAATATACCTCAAGGCTCACAAGAGTGGCCCCCCATTCCCCAAGGTCTGTACCCACAAGCGTTGACATGAATTCTGAGTCTGGACTGATTCATGATAATATTTTAAGGGCTGAACCACTTTCAAGCGGCGGAAATATACATTTATCAATGCTAATACCAAAATTAGTTCAGAGAAGCCAAAGAAGAGGAGTGGGAATTATGCCCAGGCCTTTGGAAGGGGGCCATGAACTCCTACTTACACATCAAGAGCTTTCTGGGCCAGGAGAAGACCATAGAACTCTTAGGAAGTGGGAGCCCATTGTCTTTCAAAGACAAGGTCAAAAAGATAAATAATTGGTTGAAGAACCAAAGTCTTTTATCCATAGACCAGAAGAATTAATTGGAAATGACTCCAGATTTGGAGACAGGAGGCCCAGTGGTGTCTACCAGCTCCAAACCAGCTCCAGAAATGTCCAAAGACAAGCCCAGAGGACCTCAGAAGAAGCAGAGAGGTCCCAAAAAACCATCAAGGAAAGGGCAAAGGCAAAGCCAATTGGCACAGCCCTTATCCACAAGGGTACTGGATCCCCAAATTGGGGCCTTCAGCCGTGGACAGCGTCTTCAATATGGGAAGTACTCTTATGGAATTCACAACCAAAGAGCAGGAAAGTATGAACAGGACTTTTCCACACAAATAATAGATGAAATGCAGTTTGGTAAATCTAGTATTGATGTAGAACTTGGCAAATTCGATGCAAAGTTAAATAAAATCATATCAGACATGAGTGAATTGAAAGGAAAGGAAAAAAAGCATACTGAGTGATATCAGTTGACAAATGTTAGACTTGATTCACTTACCAATACATGTGACTGAATTTAAAGTAAATGTCCACCCCAAAATGATGAAATGGAAGATATTTCCATTTGAAACCTTAATAATCAACTTAAAATTCTGAAAGATCATGTCTTGGAAATAATTCAAAATACCAATCAGTTTGCCACACATTTGGAAAAAAGCGACAGTGAAAAGCAGAAGTTAAAGAATGAAATCATTTCATATGTGGAACAAATTAATAAGAATTATGGACCACATATGCTAAGACATTCTACACCTTTTACGGAAGAAAGAATTTATGTTAAAGAAAGTTTGGCCCAATTTTTAGGAGAAAATCCTGTATGTGCAAAACATATTTCCAAACTGGAAGAATGGCCAACATTCTCCGGCAATGGAGAATACAATCATATTGAGTTCATCAGAACCATTGATATGCTGCAAGAAGATTTTCACATACCTGATGAAATCATAGTGGGGAAGCTACACTCTTTGCTTACCAGAACTGCAAAGAACTGGTATTACAAAATGAGACTAGATCATGGGAAACATGATTGGCCTTGGTGGAAATGTAAAATAATCACCAAATGCGCTAACAATTCTTGGAGATTTAAAAGGGAAAATGATTTTGAAAGTGTCATTTTTAACTCAGAAAAGGATAAACCACTTACTTGGTTCCTCAAACAGACAGACAGAGTATCTGCCTTACAACCAGATATGTCTGACTCTATGATCAATATGAAAATATCAAATAAATGTGGAGGAGAACTATGACATGCTATCAAGTGCAGATGTGTAGAACCCTGTTCAACAGAAGACTACATCAATGCCATGGAAGATATTTTTACTAGGACAATAATTGGTAAAACCTAGACCTGAGTCCCTATGGAATCCAAAATGATCTCTAAAACCTCCAGAGAAGATAAGAGGCCTTAAAGACCTGTTTTAAAGTGTCATAAATGTGGAAGCACTTTGCATTTGGCCAAAATTTGCACCAAAAAGGAAAAGATTAATGAAGTTCAGGTCATTGAAGAAGTTCAGTGTACTGAAGAGAGAGAAGAATATGACCTAGATTATGTGGTCTCTGGGGATATACCAGTAGAGGACTATCCCATTGAAAACATCACAGCTTTCTTTGAGGTCACAGAAGTCCATACTCACTTTCCATAGTACAGTGAGGATTGTCATAACCTGATAAATATTCAGGATGCCCAAATGTGTAAAACCAAACCTGCTAGAGGTAAAGGATACACCACTGGAGCAGCTTGTATCACATCAATCCTGAGTAACAATATTGAAGCCAAAGTAAACTTGGATACAGGAGCATTTTGTGTTTGTGTAGGCAAAGATTATCTTCAAGCCATACTCCCTGGATGGAAAAGTCATCTATTACCAATAGATTGTGTACAATTTAGTAGTGCCAGTAATAGTATGTACCCTTTGGGCATATTCAACACTAATCTTGTATTTCCACATCCAGCAGGAAGTGTAAGAATGAAAACTGAATTGGTAGTAATGGACAATTGCAAATCTCAGCACATCATTCTTGGTAATTATTACTTGAATATTTATTGTATTGACATCAAGAACCATAAAGACAGATATTTCACAATTGGAGAAAATAAAAGACAAAAATTTGCTTTTTCCAACATTCCAAAGCAAATACCTGTAATATTTTCTGTTAGAGATACTGATAAGGAAGAATTTGTGGCTAATCGGCTTGTTGAAGCACAAATTAATCCATAATTATAACCAAGGATGAGACATGAACTTATTTATGTGTTATGCACATATAAGAATGCCTTTGCTTCTGATATTGAACCATTAGGCGCTATAAAAGGGCATGATGTTGATATTACTCTGAATATTTACAGACCATACCATCCAGTCCTTAGAAGACCAGCTTATCCAGCCAGTACCAGAGCTAGAGAGGCCTTGGAAAAATATATCCAAGAGTTTATCCAACTTTCTGTACTAAGGAATGTAGGCCATAATGAAGAAGTTGAAGTGACAACACCTGTTATTATTTCTTGGCATGATGGTAAATAAAGGATGGTTAGAGATTTTAGAGCATTGAATACCTACACAGTTCCAGATAGGTATCCAATTCCTAGAATTCAAGAAACCTTGACCCAATTTTGTAAAGCCAAGTATATAACATCCATGGATTCATTGAAAGGCTTTCTCCAAAATGTTTTGATGCCCAAAACTAGGAAATTACTTAGAGTTATCACTCAGTGTGGTATTTAGGAGTATCTTCCACGCAGAGTTGTCTGAAGGATGGCTTATCATTTATATTGATAATATCATCATATGTTCTGATTCATGGTCTTTGCACCTTGAGATACTTGCAAGAGTACTTGACAATTTTGCAGGAGTGAATATGAAAATTTCACTCAAGAGATGTAATTTTGGCTTTTAAAAACTTAAAGCTTTAGGACATATTGTTTCTGGTTTAAGCTTGGGTATTGACAAAAGTAAAATGGCAGCAGTGTTACTTAAGCCAATACCCCAGAATAAGAAAGAAATGATGTCTTTTGTTGGCTTTTCCGGTTATTACAAGAAACACCTAAAAGACTTTGCAATTCTAGCCAAGTCACTCTATAGAATCTGTGATCAACAGACAGTATTTAAGATGAAACAGGAAATAATTGAAGCTTATGAGAAGATAAGGAAAGCCCTTACAGAAGCACCTTAACTCCCCATTCCTGACTGGAATATACCTTAGAAATGGTACATTGAGGCATGTGGAGATGGATTAGTGTCATCCCTAAATCAAGTCTAAATCATTGATGAAAAACGTACAGAGGGACCAGTTTGTTACATCTCAAGACAAATCAAACCAACAGATGCCAGATATGGTGCAAGCCAGATTGAGTTCTTATGTTTGGTATGGGAAATTGAGAAATTACACTATCATCTTGAGGGCAGTGTTTTTGAAGTGATGACTGACTTTAATGCCATGAAATCACTTCTTAACATGAAAACTCCCAACAGACATATGTTGAGATTGCAAATAGCAATTCAAGAATATAAAGTTAATATGACTATTGTTCATGAAGCAGGAAAAATTCACATGAATGCTGATGGACTTAGCAGCTGGGCATTATCCAATACTACTAATTACTAATCTTATGTACCTTTGGAAGCAGAACCACAGATTCCAATTGAAGGAATTAAAATAACTGATATTGGGACTGAATTCTTTGAAGAAGTCAGAGAATCTTATAAGAAAGACTTTAATTGCCCTATCTTGACTTTCTTATTAGATAAGGACTGCAAAGATACATCTCTAGTCAATACACTGGATGAAGTTTGGGAAAATTCCTATGCTTAAGGAACGTTTCACTTGTTTGATGGGATTATTTACCACAGAACCAAACATTCTTGTGTAATGAAATTGTGTAGAAGATTACTTATCAATACCAGTGTTCATGAATTCCATGATAGAATCTACTCTGGACATCTGTAAGAAGACAGAACACTTGAAAAAGTGAAGAAATGTGGATGGTGGCCATCTTGGAGAAAAGAAACCATTGAATATTGACACACCTGTGATAGTTGCCAAAGGGAAAACAGGAGTACAGGCAAGAAATTTGGACTAATGATTCATATTCAAAAACCAAATCCCCTTGGGAAGTTGTTCACATGGATTGAGTCACAGCACTTCCTTCAAGTGTTGACAAGAGCTATAATGCTTTTTTAGTCATTGTAGACAGATATAGCAAGACTCCCATATTCTTACCATACCATAGAGATGAAACAGCTATGGATACAGCTCTTCTTGTACGGAGTAGAGTTATTTCTCATACAGGATTATTTAAGGATATTATAAGTGACAGATATCCCAAGTTCACATCCGCACTTTGGATCAATCTTCAGACATTGTTTGGGACTAACTTATCATTTTCTACAGCATATCACCCTCAAACAGATGGGCTATCAGAGAGAATGATTCAAGCTTTAGAAGACATGATCAGGAGGTTTTGTGCTTATGGGTTAGAATTCAAAGACTAAGATGGCTTTACCCATGACTGGTGCACTCTAATACCTGCATTAGAATTGGCATATAAGACATCAGTCCATTCTTCTACAGGCCAAACTCCTGCTATGTTAGAAAAAGGATGGAATCCAAGACTCCCAGAAGACACACTGAGGAAAGACTTCATTGACATCCATCCTACAGCTTGCAGCTTAAACATGATTCTTGATAAAGTGAAACATCATGCGAAAAAAGTATGGATGATGCTTTTGAGTATGCAAAACAGAAGTGGGACAAGAGTCACAAAGTACCAGGCTTTAAATTAGGGGACCTAGTTCTTAAATTTTAATAATATCAAAGGCCCAAAGAAACTTAAAGATTCTTATGTAGGACCTTTTGTTATTATTTCCTTACATGGAACCAATGCAGTTCAAGTGAAATTGAGTGTAGAATTGGAAAAAAAATACCCCCCCTTTCCAGTCAGTTTGATAAAACCTTATCAACCAGCTGAAAAAGAATTATTTTGTTTAAGGAACCCAACTACTTTAACTGTACCACCAGTGGAACAGAATGAAGACAAAAAGCTAAAGAAAGTCATTAAAGAAAGGAGGCTTGGGGGTAAAAATCAAAGAGAATATCTTGTCAGATATGGAAATCCAGTACATGAAGATTAATGGCTGGCAGAAGCAGAGATACCTGACTCAGATAAACTCTTAAGAAGATTTAGACACGAAAGAAGGCCACATGCCTGAATATTTCTATAAATGTGCTTCAAAATTACTTGATCTGAGTAATGTAAAGCAGTTGGAAAGTGGACATTACCCCCTTTTTGGGGCCTTTTTCTTCTTGATACCATTGATAAAATTGTGGTACAATTTTATTTTTTGGTGGGAGGGAATGTGAGCCTTGAGATATATTTTACATACCCAAATAGGCCACAATTATCTTAAAAATAAATTCTGAACAATGCATAATCCATAAGTCATGCATATCTTCAAAATTCATCTTTTTTGATTTGAGAAAAGATGAATAACTTTCTATTGAGAAAGTAAATCCATGTAGTTAAGGCTAGATTTGGATTCTACACAAATTTCACCTAGGGTAGCCCCATAGAGTCAATAAGCTCAAGTCAACTCTTTGAGTTTGTAAAATGGAAAACACTTCAATACCACAGCATCAATACCACATAAAATATCCGTGAAAACTTTTGTTTTTCTCAATTTCACGCCAAAATAATGGGACTGTGTAAACTCCCATGTTACATATACACTAAGAAAAGTGTTATTCATGTTTGTGGAACTTCATATTATGGTATTCTCACATGCACGTTTGGTACACCCATAGTGGATATCTTACTTAAGCCCAAATTTCTATTTTGATGTAAAAAATAGTCAAGGGGGACAAAAGACACCAAAGAGAGCCAGGGTACTCAACTTCTGAGGCCTCTGAGGCGTGGAAAGCTCTAAAGCTTGGATCCATGGCTGATCTTGGCCCAATTAGTAAGCTCAAACCTTTTGGGGACTTGGTTACCAAGTCAGAACTTCAGTATATCATAAGAAAATAGCAAATAAACTGCTATTTTGACATGCCAAGGAGGTAAAGCAACTTAGACTCCTGTAACCATATCAATTATTAATGGCTTTCCATGGATAAACACCAAAATATTAATTAAAACCCTTTTTGAACTAGTATCCATTGATTTATCTCATAGAAACCAGCCATATACTGCTATTTGCAATTCTATGTAGAAATGAGGTAAAAACTTCAAAAATTCATTAAAAATACAATTCTTAATGAATCTTTTTGAAGCTTTCAGGACCCATTTAGAACTCTATGATTCATATGTAAACAAGAAATAATCATACTTTTACAGGTAGAATTACAAGATTTACTTACAGTCCATTTTTGATGATGCCATGTGAAATACTGAATTGTTAAAAATTCACAGAAAATACACTCTGTGATGAAATTTCCAATAACATTCATAAATTTGAGAAATCAATGATTATTTTGTAATAAAAGAAGATTTACAGTTTTTAATCCTTTTATTCTTAACCATAAATGGGGTGGTAGTCACGTAAAAGCATCAATTAAATACTTATCATACTCTTATGTGACAACAGATGATGCAATAAATAATCCAAAATGGTTTAATGTTTTCTCACTCACTGGTTTTTCAGTTTGCTCCATGGAATGCCTCTGTGATCTGTTGTTGACTTAAAAGACGCCTCCTCTTGCTGTTTTTTCCAAATCCTCACATTATTTCAATTATACCTTTATTACCAACAAGTAAGTATTAGTTAAAACTTTTGTTAAGTGTTTTATTCTTTCAGAATCAAGCAGAAAGATGCGAAATCATAGAAATGGGCTATATATGGTTGTAATCCTGTTAAATATCCATTTTTGATCCTTTAAATCCACAATTATCTGTCAAATCTCTCTACTTTTATCTTTGATAAGTTCTTTGGAGTATTAGTGAGTGATTTATCTTAATTCTGAAAATATTTTCTCTGGAAAATTTTTTTCTCTTCAAGAATTATATTTATACTTATTTTTAAATCAGATAATTATATATTAAAATAATTTTATTCTTTTAATAAAGAAGTTTTATTATTAAATACTTCTTGTAATTGATTCTAGTAGACAATTACTGCTTACTGCTATAATAACTAGTAGTGTATAAAAACTAGAAGAAATAAAAAGTTAATTAATTATTTAATTGTGGTTATAATACTTTTTATTATTATATTTCATAAGAACAGTCATATTACTGTTGATTAATCGTAATATTATCAACAAGCTTCATAGACACATCCTAAAAACACCCTGTATACCCTTTATTAGGCTCAGATGTGGTTTTAAATCCACTTTTGGAAAGTTTCCACCAATACAGGGTGAAAGGATTCATTTGGGGACCACATAGCCTTTTTCTGATGTGTATGACATATAGAATTCTGTAGAAAACCATGTATGTGGACCCCATAAAGGCCAAATTATGAGGTTTTAGAGGTGTTCCATGGTGGAATGTGATCTACAACTCTCCAGTATTAACCCGTCTTTCAATTGGTTTGATAGCCTTTTTGGAAAGAGTTCCCCTTTCTAAGGTACAGCAGACAGCATTGTGACAATAAACCAGTTATCAAAATCATGGGTTTGATTGCGGTTGGAGACAAGGGAGGTCTCAATCAAACAGCCAGCAATTGCTGGGCTTTCTGCTCCATTGGCGTACAAGGGTTCCACGGCTTGGGGGTTCCTTATAAGTTCCTGTTATGACTAATGTAGTTCCATGAGGAGGACATGGGTAATACCATCAGTTACATGCACTTTGGGATGCAGTGCTCTAAACCCTGGGGTACTGTCACATGGTGGAATGTGATCTACAACTTGCCAGTATTAACTTGTCTTTCAACAGGTTTAACAGCCTTTTGGCAAGATTTCCCTTTTCTTAGGTCGAGCAGAAAGCATTGTGACAGAAGGATAAACAGGCTCCTTTTTAGAATTGACACCTTAAACTCAAGGATATGGGAAAGTATCCCACAGTAAAGGCATATTGCCCATACTGTGGGGTTCAACCTTGAAGCTGCCATAATATTGTCAGTTTTTCAGAGTATGAACTCAGAGTTGCTTCATTTTGTAGCCCTGGATGGATTCTACCAAATGGTACCCCCATTTTTTATGGGTAACATTAGATATGGGAAAGTTGTGCCACTTTTAATTTCCATTATTCAGATATAAATTTTCCTTAAGTCTTTTTTGAAGTTTGTTTTCTACAGAAATTTTGTTCTTTATGGGTTATGAGGAAATGGATGGAGCTATCAGGTAGTTCTAATTGTGCGCATTCCAAAATGACCCCACTTTGGTTGTCTCACAATAAAACTGTAGAAGCTAAATGGGAGGTGAATATTTCATTCACCCTTATTTGGCTTCCTTTTTGGCCATGGATTCTGCACTTTTGATGCTAGTTTGATTTTTCTAGTACCATTGAATATCCCTAATTGAGATACTCACATTGAAAACCCATCTGATGGGGTTCTTCCTCTTTCTAGGTTTATGCTCAGTTCTTTCTTTTAACAGGAATAACTTTGTTAATATTTGTCTTATGGTTATGGGAGCTGAATATTTGGAAAGAGGTGGTTTTCCCCTGTTTTTCATATCACTTATAAGCAATTTTGGTTCAGTTTTCTTTTTTGGTGGTACTTTGTTCTACCATTGGTATATGGTATTTTTGCTGTTATGCTTGTTCTCTGGTTTTGAGTCAGATGCTGACAGGGCCCCTGCATGCCTGGGTCACAGATTGAAAAAATCTTGCCTTTATCTTGAGTTGAAGGCCTTGTACCAATAGCGGATGGCCTCTGATGACTACTAGAGGCTATTGCTTGAGTGTGGACTGCTCATGGGGCCAATTTCTATTTATGAGTGTTTTTTGGGAATCTTGCCCCCTTGATGTTTTGTGGGTAAAATGGGTCAAAGTGGGTCCATTGGCCCCTTTTGGTCTCATTGAATGTAGGAAAAAAGGGGCCTTGAAAGTACTATGGTCTGCAGTCCATAGAGGGCCCAAATGGTCCAAATATCCCCAATTAAAGGGGTAGGCTTCTGGGCATGGTGATGCTGAAAGGGGATGGCATCTGGGGAAGGGGTCAAGGAAATGGACTAAAAGGCCAGTTGGTTCAGTATATATGGACTGTGGGCCATAAATAGAGAGTTATTCCAGGAATGGCCAGGATTTGGCCATAAAATGGCTCAGGCTTGGAATTTTGATAAGCCACTAATTGGGGGGTATAATGTGACATGGTAGAATTTGTTCTACAAATTTCCAGTATTAGCCAGCCTTTCAACCGTTTTGATTGCCGTTTTGCCAAGAGCTCCCTTTGTTGAGTTCTGGAAGATAGAATTGGGACAATAAACCCGTTAAAAATGTGATGAATTTGATTCTGGTTGGAGGGAAGGGAAGATCTCAATCAAAAAACCAAAAATCGCTGTATTTTTTTCTCCATTGGCATACAAGGGTTCTGCCCTTGGAGGTTCTTTGTGGGCTCCTGTTGTGACTAATGTAGCTCCATGAGGATGAAATGGTCAATACCATATGCTACGTGTACTTTCCAATGAAATGCTCCAGACATGTAATGTACAACTTGTAATTATTAAATGGACTTTCAACTAGTTCAATAGCCCTTTTGTTGAGGTCTGGCGGACATCATTGTGAAAAAGACACCCCTTCTGGGAAGGTATCAAAAAAAATATAATTATTAAAGCAAAATTTCAAGAGAGAACTTGGAGTTGCCATAAACATGATTAATAGGTAGGAAGATAAAATTAGAGAAATTACACACATTTTCAATCCAGGTTACATGGTATTTCCTTCCTCCTAAAACATTAAACAATCCATGCCCACCAAAAAATGTCAGAAAGATGGTTGGATCCTTTTCCAATCTTGAAGAAAGTCAGCACTTGTGCCTACCAGCTCAAGATCCCAGCTTAATGGAAATCCATACACTGAATATCATATATTTTCCTCCTTGAACCATTCAAAATATCCAAAATACAAAATAGGAATCAAGAGTCTTGTCCTCCAATCATCATGGAAGAAGAAGTGTATTGGGAAGTCTTGCAGATGCTGGCTTCAAAATTGAAAAGAAGAAATTTATTGTATTTGGTAGAATTGGAGGGTTCCAGTCAGGACCCAGAAATAGCCACTTTCCTCAAATATTCAGATATTTTCATTTGTTCTATCCTGAAAATCCAGGGAACAATTATTCAAGAGCTTGTTTTCTTATGGTGCTTGGTGCAGTTGGAGGTTTATGCAAGTAAGTCCACATTCTGGGTATGCACCTTTGGGGTTTTTATACCCTTGTTGTTGTAAGGATCACCTTGGCCATGCTTTGAGCTTCAATCCCAATTCTATGGCCATTTGTACCAGCACAAATATACAAGTTCCTTATTTCTGAATATACAAGTCTTTATCATTCCAAGTCATTCCTTTGTCAAGTTCCATTTTTCTTTTATTTCCCACTGTGATTGGTAAGTACCAAAAATAAGTTCCTCTCCTGGTTTGAACATACCTCAGGGGTGTTCAATGTTTCAAATAATTGCCTTGGCCACTTTGTGAGCAACTGGTATGAGCTTTTCATTCCAGGTTCTCGGCCAAATTCAATTCCAAAATCAGCTTTGGTGGGAAGATTGTAAACCCCTCAACCTTAATTATGATATTTTCTTTCATTCTTAATTTTCAAAATTGCATTTATATATAATTTCTTCATACAACATTACATCAATCATTAAGATTGCCTCAAGTACAAAGCCAATGTCAAAAGAAGACCACTCAATGCTGCACCAACACAGCCAATGGTCATTGGAACACAAAATCACACCATATGAAGCCTTTGATATCCAACTTAATTATCTCAGAGGGCTATAGCCTTCTCAATCATTCATCTTACATATACTCCCACCACAGGTACACTGGCAGATTTCTTAACAAAACCCAATTATTTTCCAGATTTGAAAGGAACAATGACTTGGCTCAGTTCCTCATGAATGCAATACAGAGGGGACTTAAAACTGGTATATCTCGCCCATTTCAGGAACAACTAGAGTGAATTGATGAAAAGGTATCCCAATGGTACAAGTACAGATAGCATAGGGTTAAGATCACACATTTATCTGATGGGTATTTAATGATATCACATCTACCTTTATTCAAATCACCACAAAACCATTTTAACTATTCCTCATCTTTTTTAGAATTATCACCAGAAGACTTCAAGAAGCTGTTTTTCCCATACAGAACCATTATCAACAGTGGTTGTTGGTTATCTTAAAATTTTACAGCTCCAGCCTTTTATTTGCTGACCTTTTTTTCTTTATGTATGAGTATTCGCTATATAGTCTCCCTTAGCTGTAAAACAGAACTTTTGTCATAAATACTCTTAATTGATGGTGAAATTGGGTACAACTTATAACATGTACTATACTCAGTCACGTTAGCAACATTAGCACTTTAGTTCTGCTTTTTAGCTCAAAAATATGTTGTACGCATAAGTGATTAGCCACCTGTTATAATTTAACTGTTGAATTTTAGGTACCTTTCTTCTCTCTACTCTTCTACCTTACATCTCATGATGTAAATGCAGTATTAATTGAGTTTTTTGAAGCTTTCGCATCATTCCAGTTAATTGAATCCTTCATTTAAGTGGTATATTTTAGAAATAGGTGCTTGAAAAGACAAACAAAAATCTCAAGAGGGTAAATTTGAATGGTCTAAACCCTTTTTTGAACCCATCTGGTGATTAGGTTGTGACAAAGATCAAGAAGCATTTATATAGATAATTCTACAATTTTGTACTTAAAACAAGACTTGTTTCAATTTTTTGAGGGAATCTGTATTTTTTCCCTCTGATTCCAAAAGGACACTCATTATTAGCTTCTTTTTTTATTCCTTACCTGTTACAAAGGTGAAATTAACTCCAATGAATCAAATTCCACAGAATTCACCACAGTCCTTTCCACAGCAAATAATGAACACACATTAACCCACCAAGATTTCCACCCCATGTCTTGAATTTGAAAAAATAAAAACCTCTATTATCACTATATAATTGCAAAATGTTTGGTAAGCAGACCACATTTTTTAGGGAAAGCTATCAAAAATTATTTACTGAAATGTTTTGTTATGAATTGAGCACATAAAAGAGATTCATAGGTTCTTATCACAAAGGGAAAACTCAATATCAAAGAGAATGAGGAACTTGGTATCAACTTCACAAGGTAGAAGTTCCCAGTTACTATTACTTTTGCAACAACATTCAACAAGTTAACACATCAATTACTGGCAATAGTGTAAACAGACATTTGGCCACGGATATCTATATATAGCTTTATCAAGAACAAGAACTGATTTAGTCATAGTGCTCGGTAGCACAGTTCCATCCTCAGAAGTTGGGACAACCAACATTAGTTGTGGCCAAATTTTACGACAAGCGTTAATTATGATAAGCCTTTTTCAAAGCTTGTCTTGATGTTTTGTATTATTGCGACTGTCATACATATGCACCGGAAGCCAACCGGTCATTCAAGTCTTGAATAAAAGTATCTGCCGATCTATTAAATGTTGAAATAATTGCGTCATTGATGACGTAATCATCGCCAAGAGTATTACGTCAGCTGCTCAAGATCGAGGGACCGCTCACTCAAGCCTGTACTATTTAAACCTCATCTTTCTTCTCAGTTCCCGCACCTCTCAATCATCAAGAACAATTTCTTTTATTCAAATTGTCCATCATTGTGAGCCTTAGAGGTAATTTCATATACCCAAAAGACCACAAATATAAAAAATAACATATTAATATAAATAAAATAAATTTATTTATATTATTAAAAATAAAAATAAAAAATATAAATATAAAATTATATTAAAAATAAAAAATTAATTATAATTTAAAAATAAAATTACTTTAAATTTTGTAAATATAAAATTACATTTATACTTGAAAAATTTAAGTAAAAATGAAATTTTAACAAAATTGTGAAAAAATAAATAAATTTGGAAAAAAGTTAAATAAAATTTATTATAACTTTTTATCCAATAAATAAACATATAAATTTTATTTCACCATTGGATTCCTCATAAAAAATCAGGTGGGGTCACCTCTGAGTGAAATTTTTGTAACTCAACTCTAAATAAGCTTAAATTAAGTTTTTAGTATTTTCAATACAAAAGTTGAAAATCCTCAAAACCTTAATTTAATTCACACCACATGTGGTGTTAACCATCAATTTTTGTGTTAAAATTGAGGTGTTGTGTTTAGTTTAGAAGTTATGAGGAATTAAAGTATTTTCAATTGAATTCAATTGAAATGTCAAAATGTGCGCGTGTATTACATAAGTGAACTTTGATTTACATATGAGATGTCAATTATTACTGTATTGTACTGTACAATTGAATTGAATTACATGTGTAAATTATAAGTATAATACATGATGAGGAATTAAAGGAAAAATAAATTGGAAAGATTAAATTTGGGGGGGAAAAGGAACTCCAGCTCTAAGGGGGAGCTAGACCCCCAAAATCCTTGCTGACAGGCGTGGGATGTCAAAATTCACGCAAAAGTTCATCACTTTTGGCCTGGAATTGAGTTACAGGGTCTGTGGACTCAATTGATGATGAGGTTTTGATACCAACTGGGGTAGTTTTAGCTGTTGCCAAGAGGGTAAAACTACCCTTAAGATAAAACAATCATAATAAAAACATTTTTAACTGGTTTCTACGCCTCTGACACACATTCTGACGTGTTTTGAAGGCTCTAGGCCTGGTATTGCTATAGTAATGGCTGATTTAAGGGTCTAAAATGGCTAAAAATGGCTAAAAATGGCTTAAACCAGCCCTTTTTAGTCTAAACCACGGTTCTATGATGCCATAATTGGCTTTTCTGTTGTCAGACTGTTTTTCACGACTGACAAGAGTAAATTTTACTTTTGGAGTAAGAGAATTGATGGCTATAAAAGAATGTCTTCTTTGCCCCACTTTTCTCTTCATGTTAGAATCTTTTTCCTTTTATTAATTAGTTTAAACACTGTTAAACCAATCAATCAAAGATTCCAACCACCATTTTTAAATCATTTTAATCCTTTTAACCACGTGAAAAAATCATTATAATCATTGTTTGTAACTCTTATAATCATTTTTACCCCTGAACCACCCCAAAAGTGAATTAAAGCATCTTTCATCACTGTAAACTTTGTCACTTTGTTTCCAAATTCACTCTGGTCACTTTTGGGCGTGTTTTTTCTTTAATATTCTTTTTAAAGACTTTGTTCTTTAATTAATTGCTTGCAGTTCTTTGCTCAATTAATTCCAATTGAAATTGCTCTTGAAGAAATTTCTTTTGTAGCCTTAAAATATCTCTTGTAGAGTATTTTTTGGATAAATTTTTATTGTTGGTAAAACAATAAATTTTTATAATATTATTGTTTTATACTAATAAAGTTATAAACAATAAAATTGGCGTGTTTTCTCTTAAAAATAATATTTCATACTATTTTTAACTGAATTTTACCTTATACAAATTTTGAGGACAGGAAAAGTACTTGATTTTTAATCAAAGTTTCATATCCACACCTTACATTTGGGGGCCCAGCCGTGATATTTTACCTGTGACATATTTTTTTTACTCTTTTTAAATCTTTTTTCTTATATTGAAAAATTTAAAAACATATAAAAAATACTTATAATTCAAAAAATCCATAAAAAATAATTTTTTTTCATATTATAAGTGAGGCTTAAATTTTTATTTCTTTTTTTGAAATATCCTTTTTTTACTTAATTAATTGGCTTTTTCATTAATTTTAGTGTCTGACAACGTGGTAAGACAAGAAAACATTGAAACAGCCTCAACAGTAACCAGCATTATCCCTGCCAGTACTGTCAATTCTGATCATAATAGCACTGTTATTGTGACTCAAAATAACCAGCCTGAACCAATATCTTCTGAATTAATTAACTTGGACATAAGTAATACCCTTCAGAAAGCTAAAAATTTGGCCAATAGTAAGTTTTTTTGACGTAAAAATACTATTTTAAGCCTTTTTAACCATAATTATGCCTTCAACCAGATCAGGAGCCAGCTACAACCCCTCAAGCAGCTCCCAAAAAGGTAATAGACGTGATTATGGCAGAGGCCAACCAGGTACAGAAGGAAAAGGGTCAGTTGATGACTTCCAAACAACTAAAATGGGTCATTCTGAAGCTGATAATACCATTTTACCTTCAAAAAGAGCTGACACCGCCACAAGAAGCCTCAGTGGACATATACAAAGCCAGCCACAAAGCTTACAACAATGCACTGCAGTACAAGGAGTACCAGATCCTGGCAGATCTGTGGAAAAACTGCATGAATTCTTACCTGACAGTAAGGAAATTCTTGGGCCATCCCAACCGTTGCAAATTGCTCAATGGATGGCATCCATTGATGGAGAAGAAAAACATGATGCTTTTGACACTAGAATGGAGGAAAAACAACCCTCCACCACCCAAACCAGTGCCAAAAACAGCCCCAGTGGCCAGCAGCAGCAATTCCAATGTGAAAAAGCAGCCACAAACTCCAAACAAGGGCAAAGGGAAGGCACCAGCCCCAAAACCTTACAGCCAGGGCTACAGAATCCCAAAGATTCAGCAGGATGCCATGGAAAATGTATTTCAGATGGCCAGAACCATGATGGAATTACAGAAGAAGGAGGAAGCCAGATTAAGGTTCCAGAAATGATTTCTGACATATTTGATTCCATCCCAGAGTTGTATAATGCTATAAATGACGTGAAAAAACATCTTTCTGATAAAAATGACACCATTTGTAACAACATTAAAACAAACAACCTGAGTCTGTGCCAAATTAATGAAACACTTATGTGTTTTGAAAACGTTTTGAGAACAATTAAAAATTCCAATAATGATAATTCTTCTAACAATAAAATAAATGAACAATCTGCCATTATTAAAGAATTAACAGATAAATATTCTAAATTCAATATTGATGACATAATTGAAACAAGAATTAAACAAGCCATAAATATTATCAAGACAGATAACAAGAAAGTCCTTGATGACATTTCAAATTCATTTACTGAAGTAAAGACATATACCATTGCCTTGAAAAAGTGTTTTGATGCTTCACAAGAAGAAGTATCAAAATTATCAATGAAATTGAATCAAGTCACTGCTGATAATACAAGACAGACAGAGTTATGGCAAGAACTTACACATAAAGAAGACATGTATAAAATTGAAGTAATAAATTTAATACAAAGCTTCCAACATGAATACAGAAATTCCCAAAGGTGTAGCAACAGTAAAATGAATGACATTGAACAATTACTGAACACCTTACCAAGAATGTCTACACCTCTAAATCAAAATGAGGGCACAAGAATTTCAAATCCACAAGTATTGGATCCTGATAATTCACAATTAAAAAATGAATTATCCACTTCTTTTCATAACTTGGAACCATCAATGGGCCAAGCACTCTTGAAAGAAGTTCCAAAACTTAAAGAATGGCCTCACTTCAGTGGTGAAGGAGAGTATGACCATATGGAATTCATTAGAGGTATTGACATGATCAAAGAGGATTTTGAATTACCAGACAGATTGGTAACAGCCAGGTTTAACACCTTGTTTACCAGATCAGCTCACAGATGGTACATCAAAATAAGACAAGCACATGGGCACCAGAGTTGGACTTGGTGGAAAACCCAAATCATCAACAAATGGGCAAATGATGCTTGGAGGTTTAAAGTTGAAACAGCCTTTGAATCTGCCAAATTTAATGCTGATAAAGACAAAGCTTTACCATGGTTTTGCCAACAAAAGGACAGATTAACAGCATTATATCCTGACATGTCAGAATTTATGATCCATAGAAAAATTCTGAGACAATGTGGAGGTGACTTAGAGCATGCTGTCAAAAGCAGGACTACTGAACAATCTTCAGCAGAAGATATTATCAATATACTAGAAGAAGTAACCACCAGAACCAAAATTGGTTCTAGTAGGGTGAATCTCAAAACAAGATTTAATACACCTTGGAAAGATTCTGTGGACAAAAACCCCAAAGAAAATTCTGGTAATATTAAATATAAATCTGCAGATACAGTCAGAAAATGCCATATTTGCCAAAGCACCACCCATTTAGCCAATACATGTCCAAAGAGGGGGAAAATCAATGAAATTGACATTGAAAAGGACCCAGATGTTGAAAAAGAAGACATAATTGAAGACAATTCAGATGATAAGTCATCCATATTTTCTGAATCTTCAAAAGATATAGAAAATATCAATGCCACTTTTGACATCATGGAATCTTATTCCCACTTACCACAATTGAGCAATGGTCAAGTTGATTTATCAAAAGTTCAAGATGCACAACTTATGAAGACAAAACCAAACAGAGGAAAAGGTTATACAGCTGGTAACTCCTGTATAACAGAAGTGGTGATTGACAACAAGCCCACCAAACTTTTGCTTGACCCAGGAGCCTTCTGCTCTTGTGTTGGAAAATCTTTTCTTAAGACTTGTGTACCAAATTTTGAAGACCAATTGTTACCAATTGATGGTATAAAATTCAACAGTGCAAGTAACCCAATGAAAGCATTAGGAATCTTTGAGACCAATGTCATATTCCCACACATAAATGGGAATTTAAGGATCACAGTTGAATTTGTTGTTATGGAAAATTGCTCTAGTACCCATTTTATATTGGGAAATGACTATTTAATCATGTATGGGATAGATTTACATAATAACAAAGACAGATACTTTACAATTGGAGACAATAAGCGCCAGAAATTTGCCTTTTTACCCTTTAAAAGACAAATTACAGTAAACAAAGTATCACCAGTCAACTTAGAGTTAGAGAAATTCAAGTCTGAACAGTTAAATGAGGCTGAAATAAGCCTTCATCTGACTAATAAGCAAGAAAATGAACTTTCTTCCCTTTTTTATGACCACAGAGGAGCATTTGCTACAGACAAAGAACCCCTGGGAGCAATTATTGGTCATGAAGTTGACATCATTCTTAACATTGAGAGACCTTATCCACCACTCTTAAGAAGACCTGCTTATCCAGCAAGTCCAAAATCAAGAGAAGCTCTAGAAATTCATATCAAAGAACTTCTAGACCTTGGTGTAATAAGAAAAGTAGGCCACAATGAGGAAGTAGAAATAACTACACCAGTCATAGTGGCGTGGCATAATGGAAAATCCAGAATGGTTGGGGACTTTAGAGCTCTGAACACTTACACTGTCCCAGACAGATACCCTATACCAAAAATCCAAATTGCCCTTACTCAAATATCTCAAGCAGTGTATATAACCACTATGGATGCCCTTAAAGGATTCCATCAAAATGTGGTAACACCAAGAGCAAGAAAATACTTGAGAATTATTGTTCATTGTGGAGTGTATGAATACTTAAGGATGCCCTTTGGTATCAAAAATGCACCTTCACACTTCCAAAGAATGATGAATGAAATCTTCCCTGAAGAACTCTCAGAGGGATGGTTAATCATTTACATTGATGACATTATTATCTGTTCAAAGACTTGGGAGGAGCACATGTACAGATTATCAAGAGTTTTGACAAAAATTCAATCAGTAAACATGAAAATCTCCTTGAAGAAATGTCATTTTGGATTTAAAGAACTTAAGGCACTAGGACATGTTGTATCTGGTTTGTCCCTTGGAATTGATAAAAACAAAGTTGCAGCAGTATTATTAAAGCCTATGCCTCAGAATAAGAAGGAAATTCAGTCATTCTTAGGTTTTGCAGGATATTACAGGCAACACATTAAAGATTTTGCATCCATAGCAAGACCACTTTATAAGTTGTGTGACAAAGACACAGTGTTTGAGATGACTGTTGACAGAGTCAAAGCTTTTGAATCTCTAAGAGAAGAATTGACCACTGCTCCACTCTTACTGATGCCAGACTTTAAATTACCTTTCAAACTGTATATGGATGCATCAGGGGATGGACTAGGTGCTGCACTTCACCAAGTTCAGATCATAAATGACAAACCTGTAGAAGGACCAATATGTTTCATATCCAGGCAAATCAAACCAACTGAATCCAGATATGGAGCAAGTCAAATGGAATGTCTATGCCTTGTCTGGGCCTTGGAGAAATTGAACTATTTCTTAGAGGGATGTGTTTTTGAAGTAATAACAGATTGTACAGCTGTGAAATCACTTTTGAACATGAAAACACCTAACAGACACATGCTCAGATGGCAAATAGCCATACAAGAATACAGAGGCAATATGACTATTGTTCATAAGGATGGGAATATTCATAAGAATGCAGATGGACTAAGCAGATGGCCATTACCAAATAACATTGATAATCCTGCTTATGTTCCAGAAGAAGCTTCACCACAAATTCCAATAGAAGGAATAAGTGTTACAGACTTGAACACCACCTTCTTTGAAGAAGTCAGAAATAGTTACACTCAAGATAAGAATTGTAGCATCTTATGCCAATTACTTAACAAAGACTGTAAAGACAACTCTCTAATACATGCCTTGGATGAAGTATGGAGAAAATCTTATAATGAAGGGAGATTTCACCTACTGGATGGTATAATTTACCACAGAACCAAGCACACATTGTGGAACTCCTTTTAGTGTGGGATTGGATAAGGCAGTCCTTGAGGGGGAAATCACAGGTAAACAGTTTTGAATTGCTGAATTAATCCTGTAACCAAGGGTGCTAATGGTGTTTTAGCTGCCCCTCTGAATATACTAAACAATCTCCCTACAGAGCTCACAAATCAATATTCAAGATTGTGGCTTTACAACTAGAGAAGACTTTTCAGCAGTCTCTATCAGACCTATTCAATAATCAGACTAATGATAAAATAATAATAACTTTAAATAAATAGATTTGTAGGTGATTTCAAGATGATAAGATAATAATTGAGTAGATAAATAATAGATATAATAGTACTGAGTGGTGATTTTAAGTTGTTTTCTTTGTTGAAGGTATTTTGTTTAATGGATAATAGCTCAATAGGAGAAAATCTTAGTATAGTGATAATATAATAATATTGTTTGATATTTTAAATAAGTGTAATTGATAAATAATTTTTATAATATGTTAAATATATATTTTGTGATAATAATAATAGTGATATGGATTTTCTTCTAGTGAGAAGAGTTTAATATAAATACTTTGTTGAGTATGAGTATTTCACTAATAGATGAATTTATAATATAGGCAGACCTACTGTTAACTACAGCTATATATAAATCACTTTTAATGTAATGTAATAATAATAATAATAATATCTAGATTAACCTACTAGTAAGGGATGAATAATTATTCTCCTTCTTGGTATATAATTATTGGCATGAGGAAAGAGGAGAAAAATGAGAGAGAGAGGCCTCCTTTTATGTTGTGAGAGGTACCCATGGGCTCTCCATGTAAAGTGTTATTCTTGCCCTTGAGGTAATTTTGCTGGTGTAGATTTTTTGTAACAAAAGTCAGATGACCTATCTGCTATACTGTATTAGTAATCTTGCACAGCCTTGAGAGATTAATGCTAGTGTGTAAAATTGAGAATGGTGTCATATGACTGAGATATTTTTTCCATTTGTTTGGTCAAAATGAAGGTTGAGATGTTTTCCTTGGTGGGGATTTTTGATAAAAATATCAGGTGACTTCTCTTTTGCACTGCTTTAGTCAGCTTGCATAGCCTTGAGGAATTAATGCTGGTGAGTTAAGGAGGAATGTGGTGTCATGTGAATAAGCCCCTGTATAATTTGTTTGTAAGATTAATTTAGTTCCAGGTGATCATGCTGTGTAATGTGGGGATATCTTCTTGAGTTTTAATTCTTGATTACTGTAATTGCTGTGTGGTTTACAGTTTTAGTGTATTCCCCTTGCATGCAGCTAGTTGAAATTGAATTGAGTTGTATTTGATGACCCTGAGGCTGTGTACTGTACAGATCATATGCATGTGGACTGCATAAGTCTTATTTGGGCTCCTGTATTGTTGTGTAATTTTTAAGTTTTCTTTTTTTAGTGGATTTTCCCATGTATTGAGTTGAATTGGATACTGTCATGTGATCCTTGTGTCACATGAACTGTATTTGGTTACTGTGATTCTTTGTAATATAATCTTCTTGATGGATTTAGAGTGGATATAATGTTACAATGTTACTTTTCCCATGTAATTTTGAGTTTCTGTATGTATTAAGCCCATTGTTGATTCTGTAAGGCCTATATGTAAGTTTTCTTGTATAATTCCATAAGATTGGATTCCCCTATTATTTATTTGATTGTAGAAATATGTTGATTATTTCAATTCTGAATGCCAAATCTTCCATTCCTCCCTACTGTTGATGTTATTCCTGGGTTTTTTGTGATTTTAAGCATGTCCTTTGAGTGGTGATTTCCTGAATTAGTCATTGGGATCTTGATTTTCCAACTTTTAATTTCCAAAAAAATTTCTTGAAACTGGTAAAAAGGTATGGAATACCACATCCCCCTCTCCATTTAATGCTGTCCCCAGCATTCCAGTTTCAAGTACAATATCCTGGGTTCATAAGTGAGAATCTTCTTTCTTTGAATTTTTATTTCAATAAATTCAGTTGATAATTTCCATTGATGGCTTGTTATATTGATTTTGAATCTCCATTTCTTCCTATTTGATTTGTACCCTGTTGTTTCTTCTTTTTTTGTTTGTTTATCCATGTTAATGTTGTCCCATATCATGTATACTGATTTAGGGTGATTTCCCTCTCCATTTGATAAAAATTCTTCCAGGTACTAATAAATTATCTTGATTAAATATTTCCACCAGTATTGCCATAAAATAAAATAGATGAAAAAATAATAAAAAAAGAAAATTGGTATAGTTTATGGTCTTATCCAGGACCTCTGCTTTAGTCCTGAGACTTTAATTAGCATAAAATAATGTTGATGAGGAAGTTTAAGGTCATAATAAGGACCTTTTCTTGAGTCTTGATTTTTAATAAGTACTATAAAGAAATTATTTAGACAGTTTAAGGTCTTATCAAGGACCATTTATTGAGTTCTTGAAGTTTCTTTGATAAAAAAATGGTTTAGACAGTTTAAGGTCTTATCAAGGACCTCTTCTTGAAGTAATTATTTTGTTGAAGTGTCTTGATGAATGATGAAATAATGATCCAGACAGTTTAAGGTCTTATCTAGGACCTTTTCTTGAGTTGATTTTGTTGAATGGTATTGATAAAAGATAAAATAATTATTCAGATAGTTTAAGGTCTTATCTAGGACCTTTTATTGAGTTGATTTGTTGATGATAAATAAAAAATAGAAAATTTAGACAGTTTAAGGTCATATCAAGGACCTTTTCTTGAAGTAAATAAGGTTGGTATTATTGTTTTACTAATTTGATTGATTTTGGTGAGTTTTGTTTTGTTGTTTTTCCTTTTATTGTATTTAACAATATTGAGACCCCATATGTTCTTGAGTAAAATTAATACCCATGTCATCCTCTTCATGACAGCTCTACACTATAACCCATTGATGATTATTAAATGGGTGGGTACCCCCCTCTCCATTTAAAATTTTACCCTTTTATAATAATGGTGTGTTTTTTTTATTTTTTTTTTTTATTTTATTTTTTTTTTTTTATAATAATAAATTTGAATTAATTTGAATGATAAATATAAGTTTTATTTTAATTTAAATAATAAAAATACATTTAATTTATTATAAATAATAATATTATTATTTTATAATTTAATTTAAATGATGATAAATTTTTTTTTTTTTTTTTTTTTTTTTTTTTTTTTTTTTTCTTTTGAAGTAACTGGGTGTGAAAACTTCAAATTTGAAGTATTTGGTTTTGTTTTCTAGCCGCGGGTGTTTCTTTTCTTGACTGTTCAATCTAAATTCTACTATTTTTTTTTTGTTTTTGTAGCTTCTACCCTGTACTGTATTGTATAGTACTCTTCTTTTTTTCATCGCGATCGATCCTTTCTTTTTTTTTTTTTTTTTTTTTTTTTTATATAATTTTTTATTATTATTTATTTTTGTTTTTTTTAAAAAACTAAAATAAATAAAAATAAAAAAAATAATAAAAAGAAACATTAAATTTTTGTTTCTTGTGTTTGTGTAATGTACAGTGTTGAACCCTTCTCTTTCCATCGCGATCAATCGTTTTTGCTTTTTTTTTTTTTTTTTTTTGTTTTTTTTCTCTTTTTGTTTTTGTTGTTTTTTTTTTTTTTTTTTTTTTTTTTTTTTTTTTTTTTTTTTTTTTTGTTGTTATTATTATTATTATTTTATTTCTTTTTTTTTTTTTTGATTAGAAAACAATAAAAATTAATTTTTTTTTTTTTTTTTTTTTTATTTTATTAATTTTTTTTTTTTTTTAGAGAAAAAAAAAATAAATAAATAAATAAAAAATAAAAGGTAAATAAATTTTTTTTTTTTTTTTTTTTTTTTTTGGTTTTTGTTGTTGTTATTTTTTTTTTTTAAAGAAAATGATAATACAATGATTTAGAGTGTAAAAAAAATGATAATAATAATAAATAAGATAAAATAAATCAAGAAAATAATAATGATCAATACATATACATGAAGGTATAAATGTAATAGAGAAATATATATATAGTAATTCATAAATAAAAAAAAATAAAATATAATTTTAATAAATTTAATTTAATTTTTTTAATAATAATAATAAATTTAATTTAATTTTATCAGTAATAATAATTTTAATTTTAATAATAAATAATAATAATATTTTTAATGTAATAATAATAATAAATTAAATTTAATATAAAGAACAATGATATTTATTTATTTATTTATTTTTATTTTTTTTAATAATAAATTTAATTTAATATAAATGATAATAATATATTTTTTTTAATTCAAATAATAATAATAAATTTAATTTAATTTATATAATAATAATAGGTTTAACTTAATTTAAATAATAATAATTTTTTTTTTTTTTTTTTTTTTTTTTTTTTATGGATATTTGATACTAGAATAAGACTAAAATTTATGAAATAATAAAGAAACATGTTTAATTATAATAAAAAAAGTCATTGATAATATGATAATTTGTTGTCAAGACCTTTCTTGAATTTGGCCTTCTTAGCTGTAAGTTCATTTCTTCTTTCTGTATTGAGATACTGATCTTGAAACTCTTCTTTATTTCCCAAATGCTCAAAATTTGTATTTTCATTTCTGTTATTATTTTCTTCTCTGTCCTTATTTTGTGTTGAAACTTGATATCTGTGTGCCAAATGGGCTTGCAAATTTGGGCATATCTTCTTATTCTGAGTAATCCAAAAATATTCCCTTTCTTCCTTGGTCTTCTTCTTCTTTTTATTACTTTCTGTTTGTTTATTTGATGCTTTCTTTATTCCTTCTAGCCATTTTACATGCTGAACTGAGCATTGATGATCTTGTTCAGTTATTTTGTACAGTTCCAGGTTGCAATTTTCATTCCTCAAAGGCTGCCAATTGGTATAGCCTTCCCAGGGAAATTGGTCTTCTGTAAGTAAAATTCCATCTGATTCAATTTCTTCCATATTTGTTGGTTTTGATAAATCTTTTTGATCCTGTTTCTGTTGTCTGTTACTGATTTCTTCATTTATTTCTTCATTTTTGTCCATTTGGCTTTCCTTGGCTTTGTCCAAAGAAAAGTAATTTATTCCCAGATTAAAATTGGTATTTTCTTTGTCAGAGTGATGGTGTGGGGTAGGTGAGTATTCTTCTTTGGAATTGGTTGAATGATATATAGAATTTGACCTATATATTTCATTTGGCTCTGATTTGTTTTCCACACAATCTTCTGTGTTTGTTGGGTAAGTGAGCTTTTTATGAATGTCCATTTCCTCTGTATTTTGACCTATTTGAGTGCTGAAATAATTATTTTCTTCCTTTTTATGTTGCAGAATTTTTTTATTTTGAATTGAAGCCTGATATCTGTATGCCAAATGTAATGGTGAATTGGAGGATAATTTTTGATTTGGGGCAATCCTATCATATGGTTTTGCCCTTCTTCTTTTCTTCTTATAAGATATTTGACTTATCCCTTTGACCAAGTTCCTTTTGACATTTTTATTTTCTCTTCCAAGATGATTTTTATGTTGTGGTGAGTGTCCATGATGGTGAGTTATTTTATGTTCATGTTCTTTTGCTTGAATACTGATGTTGGTAGGATCTTTGGGTCTTGAGTTAATTGAATCTTCATTTTTGGTAATTGCACTTTCTTTTTCTACAGTTACCACTTGCTTGATAGCTTTATTTTCCTTATTCAACTCTCTTCTTGGGTGGAAAGCCTTAAAGTGTTGAGGATATTGTAGGAATATTGGATCCTTATTGGGTGTATGAATATGAAATAGGTTATTTTCTTTGGGAAGATAAGTCTCTGATTCTTCTTTTGGTTCTTGAATGAGTTCTTTTGACAATTCTTGTTCTGATTTTCTTATTTCAATTTCTGACTTATTTAGGTTTTGTATGATAATATCTTTGTTTTCCATAATAAGTCTTGGGTCAATGTTTACCATATTTGAGGGAAAAGGTTGAAAATTGTTATCCTGGTTGTGTGAAGCTTCTGACTTGAGTACTTGTGACAAATCAATTGGTGGACTGGTTACTTCTTGTGGTAAGAGTGATTTGCCTTTATCCCCATTATTTTTTATGTTGGGCTTTCTGGATTCTTTCTTTGCAGTTTCTTGACCATAATCATTTCCATTTTTCAGTTGATTATCCATGATATTTTCCAAGATTTTATTTAATTCTGTAGATTCTTTAACTTTTGAGGTTGAGTCCATACTTTCTCTCTGAACTATGGGATTTTCTTGAGGTTTGAGGTCTTTGTTTATGGTAATCTTGTATTTGAGAGAAATTTCTTTTAAGGAATTTAATGCTGATGTATCAGGATGAGAGTCCAAATTCCTTGCTTCTGCTGTGACATTTATTACTGTTGCAACTGGTTTGATACTTGACTTCCAACTACTCTTAAATATTCCTTTTGAAAGAGATTTTAATGCTTTGATAGGTGAGAGGTGCTTGGTGAGTGGTTTCCTTTCTATTTCTTCAGGATTCTTGAAATTATAATGGTTGATAGCTTGAGTTATTTGGTCACCAGTATTTCCATTTTCTCTTTTTGAGGTTGTAATTGCTGTAAGATTTATTTCTTTAGGCTTTGGCTTGATGTCTTCTGTATTAAATGGGGCTAATTCCACTTTTATATCCCTTTTTCCTCCAGATTCAATTATTTCTTCTTCCTCAAATACTTGAGGATGTTCTTCTGAAATTTCCTGATTGTTGGAACTTGGTCCTTTCTCTACTGGTAATTCTTTCCAATCTTCCAATTTAGAAACTGCACATGTTTCCATTCCTGCTGGTGGGTTTTCTCTCCATCCTACTTTCTGTGGTGAGCAAATTGGTAAGCAAAGCCTTCTTCCATCTGGCTCTATATAACTGAATATTTCCCCTTTTTGTTGAGAAAAGTCTAATCTGATGTTGTTGTCTGCAAGGAAGGGCCTTCCCAATACTGTGTGTACTTCTCCCCTTGCTACAAAAAGGTGTATATTTCTTTCTTCCCCAGTGACTAGAGTGATTGGGGTAAATTCTGCTAATCCAACTATTGAGGTACAATGCCCACCAATTCCCCTTAAATTCATGTTGAGACATCTTGTGGTAAGTCCTGCTTTGATTGCTGAATCTTCTGGTATTATATTTAATTCTGATCCTGTATCAACTAGTGCCATTATTTCATGTCCTTCTTCTCCTAAGTACACTTGCATAAATCCCAATGGACAGGCATAATGTAGTTTGGGCTGTTCATAATCTCCTAAGTGGTGGTTTATGAGTTTGGTTTGAATTTCTTTTGTGTCAAGTGAGTTGATTGAGTTTCCTTCTTCTGTTGTCAAATTTTTAAGCTGGTTGATAACTTTGGGTGACATGATAAGAACTTGTTCTAAGGTAAGATTTATTTTCTGATCCAAAACCTTTTTGATAATTTGACTCATAACCTCTTGAAATTCTGTGTGTTCTTGCTTGATATTCTTGTTTTTAACAGTATTTTGAGTCAATTCTTGCTTCTTTCCAGAATCCTGTTTTTCTTTAACTTCTGGGCAAACTTCTTCCTCTTTGAACTCTTGAGGTTTCTTGAATTTAGTGGGAATAATTGTTTTTTCCACTGTTCCATGTTCATCTTCAATATAGGCTCCAGGTATGTTTGGTTTCTTTTTTAGTGGTATTTCCATTATTTTTGGTAATGACTTTGTTGGTTCTTGACTTGGATGCTCATTTCTTGAGGATCTTTGTTTGGTGTTTCTCAATCCATAATTATTGAGAAATGGATCATTTGCTGATGATATAGTTGGTGGCTGCCAGCTTCCCCAATCTTCAATTTTGGCTATAGCTGTTGAAATGTCATTTTTCTTTACTTGTATCATGTTTACTTCTTTTGGTTGGTGTGTTGATTCTCTAGCTTCATTTTCCTTCCTTTTCTTGGTAAGTTCTTCTTGTTCTTTTGCAAATTCTTCTACTAATTTCTTTGGTGATATTTTCCCATCTGTTGGTACTCTTTGCCAATTTGGAAATAAGAATCCACCTCCTTGTCTGCTGACCCATTTTTTATTTTGATCTTCAAATAGGTAGTTACATCTATTAACTGAATGTCCTTCCTCCAGACAGTAGTAACATTTGACATAAGGTTTTGGTATGTTTTGTGCTGGTGCATAGGGAACATGCCTTTGTGAGAATGGGGGTAAATCATTTCTTGGTTTGAACTGATGATTATTGAGTTGATTATTGGGAACCCCACCCATTGGAGGTTTGGATAGACTTTTCAATTCTTCTAGTTGAGTCATAAATTTCTTGAAATCTTCATTTTCCCCTTGTGCCTGCTTTCTAGTTTCCAGTTTTTGTTCTTTGAGGGATTCAGTAATTTCCTTCATTTTATTAAAAGCTTCATTCATTCCTGGGAAAGCCTCTTCCTTGAAATGAACTTTATTTTTATCTTCTGTAACATTCCTTCCTGTATCTCTTGATGATGAGAATCTTTTGGTTACTAATATTCTGGCTTCCAATTCTTGTTCAATGTACTTCTTGAGGATCTTCATAGGTGGTATAAGGTATCCTCCATCTTCAGCTCTAACCATAACATTATCTTTGATCATTTCCTTACTTATGGCTCCTTTAATATCAGCTGAAAGACAATCAAATAAGTCTTCATGGAACATGTTATCTTGAGGAATATACCTGTATCTTAATAAGTAAGTAACAATAGTTTCATATTCTCCCATAAACTTTTTATATTGTGATAGACTACCAATTCCTCCATCTTCTTGAGTTTCAGAAAAAAGCTTCATCAGTGAGTCTTTTCTGTATCTTCTTTCAGGTTCAACTCTTCCCCATTTTGTTATGAGATCTTTCTTGAGCTGTGTCCAATTTCCTTCTTCATAACCTGGCATAGCTTCAATTGCATCACTCACCTTTTGGTTTGTTGTCCAAAATGCCATTTGCATTGCTAGGTCTTCATCTGTTGCCCCTTCAATTTGAGCTATTCTTTCCACTTTCTTGATAAATTTCTCTACCTCTTCTCCATCAAAATTTAGATTGTAATCTTTTGCTTTAATTTTAACCACAGGTCTTTCTTGTCTTGGAACTTTCTGCTGTAATGGACTTGGGTTATTAGGTGTAGTGACAAACACTCTCCTTGGAATATTTTGAGTTCTTGGTTCTGTTACTGGAGTAGAGGTTGCTCTTGGTCCAGGTGTAGGTGATATTGGTGAATCTTCAGGCCTAACATGCCTTGGTAATGTTTGTTCACTTGGACTGGCTCCAGGTGTGTAGGATGTTTGTTCCCTTCTTTTTCCCTTCTTTTTACTTTGTGTTAATAATAAATCTTGCATTTGCTTCATAAGACTTTGTATTTGTACTGTTTGATCCTCTTCTTCACTTTCTTCTGAATACTGTCCTTCTACAGTATCTTCAGGTAATGGTGGTAAGTCAGATGTTGATTGTTGATTCATTTCTACTTGATAAACTGATCCTTTGAATTCTTTTGTACTTCTCTTGTTTTTTCTTGCTTCTTGAATTAACTTGAAGAAAAATCTCCTTAAATCTTCCTTTTCCTTCTGTTCTGTTCTTGGTGTTGCAATGAGTAAATCAATATCCTGAGGTGTTTGATTTTCTGGTGTTCCTTCTTTTACTGGATAATAAAAATGGTATGATTGATTTGAGGATTGTGATGATGATTTGGAATGGGATTTGTTTCCAGATTCCAGATTGTATGAGAGTGTTGATGGTTAATTATTGATAATGATAATTATTTTTGTGAGTTATTTGGATTTGGGTTTCTTCTTTTATTGATGATTGACTGATTATTGAATGTTGAAGTTGAACTAGCCACTGTTGGGACACCAGATGTGGAACTCCTTTTAGTGTGGGATTGGATAAGGCAGTCCTTGAGGGGGAAATCACAGGTAAACAGTTTTGAATTGCTGAATTAATCCTGTAACCAAGGGTGCTAATGGTGTTTTAGCTGCCCCTCTGAATATACTAAACAATCTCCCTACAGAGCTCACAAATCAATATTCAAGATTGTGGCTTTACAACTAGAGAAGACTTTTCAGCAGTCTCTATCAGACCTATTCAATAATCAGACTAATGATAAAATAATAATAACTTTAAATAAATAGATTTGTAGGTGATTTCAAGATGATAAGATAATAATTGAGTAGATAAATAATAGATATAATAGTACTGAGTGGTGATTTTAAGTTGTTTTCTTTGTTGAAGGTATTTTGTTTAATGGATAATAGCTCAATAGGAGAAAATCTTAGTATAGTGATAATATAATAATATTGTTTGATATTTTAAATAAGTGTAATTGATAAATAATTTTTATAATATGTTAAATATATATTTTGTGATAATAATAATAGTGATATGGATTTTCTTCTAGTGAGAAGAGTTTAATATAAATACTTTGTTGAGTATGAGTATTTCACTAATAGATGAATTTATAATATAGGCAGACCTACTGTTAACTACAGCTATATATAAATCACTTTTAATGTAATGTAATAATAATAATAATAATATCTAGATTAACCTACTAGTAAGGGATGAATAATTATTCTCCTTCTTGGTATATAATTATTGGCATGAGGAAAGAGGAGAAAAATGAGAGAGAGAGGCCTCCTTTTATGTTGTGAGAGGTACCCATGGGCTCTCCATGTAAAGTGTTATTCTTGCCCTTGAGGTAATTTTGCTGGTGTAGATTTTTTGTAACAAAAGTCAGATGACCTATCTGCTATACTGTATTAGTAATCTTGCACAGCCTTGAGAGATTAATGCTAGTGTGTAAAATTGAGAATGGTGTCATATGACTGAGATATTTTTTCCATTTGTTTGGTCAAAATGAAGGTTGAGATGTTTTCCTTGGTGGGGATTTTTGATAAAAATATCAGGTGACTTCTCTTTTGCACTGCTTTAGTCAGCTTGCATAGCCTTGAGGAATTAATGCTGGTGAGTTAAGGAGGAATGTGGTGTCATGTGAATAAGCCCCTGTATAATTTGTTTGTAAGATTAATTTAGTTCCAGGTGATCATGCTGTGTAATGTGGGGATATCTTCTTGAGTTTTAATTCTTGATTACTGTAATTGCTGTGTGGTTTACAGTTTTAGTGTATTCCCCTTGCATGCAGCTAGTTGAAATTGAATTGAGTTGTATTTGATGACCCTGAGGCTGTGTACTGTACAGATCATATGCATGTGGACTGCATAAGTCTTATTTGGGCTCCTGTATTGTTGTGTAATTTTTAAGTTTTCTTTTTTTAGTGGATTTTCCCATGTATTGAGTTGAATTGGATACTGTCATGTGATCCTTGTGTCACATGAACTGTATTTGGTTACTGTGATTCTTTGTAATATAATCTTCTTGATGGATTTAGAGTGGATATAATGTTACAATGTTACTTTTCCCATGTAATTTTGAGTTTCTGTATGTATTAAGCCCATTGTTGATTCTGTAAGGCTTATATGTAAGTTTTCTTGTATAATTCCATAAGATTGGATTCCCCTATTATTTATTTGATTGTAGAAATATGTTGATTATTTCAATTCTGAATGCCAAATCTTCCATTCCTCCCTACTGTTGATGTTATTCCTGGGTTTTTTGTGATTTTAAGCATGTCCTTTGAGTGGTGATTTCCTGAATTAGTCATTGGGATCTTGATTTTCCAACTTTTAATTTCCAAAAAAATTTCTTGAAACTGGTAAAAAGGTATGGAATACCACAACATGTGTCATGACAGTTGTAGACAGGTCATTAATCAATCTTGTACTAAAAGAATGCCATGATAGTCCCTTTTCAGGACATCTTTCTGAGGACAGAACAAGAGAGAAAGTAAAGACCTGCATATGGTGGCCAATGTGGCAAAAAGATGTTGCAGAATATTGCAAAACCTGTGACAGATGCCAAAAGGCAAATAAATCCACTGGCAAAAGACTTGGAAATATGATGAAAATCCAAGAATCAAACAGACCTTGGGAAATTGTCCATATGGATTGGGTAACTGGCCTACCACCAGGAGGTGACAGGAGCTATAATGCTTGCCTAGTAATTGTGGACAGATTCAGTAAAACTCCAATCTTTTTACCATGTCACAAAGATGATACAGCCATGGATACAGCTCTTCTGATATGGAATAGAGTAGTGTCATGGACTGGGATATTTACAAATATCATCAGTGATAGAGATCCCAAATTCACTTCAGCTCTATGGACAAATCTTCACCAATTATTTGGCACAAAACTGTCTTTCTCTACAGCCTACCACCCACAAACTGATGGTCTGGCTGAAAGAATGATCCAAACCTTAGAGGACATGGTGAGAAGATTTTGTGCATATGGCCTTGAATTCAAAGATTGTGATGGATTTACCCATGATTGGTGTACTCTGTTACCAGCACTGGAATTAGCATATAAAACATCAATCCATTCCAGTACCAATCAGACTCCTGCTATTCTAGAAAAATGATGGAACCCCAAGTTACCCCAAGATTCCTTGAGGAAAGACTTAATTGAAATACATCCCACAGCTGCTAGCTTCAAAGGAATGCTAGACAAAGCTAGAAAGCATGCAATGAGATGCATGGAGGACTCTTTTGCATATGCTAAAGACAAATGGGATAAATCTCATGCAACTCCAGATTTCAAAGTGGGGGACCTAGTTCTTGTATCCACCACTAACTTCAATAACATCAAAGGATGTAAAAAGTTAAAAGACTCCTTTGCAGGACCTTTTGTGATTAAGGCCCTCCATGGAGAAAATGCTGTTGAAGTAGAGTTATCTGAAGAACTTAGCAATAAGCACCCTACATTTCCAGTAAGCTTGATAAAGCCATACAAATCTAGTGATGCTGAGAAATTTCCCTTGAGGAATAAGATTCCCCAAGTTATACCTCCTATTGAGACATCTGGTACTAAGAAAATAACCAAAGTTCTTAAAGAAAGGAAATTAAGAACCAAGAAAGTAAGGGAATACCTTGTTAGGTACAGTGACCCAACTTGTGAAGATGAATGGTTAGAAGAGAAAGATATACCAGAAGCCACCAAACTCCTGAGGAGATTCAGACACACTAGAAACACCAATATTACAAAGTAATATTCTTTTTTAGGGGGAGGGAATGTGAGCCTTAGAGGTAATTTCATATACCCAAAAGACCACAAATATAAAAAATAACATATTAATATAAATAAAATAAATTTATTTATATTATTAAAAATAAAAATAAAAAATATAAATATAAAATTATATTAAAAATAAAAAATTAATTATAATTTAAAAATAAAATTACTTTAAATTTTGTAAATATAAAATTACATTTATACTTGAAAAATTTAAGTAAAAATGAAATTTTAACAAAATTGTGAAAAAATAAATAAATTTGGAAAAAAGTTAAATAAAATTTATTATAACTTTTTATCCAATAAATAAACATATAAATTTTATTTCACCATTGGATTCCTCATAAAAAATCAGGTGGGGTCACCTCTGAGTGAAATTTTTGTAACTCAACTCTAAATAAGCTTAAATTAAGTTTTTAGTATTTTCAATACAAAAGTTGAAAATCCTCAAAACCTTAATTTAATTCACACCACATGTGGTGTTAACCATCAATTTTTGTGTTAAAATTGAGGTGTTGTGTTTAGTTTAGAAGTTATGAGGAATTAAAGTATTTTCAATTGAATTCAATTGAAATGTCAAAATGTGCGCGTGTATTACATAAGTGAACTTTGATTTACATATGAGATGTCAATTATTACTGTATTGTACTGTACAATTGAATTGAATTACATGTGTAAATTATAAGTATAATACATGATGAGGAATTAAAGGAAAAATAAATTGGAAAGATTAAATTTGGGGGGGAAAAGGAACTCCAGCTCTAAGGGGGAGCTAGACCCCCAAAATCCTTGCTGACAGGCGTGGGATGTCAAAATTCACGCAAAAGTTCATCACTTTTGGCCTGGAATTGAGTTACAGGGTCTGTGGACTCAATTGATGATGAGGTTTTGATACCAACTGGGGTAGTTTTAGCTGTTGCCAAGAGGGTAAAACTACCCTTAAGATAAAACAATCATAATAAAAACAGTTTTAACTGGTTTCTACGCCTCTGACACACATTCTGACGTGTTTTGAAGGCTCTAGGCCTGGTATTGCTATAGTAATGGCTGATTTAAGGGTCTAAAATGGCTAAAAATGGCTAAAAATGGCTTAAACCAGCCCTTTTTAGTCTAAACCAGGGTTCTATGATGCCATAATTGGCTTTTCTGTTGTCAGACTGTTTTTCACGACTGACAAGAGTAAATTTTACTTTTGGAGTAAGAGAATTGATGGCTATAAAAGAATGTCTTCTTTGCCCCACTTTTCTCTTCATGTTAGAATCTTTTTCCTTTTATTAATTAGTTTAAACACTGTTAAACCAATCAATCAAAGATTCCAACCACCATTTTTAAATCATTTTAATCCTTTTAACCACGTGAAAAAATCATTATAATCATTGTTTGTAACTCTTATAATCATTTTTACCCCTGAACCACCCCAAAAGTGAATTAAAGCATCTTTCATCACTGTAAACTTTGTCACTTTGTTTCCAAATTCACTCTGGTCACTTTTGGGCGTGTTTTTTCTTTAATATTCTTTTTAAAGACTTTGTTCTTTAATTAATTGCTTGCAGTTCTTTGCTCAATTAATTCCAATTGAAATTGCTCTTGAAGAAATTTCTTTTGTAGCCTTAAAATATCTCTTGTAGAGTATTTTTTGGATAAATTTTTATTGTTGGTAAAACAATAAATTTTTATAATATTATTGTTTTATACTAATAAAGTTATAAACAATAAAATTGGCGTGTTTTCTCTTAAAAATAATATTTCATACTATTTTTAACTGAATTTTACCTTATACAAATTTTGAGGACAGGAAAAGTACTTGATTTTTAATCAAAGTTTCATATCCACACCTTACAATCATCATTCCAATTTCTCCTCACAATCTATTTGTCTCTCTCTCTTAGTGTTTATGCTATAACTTGTTGAAGAATCTCTACTGTTGTGATAAGGTATAGTAACCACCACTGTTTAGCTGACGCTCGAAGTTCGCTATTGATCTGAATCACTGTTCGTTTATTTATCATTAATGTTTTAGATTATATATAACTAATTATATATATATATATATGTGTATACAACTACTATTTAGTTAATTAAGGTAAATTACATTTATTCTAAATGACTATGTTTAGTATATTGACCATGTACTTAAATCCAACCAGTCGTATAACATCTAGTTCTTAATTCCAGACATTTTATTATTTATTAATATATACTATTAGATACAAGGTAATAACTATATCTCATTAATTGTTATATGCTATTCAACTTTAGACTTATTATTGTTGTTTTCATTCTAGATTATCGTTACTAGTTTTAACTTGTTGAAATAAGATTAACTTAACTGTCTCCTGACTTAATGGTAGCGAGAGTTAGTGATTCTTAATTCACACAAGAACTAGAATCGAAACGAGTATCAATTTTGTCTGGAAATGACAACACCCCTGCCGCTTACCCAAATGGTCCATCACCCAGAAAATGACGAATCTGCCGACGAAAATCGAATCAAGACCAGAATTATTCAACTGGATAGATCAAACTGGGTACAGTGGAGTTGTCAGATGAAGAACTATCTTAAAGGCTGTGGCTATCAAGAACTACTGCATCCGCCCTCAGATGCTGCTAAAATTACCTCCAAATACAAACGTAAAAACAGTGCAGCTCTAGCCATGTTATGGACATTGGTATGTGATGACCTTCAAGGAGTGTTGCTCGAGAATCAAGACTCATTCTTCGATGCCTGGGAAGCATTAGGCGATGCATGTGGAAGAAACTCAATCATTACCACATGTGAAGCCCTGTTTCGATTGATATCACTACAATACGAACCAGGACAATCACTCAAAAGTCACACCGATTTATTTCTTAGACTCTATGCAGCATACAAATCTATTACTTACAATACTGATTTCAGGATGGATCTGCCACCAAGCATGGCAGCAGCGTTTTTCCTTCATAGCTTGAACAAAGACAAGGAACTCACTGGACTGATTCAAACTCTCTACAACTCAAAACCGTTTGATATCATCACAGTTACAAAACGTGTATCTTTAGAACACACAAGAAGTCAGAATCACAGTGAAGAAGTCCTCTTTAATAAACCATCAACCAGCAAAGAAGATGACAAAAAGGTTCCTAAAGCACATGACAATCAGTCAAGAGGGAAGAGAAGGAATAAAAAGAAGAAAGCAGACCCTAAACCTACTGGTAATGATAGAAACCCGTCACAATCTCAGCAAATGGAACGACTCGAAAAGCTAATACTAGCTAATCATCCCATAACACCAAAAGGAAATCAACCAGCGCATGCTGTGTCAAGCCCTGAAGAAACAATGGATCCACAAGACAATTCTGAATCAGATACGTACTATTTACCTATTGAAGGATTTATCACTGATCACCAAGACAGATCTCAGAAAATCTATCTTGACAGTGGATGTGGACGATCGGTCGTTAATAATCTGTCACTCCTTAAAGACCCAAAGCCTCGAAATATGTCTGTCAAAACTTTTGGAAGTAATGTTCAAATCACCCATCACAGCACCTTGAATTTCTTTGGGTTTGATATTTTTCCAGTATCTTATGCTCCACTGGGACCGGTGAACTTGATATCAGTGTCTCAACTCATCAATCATGGACTAAAACCCATTTACAAGAACGATGTCTTCTTAATCAAACGTGGTAACTCAATTGTTGCTACATTTCAACGAGATGGCAACTTGTACTCCACCCGAAGTCCTATTAATGTTGCATGGTATTCAAGCCCAAGAACCATTAAAGACTGGCACTCACTGTATGGACACCCGAGTGATGAATATTTAAGACACATTCTCAAGCAGAACAACGTCAATCAATTGTTTATCTCAAGCAAAAATTGTGAAGTATGTCGAGTCTCTAAACTTGAATGACACCCTCATAACAGATCTCTTCCAACTACTCCTTCACCGTTTTATAAACTTCACACTGATATTCTTGAAATAAATGTCCCATCCAAAAAGGGATATCGTTATATACTAGCATTAGTAGATGATTTTAGCAGATTCAACAGAATAGTTCTCCTAAAATCCAAAGATCAGGCTATTAGCAAAATAATCTCATTCATTAAGGAAATCAGGAACAAGTTGAATAAGGTTCCTGCTTTTCTCCACTCCAATCGAGGAGGTGAGTTTACCTCCAACTCTTTTCTGCTTACAATGAAGCAAGAAGGAGTATCCATTGAACAAGGAGCTCCCTATTCACCTCAAACCAATGGAGTAGCAGAACAATTTAATAGGTCACTACTTTCCAAGATCAGGTGTCTCCTAAATCAATCAAATATTCCAGTTAACTACTGGGATCAAGCTGCCGAACATGCTTCTTTGCTGTTGAACAACACCCCACATCGTTTCCTGAATATGATCACGCCAGCAAACTGTCTTATAAATCACAACTCATCGATAGAGCCACGTCTAGATTTCTCACAGTTAATCAGTTTCAGAGCTAAAGTGAATGTTAAAAACAAATTTCCTGATTCAAAAATCACCGGTGGAAGTTCTCCACTTCGTGCTTTGACTTTTGAACGATATTCTGACTCGATGAAATTTCTGAACATTGACAATGGAAGAATCAAAATCAGTCGTGACTATGTTCCATCCATCAGCGATGAACCACTAAAAGTTTGTAAACCGACTCAGTCCTTACCGTCAGAAACCGTTCAACTTACCCTTCCTAAGCCTATCTCGAGCAATGTCACATCATCAATGGACCAAGTAGAGGTATTGGATAGTACATCTGTTAATGCACCTCATCCAGTAGACAATGAAGTCCAACTAAAAGCTTTAGATCCAAAGAAGACCTGGAAGTATGTTCCATACTACGAAAAGGCTTTTAAGGATGTATCCAGCTCCATAACTACAGAAAACATAATAGAAGGATCAAGAAGGAAGAAGAACGACAAAATGTTCTTAACGGATGTGACCCCTTACTCTCAAGCAGTCAATGACCCTCTAGAGCAACAGGAATGGTTCAGTTCAATGCAGAAGGAATTTGATTCTCTCATGAAACACAACACTGGTGAGCTTGTTCCATACCCTAGAAATTCTAAGGTCATAGGAGGGATGTGGAGATTAACCAAGAAGAAAAATGAATATGGCGAAGTATATCGTCATAAGGTGCATTGGGTGGGTCTAGGAAATCATCAAGAACACCTAATTCATTATTTTGACACCTGGTCATCCGTAGGACAAAATGAAACATTCAAGATATTAATCTCTCTACTTGTTAACAAAAACATGAAGGCGTACCAATTCGACATAGAAACAGCTTTTCTACACGGTGAAATGGATGCCGATGTGTATGTTATTCAGGTTAAAGGTTTTGAAGTTCAAGGAAAGGAGAACTGGGTGTGGAGACTGAATAAATCACTGTATGGAACCAAGCAAGCCCCAAGGATGTGGAAGGAAAAGCTAACAAAGGTTCTCAACTCACTTGAAATGTTTAGCGCCATATCGGATGAAGCACTTTTCGTCAATAAAGCAAAGACCATGTTTCTCCACATACATGTTGACAATGGATTCTTAGTAGGAGAGAATGAAGCCGAAATAATTGCATTCATATCAAAACTCAGTAAGATATTCAAACTGAAAGTCAAGAAAAAACCCACGCAGCATCTAGGTTATTGACTTATATGGCATGGAAATGGATCAGTGTCTCTAACCCAACATGATTTCTGTCTCAAAATTCTTGCAACATTCGACATGAATGATAGTCGAGGTGTAAAAACACCTTGTAATGGTAATCTTTCTGACATGATAGAAGAAGAAGCTCCCAAATTTGACAAGCACTCATTCCAACAAGCTATTGGTTTTTTAAATTATCTGGCTCAACACACTCGTCCCAACATCCTGTTCACCATAAATCAATTAGCCCGCTGTTCAACAAATCCTACGATAATTGAGTGGAAGGCGGTAAAGCATTTACTCAGGTATATCAAACATACCAGCACGCTAGGTATTATGTATACAAGGTGTGAAGAAACTGTATCTACCCTTCAAGGATGGGCAGACGCAGATTATGCAAATTCCAAGAAAGATCAAAAATCAATATGAGGTAACATTGTTACAGTGTTTGGAAATCCAGTAAGCTGGATGAGTAAGAAGCAATCAATTGTAGCTCAATCAACTACAGAAGCTGAATTTGTGTCAATGAACGTATGCTCAAAGCAAATGAGATAGATCGCAAATTTATTAGCTATGGATATTGGTGTCAAGATGAATCAGCCCATTCTTCACAATGACAACTCAGGAGCAGTTACAATCTCCAAACAAGCAAATCTCAACCCAAACACAAAGCACATAGAAGTACGATATCAATACCTCAGATATCTTGTAACTAAGAAACTGCTGATTATAACACAAGTAAGTACGAATGAAATGATAGCGGATATTCTAACAAAGCCAACCACAATCAACAAACTTAAGGAATTCAAGACCTCAATTCATCTCACAGAGCAAGAAGGAGTGTTGAAATAATTGCGTCATCAATGACGTAATCATCGCCAAGAGTATTACGTCAGCTGCTCAAGATCGAGGGACCGCTCACTCAAGCCTGTACTATTTAAACCTCATCTTTCTTCTCAGTTCCTGCACCTCTCAATCATCAAGAACAATTTCTTTTATTCAAATTGTCCATCGTTGTTCCAATTTCTCCTCACAATCTATTTGTCTCTCTCTCTTAGTGTTTATGCTATAACTTGTTGAAGAATCTCTACTGTTGTGATAAGGTATAGTAACCACCACTGTTTAGCTGACGCTCGAAGTTCGCTATTGATCTGAATCACTGTTCATTTATTTATCATTAACGTTTTAGATTATATATAACTAATTATATATATATATATATATGTGTATACAACTACTATTTAGTTAATTAAGGTAAATTACATTTATTCTAAATGACTATGTTTAGTATATTGACCATGTACTTAAATCCAACCAGTCGTATAACATCTAGTTCTTAATTCCAGACATTTTATTATTTATTAATATATACTATTAGATACAAGGTAATAACTATATCTCATTAATTGTTATATGCTATTCAACTTTAGACTTATTATTGTTGTTTTCATTCTAGATTATCGTTACTAGTTTTAACTTGTTGAAATAAGATTAACTTAACTGTCTCCCGACTTAATTAAAGACATATAAAGAAATTGTCTTTTTTAAAGCAGCTCTGGGCGCATAGCCTGCCAATTTATATGGTTAATATTCTAGAAAAATACTGATATGAGCAGATGAGGAGAGAATCCAATAATAACTAAAAATATCTAATTTGTCGTTACTAAAATTGATGAAGATTGATGATCCACACAAAAATTAGACAACTATAAGAATACAACCAAAATCTCCAGCCAAGATTCAGCTAGTTCTCTTGAGATATCATCTCGCAAAAACGAGCAAGGAAGGTGAGTCTACTTTGGTCAATTATTTTCAAAATTAGTCTAACAAATCAAATATCCCATAAGAGATAAGTACAGTGTACGGCTCTCGTATTGAAGATAGAAAAAGTATCAGATTTTGTCGAAACGAGACTCTAACAATTGATTCGCCGAAACCAGTGACAAAGGCCATTATTCTTTAGTTAATTATATTCACAGGCAAATGTTCAACCATTTAGAGAGACCTTTATCGTAGACTAAAATACTGTATCAGACTTCAATACATAAATTTCCTTCTAATACCGCTCAAGGAATGGCAGTTTTGAGATGAAGTCGTCTACTCTGAGGGCCTGTTATTATATTATGGTTGAAGATAAGAGAAACCTCAAGAATTAGAAGAGAAAAAGGCTTCTTTTGCAAATGTCCTACTTTCTCAACTTCGGCTGGACCATTTCGGAAGAGGTCGCACTCAAGTCATCCATCTTCCTATTGTCAATTTCTGTTGTTCTCAGCGGTTTTGCTAAAAAATTTACGTCCATGTATTTATGGTTGTCTGACGAGTTTCGGGGAGATATGGTTTTTTTTCTGAATTTCTTTAGCAAGAAGCTTCGCAGAAATGGTTTGACTATGACACAGGCTAAATTTTTCAAGAGTTCTGAAGAGCCCTCTCAATGTAATCAGTACCACGAGCCATAATGATCAGTGATGGACTATTAATACACAAACTAAAACAAGAATTTAAAATTAAATTAGTATGCTTAAGTTTGCACCATGTCTTGATTGCATGCATTCGAAATATATTCGGACCACTTACCTGGCCATACTTGTGTTTCTGATATTGCGCATTTGTAATCTTCAGTGGTATCCTTCCAGCTAGAACCTTTCGTTGTATTGACGCGGTAATACCCCGCTTGAACCACTGTATAATATCATTGGAAATTTGAAATCATTGAAAATAAATAAGCACAACATCACCTGAACGAATGCAGCCACTTACCAACTTCGTTCGCCAATCTACGAGTATATTGAGTGGGATGGAGAGCAGGAATGGTTTTTCCATTTGACACAAGTGAGAGAGGTGTGCAGTCTTTAAAGTAAAAGCTTGAGATGTCTTTCTCAAATGCCCCGATTAGTTTCCAACAGAAAAACCTCTTAAGCTTTCAAAATTAATCCAAATTGTAAAGGACTTACCTTTTGACGATTTATCGTTAAGGTGACAATTACGGGTCTCAAATGTCATTTGGAAGCGGTTCGGCCCTTTGCAGACTGTGAGTCTCAAAATAATCAATCCATCGCGTCTCCAGAAGTCCAATGGATGAAGCGAAAACTTCAGGTGAAAAGCTATGATGTGGACGTACCCACCTCAGTTTTGGATGGGTTCATGCTAAACTCTTGGTCACAACGCTTAGTTTGTTGCATGGTATTGTGTTGGGTTAATCCAAAATTAAAGGCAATGAAAAGTATCAAAAGTTGAATTTTGAAATATTTAAAAGGCATTTTCGCTGAGATTGGAAGTTTTTTGGTTGAGATAATCAGACTTGTTCACCTAATTTAAATTCCGAGGGTGGAGCTTATTCAAGACTGGTGCTTATCTTGTCAGTTCATGATTTCTTAAATCTTTTGGGCTCTACTATAAGCCATGTTATCCTAATTCACTATATGACATACAAGGCTTTCTAAAATCATGCCTGAATGGTGGAGGGCGTCAGACGCCACAGGCACAATCTTTGGCGGTGGCACATGCACACCTTTAACCCAACTCACCACTAATTAGGCCCTCTTGCGTTCTGGCGTACTGTACAGCAGGGCTGGCTCCCGGGTACTTTTTCAGTATTCGGTCTACCCATTAAAAGGTCCTGACCAGTTGTTACATACTCACTTATTTCCTTAGTCGTCCAGGAATGAATAAGTCCTGGACGACACTCGCAGACTTATAGTATCAGTCTTATTTGAGGCATGTAGCGAAAGTACTCTTTAAAAAAATGTATTGCAATGGGCCAAAGCCATCAAAGCCAGCCATAGGGGATATTTTCATAGCATAACACGAGCAATAACATAATACAATAAAAATGTCTCAGAATGGCTTATCATCGTTAAGCCATTCCTTCAAACATGTCAAGTGAGCAATTGTATGAGAACCCAATGATGCTCGCACAGGAGACTTTAATTTCCCACTATGGGAGAAAACTCGCTCCACACTAGCAGAAGATGCCGGAATACTCAAGTAACAAAAAGCAATTTTGCCTAAGGTGGGGAAATTCCCGGTGATAATCTGCCGCTGCAAGGTCAAGTGTGAGATTGAGATAAATAGCCATTATGATGTATAAAAAACACACCTTCCAGTATTCCAAAATGTGCTCACCCTTGCCTACTGGGTGCAAGTTTTGCAAGTAAATGAGTACCTCATCTTCTTTGGAATGAGAGAAATCCAGGGTTGATTCCATCGGTGCTTGATCGAGGTGGTGGAGGATATCTAACTTATCTGGCTCACTCTGGTAGTCAGGGGAACTGTTGCGATCCAAGGTCGCATCCTTCTTGGCTTTCTCTGCTTTCAATCCAGAGCACTCTCGACAAAGGAACTCAATTATCATGCGTGATCGTTCAGCTGGCACCCCCAAACACTTGAATATTTCCTTGCGATATTTTGGATTTAAAAGCGTAGCTGTCAAAGTGTCATTGTTCTGCATTTCGTAATTGTAGTATTTCTTCAATTTTGAGCTGGCAGCCACACATGCATTGTGCCACATTGGGGGGCTGACTTGTGCATAGTGGCTTAATCGCTTGAGTATGACATGGTAATAAGGCAATACCAGATGCTTTGTTGGTGCCTTTGATTGAAAAACGTTGCAAGACTGTTCAATTAGGGACAGAATTGGATGCATAAATTCGATCGCACTCCATATTTCATTGGACAATTCGTATCTTGATCCCTCTGGGGTGGATGTATATAGTTGAATCGATAATCTTAATGACTCTGCACGCTTCATTTGGAGGAGAAAGTAGTTCCACCTGGTCATTGGTATGTTGATGGGCAGAAGTTTTGGATCCCTTGTCTTATCGCGAGCTTGAATGAATGCCTGGCGTTGCTTTGGGGATCCTTGTATATGTGAACACAAATCCCGTAGAGCCCTAACAATTGACTTGTTGGCTTTGTCAGAAGCCCAAACGACATGGAAACTCATCAGTCACTCAAAGAATCAGACACAGAATGCTTAACGAGCTTACCTGAGGATAAAGGCTCTGGCTCATAGGTCTCATGGTGAGCACCAGGATTGTTGGGTTCATTGCCATTGATGAGCTGAAGATCACCCGAATTATCCTGGGTTTCAAGGTTCCTTTGATTCAATGGTCGCACCCGCCTTTTAGGCAGCCTAATGCCAGCGTTTTTCTGTAGTTTTTCAATGGTGTCATTCAAGTCGCTCATTGTTGGAGATTCTTCATTGTCACTATCCTCAATAGGGGCACGATGAACCGCCAAATAATCGTCGAAAAAGAAGTAGTCCTCATCGGTTAATTGACCCATTTGAGCCAGGAAATCTTTAGCGACCAGATTCAGCACATGGTATGCACAACGATGAAATCGTTCATCCTTGGGCCATGTAAGGCTGATCCCGTTGAATTTGCGTTCGAGGCAGCCCATCATAGTTGTATTATTTGCCGCATTGTCGCCAGTGATGCTGTATAATCTTCTGAGCATGCCGCGCTCACTTAATGATTCCCAAAATTTCCATGCCAGCTGCACCCCACTGTGGGAGCCTCCCATGGTCTGTGAGGGGGTAAATGCACAGTCAGCCTTGTGCTTGTAAAATCAGAGGGCACCGTTTGGGAGCTTACATCAAAGCAAAGGAGTTTCTTGTGAAACATATAGGTTGAAGGATTGATCCATTGGATCACTGTTGCCATGTATGACTCACTTTGATCTTTTGTTGTCCAGCAATCTATAGCTGCGCTGATCGTTGTTTCTGGTGGTAAGCTCCATACCTCATCAATGATCGCCTGTTTGCTTTCATAGTACAACTGGCTGGCCAAGGAAGCAATCTGATGTCTTTTAGGCCAAGGAAATCCTGGACAAATTCGTTGGAAGATTGATTGCATTCGATCGGTTTCGAAAATTGAGAAGGAGACCTGAATGGCTACCAGAGCCTTCACCAAATCCTTCATCAAAGTATCACTCTCCTCAGCTGCCATTTTAGCGCCCAGGTTTGGATCGATTGAACCTGGGCATTTCGTTTCCCATGCTGAGAAGCGACCAACACAGCGAGTGCGATGCTTGTTCAAGTTTGATGTATTCTTTCCCAGGATTCCAATCTTGTTTCTATGAATGATACTGAGATAGCTTAGTGCACGAATTGGAAAAAAAAAGCATTGCTCACCTGCAGTGCCGACACTTGTACTTATATCGAAGTGCCTGCTTCTCTTCATCCCACTCGCCTCCTGGTATCATGTCCTAATGAATTGATGAGGTTTAGGTTAGTTGAATGATTCTTCAAATGATCATTCTGATAGAATAAAGGACTTACCTCGTAATAATCATATACGCTAGAGTGAATGCATCGGCGCTTTTGGTGGCTTCAGGAGGGTTGAGGAGGATATTTCTCATAATCTCCATGGAAATTCCCAGTGCAATCCTCTTCATCATCTATGTAATCACTTGAATCGTCCTCAGGTGGCATGATTGAACTTGATAGGTAATCGTCGCTATCAGGCCAAATGCCAGAATCCACAACGAGTGAGAAGCCAAAATTAATGTAAGTGGCCTCAAAAAGGGCTTCAAGGCTGGAAATTGCCTCCATTGAGCAGCAAAGGTGGGTGCTTTATAGGTGAGTTATCAAAGATAACGCGGATTCGGATTGGTCGCGTTTTGAGCTCAACAAACGTTTGCGATTGGTCAGATCTGGTGAGGGAGTGAGGTTCGTTTTGTGGTATCTGAATTGGTCTTGAACTCTAAATGGTGAATCAAGCTAACGTAAGATAATCAAGTAAAAGGCAAGGGACAGAATATAAAGGAAAACAAGGTCATTGACAAGAGTCACGATTATCAGAGATAAATGAGTAGTGGGAGGAGTTAGGCGTGTGCAGAAAATGTTGCTGTCAGATTGGGTGGGTGGTGCTGGAACCAGATTCCAATCCGGAGCGGTTTTAAATGGGTTACAACTTGAGGGGTATTGACACTCTAAGTCAGATCTTCGGTCCGGGTACTTACTGGGGGAGTTGGGGCACCGGTAAGGTGTAATTCGGCACCGAGCGAAACAGGTACCATCTCGGTTGTTAGGGACTGAAAGTACTTACCGGTATGCCAGCCCTGCTGTACAGTATATCAATTGAATGGCATGGTATAGCAGATAGCAGTTGGCAGTGTTGGCATGACAGCACAATACACCTCACGACAACCAAAACCACAAGTGAGCCCTCACTCCCGGAACATATAAGGGCTCACAGTTATTGAGTAATAGAGATATAGAGGATATACCCTCTAAAGGAAGGCTTGCTTTTCTGTGGCGTGTTTTTTTCGGATGCAATACCATGACTACTGCAAGCCAAGCAGTGGCATCCAGCACAATAATATCTGATTGTGTTGTTACTAAAGAGGGTTCTCGCAACTTCGATGTGTTTAAGTATATTTAAATAATTAATAATTTTAATTTTAATTTTTTACTAATATCAAAAAATGAATATCATCGGTACAACTAATCTATTAATGATAAATATTGCTTTAAAGATATATGATTATAATCTCCCCTATGAAGAGATTAGCGTACCTGTAGAGATAAAAAATATATATATAATATATTTATAAATTAGTAAAAATTAAAATTAAAAATATTTAGAGAGATCATCTCCCCTGAGGAGAGATCCTTTCACATAGAATTATTGTTTATATAATATAATAATGTGTTATGAATATTCATTTTGTATTATCATTAAGTTAGGTTTCAATACTATGTGTGCGTAATACAACAGATTGCCATCCATCGCAGGCTCACCTCGCCTTCCTCATTGCAATACTCCTATCCCCAGTACACTCATGCTCGCCATCACCTTGCCTGTGCCCAGGACTCCAAGATTCATTTTCATGTATTTCGGAACTCCTGTACTTCGTAAACCTATCACTCGCAAATGGCCAAGGGGGTGTTGATGATGATTCTTTCCACAAAGAAGAGATGGCTTTCAGAGATTGGCGCTTCTTGGTTTACCCACCTTTTTGAAAGGTCTATTGAGAGACAATTATTGACATGCAGAAGAACAACTATTTGGACAATGGGAGCCAGCCTAAAGGTCATTTGAAGAGGCAGAAATTGTGGTTTCTAAGAAATTTGGAAGCAAATCCCACGATGTTCTGAGGGCTGTTTCCAAGAGCTGATTGCTTCTCAGAATTACTGATTTTGGTTAGAAATTCTGTTGGAATCCTGTGATCATATTGACCTGGACATCTTCGATTGGGCTTAGACGTAGATTTATACTTGAATTTATGATATTTTTGGCAGTTCTTCAAGATTCTCAGCCATAAAATATTAAATATTTTGAATTTAAAACTCAATTCAACCTTCTACATGTTTTTTTGGAGATGAAGTTGTTGATTCGGAATAGTTCTCCCATCGCTAAGAGAAGTAGGACCCGCATTAAGATCACAAATAGATGAAAAGATCTATTAATGTGGGAATAACAGCGCATAGCTTTTCGAAAATTCGTCGAATTTCAAGGGTCATCAAATATTCAATCTCGAATTTCCCGAATGACTGAATATTCAGAATCAAATTTGAGCTACCTTTGAATATTTGAAATTGAATTTTCGAATTTTCAAATATTCAAAACCAAATTTTGAATTCTGTCTTTGAGGATAATTAAAAATAGATGACATGAACACTTTCATTTATATATAATTAAAGTAAATTGTTTCTTATTTATTTATTCTAAACCATTTTGGGCCTTTGGTAAAAACCCATTAGCCATTAAGTATTTTTGCCATAAGTTATTAAATACACATAAAAGATACTATGGGCCCCTTTTTGATGAAATAAATGGAATTCTTATTTCAGAAATGGTGCTGTGAATTCAATGTATGTTATTATTAATTCCCTTCATTCCATTAATTTTATTTATGCATTTTTGATTCCATTAGCTTCATTTATATCATTGATGATACCATTCATGTTACTTATGGAATTGTTGATGCCATTCATGTTATTTATGGAATTTTTTATGTCATCATAAATTCAAATCAAAATGAAAGAAATAATCAAATCCTAAATAGAAATACAATAAATAATAGAATTTAAATAAAATAAAAGAAAAAATATTGAAAAATATAATCAAATGAACTTACAACAAAAATATATGCAAAAGAAAAAAAAAATTAAATATAAATGAGATAGATATATCATAAATTTTCAAAATAATATAAAATTAAAATTAAATTCAATATTATACAACCAAAAAAATTACTTAAATATCAAGTACTAAAGCCATTAATTCAAGATATACTCAAAACAACTTATGATTCAAACAACAGAAATCCAATCAATACTCAATTATAAGAAGAAATATTTTCATAATGAAATAATTAATTGTTGTATTATTTCAATTATGTTTATTATGGTTTTTGATTTTTGATTTTTTATTTATTTATTTATTATTATTGAAGGATATATAGTTTATTCATATTTCTATGATGACTTATTCATTGCACTTATCGATTCCAAATGATTAAAGAGTTTGAATATAGCCTATTGATGAAGCACTATTATAATTGAATAATTTAATAATGATTCATTATTAGTTTATTGATTATAGTTGATTTATTTAGTGGTTATTTATTATTTAAGTATTTAATTATTATTTCCTCCCTTTTTTTTGGTTTTTTATTTTTTATTATTTATGGGTTAATTTGTTATCTCATTTCATTATTTATTTATATTTGGATTGGCTGTTTTTTGTTTTATAGTAATGTTTTTTGGTTTATTCCTTTATGAATTATGTGTTTTTCATTTGGATTTATTATATATTCTTTTTTGGATTAAATATTCTTTATTCCATTTAATTATTGATTTATATTTCTATAATTACTGCTTTATTGAAGCTAAGACATATAAGTAAATCATGAATTTGCATATAGCCAATTTCATTTATTTAGTTACTTATTATTTATGCACTTATCATTTTACTTCATTCAAAATCATTTAAATTACAAAAAAAATTAAGATGTGTTAAAATTAGTTAATCAAAATTTGTTGAAGTTAATGAAAAATGGGTATTCATTAAGAATTTTCAAAAAATCAATCAATCCTAATTATAATTATGTTTAATAGAAATGCATACAGTTCCAAAAAATAAAAAATAAGAAATTCAACATTAATTTGAATTTAATTAAGTCAACACTGATGAAAAGTAATTTTAACTAATTAGAACTATTTACACTTAATGACAATGTGGTTTTTAGCTTTTATCATTTCTTTATTACTTACTTGTGTTTTTTTATTACTTGTTTATTTTCAATCTTTATTGGTTAATTTGCTGTTTTTTGTTTTCCATATCTATTAATTATTTATAATATATGAGCTATTTGTATTTCAAACTCTTTGTTATTAGTCATTAATTTATTATATCTTCATTCTTAATGTATTATTTATCTTTTTTTTAATTAATTATCTTATTAAGTTGTCATATATTATATATTTATATAATTTCCAATGTTTATTCGTTGTTTATTATGAGTTTTTATTTTTGATTGAGTATTAATTATCAATCTAAGATTTGTTTATTGAATTTGTCTATTAGCCAAGCTCTCATTATTCGTGGTTTCTTTCTTTATTAATGTCTTATAATAAATAAATCAAAATATCTTTTTTATTTGTTTATTTATTAATTAATCAATTTGTAGTGGTGATTTACAAAAATTGGGCAGCGATTCCCCCAAAGCTAACATTCACCAAGAAATACAGAAACTAGTCACAGTGTGGGCCCCCACCATGACTTGACAAAGATAAAAAGTAAGAAGTTTATTAAAAACAAAGAGAAAATGTCTTTGTTTAAGATGTTGACTTCATCTAATGTTATAGTGGTGTTTCACTCTTTATTGTGGCAGGCACTTTCAAAAGAGGCACCGGCCCTATTGGCCGGGACAGCTCCTCTTTTGTGGATCCATTGACCCAAGCCCCCAATTTATCAGTCGCCACACGGTGTTACAGCCTCAAGCCATCTCTATGCATGTGCACCCACATAGAGAGGCGAAGCCTTAAGCAACACCCTGCTTTGACCAAGTCCACTGAAGGCTTCCAGCATATGTTTTTCAGCAGGAAATTATTCTAAAAACAAAAAGGAACATTGTTAACTTAAGCTAAAAAACAGTTTTATGTAGATACAAATGATTTTCCCACTGTTGATTAAGCAAATCGATCTGCAAAAATAAGCAGCAAACAATTTGATCCCATTGGCATAAAGAGTTATCTTGATAACCTGAATTCATACTAACCTCAAAATCAGCATTGGCTACACCAACGCCGTCAGGCATTAACAGTCCACTGTCTTTCTGAAATTTCGTCAGCTCAGGCATCTTGGGTATCTTGATCGACCAAAAGCCTTTGAAGGCTAGGGCTAGAATTTCCAGTTAGCTTATTTGAAACATATAAGAAGCTTCATGCTTTGAGTAAAACTGGATATAAGACACAAAGGCTTTAACAGACTAGAAGATACGTCCACAAAGTTCAATAAGGGACAAATTTGTTAGTATTGAGGGCATTTTTTTTCAAAGCAAGAAGTATTGAGCTTAAGAACTGACACAATGATTTAATTCTTGATCCTTCTTGACAATATCTTTGACCTTGTCATTAAATTTATTGGAATCAAAATCTTTAGTGATGTTCGCACCATCTCTGCTAATAGTGTCATCTTGAGCGACCAAATAAAGATGAGGCTTTAGATTAATTGCCTTAATTCAGAGGTAATCTGAAGAAATATTCTGTGAACCATGATTGATGAGGGCTGAATGTCATCAATTAACTTAGGGTGGAAATAAAATAAAAATCTCAAACCAACCGAAATATTCTAATTCCCGGTTTGCTTGTAAAAACACAATTGCCCTTGTGGAATCTTCCATTAAACTTTTTGAATTGAGATATACTGATTGATAAGACCGGTGGGAGTTGATCCATCTCTTGCAGTGGTCTCCTGGGAAGTTTGAACTTTGACAACCACTTTGACAGGACTCCTTGGTCCGACTCAAATCAATTCAGTGAAGCTATTGTCTAGAAGCGTTGCTGAGAAGAGTGCAGTTCTGCACTGCTTTGGAATATTATTGAAACTGGTTCATAAGACTGGTGCAAAACCTAAATCAAGTAAACTGTTGCAAAGTCTTGTTAGCTACAATCAAAAGCGTGATAGATACAGGAACCATACCAGTCTGCTTCATTGAGTACTAAGTTTTTACTTTGAAATACTACTATGACCAAACAGAAATTCTTCAATCCTACCAAGTGTTCCAACAAGAATGTTGGCACCATGCTTTTTGAATTCAGCCAAGTCCTGGTGCGCACCAGTATCACCAATTAGTAAAATTTCCTTAAGAAATGGGGCATTTGAGATTGGAGATGTTGATGGGTTCTGATCATTTGGTCCCGAATCATCAAGGGGAGGACAAGAAGAAATAAACCAACTAAAAATGTGATAAATTGGAATGGCCAGCTCCCTGGTCATTTAAAACATAATTTTTGATGATTTAGTTTTGAGACATTAAGAAATAGAGTAAATGAAGCCTGACCTTGTGGGACTGATGACGATTGCAGCGACACTACAGCAATCTTGATTTTCAAGGATAGGGATGACAACGGCCAACATTTTACCGGAACCAGTGACTGCCTAACAAATTCATAAGATTTTTTACTAGAGAAAGTTAGGATAAGAATTGAATATTACATTTTTGCTAAAGAGCAAAAAATGAGGTTGGATTCTGACTAACTTCGACCACAATATCTTTATTTTTCAAAAACAAAGGGATTTAATGAGTTTGAACTGGAGTCATTTGAGTTAATCCCGAAGATTGGATAGTTTCATTGCTGTTAAAGTGTGAAGTCAGTAAAAGAAGTTTTGTATTTTAAAGAAACAAAAAGACAGTGACTCACATCCAAGGCGTCAATGGTGGTTCCAAATTGCTAAAAATCTTAATCGATGAATTCAGATGAAACAATTATTATTATTATCAGAAAAAAAATTGATTTAACTGGAGAGATTTTAAACCTAATCAGTTAGGTTTACAGCGCCCAGGGTTGTGCTTTGCTGAACGTAATCTACCCAAAAGTAAATAGTGAAGGATTTAATATTATTAATACTGTTTGTACTATTTGTAATATCAAATTAATCAATAACATATAATTACTGAAAATTATATAAATATAAGAAAACTGCATAAAATATAAAATATAGTTAAAAATAATAAATGAACAATAAATATGAATATGTGAAAAATCATTGAGATAATCTTTGACAAATAAATTGTATATCAAAAATGAAAAATTCATAATTAAAAAAACTAAACAACAAGAATCTAAAGAAAATAGGTTAATAAATAGTGAAAATTAAAATTGAATAATGAATAAGAAGGCGTGCAAGATGAAGAAAAAATTTCGAATTAAATAAATAATAAATTGAAATAGATAAATAAATAAATAATAAATAAATGGTAAAAATACAATAAATAATATAAATAATATAAATAATATAAATAATATAAATAATATAAATAATATAAATAATATAAATAATATAGATAATATAGCTAATATAAATGATAGAAATAATATAAATAATATGAATAATAAACAAGATATGAAATATAATTGATAAAAATGAATAATAAATAAAATACAATTAGTGAAAAGAAATGATAAATAAAATATAATTAATTGAAATAAAGTAAATATAAAATATAATTATTAATCATAAATGAGAAAAATAAATCAAATATGACTCACAAGAATAAATGATAATCAAATTATAGATTATAATTGATAAGAATAAATATGTAATAAAAGAAAAGATATAATTTATAAATATGAAGAATAAATAAAATATCAAATATAATTAATGAAAATACAAAATATTGATTAATGAAACATTAGAGTTTATTGATAAAAATAACTAATAACTAAAATATAAAATATAATCAATAATAATGAATACTAAAGTAAATAAGATATAAATATTAATAATAAATAATATATGAAATATAAAATATAAAATATAAAACATAAAATATAAACATAAATAAGCAATGAAATATAAAATATAATTAATAAAAATGAATAATATAAGCTTTGAATAATTAGAATAAATAATTAAGAAAATATACTTGATAAAGATTGATGATAAATGAAATATAATATTTTATTAATAAAAGTAACTAATAACTAAATTATAAAATATAATAAGTAATTTTAAATACTAAACTAAATAATATATAAATGATAAGAATAAATAATGAATAGAATATAATATATAAAATATATAATGGATGATGAAAGTTAAAAATCTCATATATAATAAATAAGCCATTATAAATATAAAATAAAAGGAGGTTCATAATAAGTCATGGAATTTGAAATTATAAATAAACAAAAAAAAATTAAGTCCAATAAATAACACACAATAATTAATGAAAATTGAAAATTCAAAGCAAGGCATGAAAGATACATAATTAATAATGATAGCGAAGAATCAATACTAATCAATGAATAGTAAATAATAAGAGTCAGTATTTGATAGATTGATGTATACACCATAAAACATTACAAAGCATAATTATAAATACTCACTTAAAACATGAAAAATGAATCCTAATTTTAATTAATTTGAATTAATTTTAATTAATTTCAATTAATTTGAATTAATTTTAATTAATTTTAATTAATTTTAATTAATTTTAATTAATTTTAATTAATTTTAATTAATTTTAATTAATTTTAATTAATTTTAATTAATTTTAATTAATTTTAATTAATTTTAATTAATTTTAATTAATTTTAATTAATTTTAATTAATTTTAATTAATTTTAATTAATTTTAATTAATTTTAATTAATTTTAATTAATTTTAATTAATTTTAATTAATTTTAATTAATTTTAATTAATTTTAATTAATTTTAATTAATTTTAATTAATTTTAATTAATTTTAATTAATTTTAATTAATTTTAATTAATTTTAATTAATTTTAATTAATTTTAATTAATTTTAATTAATTTTAATTAATTTTAATTAATTTTAATTAATTTTAATTAATTTTAATTAATTTTAATTAATTTTAATTAATTTTAATTAATTTTAATTAATTTTAATTAATTTTAATTAATTTTAATTAATTTTAATTAATTTTAATTAATTTTAATTAATTTTAATTAATTTTAATTAATTTTAATTAATTTTAATTAATTTTAATTAATTTTAATTAATTTTAATTAATTTTAATTAATTTTAATTAATTTTAATTAATTTTAATTAATTTTAATTAATTTTAATTAATTTTAATTAATTTTAATTAATTTTAATTAATTTTAATTAATTTTAATTAATTTTAATTAATTTTAATTAATTTTAATTAATTTTAATTAATTTTAATTAATTTTAATTAATTTTAATTAATTTTAATTAATTTTAATTAATTTTAATTAATTTTAATTAATTTTAATTAATTTTAATTAATTTTAATTAATTTTAATTAATTTTAATTAATTTTAATTAATTTTAATTAATTTTAATTAATTTTAATTAATTTTAATTAATTTTAATTAATTTTAATTAATTTTAATTAATTTTAATTAATTTTAATTAATTTTAATTAATTTTAATTAATTTTAATTAATTTTAATTAATTTTAATTAATTTTAATTAATTTTAATTAATTTTAATTAATTTTAATTAATTTTAATTAATTTTAATTAATTTTAATTAATTTTAATTAATTTTAATTAATTTTAATTAATTTTAATTAATTTTAATTAATTTTAATTAATTTTAATTAATTTTAATTAATTTTAATTAATTTTAATTAATTTTAATTAATTTTAATTAATTTTAATTAATTTTAATTAATTTTAATTAATTTTAATTAATTTTAATTAATTTTAATTAATTTTAATTAATTTTAATTAATTTTAATTAATTTTAATTAATTTTAATTAATTTTAATTAATTTTAATTAATTTTAATTAATTTTAATTAATTTTAATTAATTTTAATTAATTTTAATTAATTTTAATTAATTTTAATTAATTTTAATTAATTTTAATTAATTTTAATTAATTTTAATTAATTTTAATTAATTTTAATTAATTTTAATTAATTTTAATTAATTTTAATTAATTTTAATTAATTTTAATTAATTTTAATTAATTTTAATTAATTTTAATTAATTTTAATTAATTTTAATTAATTTTAATTAATTTTAATTAATTTTAATTAATTTTAATTAATTTTAATTAATTTTAATTAATTTTAATTAATTTTAATTAATTTTAATTAATTTTAATTAATTTTAATTAATTTTAATTAATTTTAATTAATTTTAATTAATTTTAATTCATTTTAATTAATTTTAATTCATTTTAATTAATTTTAATTAATTTTAATTAATTTTAATTAATTTTAATTAATTTTAATTAATTTTAATTAATTTTAATTAATTTTAATTAATTTTAATTCATTTTAATTAATTTTAATTAATTTTAATTAATTTTAATTAATTTTAATTAATTTTTGGCAGTTTTATTTAAGTTTCACCAATTTCAGTCATGCTTATCCATTTCATTAATTTCATTTAGCTTACAATAATTGCTGTCAATTCCTATTTATAAAAATTCTTTGAAATTATTGTAATTCATTTTAAATTTCAAACAATTCTAATTAATTTTTCCTAGTTTAAAATAATGCTCATCAATTTTCTTAGTTTCACTTAGCTTGAAATAATGGTTATTAATTTTCATTGATTTCAATTAATTCCAATAAGCGATAAATACTCATAATTAATCTGGGTTATTTGTAAACCCATGTAAGTAAGCTGGCAAAAACATGTATGACCTTCTGTAAATTTTCCATAATTTGGTAAAATTATGTAATTATATAGGAAAAGAATTAGGCATGTTTTCTAATTCAAGTTTAGCTAAAAAATACATGGGTTGGTAAAAGCCCAATTCATGGCATAGATGGAATTATTTATGCCAGCAATAGAATAAGTGCCATTTTTGATGCCATAAATATATTCTTAATACCATTTATGGCATGGTTATGCTGTGGTTGATGCCATAAATAGCATTTTTCAGTTATTTTAATTAAGGAATTATATTCATAAATCATTTTTTCAACCAAAATTCAAGATTTTCATTTTGAATTTCTACTTGGAGGTTGAAAAATTCGAATGGCTCATTTTTTAATAATTTTCTATTCGAATTTCTGGGTTTTCATTTTGTGGTTCAGAAATTCGAATTCGAAGAAGAATATTTCGAATAATGAAAATTGAATTTTTCAAATAGCTATGCCTTGGGGAATAATCAAATAATCTCCTTGGAATTAAGACACCCCTTCCCAATGTAATAAATTACTCCACTTCACCTGATTTCTGTTTAAAACAGTCAAAAGATAAAAATAACTCTTTATTTCCTTTCCTCAAACTCTCAGCATCAAGAAAAACTACTTACATTCAAACATTGCATAAGATAAAAGTGATTTGTCTTTAATACTGCTGCACTAAGCTAAACCCCTGTACTAACCAAAAGAAAACACCTTGATATTGTGACTATACTAGAAGTCACCAATCCTTTTAAGAAGCATTTGTTGAAATAAAAGAAAAAAATGATAATGTAAAATCTGTCTATGGTATTGTTGATAATATTACTATTAATAAACAGTACTATGACTGTTCTTATGAGATATAATAATGAAAATTATTATAATCACAATTCAAATAATCAATTGATTAATTATTTCTTTTACTTGTTATAAACTACTAGTGCATATAACAGTAAGCAGTAATTTTCTACCATAATCAATTACAAGAAGTATTGAAAGGATACAAATTCTTTATTAAAATAATTTTATCTTTGACAAGAATAATTAAAAATATAGTTCTTGAAGAACACTCACTCACATTCAATGAACCTTGGAAAGAATATGGTAGAGAGATTTAGCCGATGAATTGTGAATTTATGGGATCAAAATTCATTTATAGCAGTATTACAACAACATATAGTATATTGCTATGATTTCATGTCTTTCTTGATTGATTCTGAAAGAATAAAACACTTAATAAAAGCTATAACTAATACTCACTTGTTAGTAACAATGATATGCTTGGATAATAAGATGATTTGGAAAAAACAGCAAGAGGAGGCCTCCTTTAAGTGAAAGACAGCTCACAGAGGAATGCCATGGAGAAAACTGAAAAAAAAGTGAGTGAGAAAAAAAAATCCTTTTTCAATTATTGATTTCATCATTTGTTGTCACATAAGATTATCATAATTACTTAATTAATGCTTTTATGTGACTACCAACCCATTTATGGTTAAGAATAAAAGGAGTAGCAACTGTAAATATGATTTTATTTCAAAATAAACATTAATTTTCCAAATTTATCAGTTTTATTGGAAATTTCATCACAGGTTGTATTTTCTGTGAATTTTTGAAGATTCAGTATTTCACGTGGAATCATCAAAAATGTACTATAAGTAAAACATTTTATTTTGATCATGAAACAATAATTCTTTTTTTGGCCCATTGATGAGTCACACCATTCTCAACTGGTCCTGAAAGTTTAAGAAGTATTAATTACAAATTGTATTTTTAATTAATTTTTGAAGTTTTTACCTCCGTTCTTCCCAGAATTGCAAATATCACAGTATGGCAGGTTGCTAAGAGGTAACTCATTGGATACTACTCCAAAAAGGGTTTTAAGTACTATTTTAAGGTTTATCCATGGAAAAGAATTAATAATTGACATGGTTACAGGAGTCTAAGTTTCTCTTTACCTCCTTGTCAGGTCAAGATAGTAGCTTATTTGCAATTTTCTTATGATTTAATGAGATTTTAACTTGGTAACTAGGTTCCCAAAAAGGTTTTAGTATACTAATTGGGATGGGATAAGCCATGGATCCAAGCTTTAGAGCTATCAATGTGTCAGAGGCCTCAGAAGTTGGATACCCTGGCTCTCTTTGGCGTCTTTTTTCCCCCTTAGCTATTTTTACTTCAAAAAATAAAAATTCAGGATTAAAGACTGATATCCACTATGGGTTTATCAAAGCTGGATTTAATAATACAATAGTATTAAGTGCCACAAGCATGCATAACACTAGTATTAGTGTATATGTACCATGGTGTTTCTCACATTACCATTATTTTGGCGTGAAATTGAGCAAAACAAATATTTTCACAATTCTTTTATATGGTATTGATCACCAGGGAGAATGTCACATCAATTGCCGGCAATTGACTTCATGTTGGACGGTGTTCAGTTTAAAATATTGCTCCAGTCATGTTAGTGTCACATTATAGTCACTGGATTTAGTGGGTCACATCATGTCTGCGTCAAGACAATGTCAATCATCACATGTGTCACATGAAAATTTCACTCAAAGCCCAAACCAATTTCAAAACTATTTGAAAGGTTTGGGTGATTACACCTTATGGTGCAAGGCAGAATTTTGGCCTGCTCATATTTGTGCATGAGGTGAATTCTGCCCCATGGCCTCATCATCACACCCCTTTGCCATGCCTACTCTCATGCATGAATTGGCTTCCACATTCCCGCCTAATCCTCTTTGATGCTTAGCATGTTTATGTGCCCACACTGACCTCCAGATGTGACTCCAACACTCCCCCCCATCTCTGCCCTCACCACTCCTTAGCCTTCCACACCCCCACCGCTTACCATCTTTACACTCCTTCAGTACCCACAAGATGAGACTACAATGCCGCCCTCCCATCTCTGCCCTCACCACTCCTTACACTTATGCACGCCTGCTGCTTACAATCCTCACAATCCTGTGGCGCCCTCAACCCCCCTTATGCCTAATCCTCTCTGCCCCTTACCATCCTCATGCTCACATACTGCCTCCAATGCTGCTTACCATCGTTATGCTCACATAATGCCCCCAAAATGCCTCCAACACCACTTACCATCCTTATGCTTGCATAGTTCCCTCCCAACATGCCTCTGACATCACCCTCATACTGGCCTACTCCTCAACGCTGCTTATCATTCTTACACTCCTGCAGTGCCCTCAAGATGAGACTATGATGCCGCCCCCGATCTCCGCCCTCAACACTCCTTACGCTTCCGCACACCCACCTCATCTTCTCCACTGCTTACAATCCTTACACTCCCACAGAACCCTCAAGATATGCCTCCGACGCTGCCCCCAACGCCCCTTATGGCTAATCCTCCCCGCCGCTTACCATCCTTATGCTAAGGTATTAGATCCATAGGGTAGGGTGGCTTGTTGGTGTACATGATGAACACAAGCATGGAAATATTCTGAGTGGCCTTCTCTGCCAACAGGTTCTGGGGGGAAATTGGTGGGGATATTCACAATGTTGTGGTTAGGGTTTAAATCATGAGGCTCACAAATTAAAACCTAATAAGTGGACTATTCAAAACCCAAATTATGTCTTCTGTTTTTGCAACAAAACCATTTTATTTCATATCATCCAAATGAAACACTTTGCTTAGGCCTTACCTCATGAGTGTTGAATAGTCCAAAAGTTGAATTTAGTAGGTTTCTCACTAGTCAACGTTATTCAATTTCTCACAGGGAAGTGATTTCATTTGAATGATATGAAAGAATCTGCAACACATTGCCTCCTGGAATTTCCCTACAAATAATATTTTGCAAATGAAATACAACAAGATCAATAGATATTGATGGAAGGTTCCAAGGCCATCAATAGGCAGGTTTCTTTTGGCCAGCTTGTGGTTCTGAAATGTCTTTTTTCTTGAAAATGCACCAACTTTTGAGCTGATTTAAATTGATATGTAAGTTCTTTCAAACTTTCCAAAATTCTCCAATATTGATATTACCTAAAAAGGCAGCAATAATTAATATCTTAAGCTTATGTTCCTTGCACCACTTTCAGAACTCCCGGTTTTTTTTGTCAATTTTGATCTTTTTATTAAAATAATTTCAATCAACTTATCCATAAACCCGTCACCACCTCTTTACTCAATAAACTACCTCCACCATGACCCAAAACATTATAAATTCAACCGAATTCAATGAACTATGAACTTCAGCCCCAGAGAGTGGAAGTGAAATCTCTGATATGGTCAGTAGTCATTAATTGGGAATTGAAGTAGAGAGCCTGGCAAATGAAAATAATCCAGATCCACCAGTTCTTCCAGAATGTGAGCATAGATTTATCTTGAATATTTGTAGTCTCTCCAAACCTGATAATTTTGTCATAGCCTTTATTTCAGCTCAGCTTCCAAGCTCTCAGAAACCAAATCTTAAAATTTATGAGAAGGAAAAGACTGTTGAACCATGTGCACCAACATAAGATGCTGGGAAAGCTGAAGTAATTTTCAGTGGGGAGGTACAAATTATGTCCAAGGAACAATTTGTCTGAAACCTTGGTCAAACAATCCCGAGTGTGAGCCTTGAGGTATATTTTACATACCCAAATAGGCCACAATTATCTTCAAAATAAATTCTGAACTATGCATAAACCATAAGTCATGCATATATTCAAAATTCATCCTTTTTGATCTCAGAGAAGATGAAAAACTTTTTATTGAGTAAGTAAATCCATGGATTTAAGGCCAGATTTGGATACTACAAAAAATTTGACCTAGCGTAGCTACATAGAGTGAATAAGCTCAAATCAACTATTTGAGGTGGTGATATGGAAAATAATTCAATACCACATCATCAATACCACATAAAAGATCTGTGAAAACTTTTGTTTTTCTCAATCTCACGCCAAATAATGAGAATGTGAAAAATCCCATGTTACATATACACTAAGACTAGTGTTATGCATCTTTTGGGCACTTAATATCATGGTATTCTTACATGGACTTTTGGTAAACCCATAGTGGATATCTCACTTGAAGCTTAATTTTCTATTTTGACATGAAAAATAGGCAAGGGGGACCAAAGACATCAAAGAGAGCCAGGGTACCCAGCTTCTGAGGCCTCTGAGGCATGGACAGCTCCAAAGCTTGGATACATGGCTGATCTTGGCCCAATTACAAAACTAAAACCTTTTGAGAATTTGTTTACCAAGTCAAAACTTCATCATATCAGAAGAAAATAGCAAATAAGCTGCTATTTTGACGTTCCAAGGAGGTAAAGAGCAACTTAAGCTCCTGTAGCCATGTCAATTCTCAATGAATTTCCATTTATAAACCCCAAAAGAGTAATTCAAACCATTTTTGGACTAGTATTCATTGATTTACCTCATAGCAACCAGCCATATAGTGCTATTTGCAATTCTACATAGAAAGGAGGTAAAAACTTCAAAAATTCATTAAAAATACAATTCTTCATGAATTATTTTGAACCTTTCAGGGCCAATTGATACCTGTATAATTCATATAAAACCAAAAATAATTATACTTTTATAAGTAAAATGCAAGGTTTTACTTGTAGTCCATTTTTGATGATTCCACATGAAATACTGAATATTTAAAAATTCACAGAAAATACACTCTGTGATGAAAAGTACAATAACATTTATAACTTTGAGAAACCAATGATTATTTTAGAATAAAAGAAGATTTAAATTTGTTACTCCTTTTACTCTTAACCATAAATGCGTTGGTAGTCACTTAAAATGTAAGCTGGGGTCTCCTTCGTGACTTCCAGTTTATATAAAAGGAATTTTAATAAATTAATCAAAAGTCGAATACTGTTAAAATAAAATAACAGAGACGTCACTGTAAGTTTAATTATAGTATTATTAGTGGTATGAGCTTCACTAATAATATCAAAGATAATTTATAATTGTAAGCAATATGAATTATTATATAAAGGTTTGAGAGATCTTATATTTTTTTAAAGTAATGAATGATTTAATTTAACCTGTAAAAAATATATATTAAAATGAGCTCTGAGGTATCATTCAAAGGTAAGAATGATCCTCTTAAATATTGTAAATACAAAAATATAAATGATGTCATAATAAGATTTTTATGACATCATCAAAAGAAATGAATAATGATTTATTTACAAAATTAAATGATGTCATATGATGTTTTATGACATCATTAAGATTTAAAATATTAAATTTTGATTTTTTAGGTTAAAGTTTGAACCTAATAATTGAATAAAATAAAAAATTAAGATGTAGACAGTGTAGCAGGTAAGCCATTACATGCTTGCAGGCTCACATAAAAGCACCAATTAAGTAATTATGATACCCTTATGTGACAACAGATGATGCAATCGATAATCCAAAAGGTTTTATTGTGTTCTGACTCACTGGGTTTTCAGTTTCCTTTGTGGCACGCCTCTGTGTGCTTTCTCAGACTTGAAAGAGGCCTCCTCTTGCTGTTTTTTCCAAATCATCACATTATTCCATTATACCTTTATTACCAACAAGTAAGTAATAGTTAAAACTTTTCTTAAGTCTTTTATTTTTTGGAATCAGTTAGCAAGACATGAAATCATAGAAATCAACTATATATATTGTTTTAATCTTGTTATAAATCAATTTTGATCCTTTGAATCCACAATTATCCATCAAATTTCTCTACTATTATCTTTCAATGAGTTATTTGGAGTATTAGTGAGTGTTTTGTTTTAATTCTTAAAGTTTTTTTTCTAGTAATAGTCTTCTTCAAGGCTAAGTTTTTTTTCAATTATTCTTATAAAAGATAATTATATATAAAAATAATTTTTTTATTTTAATAAAGAAGATTTATTGTTAAATTCTTCTTGTAATTGATTCTTGTAGACAATTACTGCTTACTGTTATAATCACTAGTAGCGTAGAACAAGTAAAAGAAAAGAAATAATTAATTAATTATTTAATTGTGGTTATAATAATCTGAATTATTATATTTCATAAGAACAGTCATACAACTGTTTATTAATAGTAATATTATCAACAGTTTCATAGACACATCTTATATTTGGGGGCCTGGACATTATTGTAACCAGAGTTTTGGATATAATAATATTCTAGACTTTCTTTTTGTGTTCTAAAAAATCACCATACCTACCACATCTTAAATTTGGGGGCCTGGGGGTGTTTTTGAACGTTGTACCCTTAATTAATATATTAATTTGATTATTTTTTTTCTTTCAATTCAAAGTTCAAGTTATTTTTATTTTTCAAATTGTCTTAAAACCTTTTTCATTGAGGAATTTTGTTTAATTTTGTACCGTTTTTACACATGGCTTTTTCACATCCAAGAGCTTATAAAATTATTCTTTGAGTTACTCTGAATTAATTTTGATTCAAAATCTTAAATTTTAATTTTTTTCTTTGAAAAGAACAATTTTTTAATATTGAAAAATAAAAACTCATAAAAAATCTTCAAAAGTTTTTTCAAAGTATAAGAAAAATTCCTTTTTCAATCTTTCTCTAGTGTATTTAAAAAAATAATGTGCAGCTGGTAACAGACTCAGTAAGAGATACATTACCAGTCCAGAATCTTCAAAATAAGAATCTGAAGACATTATTAAAGTGCAAATTGCTAAAAGAGGAACTTTATTTAAGACAGAACAAGCCAAACAACCACCAAAAGATGTGTGTTTTCTGTTTTCAATTCTTATTTTCTCTTGAATTGACAGTAAAATGGTGCATACCAGAAGTGGAAGCAGCTATTCAGTCCAAGAAAAGGGACTTGGACAAGGAAGAGGCAAGAACTGTAAGATGTGACTATGAAACTGATGATAATATTACTATTAATCAACAGTACTACGTTTGTTCTTAGGAAATATAATAATCAAATATTATTATAACCACAATTAAATAATTAAAAATTATTTCTTTCATGTGTTAAACACTACTAGTGATTATAACAGTGAGCAGTAATTGTCTACAAGAATCAATTACAAGAAGAATTTAACAATAAAAACTTCTTTTATTAAAATGATAAAATTATTTTAATATATAATTATCTTTTACAAGAATAATTATAAAGATAATTCTTCAAGAAAACTGATTTTGGAGAAAAACTTGAAGAATTAAACATAAATCACTCACTAATATTCCAAAGAGCTTATTGAAAGATAAGATAGAGAGATTTGACGTAGAATTGTGGATTTAAAGGATCAAAATGTATTTATAACAGTATTACAACAATATATAGTTGGATTCTATTATTTCACGTCTTTCTGATTGATTCTGAAAGAATTAAAACAATGAAGAATAGCTTTAACTAATACTTACTTGTTGGTAACAATGATTTAAATGATAATAAGATGATGATGTGGAAAAAACAGCAAGAGGAGGCCTCTTTTAAGTCAGCAAGAGCTCACAGAGGCGTGCCATGGACCAAACTGAAAAACCAGTGAGTGAGAAAACAATAAAACCTTTTGGATTATTGATTGCATCATCTGTTGTCATGTAAGATTATCATAATTACTTAATTGATGCTTTTACGTGACTGCCAACCCCAATATGGTTAAGAATAAAAGGAGTAACATATTTAAATCTTCTTTTATTCCAAAAAAACATTGATTCCTCAAAGGTATCAAAGTTATTGGCAATTTCATCACAAGTTGTAATTACTGTGAATTTTTGAAGATTCAGTGTTTCATGTAGAATAGTCAAAAATGGACTGTAAGTAAAACCTTTTATTCTACTAGTAAAACCATTATTCTTTTTAGTTGTACCATAGATGATACAGTTCTCCATTGTTCCTGAAAGTTTCAGAGAGATTCATTTAGAATCGTGTTTTTAATGAATTTTTGAAGTTTTTACCTCATTTCTACGTAGAATTGCAAATATCATTTTTTACTGGTTGTTATGAGGTAAATCAATGGATAAAAGTCCAAAAACGGTTTTAATTAGTCTTTTGGGGTTTATCCATGGAAAGTCATTAAGAATTGACATGGTTACAGGAGTCTAAGTGGCTCTTTACCTCCTTGGCACATCAAAATAGCAGGTTATTTGCTATTTTCTTAAGCTTTACTGTAGTTGTAACATGATAACCAAGTTCCCAAAAGGTTTTAGTTTTGTAATTGGGCCAAGATCAGCCATGGATCTAAGCTTTGGAGCTGTCCACACCTCTGAGGCCTCAGAAGTTGGGTACCATGGCTCTCTTTGATGTCTTTTGTCCCCCATGCCTATTTTTCATGTCAAAATAGAAAATTAAGCTTCAAGTGAGATATCCACTATGGGTTTACCAAAAGTCCATGTAAGAATACCATGATATTAAGTGCCCAAAAGATGCATAACACTCTTCTTAGTGTATATGTAACATGGGATTTCTCACATTGCCATTATTTTGGCGTGAATTTAAGGAAAACAAAATTTTTGACAGATCTTTTATGTGGTATTGATGATGTGGTATTGAAGTATTTTCCATATTACCACCTCAAAGAGTTAATTTGAGCTTATTCACTCTATGGACCTACCCTAGGTGAATTTTTGTGTAGAATCCAAATCTGGACTTAAATCCATGAATTTAGGAAGTCAATCAAAAGTTATTCATCTTTTCTGAAATCAAAAATGATGAATTTTGGATATATGCATGACTTATGAGCTATGCATAATTCAAAATTTATTTTTATGATAATTGTGGCCTATTTGGGTATGTAAAATATACCTCAAGGCTCACATTCCCTCCCACCAAAAAATAAAATTGTAGTAAAATGTTATCAATGGTAAAACAAATAAAAGCCCCAAAGGGCGTTAATTTCCACTGTCCAACCTCTTTACATTACTCAGATCAAGTAATTTAAAGCACATTCATAAACATATTAAGGCTTGTGGCCTTCTTTCATGTCTAAATCTTCTTAAGATTTTATCTGAGTCAGGTATTTCTGATTCTGCCAGCCATTCATCTTCATGGACTGGATTTCTATACCTGACAAGCTATTCTCTTTGATTTTTACCCCTAAAACTCCTTTCTTTAATGACTTTCTTTATCTTTCTGTCTTCATTCTGTTCCACTGGTGGTACAGTCAAAGGAGTTGGGTTCCTTAAAGGAAACAATTCTTTACAGCTGGATGATAAGGCTTTATCAAGCTAACTGGAAAAGTGGGGTGTTTATTTTCCAATTCACCACTCAATTCCACTTGAACTGAATTGGTTCCATGTAAGGAAACAATAACAAAATGTCCTACATAAGAATCTATAAGTTTCCTTGGGCCTTTGATATTATTGAAATTCAAGGTTGAAACTAGAACTAAGTCCCCTACTTTGAAGTCTGGTACTTTATGAATCTCTTCCCACTTCTGTTTTGCATAATCAAAAGCATCATCCATGCTTTGTTTTGCATGATGTTTCACTTTATCAAGCTTTATATTGAAGCGGGAAGCTGTAGGAGGAATGTCAATCACGTCTTTCCTCAGTGTGTCTGCTGGGAGTCTTGGATTCCATCCTTTTTCTAACATAGCAGGAGTTTGTCCTGTGGAGGAATGGACTGATGTCTTATATGCCAATTCTAATGCAGTTATAAGAGTGCACCAGTCATGGGTAAAGCCATCTGAGTCTTTTAATTCTAACACATAAGCACAAAATTTCCTGATTATGTCTTCTAAAGTTTTAATCATTCTCTCTGCTAGTCCATCTGTCTATGGATGGTATGCTGTTGAGAATTTCAACTTAGTCCCAAACAATCTATGAAGATTGGTCCAAATTGTAGATATAAATTTGGGATCTCTGTCACTTATGATATTCTTAAATAATCCTGTATGAGGGATAACTTTACTCAATAGAAGAGGAGCTGTATCCATAGCAGTGTCATCTTTATGACATGGTACGAATATGGGAGTCTTGCTATATCTTTCTACAATGACTAAGCAAGCATTATGACTTTTGTCACCACTTGGAGGAATTCCTGTGACACAATCCATGTGAACAACTTCCCAAGGGGATTTTGGTTCTTGAATATCGATCATAAGTCCAAATTTCTCGCCTGTACTCCTGTTTGCTTTCTGACATCTGTCACAGGTATGGCAGTATTCAATGGTTTCTTTTCTCCAAGATGGCCACCATGCACAGTTCTTCACTTTTTCAAGTGTTCTGGCCTCTGACAGGTGTCCAGTGTAGATGCTATCATGGCATTCATGAAGAATGGTATTGATAAGCAATCTTCTCCATAATGTCATTACACAAGAATGTCTGGTTCAGTTCTAAATAATTCCATCAAACAAGTGAAATCTTCCTTAAGAATAGGAATTTTTCCAAACTTCATCCAGTGCATTGACTAAAGATGTATCTTTGCAGTCTTTATCTAATAAAGAAGTCAAGATATGGCAATTATTATCTTGCTTATAAGGTTCTCTGACCTCTTCAAAGAATTCAGTCCCAATATCAGTTATGTTAATCCCTTCAATTGGAATCTGTGGTTCAGCTTCCAAAGGTACATAAAATGGGTTATCAGGAGTGTTGGCCAATTCCCACCTGCTAAGTCCATCAGCATTCTTGTGAATGTTTCCTGCTTTGTGAACTATGGTCATGTTTCCTCTATATTATTGAATGGCTATTTGCCATCTCAACATATGTCTGTTGGGAGTTTTGATGTTAAGAAGTGATTTTACTGCAATACAGTCAGTTATCACTTCAAAATCACTTCCATAAATATAATAGTGTAATTTCTCAAGTTCCCATACCAAAAATAAGCACTTCATTTGGCTTGAACCATATCTAGCCTCTGTTGGTTTGATTTGTCTTGAGATATAACAAACTGGTCCTTCTTTGGGTTTGTCATCAATTATTTGGACTTGATGTAGGGCTGCCCCTTATCCATCTCCACATGCATCAATGTACAATTTAAAAGGAATATTCCAGTCAGGCATGAGGAGTAAAGGTGCTTCTGTAAGAGCTTTCTTTATCTTCTCATAAGCTTTAATTCTTTCCTGTGTCATCTAAAATAAAGTCTGTTGATCACATATTCTATATAGTGACTTGGCTAGAATTGCAAAGTCTCTCAAGTGTTGCCTATGATAACTGGAAAACCCAAGAAAAGACATCATTTAGCTTTTATTCTGGGGTATTGGTTTAAGTAACACTGCTGCTACTTTGTTTTTGTCAATACGCAAGCTTAAACCAGAAACAACATGTCCTAATGCTTTGAGTTCTTCAAAACCAAAATTGCATTTCTTAAGTGAAATTTTCATGTTCACTTCTGCAACTTTGTGAAGTACTCTTGCAAGTCTTTCAAGGTGAAAGGACCATGAATCAGAACATATGATAATATCATCAATATAAATGATAAGCCATCCTTCAGACAATTCTGTGGGAAAGATGGCAATCATCATTCTTTGATAATGGGATGGAGCATTTTTTAATGCAAAATGGAATTCTAAGATACTCATAAATACCACAGTGAGTAATAATTCTAAGTAATTTCTTATCTTTAGGCGTCAAAACATTTTTATGGAAGCCTTTCAATGCATCCATTGATGTGATATACTTGGATTTAGACAATTCAGTTAAGGTGTCTTGAATTCTAGGGTTTGGATATCTATCTGGAACTGTGTAGGTATTCAATGCTCTGAAATCTCCAACCATTCTTGACTTATCATTATGCCAAGCAATTATAACAGGTGTTGTCACTTCAACTTCCTCATTATGGCCCACTTTCCTTAGTACACCAAGCTGTATTAACTCTTGGATATGCTTCTGCAAGGCTTTTCTAGCTCTGGGACTGGCTGGAGAAGCTGGTCTTCCAAGTGCTGGAGGATATAGTCTGTCAATATTAAGAGTAATATTAACTTCATGTCCTCTTATGGCACCTAATGGTTCATTATCAGAGGCAAATGAGTTATTGTATGTATATAACACGTAAATAAGTTCATTCCTCATCTTTGGTGACAATGATGGATTAATTTGTGCTTCAAAAAGTTGATTAGACACAAATTCATCCTTATAAGTATCCTTAACAGAAGATACCACTGATATTTGTTTTGGCAGATTGGAAAAAGCAAATTTTTGTCTCTTGTTATCCCCAATTATGAAAGATCTGTCTTTATGGTTATTGATGTCAAGACCCTAAATACTTAAGTAATCCTTTCCAAGAATGATGTGCTGAGATATGCAATTATCCATTACCACAATCTCAGTTTTCATTCTTATACTTCCTGCTGGGTGTGGAAATACAAGATTAGTGTCCAATATACCTAAGGGGTACATATTTTTACTGGCACTACTAAACTGCAAACCTTCTACTGGTAATAGATGTTTCTTCCATTCAGGAAGTATGACTTCTAAATAATTTTTGCCCACACAAGTGCAAAATGCCCCTGTATCCAAGCTTACTTTGGCTTCAATATCACTCATCGAAACTGATGTGATACAGGATGCTCCAGCAGTGTAACCTTTACCTCTAGCAGGTTTTGTTTTACACATTCTGGCATCCTGGATATTGATCAGGCTGCAGTAATCCTAACTGTACTGTGGCAAGTGGGTATGAACTTCTGTGACCTCAAAGAAAGCTGTAATGTTTTCAATGGAATAGTCATCAAATGGTGTATCCTCAGAGACTGCAGAATCTTGATCAGATTCCTCTTTCTCTTCAGTACACTGAATTCCTTCAATGACCTGAACTTCATTGATTTTTATCTTTTTGGTGCAAGTGTTGGCTAGATGTGAAGTGCTTCCACATTTATGACACTTCAAGACAGGTCTTTCTGGTCTTTTAGCCTCTCTGGGAATCTTTGGGACCATCATGGATTCCATAGGGATTCTAGTCCAAGTTTTACCAATTCTTGTTCTGGTGATGGTATCTTCCATTTCATTATTGTAGTCCTCTGTTGAACAGGGTCCTACACATCTGCTCTTGATAGCATGTTCCAGTTCTCCTCCACACTTTCTTAATATTTTCATATTACTCATAGTGTCAGACATATCTGGGTGTAAAGAAGATAATCTGTCTTTTTGCTTGAAGAACCAAGTAAGTGGGCTATCTTTCTCTGAGTTAGAGATGGCACTTTCAAAAGAATTCTCCCTTTTAAACCTCCAAGAATCATTGGCCCATTTGGTAATCACTTCAGATTTCCACCAAGATGAATCATGTTTTCCATGATCTATTCTCATCTTGTAATACCATTTCTTTGCAGTCCTGGTAAACAGAGAGTATAATTTTCCCACTATGATTTCATCAGGTATATGAAAGTCTTCTTGCAACATATCAATAGTCCTGATGAACTCAATATGATTGTATTCACCTTCACCAAAGAATGTGGGCCATTCTTCCAATTTGGGAATATCTTTTGCAGAGACAACATTTTCTCCTAAGAATGGGGTCAAACTTCCTTTGACAGAAAGGTTGTCTTCAGTCAAAGGTGTAGAATGTCTTGGAATATGTGGTACATAATTCTTATGAATTTGTTCTACATTTGCTATGCTTTCATTTTTTAACTTCTGCCTTTCACTGTAGCTTTTTGCTAAATGTGTAGCAAACTGATTGGTATTTTCAACTATCTTTAAGACATGATCTTGTAGAATTTTAAGTTGATCATTCATTTTAAAAAAAGAATGATCTTCCATTTCATCATCCTGAACTTGAAATGTACTCCCAATCCTGCTACATGCATTGATAATTGAATCAAATCTGGCATTTGTCAATTTATACCATTCAGTATATTTTCTGTCATGTCTTTTCAATTCACTGATATCCAATGTTCTTTTAGTTAACTTTGCATCAGGTTTACCAATTTCTACATTAATACTATTTTGTACATGATTTATTTGTGTAGAAAAGTCCTGTTCATCCTTTCCTGCTCTTTGGCTGTGAATTCCATTAGAGTTCTGGTCATATTGAACACATTTTCCACAGCTGAAGGCTCCAATTTGGGGCTCCTGTACCCCTGTGGGTAAGGTCTGTACCAATTGGCTTTTCCTTTGCCCTTGCCTTGATGGTTCTTGGGACCTCTCTGCTTCCTCTGATGTCCTTTGGGCTTGTCTTTGGACACTTCTGGAGGTGGATTGGAGCTGGTAGACACCACTTGGGCCTCTTTCTCCAAAGCTGGAGTCATTTCCAGTTCTTTCTTCTGGTCTATGGATAAAAGACTTTGGTTCTTCAACCAATTCTTTCTCTTTTTTACCTTGTCTTTGCAAGACAGGGGGCTCCACCCTGCTAAGAGCTCTATGGTCTTCTCCTGACCCAGAAAGCTCTTGATGTGTAAGTAGGAGTTCATGGCCCCCTGCCAAAGGCTTGGGCATATTTCCCACTCCTCTTATTTGGCTTCTCTGAACCAATTTTTGTATTGGAATTGATATATTTCTATTGCTGTCACTTGCAAATGGTTCAGCCCTGGAAATATTATCATGACTCATTTCAGGCTCAGAATTCACGTCAAAATATGTGGGTACAGACCTTGGGGAATGGGGGGAAACTCTGGCATCCTCCAAATGTGTCTTTGTTGAGGAAGATTTGTCAGTTCTGGAGTTGGTCTTGCCTCTTCCTTGTCCACATCCATCTGGTTGGAATGAATAGTTGCTTCCATTTCTGGTATTCACCATTTTCAAGTCAATTCAAGGATAAAACTGTGAAGATATAAGATAAACACACACCTTTTGGTATTAATTTATTCTTTTCTGAGTTAAATAAGGTGCCTATTTTAGCAATTTGCACCTCAATACTGTCTTCAGATTCTACTTCTGAAGATTCTGGACTAGTGATATGTCTTTTACTGAGTCTGTTGGCAGCTGCACAGTATTTGAGTGAAGACACTAGAAAAAAAAATTATAAAAGAGAAGAAATTATTTTTATACTTTTTAAAATATTTTTAAAGATTTTTTATAAGTTTTATATTTTTTAATATTAAAAAATTATTCTTTTTAAAGAAAAAAAATTAAAATTTAAGATTTTGAATGAAAATTAATTCAGAGTAACACAAAGAATAATTTTATAAGTTTTCGGATGTGAAAAAGACATGTGTCAAAACAGTATAAAATTAGACCAAATTCCTCAATGAAAAAGATTTCCAAAACAATTTCAAAAATAATATTATTTTAGCTTTAAAATGAAGGAAAAAATATTATTAAATTACTATATTTTAGAACTTTAAATATATTAATTAAGGGTACAAGGTTCAAAAAACACGGCCAGGCCCCCAAATGTAAGATGTGACTATGAAACTGATGATAATATTACTATTAATCAACAGTACTATGCCTGTTCTTATGAAATATAATAATAAAATATTATTATAACCACAATCAAATAATTAACAATTATTTCTTTCACATGTTAAACATTACTAGTGATTTTAACAGTGAGCAGGAATTGTCTACAAGAATCCATTACAAGAAGATTTTAATAATAAAACTTCTTTTATTAAAATAATAAAATTATTTTAATATATAATTATCTTTTGCAAGAATAATTATAAATATAATGCTTGAAGAAAACTAATTATTTTGAGAAAAACTTTAAGAATTAAGAATAAATCACTCACTAATATTCCAAAGAGCTTATTGAAAGATAAGATAGAGAGATGTGATGTAGAATTGTGGATTTAAAGGATCAAAATGTATTTATAACAGTATTACAATAATATATAGTTGGTTTCTATGATTTCACGTCTTTCTGATTGATTCTGAAAGAATTAAAACAATTGAGAAGAGCTTTAACTAATACTTACTTGTTGGTAACAATGATTTAAATGATAATAAGATGATGTGGAAAAAACAGCAAGAGGAGGCCTCTTTTAAGTCAACAAGAGCTCACAGAGGCGTGCCATGGACCAAACTGAAAAACCAGTGAGTGAGAAAACAACAAACCGTTTTGGATTATTGATTGCATCATCTGTTGTCATGTAAGATTATCATAATTACTTAATTGATGCTTTTACATGACTACCAACCCGAATATGGTTAAGAATAAAAGGAGCAACATCTGTAAATCTTCTTTTATTCCAAAATAATCATTGATTTCTCAAAGGTATCAAAGCTATTGGCAATTTTATCACAAGTTGTAATTACTGTGAATTTTTGAAGATTCAGTGTTTCGCGTAGAATAGTCAGAAATGGACTGTAAGTAAGACCTTTTATTCTACCCGTAAAACAATGATTATTTCTAGTTTTACAATAAATATTACAGATATCAATTTGTCCTGAAATATTCAGAGAGATTCATTAAGAATTGTATTTTTAATGAATTTTTGAAGTTTTTACCTCATTTCTACGTAGAATTGCAAATATCAGTGTTTTACTGGTTGCTATGAGGTAAATCAATGGATACAAGTCCAAAAAGGGTTTTAATTACTCTTTTGGGGCTTATCCATGGAAAATAATTAAGAATTGAGATGGTTACAAGAGTCTAAGTAGCTCTTTACCTCCTTGGCATGTCAAAATAGCAGGTTATTTGCTATTTTCTTAAGATTTACTGTAGTTGTAACATGGTAACCAAGTTCCCAAAAGGTTTTAGTTTACCAATTAGGCCAACATCAGCCTTTGATCCAAGCTTTGGAGCTGTCCATCAGAATTCGAGAAAATAAAATACTTAAATTTGCTTTTTCCATTATGCCAAAGAAAAAAAGGGAGAATTTGTAGCTGATCAACTTTTTGAAGCACAAATTAATCCATCATTATCACCAAAAAATGAGGCATAATAATATTGATGTGTTATACAAATATAAGAATGCCTTTGCTTCTGATAATGAACCATTAAGCGCTATTAAAAGGCTTGAAGTTGATATTACTCTTAATATTGACAGACCGTACCCTCCAGTACTTGGAAGACCAGCTTATCCAGCCAGTCCCAGAGCTAGAGAAGCCTTGGAAAAACATATCCAAGAGTTTTCCAACTTGGTGTACTAAGAAATGTAGGCCATAATGAGGAAGTTGAAGTGACAAAACCTGTTAGTATTGCTTGGCATAATGAGAAATCAAGCATGGTTAATATAGAGGTAATATAACTCTAGTTCATAAAGCAGGAAAAATTCACAAGAATGCTGATGGACTTAGCAGGTGGGCATTAGCCAATACTCCTGATAACCCAGCTTGTGTGCCTTTGGAAGTAGAACCACAGATTCCAATTGAAGAAATTAACATAAATGATATTGGGACTGAATTCTTTGAAGAATTCAGAGAATATTACAAGCAAGATAAGAATTGACATATCTTGACTTTCTTACTAGATAAAGACTGCAAAGATACATCTTTAGTAAATGAACTGGATGAATTTCGGAAGAATTCCTATTCTGAAAAAAGATTTCACTTGTTTGATGGGAACATTTACCACAGAACCAAAAATTCTTGTGTAATGACATTGTGTAATAGATTGCTTATCAATACCATTCTTCATGCATTCCTCAATAGCATCTACTCTGGACACCTGTCAGAAGACAGAGAACTTGAGAAAGTGAAGAACTGTGCATGGCGGCCATCTTGGAGAAAAGAAACCATTGAATACTGGCATACCTGTGACAGATGTCAGAAAGCAAACAGGAGTACAGGCAAGAAATTTGGACTTATAATCCATATTCAAGAACCAAAATCCCAAGGGGAAGTTGTTCACATGGATTGGGTCACAGCACTTCCTCCAAGTGGTGACAAAAGTTACAATGCATGTTTAGTCATTGTAGACAGATATCGCAAAACTCCCATATTCCTACCATATCATAAAGATGACACTGCTATGGATACAGCTCTTCTTCTATGGAGTAGAGTTATTTCTCATACAGGTTTATTTAAGAATATTATAAGTGACAGAGATCCCAAATTCACATCTGCACTTTGGACCAATCTTCACAGATTGTTTGGTACTAAGTGATCATTCTCAACAGCATATCACCCTCAAACAGATGGACTAGCAGAAAGAATGATTCAAACTTTAGAGGCATGATCAGGATATTATGTGCTTATGGGTTAGAATTGAAAGACTCAGATGGCTTTACCCATGACTGGTGCACTCTAATACCTGCATTGGAACTGGCATATAAGACATCAGTCCATTCTTCTACAGACCAAACTCCTGCTATGTTAGAAAAAGGATGGAATCCAAGACTCCCAGCAGACAAACTGAGGAAAGACCTGATTGAAATTCATCCTACAGCTTCCAGCTTCAAGATACTGTGTGATGAAGTGAAACATCATGCAAAAAAGAGTATGAATGAAGCTTTTGACTATGCAAAACAGAAGTGGAGCAAGAGTCACAAAGTACCAGACTTCAAATTAGGGGACTTATTTCTACTTTCAACCTTGAATTTTAATAATAGAAAAGCCCCAAAGAAGCCTAAAGATTCTTATGTAGGACCTTTTGTTATTGTTGCTTTACATGGAAACAATGCAGTTCAAGTGGAATTGAGTGGTCAATTGGAAAATAAACACCCCACCTTTCCAGTAAGTTTGCTAAAAGATTATCAACCAACTGACAAAGAAGTGTTTCCTTTAAGGAACCCAACTCCTTTGACTGTACCACCAGTGGAACAGATTGAATACAAAAAGTAAAGAAATCTATTAAAGAAAGGAGACTTAGGGGTAAAAATCAAAGAGAATATCTTGTCAGATATAGGAATACAGTACAAGAAGATGAATGGCTGGTAGAATCAGAAATACCTGACTCAGATAAACTCTTAAAAAGAGTTAGACATGAAAGAAGGCCACAAGACTGAATATGTCTATAAATGTGCTTTAAATTACTTGATCTGAGTAATTTAAAGAGGTTGGACAGTGCACATTAACTGCCTTTGGGGCCTTTTTCTTCTTGATACCATTAATAAAATTGTAGTACAATTTTATTTTTTGGTGGGAAGGAATTTGAGCCTCGAGGTATATTTTACATACCCAAATAGGCCACAATTATCTTAAAAATAAATTCTGAACTATGCATAACCCATAAGTCATGCATATATTCAAAATTCATCATTTTTGATTTCAGAAAAGATGAATAACTTTTTATTGAGTAAGTAAATTCATGGATTTAAGGCCAGATTTGGCTTCTACACAAAACCTCACCTAGGGTAGCTCTATAGAGTGAATAAGATCAAATCAACTCTTTGAGGGGGTAATATGGAAAATACTTCAATACCACATAAAAGATCCGTGAAAATTCTTGTTTTTCTCAATTTCACGCCAAAATAATGGGAATGTGAGAAATTCCGTATTAAATATACATGAAGAATACTGTTATTCATGTTTTTGGAACTTATTATTATGGTATTCTTACATACACCTTTGGTACACCCATAGTGGATATCTCACTAGAAGCCTGAATTTCTATTTTGACATAAAAAATAGTCAAGGGGGACAAAAGACATTAAAGAGAGCCAGGGTAACCAATTTCTGAGGCCTCTGAGGGATGAACAGCTCCAAAGCTTGGATCTATGACTGATCTTGGCCAAATTAGCCAACCAAAACCTTTTGGGAACTTCTTTACCAAGTCAAAACTTCATTAAATGATAAGAAAATAGCAATTAAGCTGCTATTTTGATGTGCTAAGGAGGTAAAGAGCAGCTTGGACTCTTGTAAACATTTTAATTGTAAATGAATTTCAATAGAAAAAACCCCAAAAGAGTAATTAAAACCCTTTTTGGACTAGTATCCATTGATTTACCTCATAGCAACCAGCCATATACTGCTATTTGCAATTCTACGTAGAAATGCGGTAAAAACTTCAAAAATTCATAAAAAATACAATTCTTAATGAATATTTTTGAAACTTTCATGACCAATTGCTAACTGTATAATTCATATAAAACCCAAAATAATTATACTTTTATAAGTAAAATGCAAGGTTTCACTTGCAGTCCATTTTTGATGATTCCACATGAAATACTGAACCTTCAAAAATTCACAGAAAATACACTCTGTGATGAAAAGTCCAAGAACATTTATAGCTTTGAAAGCCAAAATTTTCTATTGTTTTCTCACTCACTGGTTTTTCAGTTTGCTCCATGGAATGCCTCTGTGAGCTGTCTTAGACTTAAAAGAGGCCTCCTCTTGCTGGTTTTTCCATATCATCACATTATTCCATTATACCTTTATTACCAACAAGTAAGTATTAGTTAAAACCTTTCTTAAGTGTTTGATTCTTTCAGAATCAATTAAAAAGACCTGAAATCATAGAAATCAATGATATATTGTCTTAATCTTGTTATAAATCAATCTTGATCCTTTAAATCCACAATTATCCATCGAATTTCTCTACTATTGTGTTTCAATAAATTCTTTGGAGTATTAGTAAGTGTTTTGTTTTAATTCTTAAATTTTTCTTCTAGTAATAATTTTCTTCAAGGTTTATTTCTTTATACTTATTCTTACAAAAGACAATTATATTTAAAAATAATTTTATTATTTTAATAAAGCTTTATTATTAAATTCTTCTTGTAATTGATTTGTGTAGATAATTACTGCTTACTGTTATAATCACTAGTTGTGTATAACAAGTAAATGGAATAAATAATTAATTAATTATTTAAGTGTGGTTATAATACTCTTTAGTATTACATTTCATAAGAATCGTCATAGTACTGTTGATTAATAGTAATATTATCAACAGTTTCAGAGACACATCTTACACCAAGGGTTGAAAAAATTCAAATTGATAGTAAAATTCCTTATTATGTGCATCAAAATATTGCTGAAGCAATGAGCCTCCTCAAAATGGATTTGAACCATAAGTCCATTACTAATTCAAAACAAAAACCTTAAAAATGGATTCTTAAAATATATGGGCAGGTGTGGAGGTGGAAGAATTTCTACCTGAGGGATCTTGAGTGGTAATTGAAGTTCCAGGAAAAGGATTAGGAAAAAGACCAAATATAAATGACACCAAAAAAACAAAAAGAAACAATGCCGTACCTTTGAAGCCCCAAAAGATTCTGGGGATCAAGGTGATGACATGATCAATGTTGAAGTGGACTATATTGATAATGAACCTCCACTTACTGAAAGCCCCCCCATACTCAATGAAACAATCCATGATGAAACCCCTCCTGCCTCTACTCAAAATATTGGGTTTTTTCAAGAAAGGGAGACAATTAAGCATTTTACAATGGGAAAAGATATGACTGATATATTGCCTGACCCTGAGCCCAAAGTGTCATCCTCTGCTAATTTTCAAGGAATATTTTCATCCCACCTTGAAGAGTTTGGAGACATTTTGAATTATCATTCCAATATTAATTAAAAAGCATGGAAAAGGGCGCTTGATAATATAAATAGTATTTACAAAAATCAATGGCACACTGTACCAACAAATAATGCTGATAAATTCCTGCCTGTTGGGAGTAAGGTGATCAGTAACCAAGAGCTTAAAATGTTCGCCTGGATTCAGGAGCTGTAAATTGCAGGTGAGTTTTATCTTTGTGCATGATACATGATTATTGGCTGTTGACTTGTGATATAAATTGCAATATATAGGGTTAGATGTTTTTAAGCCAACACAAACAGAAGGGGTTTTTAATAATAGCATTTGGAATCTCAAATTGATGAACGAATCATCAAAACCTCCAGATAATCTCCCAAAATCTGAACACCCCTTCTTCAAAATTGTTGAGAGTCTTCTTTACCACTCCAATCAAATTAAAATTCTTTGGGAAAATGTTATGTTTGAAGCAATTAGTTTAGTTTCATACAATGTGATTGCACCCAAACCATATGTGGCACCAACATCAAATTCAACCAATCCTCTTGGACTCAAATGGGGAGCAGTTGTATACCTTGCCTCCTGCTTGAGTAAGTTGAAGCAACGTGCCACACAGCTTAGAAGTGAAGGTAGAGGGCTAACAATGAGATAATTACAAAGCCGCACAAGAGCCTGAAGGATCCAATGGATCCAGTTATCCACTTGATGATTGTGTACAACATGGTACGTGCACATACACAGGTCAAAGTCTATGGCATGAAAGGCAAACTCACGATGTGAACCTTTGAGATATGACCACATAGTCAAAAAGGTCACAAGAAATATTTAATATAATTATACATTAAAAATAAGTACTTTAAAAATACAAAAATACCATAAATTGGCATAAAATTTGGTTTAACTTAAAAACCAATGAATAAAATTGTGAAACAAATTATACCATTAGTTTCCCCATGGTAAAATACACATATACCATTTTTATGGCATATCTGTAAAGTCAATATTTAATAAGTTATAAGTAATAATACCTTATAAAATACACAAATCCTTATTTATTTCAAAAACCAATGAAGCAACATGTAAAATAAATGGTACCATTGGATTATCCATAAAACTCCACATATAAAACAATTAATAAGCTAAGCTTCAAAGTCAATACTTAAAGAATTAACCTGAATATATGCACTTTTTTGGTCAATGCATATATTCAAGGATTTTAGCTAATATCTTTTGAAATATGCATGATAGAGTGATGAACCAAAATTAAAGTCATCACGTAATTACTGTAGAAATACAGAAATGAAGTTTATTTCACAAGTTATAAACAAGGTTAAAACCTGTAAGGGATTATTGATTAAAATCAACAGAGCTGTTGACCACTTTGTTGTGAAAGTGGTCCAAACTTAAAAAAAAGTAGACAGTTGGATTCTACTAGCTCATTCGTGAATAATGATGTATTTTTTATTATAATATTCAACGTATAACCCCTTGAAATCATAGTTTGAAGTTTCAAATATTAAATTTTGACAGCAAAGATGAGTTACAAGAAAATCATCAAAAATAGAGTTTTGATGATGTAATGAAATGCTCTTGGCAGCATGGTAAGATTATGCCAAGCTATTAGAATTCACTCTCTGAATTTCTGTACCGGGTAAATCTTAAAAGTTATTAAGAATCAAAGTTTGAGCTTAATTTGATCATTTATGATCACTCACTGTAACCTTAAATTAAGTTTAACAGTCATATAAGTGATAAAATTGGTGAATACTATTAGTTTATGATTAAAACTAATAAAATCCACTAATTTTGGGGTTCTGCCAAGTCTTTGACGTCATCAAACTTAGAGTTATAGTGATAACTCTAAATAATGGCGTAATAATGATGTAATATGGTTTGATCATGATGTAATCATCACCAAACCTTAAATTATTGATCAATTCCAGTGAATATGATCATTACACGTCTACTAGAAGCCTGTTGGACTCTAGGAGGGAGGTATTAACTATAAATAGAGCTGTTTTTACTCTGTTTTCCCCTCAGACGCATCAAAAACATTAAATTAATACAATTAAAAAAGGCAATTTCTTTATTCTTTATATATAAAACTTTTATAATATCAAAGACCAAAGATCATATTATCATAATCATCAATGTTGACGTGGTTAAATCATTTATTTAATTGTTTTTGTTAAAAATCTCTCTAAAATCTCATTTCCACATAAAAATCAAGAATATTTGTAATTTTCTCTATTTTTTATTGTAAATACAATTTGGATAAGTTGTATTTACATTATTTGGCGTAAAATATCTCAAAATTATTATATTAAGTATTAAAAGTAGGTTATTTTCTCTTATTATAATAATTTTCTCTTTATTATTCTTTTAATAACTCTTTTACTAATATAAATAGTATTTATATTGATTTATAACTTTAATATTGGTAATATTATTGTTATTAATTGTTTTTTATTAATAAAAAACAATTTTCTACGCCTTTATTATTTTTTTGTAACAATAATAAAGTGCCATTAAATATATTAATATATTTATTTTATTACATTATATTTTATAATATGAATTATATTATCATATTCAATTGATAATATAATTATTTTTACGCCATAATTATAGTAATTCTTTATTATTATAATTATTTTTATCTTATTTATTTGCTTTATAAGGACATTCATAGTACAATAAGTAAAATATTAGTAATTTTTACTTATTGTTTCATAGTCAAACCTTACATTTGGGGGCCTGGCCGTGATATTTACCCTAAAAGACCTTTAAAAAGATTCTAATTGGGCTTATCCAATAATAAATTATATTTATAATCATAAAATTATATAATAATTTTATATTTATTGATTTTAAAAGCTATTGAGGCATTTGGAAAGCAATTGTACTGTCTTACATGTGGTTTTTCACATCCTTAGACTTGCAAAAACTTTCTTTGAGTGACTCTAGTGATTAAAAAAGATATTTTATAAATTAAAAATAATTTTATATTCTAAATTAATTTTATAAAAGAATCATATTCATTTTTATTTTATTCTTTAAAAATAAAAAACATAAAAAATAATAAAAATATTAAAAATCAATAAAAAAAGTTATTTTATTCATTTTAATTTCATTTCTTTAATTATTTTTATTTTTTTCAATAAAAAAAGATATAAAAGCAATTTTTGCATGGAAAAATTGCCATATCTTACCAAAAATAACACTTTTATATAAAAGACTTATATTTATTTGTCTTTTTTAGTGTTTGAAGACAACCCAACAGAGGACAACCAAGCCACTGTTGAAAGATTGGTGGAAGAAACTTGTCAAAGTTCTCCAACACCAATAATCACTAAGAAAAAGAAAGCCAAGAAATTGTCCTTTCCAGGACCCACTATTCAGGACTCTGAAGGTGAGCACCCCATTTATAAATTGCCATAAGAGTATTTCTGTTCTAAAATCCTCTTATTCATTATTTTCTTATAATATGACTACCAGAAGAGGCTCCCAATACTCCATCCAATCAGATGGAGCTGGACTCAGAGGTAGAATTGATCCCTCAAAAGGGAAAAGGAAGGGCAATATCCCCAGTGGAACAGAATCCACACAAGGAAGTGCCTTATCCCAAAGGCAAGTCCCAGAAATGCCCATGATATCTGAACCTGAATAGTAACTAAGTATGAGTAACTCAAATAGGTACAAATCACATTCAGAGGGCTCAAATAGACACTTACATGAGCCAATACAAACAGTACTACACAGTGTACAAGGACAAGGATTGGGAAATGTTGCCCCAAATACACCAAGGAGTGATGAACTCCTGGCACATCCTAAAGAAGTTCCTCAAAGAGGAGGAAATAGTGAGATACTCCAATGGATGGAATCCACTATCATCCAAACCTCAAATAAAAAAGATCAAGGAGTATCATGCCAAAAAGAAGGAGGCAACCAAGGAAGAAGCCCCAGTAGCTTCTACCAGCAAGCCCCAAGTCAACCCACTTCCCCAAGAAGGGAAGAAGAACAAGAAAAAGAATTGGAGAAAACCATATTCCCCAAGCTACAGGATTCACAAAATCCAAAAAGATGCCATGGACAATGTCTTCAACATGGCCAGAACTTTGATGGAATTCAAAGACAAAGAGGAACAAAGAATGAGACAACCCCATTTCCCAAAGAAATAACCTTGTCTCCTGATGTTGTAAATACTTTAACAAAACTTAAAAATAGTATTTTACCTCTTAAAGACATTAAAAATAGTTTATTATCTTTACAAGAAATAAATAATAGCTTATCATCTTTAACAAAACTTGTTACACAAAATAAGAAAGCAATTGATAACATAAAATTTATGATTGAAAATAATAAACCCAAAGTATTAATTGACAATACTCAGAAATTAATACAAGGACAACAAGATTTGTACAAATACATAAGTGATATCAAAGAAAAAACTTTGAAAATCAATTATGATGTGAGTATTGACAATCTTACAGAAAAATTAAACAAATTAAGTATTTCTGTAGAAAGATTTGAAGAAAAGACTTCATCACACCAAAAATGACTTTTGGACCATGTAGAAAAGAGTGATGAAGCAAGAATGCATCTGAAAGATGACATTCAAAGTGAAATAAGGCTTATTACTGAAAAAATGGATAAAATTAATGAGGCTAATTTAAATATGCCAAAGTTATCAACACCATTTTCTCACATAAGAAGCCCTGTTAAACCAAAAGAGGAATTAACAAATCCATTCATAACAGACTTGAGTCACCAAGAAAATAACCAAGTCTTAATGAAGGAAGCACCTCAATTGAAAGAATGGCCAACATTCATGGGAGAAGGTGAATATGACTACATGTCATTTATCAAGACAATTGACATGCTACAAGAAGATTATGCCATACCAGATGAATTAATCACTGCAAGATTATATTCATTGTTTGAAAAATCTGCAAAAAGATGGTATTATGGCATAAGGCAAACAAATGGCAAAAATACCTGGTCTTGGTGGAAACAAGAAATAATCACCAAGTGGGCTAATGAGGCCTGGAGGTACAAAATAGAAAATGCATTTGAAAATTCTTTCTTTGACCCAGACAAAGACAAACCTTTAACTTGGTTTTTGAAACAAGCTGAAAGACTTAATGCATTGTACCCAGAAATGTCACAAAAAATGGTGCATATGAAAATACTCAAGAAATGTGGAGGAGAGCTAGAACATGCCCCAAGAAGCAGATGTATAGAACCATGCTCCACAGAAGAATATATTAATGCACTAGAAGACATAGTGACAAGAACAAAAATTGGCAGGACTTGAAAGAAATTGGACATTAAAAGCCCAAATAAACCATTTATCAAAAAAGATAAATCAAAGGAATCCTTCAAGCCCAATACATCCAACAATAATGAGCAAAGAAAATGCCATAAATGTGGAGGTATTGGACACTTAGCCAATAATTGCCTTAAAAAAGCAAAGATTAATGAAATTGTGGAAACAGAAAACCACAATGACAAAGAAGAGGAATCTGACTCTGAAAAAGAGACAGAAGAGTCAGAAAGTTCTGAAAGTGATGAAATCAATAGAATTAATGCACAAATTAATAATATTGATATAATTTATGAAGTACTGGATGTTAACTCAAACTTACCACAAGTTGGAACATCTGACACAAACCTGACAAACATACAAGATGCCAAAATGTATAGAACCAGACCTGCAAGAGGAATGGGATATACAGCTGGAAAATCAAGTATAAGTATTGTTATGGTTGATAACCAAGAAGGAAAAGTTAACTTAGATACAGGAGCATATTGCACCTGTGTTGGTAAAAGTTATTTGAAAACCATTGTACCAGACTGGCAAGAAAAACTTATGCCAATACAAGGTGTCAAATTTAGTAGTGCAAGTGAGAGCATGAAGCCCCTTGGAATAATTGATTTAACACTAATTTTTCCTCATCCCTCACAATGTGTCAGAATTAAAGTAGAGTTTGTAGTAATGGACAACTGTACTAGTAATCATTTCATACTTGGGAATGACTACTTATCAATTTATCGTATAGATATCTCTAACCAAAAGGATAGATATTTTACCATAGGAGACAACAAAAGACAAAAGTTTGGCTTCTTAAATAACAAAAAACAAATTAAAGTTATTAAGAATGAAGAAAAAATTCCAGAAAAGGAACTTTTTATATCTGAACAACTTAAAGAGGCAGAATTCAATCAGGAATTAACAGAAAAAATGAAAGAAAAATTGATTGACCTCTTATTTAAGTACAAAAATGCCTTTGCAACTGACAAAGAGCCACTAGGTGCCATAATTGGACATGAAGTGGATATAATTCTTAATGTGGAGAAACCTTACCCACCTTTACTAAGGATACCTGCTTACCCAGCTAGTCCAAGAGCTAGAAAAGCCTTAGAGGTACACATTAAAGAATTAATGGACCTTGGAGTACTAAAAAAGGTAGGACATAATGAACAGGTAGAAGTCACTACACCTGTCATTATAAATTGGCATAATGGAAAATCAAGGATGGTAGGAGACTTCAGAGCCCTGAACACCTATACCATTCCAGACAGGTATCCAATACCCAGGATCCACGAGACATTAACACAATTGTCACAAGCTAGGTTCATCACAACTATGGATGCCTTAAAGGGTTTTCACCAAAATGTCTTAAAAGACAATGCCAAACAACTACTGAGGATAATAGTCCACTGTGGAATTTTTGAATACTTAAGAATGCTTTTTGGCATAAAAAATGCACCTTCCCATTATCAAAGAATGATGAATACCATATTTCCTGAAGAATTATCAGAAGGATGGTTAATTATCTATATTGATGATATCATAGTTTGCTCAGAAACTTGGGAAAATTACCTTACAAGACTAGAAAGGGTACTACAAAAAATAGTCCAAGTGAATATGAAAAATTCCTTGAAAAAGTGTCATTTTGCATACAGTGAATTAAAAGCACTAGGACATGTTGTATCTGGACTTAGTCTAGGCATAGACAAGAATAAAGTAGCAGCAGTACTACTTAAACCAATGCCTCAAACCAAAAAAGAAATGCAATCATTTCTAGGATTTCCTGTTTACTATAGACAGCATATAAAGGACTTTGCAAAAATTGCTAAATCCTTGTATAAGCTATGTGACCAACAAACAGTCTATGAAATGACAGAAGAAAGAGTCAAGGCATATGAAGAATTGAAAAATTCCTTAACAAATGCCCCATTTCTTCTAATTCCAGATTGGAAACTACCCTTCAAACTTTACATTGATGCTTGTGGAGAAGGACCAGGTGCTGCACTACATCAGACACAAATTATCTATGATAAATCAGTGGAAGGACCAATTTGTTTTATTTCAAGACAAATAAAGCCAACAGAAGCAAGATATGGAGAAAGCCAGATGGAATGCCTCTGCTTAGTGTGGGCTTTAGAAAAATTACATTACTATTTGGATGGAACAGTATTTGATGTGATTACAGACTGTAATGCTGTAAAATCCCTATTAAATATGAAAACTCCAAATAGACATATGCTGAGATGGCAAATTGCTCTCCAATAATATAGAGGAAATATGACTATTGTTCATAAATCTGGTAATATTCATAAAAATGCAGATGGTCTTAGCAGATGGGCTCTATCAAATACCCCTGACAATCCAGCATGGGTACCACAAGAAGAACACCATATAGAAGGAATATGTGTTACAGACATTGGCACAGAATTCTTTAACCAAGTTAAAGAAAGCTATAAGATAGATAAAAATTGCCATATCTTAAGCCAACTTCTAATGAAAGACTGCAAAGACCCATCACTTTCATCAAAACTAGATGAAACATGGAAAAAGGCATATGATGAAGGAAGATTCCACCTCCTTGATGGAATCCTTTACCATAGAACAAAACACACATGTATTATGGCCTTAACAGATAGAACCCTGATAAACAGTATTTTACATGAGTGTCATGATAGGGTTGCAGCTGGACACCTTTCAGAAGACAGAACACTAGAGAGGGTGAAAACCTGCTCTTGGTGGCCAAATTGGAAGAAAGATGTTATAGAATACTGCCAAACCTGTGACAGATGTCAAAAAGCCAACAGAGCCACAGGAAAGAAATTTGGAATGATGATCCAAATCCAAGAACCAAAATCCCCTTGGGAAATAGTTCATATGGATTGGGTAACAACATTACCTCCAGGAGGAGATAGAAGCTATAATGCATGCCTACTATTAGTTGACAGGTATAGCAAAACTCCCATGTTCCTACCATGTCATAAAGCTGACACAGCTATGGACACAGCCATAATGATATGGAATAAAGTTATTAGCCATACAGGCGTATTCCAGAATATTATAAGTGACAGAGACCCAAAGTTCACTTCAGCATTATGGACAAATCTCCATAACCTGTTTGGGACAAAGTTATCATTCTCAACAGTTTACCATCCTCAAACTGATGGTTCAGCAGAAAGAATGATACAGACCTTAGAGGACATGATCAGAAGATTCTGTGCTTATGGGCTAGAATTTAAAGATTCTGATGGTTTTACCCATGATTGGTGTACACTAATACCAGCTCTTGAACTGGCATATAAAACATCGATCCACTCTTCCACTGGCAAAACACCAGCAATGCTAGAAAAAGGATGGAATCCAAGACTTCCTTATGATACCCTCAAAAAGGACTTAGTGGATATAAATCCAACAGCAAGCAGCTTTAAGATAATGCTTGACAAAGCAAGACACCATGCAAACAGATGTATGCAAGACTATTTCAAATATGCAAAAGAAAGATGGGATAAAAGTCATAAACCACCTGATTTCAAAATAGGAGACTTGGTCCTAGTATCAACCCTTAATTTCAATAACATAAAAGGCCCAAAGAAATTAAAAGATTCCTTTGCAGGGCCATTTGTGAGAAAACCACTTCATGGACCTAATGCAGTGCAATTGGAACTCACAGGTGAACTAATGAACAAACACCCAACTTTCCCTGTAAGTCTAATAAAACCTTACAGCTCAAGTGACAAGGAGTTATTTCCACTAAGAAATAAACCCCCACTTGAAATTCACCCCTTGGAAGAAGGAGAGGAAAAGAAAATAGTAAAAGTCCTTAAAGAAAGAAGGACAAAAAACAAAAAAGAAAGAGAATACCTTGTGAGGTATAGAAATTCAACTCAAGAAGATGAATGGCTACTGGAGAAAGATATAACAAATGCTGATAAACTACTAAGAAGGTTCAGACATGAGGGAAAACCTGAAAAATAGAAAAGTTAAGCATTATTGAGCTTCAAGACTAACACAGTCTATTGAAGAGGTAGGACAGTGGATGATACCCTAATTACACATATCAGATTGTGGTACAATATTTTTTGGTCGTAGGGAATGTGAACCTTTGAGATATGACCACATAACTAAAAAGGTCACAAGAAATATTTAATATAATTATACATTAAAAATAAGTACTTTAAAAATACAAAAATACCATAAATTGGCATAAAATTTGGTTTAACTTAAAAACAAATGAATAAACATGTGAGATAAATTATAAAATTGGATTCCCCATGGTAAAATACACATATACCATTTTTATGGCATATCTGTAAAGTCAATATTTAACAAGTTATAAGTAATAATACCTTATAAAATACACAAATCCTTATTTATTTCAAAACCAATGAAGCAACATGTAAAATAAATGGTACCATTGGATTCTCCATAAAACTCCACATCTAAAACAATTAATAAGCTAAGCTTCAAAGTCAATACTTAAAGAATTAACCTGAATATATGCACTTTTTTGGTCAATGCATATATTCAAGGATTTTAGCTGATATCTTTTGAAATATGCATGATAGAGTGATGAACCAAAATTAAAGTCATCACGTAATTACTGTAGAAATACAGAAATGAAGTTTATTTCACAAGTTATAAACAAGGTTAAAACCTGTAAGGGATTATTGATTAAAATCAACAGAGCTGTTGACCACTTTGTTGTGAAAGTGGTCCAAACTTAAAAAAAAGTAGACAGTTGGATTCTACTAGCTCATTCGTGAATAATGATGTATTTTTTATTATAATATTAAATGTATATCCCCTTGCAATCATAGTTTGAAGTTTAAAATATTAAATTTTGACAGCAAAGATGAGTTACAAGAAAAATTATCAAAAAATAGAGTTTTGATGATGTAATGAGATGCTCTTGGCAGCATAGTAAGATTATGCCAAGCTATTAGAATTCACTCCCTGAATTGCTGTAGCGTGTAAATCTTAAAAGGTATTAAGAATCAAAGTTTGAGCTTAATTTGATCATTTATGATCACTCACTGTAACCTTAAATTAAGTTTAACAGTCGTATAAGTGATAAAATTGGTGAATACTATTAGTTTATGATTAAAACTAATAAAATCCACTAATTTTGGGGTTCTGCCAAGTCTTTGACGTCATCAAACTTAGAGTTATAGTGATAACTCTAAATAATGGCGTAATAATGATGTAATATGGTTTGATCATGATGTAATCATCACCAAACCTTAAAATATTGATCAATTTCAGTGGATATGATCAGTACAAGTCTACTAGAGGCCTGTTGGACTCTAGGAGGGAGGTATTTACTATAAATAGAGCTGTTTTTACTCTGTTTTCCCCTCAGATGCATCAAAAACATTAAATTAATACAATTAAAAAAGGTAATTTCTTTATTCTTTATATATAAAACTTTTATATTATCAAAGAACAAAGATCATCTTATCATAATCATTAATGTTGACGTTATTAAATCATTTATTTAAGTGTTTTTGTTAAAAATCTCTCTAAAATATCATTTCCACGTAAAAATCAAGAATATTTGTAATTTTCTCTATTTTCTATTGTAAATACAATTTGGATAAGTTGTATTTACATTATTTGGCGTAAAATATCTCAAAATTATTATATTAAGTATTAAAAGTAGGTTATTTTCTCTTATTATAATAATTTTCTCTTTATTATTCTTTTAATAACTCTTTTATTAATATAAATAGTATTTATATTAATTTATAACTTTAATATTGGTAATATTATTGTTATTAATTGTTTTTTATTAATAAAAAACAATTTTTTATGCCTTTATTATTTGTTTGTAACAATAATAAAGTGCCATTAAATATATTAATTATTTTCTATTAATATATTTATTTTATTATATTATATTTTATAATATAAATTATATTATCATATTTAATTGATACTATAATTATTTTTAGGCCATAATTATTTTTATCTTATTTATTTCTTTTATAAGGACATTCATAGTACAATAAGTAAAATATTAGTAATTTTTACTTATTGTTTCATAGTCAAACCTTACACACAAGCTTGAAAAAAAATAAGGCTCTTAAAGATCTTTTGGAATGTCACAAGATTCTTGGAATAAATCAAACTTTCTACGGTATATTAGCGGCATCCTGTGCGGCAGGGGTTTGTGGTTTTTTGGGATGCTCAGATGACTGGAGAACAACCTCAGTGAAAGGGGCTTTATCACTCATTGACATTTCAAAAAGACTTTCAGAGGGTAAAAATCTAAAAGAGCTGGTGTGGCTACATACTAATAAGTATATATGTAATTTACTGAATAAGAGTTTCTTCTCATCAGAGTATTTTAATCCCACTGTACCTCTAAGATTTGAATTTGAATGATCCTTGGTATTAAACTTTGGTGATGCCTGGGTGCAGAAGCATGGTCTTGGTTCAAGTGATGAGGTCAGCTAAACTTAAAACCAGGATTGAACCATTTTAGCTTAGCTTTGTATCAGGTAGAGTGTAGTTTAATTTTGAAAAGTGATTTATTAATTTGATAATTGTGACTATCTATCCTACTACTGCCCAGATGCCTCAGTATGACTACCAATAAGAACTAACTTTGTACAGAGGCATGCCTCTGTAAGCCATTGAAAATACTGTGACAAGATGAAAACTGAGTCAGGAATCTGTGCACGCAATGAGCACATGCAGGGGCCTTGCAGGAAGTGGGTTTTTTCAGTTCCTGCCAGCTCATAATAGGCCAAAAGGCACTTGTTGAAAGATAGAAACTAGGACAGGCAACAAGATGTGAGTCTTTAAGCCAAGGGAGTAACAGGGACAGGAGAGTCGCAGAGAAGCTGGACGGAGGAAAGGAGAACAGAATAACGAGATTAATTGTGAAAAAAGGAAAAGACAAGTTGACAAGGTAGTTAACCTAGGACAGGCAACAAGACGTCAGTCTTTAAGCCAAGGGAGTAACAGGGACAGGAGAGCCGCAGCGAACCTGGACGGAGGAAAGGAGAACATAATGACAGGTGGAAAAAGCTAAGTTAAATATTAAAGAGAACCCCATTGGAATGACGGTAAAAAAAACACTGGGGTAACAATGAAGTTGAAAGAAAGTTTTGGACATTAAAAGGGTAATATCGGAAGGGTAAAGCACTAAAAGACTGCATAGTCGGGTAAATCTTGGTTAATTCTTTCACTCCTCCGTACCTTGCAACTTGTTTTGATTTTCTGATGTAAAAATGGTTTCAATGTGTCTTTGTGACTTTGAATAAGGAAGGTTTTTGGTGAGTAGATCAGCTAACATAAGTTGAGTAGGAATATATTTGAGTAAAATTTTTTCATTTTCAACCAGGGAGCGAAGGAAGTGAAGTCTGAAATCAATGTGTCTTGTACCATGATGATAAATGCGATTAGAGGCAAGGGCTATGGAGCTTTGGTTATTGGAATAGATGATGGAAGTGCTTTTCTTAAATGTGATCTCGGAAATGAGTTGGCAGAGCCATCCACTGTCTTGGCAGCAACTACTCAGGGCATTGTATTCTGCTTCAGCAGAAGACAGAGCAACGACACGTTGTTTCTGAGATTTCCACCCAATGGTGCCAAAAAAGTATACTAACAATCCAGAGAAGGATATTTTCTCAATTGCACCTCCCCAATCGGAGTCAGTGAAGCATAAGATTTCTTCGGGAGAGTGAGCTAATCCTTGAACTTCGAGTTTAAGCTCTAGTGTTCTAGTGAATGAAAGATATTTAAGGACATGGAGTACTGCTTGATAGTGTCGGTCTTTGGGAAAGGTATGAGATAGCAAAAGCGAGATCAGGCCGAGTACATTGGACCAAATATTGGAGGAGACCAATGACCCGTTGGTAATTGAAAGGAATGTTTGGTGAAGCGCATAAGTCTTGATTTTTGAGTTCTTGATAATTTGAAAGAAGAGGAGAGGAATTTCCTCTACATTTTTCGATTTTAAATTCAGTAAGTATCTTGGATATCATCTTGTCCTGGATGAGACTGGTGTATTCCCTTTTTTGAATGATTCGAATGCCTAAGGCATATTTACTAACATTTAGGTCTTCCATATCAAAAACGTCTTGTGTCTTGATCTTGAAATCAGATACCCAACTACCACCAAATAGAAGATCGTCAACGTGGACGTATAGATAAAAGGGTTTGAGTTCATTTTTACTGAAGAACAGACAGGGATCAATCTCTGATGGGTGCAAGTTTAGTTTGATTAAGGTTGTTCTAAGTTCGGAGTGCCAGCATCGAGGGCTTTGTTTTAGGCCGTAGAGTAATTTGTTAAGTCGCAGTGTCTTGAAATCTTTGGAGTGAGGGAGACCATCAGGATAGAAAATGTACAGTTCTTCTTTTGGTTTTCCATTTAGGAAAGCACATCGGACGTCCATTTGAGGCACCTCAAATTTATTCAAAGAGCAGAGGGTGAGAAGTAGTCTAAGGGAGGCTAGTCATCCTGTAGGAGCAAAGACTTCATCATAATCAATCCCTTCTGTTTGGCTAAAGCCTCTGACGCAGAGGCGGGCCTTGAATTTGGTAAGGTTACTGTTTTCGTCGGTTTTCTTCTTGAAAACCCAAGTAGTAGATAATGGTTTTAGGTTGGGGGGGTGATTTGAGGGAGTCCACACTTGGTTCTTGGCCATGTTGTCAAGTTCAGCTCTAATGGCATCAATCCAGAAATCTTTTTCTGGACTGTGCAGGGCTTGCATGTAGGTTTTTGGATCTGAGTTAACAGCACTGACAAAATTTGTAGAATGAACTTTTCTTCAAGACTTGTTTAGGATGTTTCAAGGGTCAATGTCGCCAATAATTTCATTCTGGAACCCAGGTGTATCCTTTGTGGGTAGGTAAGTTGTTAGTGGGAGAAGTAGAGATGTCGATGGGTCTGTCTTCTGGTTCAATCAGAGCTGAAGTCAGTGGATGTTCTTTATTGGCTACAGGTGGTTCAAACGAAAGAGAAGAAATAGGTTCAGATGATGAAGTGGGGGAGTCATGAAAAAGGAGATCAAGTGAGGCTTGATTAGAGGGGGAGAGATCCTTGTAGGGAAAAACATCATCATCGAACTTTACATGATTAGAAAGAATGACATTACCTTTCTCCACGTCCAAGATTCTGAAACTGCAATGTCCTTCCCCATATCCCAGGAACACTCCCTTGACTCCCCTGTCTGAAAATTTTCCATTGATATAGTTATTGTAGTATATGCTGAGGCATCCGAAAGGGTGGAGATATCTTAGCAAGGGTTCCCAACAGTGCCATTTGCGAAAAGGTTTATCAAAATTAATGGTGCTATTTGGAGTTAGATTTTCTAAATATATGGCAGTGTTGACCACTTTAGCCCAGTAAGAGAGGGGAAGGCCAGAATCTTTGAGAAGACATCTAGCCTTATTCATAGTGGTTCAGTTTCCTCTTTCGGCAACTGGATTTTGTTGGGGAGTGTAAGGAGAAGTAGTGAGATGGGTGATTCCTTCTTTTTGAAAAAAGGTAAGCAGATCTTGATTTTTGAATTCGGAACCATTGTCAGAGACTAGGTTAGAGATCTTTACGAGGGGAGTTTTCTGAATTTTGAGGATCAGGTTTTTAATCTTTTCTTTGGCTTCAGATTTTTGCTGTAAGAAGAAAACCCAGACATAACGAGACAAAGAATCGACTATTCTAAGGTAAAATCTGGCTCCAGATTCAGATGCAGGAGTAATTGGGCCACATAGATCAACATGAAGAGTTTCTCCCTTTGTGGTGGCCGGTGGAAAATGGCCAGGGAAGGGTTTCTTGGTCATTTTGCAAAGATCGCACGTTAAGCAGGAGAAAGGTTGAATATTCAGATGGGGATACATTTTAGTGAAGTAATCAAAAGAAGGATGACCGCTGGACTGGTGCAGTGTAAGTATTTGTTTTGGGGTTGACTTGGCAAAGCTTGTGGAAGACAGTTGAAGCTGCTTGATGATTAGGGTACTGGAAGAATAATCTCCATCAAGAATAGTTCTGTTGGACTGGTCAGTAATTCTGAATTTTTTGTCGTTGAGAGGTTGAAGAACGTAGTGATTTTTCAAAAGCGACCCCATACTAAGGAGACAGTTGGACAAATTGGGACAGTAAAGGGTTTTTTTAATTTCAAGATAGGTATGAGGTAGTTCAACCTTGACAGTCCCTATTCCTTTTGCAGTTATTTGGGATCCATTTGCTAGAAGAATGGTTCTCTCTGAGTCTTCTAATTCAGTGAAGTATGATATTTGTTTGAACATGGAATCAGTCGCTCTGGAGTCTAGAATAATGACTTGGTTATTGTGTTGATCAGTTTGAGTGTTTAAGCCAACTGTTGGCTTAGCTCCTTTGGGTTTGAGAAAGGAAAAATCTTCTTCTCTGTGTTTTGTCAAGGGATTGTGCCATCCAGGAGCACATCGAGGAAAATTTTTAAATTGATTTTGTTGAGGGAAATTGGAATTGAAGGGATTGTTTGGAAGGTTGGCGAGGGGGTAAGTTTGCTCCAGGATTTCCTTGGATGGATACAAGAGCTGAGGAGTTTTTATGGTTTTGTCTTTGTGAGTAAAGTCGGAATTCTTCCCAGAGGTGTTTTAAGGTGGGTGGATTGGTTGTGCCATTGTAGTTTTGCAGAAAAATTTCGCCTATCAGTTTTAGGTGAGAGGGGAGGTTGATAATGACCCACATAGCGATCATGGAGTCTATAAGTAGGGAAGGTTTGGTTTTGTTGTTGTCTATGAGGCTACAGAGGTTTTGAGTAATACTCATTATTTCTTTAATATTGTTATCTATTTGACCAGAAGATAAGTCAAAGGAGAAGATTTTGTTTAAGTATTTAGTTTGGTTTTGGACGGATTTAGGGGAAAAACTTTTGTCGACAATTTCCCAGAATGTACTGGGATCATCGTTACTTTTGATGATAAATTGATCAGCAACCTTCACGTCACAATTGAGACAGAGAATGGCCATTGCCTTTTCTCTTCGATGTGGATCTAGTTTTTCTACAATGGTGGCTTCCTCTTGAGTTTTGGTCCTAGTGATGAGGTGATAGTATCCAAATAGAGTGAGAAGATTTTTCATTCGAGGTTTCCATTGTAAGTAGTTGGTACTTGAGAGTTTTAGGTCTTCAGGAAGCTCGAAATTTTGATTGTTCATTTTGAAGAGACAACTGGTCTCATAATCTAAAGGATAGAAACTAGGACAGGCAACAAGACGTGAGTCTTTAAGCCAAGGGAGTAACAGGGACAGGAGAGTCGCAGCGAACCTGGATGGAGGAAAGGAGAACAGAATAACAAGATGGGGAACATAATGACAGGTGGCAAAAGCTAAGTTAAATATTAAAGAGAACCCCATTGGAATGATGGTAAAAAAAACACTGGGGTAACACTGAAGTTGAAAGAAACTTTTGGACATTAAAAGGGTAATATCGGAAGGGTAAAGCACTAAAAGACTGCATAGTCGGGTAAATCTTGGTTAATTCTTTCATTGGTTCTTTCATGAGGACTAGGAGGGTTAGGAGTCCATAGTGCAGTGAATATTGCATTGGCAAGTGATTGCAATATTCCACATGGGCCGATTTGAACCTCATTGAATGGGAAAATGAATATATCAAATTGAATAATTCAGTATTAAGTGCTTTTTTTAGGTTCATGTAAGATGTGACTATGAAACTGATGATAATATTACTATTAATCAACAGTACTATGTCTGTTCTTATGAAATATAATAATAAAAATTATTATAACCACAATTAAATAATTATAAAATTATTTCTTTCACGTGTTATACACTACTAGTGATTATAACAGTGAGCAGTAATTGTCTACAAGAATCAATTACAAGAAGAATTTAATGATAAAAACTTCTTTTATTAAAATAATAAAATTATTTTAATATATAATTATCTTTTACAAGAATAATTATAAAGATAATTCTTGAAGAAAACTATTACTAGAGAAAAACTTTAAGAATTAAAGATAAATGACTCACTAATACTCCAAAGAACTTATTGATAGATAAAAGCAGAGAAATTTGATGTGGAATTGTGGATTTAAGGGATCAAAAGGATTTATAACAATATTACAACAATATATAGTTGGATTCTATGATTTCACGTCTTTCTGATTGATTCTGAAAGATTAAAACACTTAAGAATAGTTGAACTAATACTTACTTGTTGGTAATAAAGATTTAATAAATTGATAAGATGATTATTGGAAAAAACAGCAAGAGGAGGCCTCTTTTAAGTCAACAACAGCTCACAGAGGCGTGCCATGGAGCAAACTGAAAAACCAGTGAGTGAGAAAATAATAAACCTTTTTGGATTATTGATTGCATCATCAGTTGTCACGTAAGATTATCATAATTACTTAATTGATGCTTTTACGTGACTACCAACCCCAATATGGTTAAGAATAAAAGGAGTAACACTTGTAAATCTTCTTTTATTCTAAAATAATCATTGATTTCTCAAAGTTATCAATGTTATTGCCAATTTCATCACAGGTTGTAATTACTGTAAATTTTTGAAGATTCAGTGTTTCACGTAGAATAACCAAAAATGGACTGTAAGTAAAACGTTTAATTTTACTAGTAAAACTGTAATTCTTTTTGGTTGTACCATAGATAATACAGTTCTCCTTTAGTCCTGAAAGTTTCAGAAGGATTCATTACGAATTGTATTTTTAATGAATTTTTGAAGTTTTTACCTTATTTCTATGTAGAATTGCAAATAGCAGTGTTTTGCTGGTTGCTATGAGGTAAATCAATGAATATGGGTCCCAAAAGGGTTTTAATTACTCTTTTGGGGTTTATCCATGGAAAGTCATTAGTAATTGACATGGTTACAGGAGTGTAAGTAGCTCATTACCTCCTTGGCACGTGTGAGCCTTAGAGGTAATTTCATATACCCAAAAGACCACAAATATAAAAAATAACATATTAATATAAATAAAATAAATTTATTTATATTATTAAAAATAAAAATAAAAAATATAAATATAAAATTATATTAAAAATAAAAAATTAATTATAATTTAAAAATAAAATTACTTTAAATTTTGTAAATATAAAATTACATTTATACTTGAAAAATTTAAGTAAAAATGAAATTTTAACAAAATTGTGAAAAAATAAATAAATTTGGAAAAAAGTTAAATAAAATTTATTATAACTTTTTATCCAATAAATAAACATATAAATTTTATTTCACCATTGGATTCCTCATAAAAAATCAGGTGGGGTCACCTCTGAGTGAAATTTTTGTAACTCAACTCTAAATAAGCTTAAATTAAGTTTTTAGTATTTTCAATACAAAAGTTGAAAATCCTCAAAACCTTAATTTAATTCGCACCACATGTGGTGTTAACCATCAATTTTTGTGTTAAAATTGAGGTGTTGTGTTTAGTTTAGAAGTTATGAGGAATTAAAGTATTTTCAATTGAATTCAATTGAAATGTCAAAATGTGCGCGTGTATTACATAAGTGAACTTTGATTTACATATGAGATGTCAATTATTACTGTATTGTACTGTACAATTGAATTGAATTACATGTGTAAATTATAAGTATAATACATGATGAGGAATTAAAGGAAAAAATAAATTGGAAAGATTAAATTTGGGGGGGAAAAGGAACTCCAGCTCTAAGGGGGAGCTAGACCCCCAAAATCCTTGCTGACAGGCGTGGGATGTCAAAATCCACGCAAAAGTTCATCACTTTTGGCCTGGAATTGAGTTACAGGGTCTGTGGACTCAATTGATGATGAGGTTTTGATACCAACTGGGGTAGTTTTAGCTGTTGCCAAGAAGGTAAAACTACCCTTAAGATAAAACAATCATAATAAAAACAGTTTTAACTGGTTTCTAAGCCTCTGACACACATTCTGACGTGTTTTGAAGGCTCTAGGCCTGGTATTGCTATAGTAATGGCTGATTTAAGGGTCTAAAATGGCTAAAATTGGCTAAAAATGGCTTAAACCAGCCCTTTTTGGTCTAAACCAGGGTTCAATGATGCCATAATTGGCTTTTCTGTTGTCAGAATGTTTTTCACGACTGACAAGAGTAAATTTTACTTTTGGAGTAAGAGAATTGATGGCTATAAAAGAATGTCTTCTTTGCCCCACTTTTCTCTTCATGTTAGAATCTTTTCCTTTTATTAATTAGTTTAAAACTGTTAAACCAATCAATAAAAGATTCCAACCACCCTTTTTAAATCATTTTTGAACCTTTTAACCACGTGAAAAAATCATTCTAATCATTGTTTGTAACTCTTATAATCATTTTTACCCCTGAACCACCCCATAAGTGAATTAAAGCATCTTTCATCACTGTTAACTTTGTCACTTTGTTTCCAAATTCACTCTGGTCACTTTTGGGCGTGTTTTCTCTTTAATATTCTTTTTAAAGACTCTGTTCTTTAATTAATTGCTTGCAGTTCTTTGCTCAATTAATTCCAATTGAAATTGCTCTTGAAGAAATTTCTTTTGTAGCCTTAAAATATCTCTTGTAGAGTATTTTTTGGATAAATTTTTATTGTTGGTAAAACAATAAATTTTTATAATATTATTGTTTTATACTAATAAAGTTATAAACAATAAAATTGGCGTGTTTTCTCTTAAAAATAATATTTCATACTATTTTTAACTGAATTTTACCTTATACAAATTTTGAGGACAGGAAAAGTACTTGATTTTTAATCAAAGTTTCATATCCACACCTTACAGCACGTCAAAATAGCAGGTTATTTGCTATTTTCTGGTGTTTTACAGTAGTTGTAACTTGGTAACCAAGTTCCCAAAGAGTTTTAGTTTACCAATTAGGCCAAGATGAGCCATGGATCCATGCTCTGGAGCTATCCACGCCTCTGAGGCCTCAGAAGTTGGGTACCCTGGCTCTCTTTGATGTCTTTTGTCCCCCTTGCCTATTTTTTACGTCAAAATAGTAATTTAAGCTTAAAGTGAGATATCCACTATGGGTGTACCAAAAGTCCATGTAAGAATACTATGATATTAAGTGCTCAAAACATGCATAACACTATTCTTAGTGTATATGTAACATGGGATTTCTCACTTTCCCATTATTTTGGCTTAAAATCAAGAAAAACAAAAATTTTCACGGATCTTTTATGTGGTATTAATGATGTGGTATTGAAGTATTTTCCATTTTACCACCTCAAATACTTAAATTGAGCTTATTCACTCTATGGAGCTACCCTTGGTGAATTTTTGTGTAGAATCCAAATCTGGTCTTAAATCCATGGATTTACTTACTCAATAAAAAGTTATTCATCTTTTCTGAAATTGAAAATGATGAATTTTGGATATATGCATGACTTATGAGTTGTGCATAATTCAAAATTTCTTTTTAAGATAATTGTGGCCTATTTGGGTATGTAAAATATACCTCAAGGCTCACAGTTCAGGTACTTGAGATTGCCAATTCACAAAAGTCAGATGTAATCTTTCATTTTTAGTGGCCTTTAGAAAACATTCATAAACCAAAATCAAATTTAGTTCAAATTAATAATTCACACAACAGTCACTAATCATTTGGTTTCATTTCATTTTCCTGTTCAAGCATTCCATTCATGAAAAAAAGGAAAGGAGTGTAAAAGGGAGCTGGTGGGAAAGGGTGAGTGGCTCACTTAATCTCATCATTCATAGATGAATGTATATATGGGTTGGAATTCATGTGGCACCCTCATTGGGCCCCATGGAAGAACATTGGCTTTAGTCAGTGTAGATCAAGCCAATGCCATGTGGGCTCCAACAGGGAAGTCAAAGATGTGTGCCTAATAAAGCTGGTTGGGCATTTGGCACCATTCTGGACTCAAAAGGCCTTAGCTTCAAATGGGAGGAAGCAGTATCTGATATATTTTCTGCTTCAACACAAAGTGATCCCTCAACCACTTGGGAATAGTGGGACATTCCAAGAGACAAATGAGGCCAAAACAACCCTAAAGAATAATTTTTTTCCCTCCACTCGACCAACAGCACAAATATCAATTCCAGTATCAGCAAAAATGACCCCAAGTAAAATTCGGAGAGTTTTGGATGTCAGTCAGATCAAACACATTCACTTTGGCCATGTGGCAATTTTCTCTTCAACCGGATTACTCATTGCCCTTGTTGAACTCAGACCATTCACAAAAATGAGTGAAGCCAAGGTCAATCAATGGGATGAATTATCACAATTTCATTTCGTAAAAGAAAATTCACCAACCCAATTTCAACGAATGGGGAATTACTGGATGGATTTATGTTTGCAATTGGGTGGCACAAATGCAGCAGGAAGAACAAAGAATTTGGTCTTCATGGAAGTCTTGGGAAAAATGAAAATGCAAAAGATGATTGGTGGAACCAAGGTTCAAATCTTAGCTTGGTGGGTTGCATTCTAGGCCAATCCTTACAATATGTTGGGGATAAATTATTTCAAAAGATTCAAACTTGCTACAAGTCATTGGGGGTTGCCTCCTTTTTTAAAGTCAACTATGAAGCCAATATTTACACAAAACAGGGGGCATTCAAGTTTGCTTCCACACTCACTTTCAACATTAATGGATTCAAAAACTCACCTCATATTGATAAGGATGCATTTTTGTATCTTTTGGGATGGTGGTTTCAAGCTGATAAGCAGACTTGCCAAATTCAAAGAGATGTGTCAAAGCGGTGTACAGGGGGAAAATTGATTTTACCCAATGAGCATTTTTGGATTGATCTATCCAAATGCCACAGGCTCATTCAGGTAGTGTGGGCCAGTAGTACATTTGTTCATTATACTGATCCAGCAAAGGACAAAGAAAGCACAACGCTAGTGGGTATTTCCACACAATTCTCAAGGAGGTTAGCAAAAACAATATGGTGGAAAAGCCACGGCTTTATGAGATTGGCGAGGGAGGGGAGATCACATCAGGGATGGTAATACAATCTAATCTCAATTAAAAGAATGTGGGAATTTTGATGCATCTGGGAGTTAGAGGGTGATAATGCGCAGGACAGTATACACCTGGCTTGGATGGGTTGGAATTGGGGTTATATGATGGCACAAATGAAAAAGGGGTGAAATGGCACATGCATGGTGGCATGCAAAGGTACACTTGTCCTGGTTCCTTGCTCTTCTTTGAAACTCCTTCTGCTTGTCCAGGATCCCAATGCTTCACTTGAAAAACCTTGTGCTGGGGAAGCCTCCTGAGAATGCCAACAGTTTCTTATGCTTGTCCAAGCGCCCAATGCTTCACATGCAAATCGTTACGCTTGTACAGGTTCCCAAAAATTCAAACAACTCCTTACGCCAAGGCAGCCTCCCGACAACTCCAACACTTCCTTACGCCGGTGAAGGCTCCAAATTCTTCACACAAAAATCCTTACACTTGTACAGGTTCCTGAAAATTCAAAAAATTCCTTACACTTCTGAAGCCTTCTGACAATTCAAACACATATCCTTGTGCTTGTACAGGTTCCTGACACTTCAAATTCACTTCCTTACCCTTGTACAGGTTCCTGAAAATTCAGAAAATTACTTATGCCTGGGAAGCCTCCCAACAATTCTCAAAATTCCTCACATGACTAAGATTAATAGCGTGTGACCATAGGAAAGGCAATGATTCTTGAATCTGCAATGGATTGCTCACATGTGGGGAACCCACACATCTTTAAAGTTAAAATCTCATATGGCTGTAAACCATGAAAGAAGAAAATATAGGAGGTGGTATTGGTGACTATTTGTGCATTTTCCGCAAAAGAGGTTCACACAAAGAAATATTGACTCAAACATTTGGTGGGGAACTTACAAAAATTATTCTCACACAAGAAGAGATTTGCACCAAGGAGGAAATAAAATATTTTCACATGAACAAAGAATGTAATAGAAATTGAAAATAGCATTCATTGAATACGAACAATTTATTTAAAGGAATTTATTACAAAAGGTAAAAAGTGAAAAGATTTCAAAAACTTTTTTTTTCAAGGAATTTTGAGACTATCCCAGTGATGTCCTCCTTTAGATAAGCCTCTGGTGCCTGGCCAAGGAGGGAGTTTAGTTCCTCCCAGAATTCCTGGTGCATCTCACTACAATGAGTCACATCCACAAAGGGAATCATGTGGAGCAATTGGCAATGCTCCAACAAGACTTGCTTGGTTGATTCGTGGACGATGGCTTGAGGAATCATCAGGGTCAGTCTCAAGTCCATAAATTCCAGCCAAGCCTCATTGTGGGATTGAGGGAAGGAGGCAGTTGGGCTCTTGGGGGAAATGGGAGGGATCTCCGGGGAAGGAACTGGGGTAGGAGTGGATGGAGGGGAAACAAGAGGGGGGATCCAACAGGCATATTGTCAATGATGATTACAGAGGGGGGTGGAGCAGGAAAAGCTGGATATGGTCAAATGAGATGTGGTATTCAATACAAGTTTTTCCAAGGTTCAAATCCACAATGTCAAATATAAAATCAATAATAATAATAATACATATATAAGAAGAAAATAAAGATAAAAAGTGAAGTATAAAAGTAAAGAATTGCAAGAAAAAGGAAGAGAATCATATTAAGATAATAAAAATAACTATTCCACTGGAATCTACATCAAATTTTACCTATAGTCACCTATTGCCTCAACCCCATAATATCACAAATTCTCTAGACACTATGGATTAAAGAAGAGAAATGTTACTATACACTCTATACTAGGTACAAGAATATGCTTAAAAATAATTCAGCTTGTAAAAATATTCAATATGAATAAACATGTGTAATATTACATAAGTGATACCATTACTCTTACAACATCATGTGTTACATGTCTTGACATAAAAAAAACACTGACATATAAGTTAACATAGTGTTACATTACTCAATCCCCACTTAAACTCCCACAACCAAACATTGCAGGTATTACTTACAAATTAAATTTTACATAGAAAAATACTCAACTAAGTACAGATCAAGGCTGTGAAGAAGAAAAATAAGCTTAGTAGAGATAAGAATACAGTTTTAAAAAATGGTGCAATCAACCAAACATATGGTGAAATATCTGTATCAAATGACACCATTCCAAATTTAACCACCTGCAAAAGTGTCTCAAGGCTGTGAAGAAGAAAAATAAGGTTAGTAGAGATAAGAATACAGCTTTAAAAAATGGTGAAATCAACCAAACATATGGTCCAATATCTGTATCAAATTACACCATTCCAAATTTAACCACCAGCAAAAGTGTCTTGAGGCTGTGAAGAAGAAAAATAAGGTTGGTAGAGATAAGAATACAGTTTTAAAAAATGGTGCAATCATCCAAACATATGGTGCAATATCTGTATCAAATGACACCATTCCAAATTTAACCACTAGCAAAAATGACTCAAGGCTGTGCATAATAAGAATAAAGTTTAGTTAAATATCAGTATAATTCAGAATGTATGGTGCAATATCCTTAAAAATTGACACCATTCCAAATTTAACTGCTAGCAAAAGTGTCTCAAGGCTGTGCACTGACAATAATAAGGTGTAACAGCCACTCACCAAGGGGTAAGGGTATTCATTCATACACCCACTCAAGCATCTCAAATCAGCAGATCCAGAACTTGTATCAGCATTCAGTTTCAGCAATCTTCATTATGAAACATTTATACAGCTTGGTACCTCAATACAGCCTGTCAATACCTGTACAGGTTGGATTCACCCAATACAGTTCCAATACACCAGTATAAACTGTATGATCACTCAAATACACCACACCTCTTGTACAGGTCCTGTACAGCTGTACAGGACCTGTATTGGCCAGACTCAATTCAATCATCAATTATTCTCATGAAAATTCTTCCTCTGGATCAGGGCTGGTGATTCTCACATATACCAGCCCCTCTTTCTCCCCCCTGGGGACTTTTCCCCAGTTAATTAATTTTGTTTATTTATTATTTTATAATTATTCTTATCCTTATTTTGGGTATTATAATTATTTGATTTTAAGTTAGTCTTTGCATTTCTTTCTTTGCCTGTACAGTATGAGTGGGGTGGCCATATCCTTATTAACCCTTCTCTTTCCATTCTGATAGGTTGAAACAGTGGACTTGGACTTTGTGGTTGGCTCTTCTATTTCTTATTCTTATTTCTTTGTTGCTGCTTTTCTCATATCTTTTATTATAGTAATTCATTCTTTACACTCTTAAGTGTATTCCATCTTTCCATATTCTTGAGCCCTCGATAAGTGAGTCCCGGTTTACTGAGTGCCAGGCCCTCTTCACTTAGAAGAGCCCCTGTGACATTAAATTAATTAACTCATATTTGATTCTTTCTTTTCATTCATTTATATTCATTTTCTCTCATCCATCAATTATGATCTCTTTTATGATTTAATGATCTTTAATGATTATGATTTTTCTCTCTCATCAATTTCATCTCCTTCATTTCATTTATATGAAATTGATTCTTTCTTCTTTCTTAATCATTGCTGACCATTTCATCACTTAATTTTATTTTTATCAAATCAAATTTTTTCTGTGTTCTCATTCAGGTCTTATTCAGGAGTTATTGATTGGTTTAATTGATTGGATTATTCATTGGGATTCATTGGGTTTATTGATTCAGCAATTCTGGATTTTTTCATTTGGATTGGATTGATTGACTTTGAATTCACAAGATATTTTATTGATCCTCAAGAATTGATTTTGATTATTGACTGATTTTGACTCATCAAGATATTGAATTGATTTCGGAAGATTTTAAATTGATTGATTGATTCCTCAAGACCTTGATTTCATATTGAAGACATCAATTTATTGATTGAATTATTATTGATTGAATATTGATTGATTGTTGATTTACTAAAGATTATTGATATTTGATTTGAATTGATTGTTGATTGATTGAATTTATTTGACTATTGACTGAATTTGACTTCACCTCAAGATTTGAATTGATTCCTCAAGATTCATCAAGAATTTTTATTGTGATTGATTTGGCCCAGTTCTGATTATTCTTCTTAATACCATCAAGTTTTATTTCATTTTTATTCAAAATGCCAGTTCAGCATAGTCCCCCAGCAAAGAATACTAGATCCCAGAAAGTTCCAGCTGTTCTCACTCCTACAGCAAGGGCTCCTCTTAACCGCACACCATCAGTTCATCAACTGAGTGCAAATTTAGACAGAGGACCACCAATGGAAGGAGCAGCACCCTCAAGAAGAGGTGGAATTAAATCTAGAAGATCAAGATCCTTTTCTGGACTTTTGGGTGGCTACCCTGGCATGTCTGAAGGTGCAAGAGCAAGATTAGGGGAAGTTGAAGATGAAGAGGGGGAAGAGTCTGTGGAAGAGGAAGATTCTGGGGAGACTGAAGTGGCGGATGTCTTGGCAAATGCTCCAGAGGTGCCTCAGGGTTCTAATCTAGCCCTTTCTAGTCAACCTCTTGTCTCTCAAACTGAGCCAAGTCTCCTCAAGATGATGGAGCAGATGAATCAATTCATGGGGCAACTTACTCAAGCAGTTCCTCCCAGGGACAATTCCAAAGCCCCTGCTTTCAAGACTCCATCCATGAAGGCACCTGATTCTTTTGATGGTACTCAAGCTCATAAATTGAGAGGATTTATCCAATCCTGTCAATTAATCTTCCATAATGATCCAGCAAATTTCTTCTCTGACAGGAATAAAGTTCTTTACTCAACTTCTTTTCTTACTGGTAGAGCTGGAAAGTGGATCGAACCCTATCTCTCAAATATTTCCAATGAAGACCCTTCCTACCTCCTCAATAATTGGCCATTATTTGAATCTCAATTATTCACTCTGTTTGGTGACCCCAATGAAGTCAGGAAAGCTGAACAAGAGTTGGACAATTTGAGGATGAAGGAAAGTGGTCATGTATCCTTGTACATTGCTGATTTCAGAAGCTTAATTTCAAGAATTGGAGATTGGGGGGAAAGAGCTTATATCCATGTTTACAGAAGCGGATTGACATCAAGATTATTGGATCAGTTGGCTTCTCACCCTGGAACTTTTGACACTCTTCAAGAGCTTATGGATGTCACTTTAGAATTAGACACAAGATATCATGAGAGGCAAAAAGAAAAGGGTGGCAATAAAGAGAAGAAGTCTCCAGTCAATGGATACAATCAATCTAGGCCTCCTCAAAACTCATCTTCAAAGAGGCCTCACCAGAAGAAGAACAAGAAGGGCAAGCAGTTTCAATCTTCAAAGGACAAGCCCCATGCCGCTCTCCTCAACAAGGACAATAAATTAATCGGTTCTGAAAAGGAGAGGAGGATTAAAGAGGGGTTGTGTACTTATTGTGGTGGAAAGCACCCAATTGAAAAATGCTTCAAGAGACCTCAGAACAAGCCTGGGTCATCATCAAGAGGCTACCCTAGCAAGCAGGGAAAAGCTTGAGCGGGAATCATGATGTGTTCAATGGTTCTCACTTATTTCCTTCAAGAGCACAATTGTGCACTCTGGATAATAGTGTCAAGAAATCTTTAAAATTTCTTATTTTCTCTTCTGTCTCTGATATTTTTTATAGTATTCTCATTGATTCTGGTGCTACAAACTCTTTTATTGCAAAGAACTTTGTTCTCAAGTACTCATTGACTGTGTCAGAGCTCCCTGAAAAGATTCCTCTTTTCATTCTGGATTCTAATGAATCCCCTGCCTTGTTCATCACCCATTATACCAAGTGGGTAGTTGACTTGCCTTCCTTCCCAAGCTTTGAATGGGACTTTTTTATCATAGATTCACCCAAGGGAGAAGACCTGATATTGGGCTATGATTTCCTTTACCATTTTAATCCCATTATTGATTGGAAAAATGGATTGATCACCTATGATTCTAGTCATAAGGATTCTAGTGGTATTATTCCTTCTACTAGTAATGACTTAGCCACTGCTGTCAACAGTGTTGCTCTGGTTGGTGAACTTAAGACACCTTCCCTTCCTTCTTCTGTCCATACCCCTTCCATCATTCCCTCTCAATCATTACTTCCATTAAGAGACGAAGTCTTCAAAGAGATAAAGGATGTTGGAGAAGATGTTGCCATATCTTCACTTCATCTCTTTCAAGGGGATATGGACCTTCCTCCCTTATCTTTTCATGAATCCCTGGAGGAGCAGTGGGATGAGGAGGAAGAGCCAGAAGAAATTGAAACTGTGTTGAAGGTAGTCCCTCCTGCTTATCACCAATATTTGGATGTATTCTCCAAGGTGAAAGCAGAGAAACTTCCTCCACACCGTGCCTGTGATCACCATATCAAATTGGAGGGTCTTCTACCTCCAATTGGTGTTATCTACTCCTTATCAAATGAATAGTCAGAAACACTACGGGCCTACATTTCAGAGAATGTAGAGAAAGGTTTCATTAGACCAAGCTCCTCTTCAACAGGAGCACCTGTCCTTTTTGTTAAGAAAAAGGATGGAGGTCTTTGTTTGTGTGTTGACTACCGCAAACTCAATGCTGTTACTAGAAAGAACAGGTACCCTGTTCCTCCTATGAACCAGCTCCTTACCGTATTCAACGGTTCCACTATCTTCTCCAAGATAGACTTGCGTGGTGCATATAACCTTCTGAGAATCAAAGAGGGGGATGAGCAATTAACTGCCTTTAGAAACAAATATGGTAGTTATGAGTATTTGGTCATGCCATTTGGTCTGACCAATGCTCCTGCTTCTTTCAAGAATCTAGTAAATGATATCTTTGCAGATTTCTTGGATGTGTTTGTTGTGGTTTATTTAGATGATATTATGGTCTTTTCCAGTTCTGAGGAGGAACATGTCAAACATGTGGCCTCTGCCCTCCAAAGACTGAGGGACAATAATTTGTTTGCCAAAGCCTCCAAGTGTGTATTCCATGCCTCAAGTGTGGAATACTTGGGCTATGTTGTTTCAAGTGATGGCCTCAAGATGGATTCTTCAAAGGTTCAGCAAATCCTCAATTGGCCTTAGCCCAAAAACATCAAGGCCCTTCAATCTTTTCTTGGCTTTGCCAATTTTATCATCGTTTCATTAAAAATTATTCCAAAAAACTCACTTCTCTCACTTCCCTCCTCAAAAAAGATTCTCCTTTCATCTTCAATGAGGAAGCTCTTAGTCAGTTTCAAGCACTCAAAGAAGCTTTCACCTCCGCTCCTATCTTATCCCATTTCAATCCATCTCTACCTACTATTGTAGAGACTGATGCTTCTGATTATGCATTGGGCGCCATACTGAGTCAGGTGAATGACTCAGGAAAGCACCCCATTGCATTTGATAGTCGCAAGCTTCTCCCAGCTGAGCTGAACTATGAAATTCATGACAAGGAACTCCTTGGCATAGTTTGGGCTCTCAAGCACTGGAGAGCATTCCTTCTTTCTCTTTCCAATTCTTTTGAGGTCTTGACAGACCACTCTTCCCTTCAGTATTTCATGTCTTCTAAAGTTCTTACTCGCTGCCAAGCCCGTTGGGCTGAATTTCTCTCAGAATTTCATTTCACTATCACTTACCTCCCAGGCAGGCTGGCCACTTTACCAGATGCCTTGTCACGTCGGGACAATGTGTACCCAGAGAGGGGGGTGGACTTCATCAGCAAGAATCCTCAATATTTTCATCAAGTACTTAAGCAAGATGGAATTCAAGAGTCAAGATTCTTTTCAATCCAAGTGGAGATTTTCTCAGATTTAGAGGACAAGATTCACAAAAAAGTATGGCAAGACAAAGACTATAAAGAAATACTCAAGAAACTAGCAAGAGGTGAATCAGTTCCAGATTATTCTCTTGAACCTCAAGCCAAGTTATTATTATTCAAAGATAGAGTGGTAATCCCAAGCAATGAAGAACTTCAACTCAATATTCTTCAAAAGCGCCATGACTCACCATTGGCTGGCCATCGTGGCCAGGAGAAGACCCTCAAGCTCATCAAGAGGAATTTTTATTGGGATGGCATGAATCAATTCATCAAGGACTATATGTCCTCATGTCAGCAATGTTCAAGAAACAAGAACATTCATCACAAGAAGTTTGGATTACTCAAGCCTCTTTCAATTCCGTCTGGTCCTTGGAATTCATTATCAATGGACTTTATCACTCAATTGCCCTTGTCAAAAAACTTTGACTCAATTCTAGTAGTTGTGGACAGGTTCTCAAAAACGGCAATCTTCATTCCAACTTATGGAACAATCACTGCTCTGGACTTAGCTCAAGTTTTCATTAGTCATGTATTTTCCAAGCATGGCCTTCCAGTCAGTATTGTCAGTGATAGAGGATCTTTATTTGTTTCATCATTTTGGACTCAATTATGTCAGCAGCTCAAGATATCCAGAGACATTTCAACTGCTTTTCATCCTGAAACAGATGGACAGACAGAGAGGGTAAATCAAATACTAGAACAGTACCTTCGGATGTATGTCAGCTATCATCAAGATGACTGGTACACCTGGCTCCCTCTGTCTGAATTTGCCTATAATAATGCAGAACATTAATAAACCAAGAAATCACCTTTTTTCACCATTTATGGAAGAAATCCCAGCTTTGACTCAATCCATATCTCTCAAGACTCACCTGCTGGAAATTTATCAACAAAACTCCAATCAGTACAGCAAGTTGTCAAAGAAGAATTAGAGTCAGCAATAAGGAGATTCAAGAAGTATGCAGATAGAAATAGAGCAATTCCACCTGATTTCCAACTTGGGGACAAAGTATGGCTAGCTTCCAAGAATATCAAGACAACAAGACCCACCAAGAAATTATCAGAAAGATGGTTGGGACCTTTTGAAGTTCTGAAGAAGATTGGAAGCCATGCATATCACCTCAAGTTGCCTCAGCAATGGAAGACAGTTCACCCTGTATTCCATGTGTCCTTATTAGAACCAGTCAAGCAATCAACTATCCTAAATCGACATCAATTGCCGCCACCACCAGTCTTAGTGGAGGAACAAGAAGAATGGGAAGTGGCTCAGGTTCTGGACTCAAAACTCAAAAGAGGTAAATTATGGTATCTTGTAGAGTGGAAAGGATTCAGTGAAGACCCAGGAAGAACCACTTGGGAACCAGCTTCCAACCTTACCAACTCACCAGACCTTGTCAAGGATTTCCATTCATTGTATCCAGATAAGCCTGGTCCAAATACCTCAAGAGTTTGATTTATGGTGCTTGGTGGGGAGAAGAAGTTATGAAAGTAAGTTCCTCTCCTGGCATGCACCTTTAAGGGGGTATTCTACCCAAATGTTGTTGTAAGCATCACCTTGGCCACTTTGTGAGCACTTGTCAATTCTTTGGACAGGTTCAGCAAGCATACCACACCAATACCCTCCAATTTGGGCCTTATCAAGATATGGCCAAATGTTTCTTTCTTTATTTTTCTTTTCTTTTCTTTATTACCATTTCAAGTTATGCCAATCATCATAATTCAAGACATTCATTACTTCAAGTCATTTACGGAAATTCATTTCAGAAGTCATTTATGGCAATTCATGTCAGAAGACATTTAGGGCAAATTAATTCAGTTTTATGGTGCTTGGTGGGGAGTGGAAGTTATGAAAGGAAGTTCCATCTCCTGGTATGCATCCCTGAGGGGTCTACTTCTTGTAAAAAACTACCTTGGAAACTTTGTGAGCATCAAATGCTTGGTTTTCCTTTGTTCAGGCACTTCATGGCCAGAATCAAGCAACTCACCACAAGAAGGACCAACCATAAGGATTTTTCTTTATTTCTTTCTTTACTCTCATTTTCTCTTATTCTTTAATTTCTTTCTTTCTTTATTTTATTTCTTTAGAGCAGCAGCATCCCCTCCCCAAGTCACGTATTGGGAAATTCCTTTATTTTCTATTATTATTTTACTTTTACTTATTTTATTTCATTTATTAGTATTTATAAGAGTATGAATAAAAGCCAAACCAAACACAAACAAGAACAAGATACTGGTTTTAACTCCACCCAAATTGTCAAAGTTCACAGGGATTCAGTCATCAACTCATGGAGAATACCCAAGCAGAAGGGTCAAGATGTCAAATTCAGAGAAAACCCTCAAGGAAGTGGGCCATAACTCAATTATGGCCCCCCACTCAAGCCCTCCTTGAGCTGGATTCATCACCCAGGGCCTCCCCTGCAGCTTTGGGGAGGCCATGGTCTTGATGGTCCTGGACCCCCCAATGGATCCAGGCCATGTAGGTGAAGTTATGGGTCATGGGGCCAATTTATGGTCCCATGGTACCCCTGGGTCCCCAGCAAATTTGGGCCCAGGGGGCCTGCAATAGCCCCCACGAACCACGGACCGCAGCGTACGGCCCACGGCCCACAGACCGTAGGACCCCAGAATCGAACAATGGCCAAATAGGGCCAGAAATCCAATAAACCCTAAAATGGCCATAGATGGCCATAGGTCAAGAAATTGACCATAATCCCCTAGAACCTCAAAAAGGCCAGAAATGGCCAAATGTTCTAATACGAGCAAAGATCACCAAGAAGACCAATTAGGCCAAAAGGGCCATAAGGGCATGAGCCATCCAGACTTACTATAGCAAGGGCCACAGCCCAAGATTGTTATGGAGGGCTGTTGAGACAGTTTATTCAAATCCAATGGGGACAAGACCCCTGAATTCACTTTTTTATAAATTTCTTCTGATTAAGCCTGGGCAGATGGGTACACTTCCTATACTCATCTGGCCCCATTTTTTGAGCACAAGAGCTCAGTGGCCATCCATTTGGGATACAACCCAAGGCCAGGCCCCAAGGACAAGTAAACTCATTGAATCAGAAGAAAAGTATAGTCCGAAGTGGGGTACTTACTCAAAGTTAAAAGAAGGGGGGAAAATAAATTTAATTGACAGAGAAGAGTTGAAGAAGGATTTCAAGATAATGGTCAAAAGAAAACTTTTCGAAGGAGTGTGTGGGGTAGTGAGATGCCACTCAACAATGGCAGGGTATTATGGTGTTCAGGAGTCCACCAGTCTGAAGAGGGGGATACTGTAACAACCACTCACCAAGGGGTAAGGGTATTCATTCATACACCCACTCAAGCATCTCAAATCAGCAGATCCAGCACTTGTATCAGCATTCAGTTTCAGCAATCTTCATTCTGAAACATTTATACAGCTTGGTACCTCAATACAGCCTGTCAATACCTGTACAGGTTGGATTCACCCAATACAGTTCCAATACACCAGTATAAACTGTATGATCACTCAAATACACCACACCTCTTGTACAGGACCTGTATTGGCCAGACTCAATTCAATCATCAATTATTCTCATGAAAATTCTTCCTCTGGATCAGGGCTGGTGATTCTCACATATACCAGCCCCTCTTTCTCCCCCCTGGGGACTTTTCCCCAGTTAATTAATTTAGTTTATTTATCATTTTATAATTATTCTTATCCTTATTTTGGGTATTATAATTATTTGATTTTAAGTTAGTCTTTGCATTTCTTTCTTCGCCTGTACAGTATGAGTGGGGTGGCCATATCCTTATTAACCCTTCTCTTTCCATTCTGATAGGTTGAAACAGTGGACTTGGACTTGTTTGTGGTTAGCTCTTCTATTTCTTATTCTTATTTCTTTGTTTCTGCTTTTCTCATATATTTTATTATAGTAATTCATTCTTTACACTCTTAAGTGTATTCCATCTTTCCATATCCTTGAGCCCTCCATAAGTGAGTCCCGGTTTACTGAGTGCCAGGCCCTCTTCACTTAGAAGGGCCCCTGTGACATAAGGGTCAGAATGGTGCAATAAACCAAACATATGGTGCAATATCTTGATCAAATGACACCATTTTTAATTTACCCACCAGCAAAAATGTCTCAAGGTGGAATTTTTCCAAGTCCCTTGTTTTGGGAAGGCTCTATGGAGGACCCAAAAGTTATAAATAAAGGGCCTCTCTCCCTGTTTTCCCCCCATGATTATGATTCAGACAATAATCTTGAGGATCAATCCTTCCCTTCTCTAGTAGGATAATCTAGTATTAATATTGAAAAACAATCAGAAGCAAGGCTCAGTATCTTATAGTATTATTTATGGTTAATTAATGAAAGATATTTATAATATTAATGAAAGAGTTTAATATTATTTAATAGTCTTACAAATATAGTAGTAGTGTTGAAGTAGTGTTTGAAGATATTATAATTAGTGATCTTATCTAATTTATCAATAACCCTTATTTATAGAAGGGATATCATCTTACCCTTATACCATATATCATAAGCCTTTTAGTTATATTGGATTATATTTATATTGATCCTAATAGTATTATATTACTATTATATCATTTATATCTTACCCTTATATTAAACAAAACCACCCTCAAAGAATTATCTTACCCTTAAATTATTATAGCTATATTTATAGTATTATTAAATCACCTTTAAAAGTATTAGCTAGCTATCAAGATTATTATTAATATTATTAGTGATCTTAAACAATATTCTTTAAATATCTCAGGTATTGAAAGAAGGAATACTAGAAGAATTAATTAAAAAGAATTACAATCAATAACAAGAAAGTTAAGCAAACGTAAAATATTAAAAAAAATATTAACTATTACCATTATTATCATAGTGATCTTTTATTGACAGACTGATAGAGACTAATGAAGAAAATTCTCTAATTGAAAAGCCACAAAACTAAATAATTAATTTGTGATCTCATCAAAAGGGTATCATTTTCAGTATATTTAACAGGGCAGCTAATACACCTTAGCACCCATGGTTATTGGCTCATTCTGAAGTTCAAAACGAACTCACCAATAATTTCCCCCTCAAGGTACTGCCTATTATTTATCCCACAACAAAAGGAGTTCCCACATCTGGTGTCCCAACAGTGGCTTTCAAATCTCAAGTATCATTAACAAGATCACCATATCAATCTTTAAAATCATAAAAAATGAAAAAAAGTAAAAATAAAATCAAAAATTAAATCATTGTTTAGAGCACAACTATAATGGAGGACTCATCATCCTCAAAGAAGGCTCTAACCTTGGAGGAAGAATTGGAAAAAGAGCAGTCCAGAATTGAAGAATTAGGTCAGGAAGAAAGTGAAGAAGAGGATTTTTCTTATTTAGAGAATGATGAAGAATTTCAAAAGAAAAGGTTAGAATTACAGAAGGCTATGGAAAGAGATTCAAGAAGACAAGGAAAGAAGACAAAATCAAGTCAAATCTCACCTGAAACTACTGGGGATGCAAGTATTGAAATAATGCTCAGACCCCAGCAACCATCACCATCACCAACCCCAAAGACATTTGCAACATCCACACCAGGAACATTTCCAAGAGCTGCAATATTTGCAAAAAGGGTACATATTACAACACCAACTCAGAAACCTGAAAGAGTTATAATACCCACAAGAAAGATTGTTAAAATAAAGGCAAAGGATTATAACCTCAACTTTGATGGGAGTGAGGTTGAGGATTTTATCAAGAGAGCTGAAAGGATAGCATTAATTGAAGGAGCCAATGAAAGGTATTTGGCCATGCAAATAGAATTCTGGAGTGAAGATAAGGATATCAGATATGAAATTGAAGGAATGCCAGGATATGAAATGGAGGATTTGGATCAATTGAAAAAGGAAATGATCAGTAAATGGGGAAAGGTGGAACCAGAAAGAAGACATAGGAAAGATTCATTAAAAAGAATATTTAATCAAACTCAACAGGAGGGAGGAGTCAAGAGTTTGTCCCAAAACAGAAAGTTTATTGGGGAATATGACATAATTTCAAAATATCTGCTGAAGTATGGGTATATCAAAAAGGAAAAGGATTATCATGAAGATGTATTTGATTATTTATCACCAGAAATTAAAAGTAGTTTTACTAAAGAAATGATCAAAGAAAGGACCATGGTTCAAGCAAGAGATGGAGGATATATCTTACCTGAGGTGGATATCCTCAGAAATTATATTGAGGCAGAATTGGAGGCAGCAGTAGTTATGAAAGGCAAATCACAATTATCAAATTCAAATGAAATCAAAAGCAAAAAGAAAAACAGATTTGAAGATGAAAGCCAGGAGGAGGTTATTGAGAAAATGAAAGATATTACAAAGAAAATAAAGAATCCACCATCTCAAGAGGCTCATGTTAATGTAGCACCAAAAGAAGTCAACCAAAAGAAAGATGTGTTGGACCAGCTGAGAGAACTAGCAGAGGCTGGCAATCCACCAAAGAGGGTCTATAAGGATAAATCAAATACACAAGGATCAGGCTTAGCACCAAATGCACAACCATTCAGAAAAGAAAATACCCAGGAACCTTTACCTGCAAATTATCAACCTTATGTTCTAGCACAACTGTATGCAAGACCACCCTTAAAGTGTCATTACTGTTTTGAAAATGGTCATTCATTGACAAGATGCAGCTACCTGGCGGAAGATATGGAAAAGAGAATTGTCAGTAGGCAAGGATTAAATTTCCTTTACCCTAATTTCCAAAGAGTACCCTCAGAGGGAACCAAATCTCCAAAGGATTTAGTCAGGGATTTTGATAAGGAACAAAAAGAAATTTCAAACTTGATAATTGAAAAGGAAAAGCCTGTATCAAGATCAGAAGATCAAAACCTAGTTGAGCTGAAAAATGAAGAAAAAGAAGTTTCAATTGCTCAAGTAGAAGACTGGGGTAAGTGGGAACCACCAATAGTATCTTCACCCACTGAGCTGTTGGAAACACATGCAACTCTCAGACAGACAAAGCAAAGATTGGCTAAGCAAGAAAGCCAAAATAGAGAAGATTCTCAAAGTAAAAAACCTATACTACCAGGAACCTAACATGAGGATGAGGCTGAAGAAGAGATGAAGATGATTATTCCAACCAAATATAAAGATAAACAGACAAAAAGAGATGAAAAATTTGAAGGAACTGAAAGTCAAGAAAAAGTGAATGTTGAGGAGGAAGGTGACAAGCTAAATGAAAAGATAGTTCACCCCAAAACTGAAAAGAAAGAATTCATAAAGGATAAGAAAGAATCAAAACCAAAATTAGCAATTGAAAATGTGATAAAGAAAATCTTGGAACAGAAAATTAACTTAACCTTGGAAGAAATATTATCAGTTTCACCAACCTTCATTCAAAGGATTCAAGGGATTTCTCTTGAAGAAAAGGACTCTACGAAATCAGTTAACACTTTGGAAATTAAAGAAGATGTTATTTCTATAAAGAGTAAAGAATTTGAAAAACCAAGACTTCATTATGCCTGTCCACTTGGGTTTATGCAATTATTTGTTGGAAAAGAAGAATATCCAGTAATGGCACTGGTTGATACAGGATCAGAGCTCAACATAATCACTGAAGATGCAGCAATAAAAGCCTCTCTTCCAAACAGAAAGCTCAAAATGAATTTAAGAGGAATTGGAGGACATACAACATCATTAATTGAATTAGCTGAATTCACACAAGTAATGTTGCCTTCTGCAGAAGAAAAAGAAATTCATTTCTTCATTGACAAGGGAGCACTACATACAGTCCTTGGAAGGCCCTTATTGGCAGACAATAACATTAGATTGGACTTTTCACAGAAACAAGGTGAAATATTTAGCTATCAAGAAGCAGATGGTAGAAGATTATGTATGCCAATATGCAAACCCCAAATGTTAGGATGGCAATCAGGACCACCAACAGGAATGGAGCTTTGTTCGATGGGAAAAACAAAGGATTGGTTTAGCAAAGTAAAATTAAAAGAAGATGAAGATAAATATAGAGAAAAAATAAAAAGTATTTTAAAATCAACAAAAAACAAAGATTATCAAAAGATAAAGTCTATGGAATGTAATTTAGATGAAAGCTTATCCATAATGGATAGGGGAATAGAGAATGAACCTCAAGAGGAAGTGGAAGGAGACCAAGAGGTAGAAAGACAAGAGCCAGAACAGGGACTATCAAAAGAAGCACTATCAAACCAAATAAAACCAGAAGAGACAAAGTCATTAGCCTTGTATTTAGACAAGGCAATAGAAGAAAACAAGGAATGGGCTACCTTTGAACCCAAAAAGTGGGAGGAATGGATCTACAGATATCTACCACCTTCAAGTGAATATGAAGATTATGTTAAAAATAAAAACCATCAAGTAAACAACTTAAGCTTAAGCCCATGCCCTGACTTCTGCAAAATTGATGATGAACCTGAAAACAACAAACGTTATATATGGAAGCAAGATGAAAAATCAAATTGGTATATGGAAGAAGTCAATGAAGCAGAGAAAAATGAAAATCAAATAATATATAAACCAATTGACACCAATGGTATGGTATATCAGGTTTTGGTTAATGGCTCAGAAATAATAGAAGGACCACCAATACATAGTAGAAAGAATCTGTTTGACATATTTTGCAAGCAAAAACACCCACAAGAGATGTAAATTGAAATGAAGCAAGAAATTAACAGTGATCAATACTGTGAAGACTCATTGGAATATCTTAGAAATAAAATTATTGACTGTTTCAAAGATGAAGAATTTGTGAAGGAATACAATAAAGGATAATGTAATCAAACTGATGAATGCCAAATACATGAAATTTCTCAAGATCCTCCAAAGAAGAAAATAAAGCACTCTCATTCTTATGAAAATATTTGGGCAGCCTACAATAATCATGACTCTTTAAAAGAAATTAAACCAAGATTATCTTCACATTCAAAGCCAGAAGCAAATTTGATAGAAGTTGAAGTCTCACCATTGCAAAAAGATCTCATGAACACTATTCTGTCATATGATTTAAACCCAAAAAGCCCATGGGGAATTGATAAAGACAAGGAAATGGACTTGGATAAAGAAATTTCTTGAAGTATCATGATGAAATGTCATACTGGAAACTTCCAACACCTGAAGAAGAGCCAGAGTTCATAATTGTCCCCTACATTGAATTCAAAGATATATAATTTGAGGGTCCATCAAGAATAAAATGAGGAAAATGGTTGAAGAATCTTCCAGGATAGGACCTGTCAAAATTAGACTTCATGGAGCTCTTGAATGAGGAAGGAATTAAGGGTATGTTGGAAAGCCAGTATTGGGAGGAAGTATTTTATTTTGATGAACAAAAAAGGAAGGCTCTTTATGATGGTAGAATTTGGCCCCAAGAAGTCTTCAATTTGCATAATATGGAGCTTCTTGGTGGAAATCTTTTCTGGGAAGAGTATGGATACCTCTTTTTACACAAAGAAGAAGGCTTCAGAAGAAATTGGAAAGGTAATACCCTAGAAGAAAGGAAGACAGGAAGGAAAATACTGGGAGAAATAGCCAAGGATATATGTGTGAATAGAATTCTTCAGCAAAAAGAAAAAGAAGAATGGGTTTCATGAATTGAATATATTTTTTTGCACATGTAAAAAAAGAGAAGGGAAAGTTCAAAAAAAAAATATAAACTCAAGAAAAAAAAAATTAAAAAAAAATATATTAATGATGATTTGGGTATGCAAGAGTTTTAACTGTAAAAGTCTTATAAGGCTATGTTTAAATTAAAAAAATATGGGGTGGGTGTCTGTTTCTTATTCCACCTCTAATGGTTTGAGTTTTTGGGATGAAATCCTTGGGAATTTCAATATAAATTTCTATTCAATTTTAATATCAATGTTATCAATTTGAAGATCTTTTAAAAAAAATTGATAAGATAATAATCTTTAAAAAAAATTAACAAAAAGTCAAGATGCCAAAGCTTGTATGTTATGGGGATGAATTGTTGGAGGAGAAAGAGATTTTGGATCAAAGGCAATTGAAGAAGCAATATGAAAAATTCATTTTTGAGTATGAAGATGAACTTCAAGAATTTCAGTAATCAAGTCACCAATCAAGAGAATAAGAGGAAAAATTGGAATAAATAAGGTTGTTATTGGAGGAACTTAGAGTTTTGGATGAAAAATTAGCTTATTATACAAATTACTTACCATCAATGAGCAAAGTACAGCTGAAGCCAATTCTGAAGACCTCCAGCTTACATAGTTCAAAAACAAAGAAGAGAAGAAAATCAGTAAAATTCAATTCAAATAATCAAGTGCAGTATTTTTGGCAGTGACTTCCTGGCTTATAAAAGAAGACCCAAATATTTTTGACCTTAATAATTAAAATTTCAATTGATTCAACTTTCTGGAAGTAACTTTCTGCCTTATCAAGGAGGATTAATTCTTTAAGAAATATTTTACTTAGATTAGTTATTTCCTTCACCTTTACAAAGAAGCTATCATAATTATTCATATTTTTTTAACATCAAGACACCATTAGCAGCTTTTCTATCATATTTTATCTTTTAAGATCATCATGTCTGAAACTTATGAAGCAGACAATACCCTCTGGATCTATTGGCAAATTTCAGAAACAAATGAAAAAAGCCAAGACCTCTGCAGCAATCATAATTTTCAAAGACTTAACAATGAAGACCAAAGATGGGGATTACCAATTCTTGAATCCTTCAAGATAATGATTATTCAAAGTATCCCCTTTATTGAATTTGAAGATTTATTTGGAAATGAAGATATTACTCAAGAAACCCCTACAGAAGCCTCTTTAAGCCAGCTTCCTGGATCAAACATTTCAAAACTAGAATTTATGGATATACTTAATTATGATGGAATTAAAGGAAATATCAATAATGAATATTGGAATCAAATTTTCTATATGGATTCAGATATAAGGAGTAGTCTTTACTGGGGAACAATACAAGCTCAGAGATGGAGTTGTCTTGAAAACTATAAAATTAAGGGTGAAAGTATTAAATGGAGAGGGGACTTCTATATTATTAAAAAGGGATTGGATTATGATTTTGAGGATAAAGTATTACAATCAATAATTATAATGAAGAATCACCAGTTTTGTTTGAAAAAAGAAGAATGGAATAAGTTATGGAAAGAAATTTTCAGTAGCAACATTGAAATGAAAATGAAGAAGAATCAGGATTATTTTAAGAAAATTATTCTTCATAAAATTAAAGGCCCAGCATGGCCTTAAACTGCAATTCAACTATTTAGTTACTGTTTCTCTTACTCTATTTTAAGTCATTTCATCAAAGAAGAATATATCAACAAATGCAAGGACCAAGGCTACATGATGGCCCAGAATGGCTTTAAACTGCAAATTTAATTTCTGACTTTTTTGTAATAGTATAAAAAATACATGAAAAGATATAAAAGAAAATTGAAAAAAATCTATTCATAATCAATAAATCAATCAAAAAAATATACACATAACTAATAAAAATTAAAAATTAATAATTGATATGGGATTCAGAAGTGATAGTTGTGGTAAGGATATGTCAATTAGTATAAAAAAAAGAAAAAAAGGTTAAAGTAATAAAAAAATAGCTGGTTATCAAATTCATCTAGATAGAATTTCTTAGTTTTTGATTCTGTAATAGTATCAGTAGCTTTCATATTTAAAAAATAGGGGTGGTTAACTATTTCTTATACCACCCAAAGCACAAGTGGCCATAAGGTTTAGGAAAAGTGGGACTTTCATAATTAAACATCAGTTTATAGCTGTAATCAATGAAAATCAATTTCAGTTTTTTTACCTTAATAAAGAATTATCAATTTAATATTAAATAATAGGTTATTTTCCATTAATGAAGTACTTAGATATCTCTTGAATTATAAATTTCATAAATAATTACCTTTCATAAGATCAAAAAAAATCACTTATCATTGCACTTCTTCAAAAGAAGATCATTGTTTGTTAAAAAAAAATTCAAGCTTCAATTTCAAAAGAAAACAATTTCAAAATATAATTCAATAAAATAATCTGAAAAAAGGGAAGTTTTAATCAGTATTATTTTGAAATTGAAAAAAATGAAAAGAAGTTTCATTAACTTACTAATACAAGAGTAGAGCTCAAATTAATATTGAAGATCTCAAATATACAGCACAGAATTTCTTCATTTTTCACCAAAAAAAAGAAAGAAAATGTTGAATAAAAAAAATACTTCAAGTTTTTTTTTCACTGCAAGAAAACAATATATTTTACAAGAAAGAAAAAAGCCACTTCTCAGTTATGTATAGTATCAAGCCTCAAGAGAAATTATAAAGAAACTTTTCTTGATATTCTAGAACTGAATCAATCAGGAAGCCAGAATTGAGATTATTGATCTGAACTACCCAATGAAAATACCTTCTACACACATACACACAGCATGCACACACACAGTACATACATAGAATCCAACTCACAAGGAGGGGTGACCAGTGTTTTTAATTTAATCTTTTTTTCTCTTTTAATTTTTCAATTTTTTAATTTTTTAATTTTTTTTTTTTTAAAAAAAAAAATTAATTAAAAAAACTGGCCACCCCCCCTTGCTTCAAAAAAGAAATTAAAAGAGATAAAAAAAATAAAACCAATTCATGAGGAAGGAGGAAGCAATGTAGAAAATAAATATAAAGCTATATTGAATAAGATAATGCTATAATATAACTATCATAATATTATAATATTGAAAATAAAATAATACTAACATAAAAATAATATTATAATACCATAATTTTAAATTCAATAAATGAAAAAACAGCTATATTAAAAGGGATATGTCCCTGAATAATAAATAAATAAAAAATAATCTTATTGATTTAACATTATAATATTTAGAATATAATTTTAATCTTAATATATATATAATGATAGATCTTATCAAGGTTATTGAAAAGATAAATATACAGAGGCAACTGGCCAGGTTGACCCTACATAATTTATCTTTCAATATCACTTGGTTTGAATCATAACAAAAATTCAGAATATTTTTTCAGATAATAAAAAAAAAGAATTATTTTAAGCAATTATTATGGGAAAAGAATGGGTGAGAAGCTTGAAAATGTAGCTCCTTTTATATTGAAGAGAAGGGCTTTTGGCTCACCCACATCTTGAACATAATAAAACTAGAAACAAAATAAACTTGTTGGTTCTTTGCAAGTTTTTTAGTTTAATTTATATTTTTAATTAATTTTAAAGTCTAATTTATCTTTATTTAATTTCTTCTAAACAAATATAAATATAAATAAATATATGAAAATATAAATATAAATATAAATAGAAATGAATATAAATTTATATAAATAAATATGAATAACTGTTAATTTAAATAAATTAATATATAAACATAAATAAATATAAATACAGCTAAATAAGTATAAATGAATTCTAATTAAATATAAATAAATATAATTAAATATAAATGAATTAATCTATATAAATAAATTAATATATATAATAAATACAAATAAATATATTAAAATATATAAATAAATACAAATAAATAAAAATAAAATAAAATTAATTAATTAATACAAACAAATACATATAAATACAACTAAGCAAAAATAAATAAATAAGTATAAATACATATAAATAGATAAATATAAACAAACAAATACACATATAAATATAGATATATATATAAAAATAAGAATTTTCTTTATAAATAGAAAAAAGTTATAATTTTACAGTATTAGAGTTTGAACTTTACGATACTGTATAAACGCTATACAATTATTAAAAAAAAAGAAGAAACCTCCTTTGTAATTAAATCTGCAGTACAGTACAGTACATCAATCAATTAAAAAAAAGAATTTTCCATGCAATTCCAAATTTCAACTAAAAAAAACATATAAGAATAAAAAAACAATAGTAAAAAACATTAGTAATATAAAATAAAAACATTTATTAAAGATTTTAAAAAAAAACTAATAGTTTTTTTTCAAAAAAATAAAATAAAAGATTGCTCAAGCAATCAAATATAAAAAAAATAATTAAATTTTTTTTTTTGATGCAGTCAAAAAAAAAACAAAAAGAAAAGACTAAAGTACAGTTCAGTACTGTAAAACAGTCCATTACAGTTATGCTGTTGTGCTGTAAAATCTAGTTGAAAAAATTATAATAAAAAAAATTTCATAAAACTAAACTAAAGAAAAAAAAAGTTATTCATAGATTCTAAATAAATAAAAAAACTAGTTGCAATCAAAAAAAAAAGGAAAAAAAAAGCAATAATAAAATTGTTCAAGATATCAAATTTAAAAAAAAAGCCTGGATCCGATTAAAAAAAAAGGAGAATAAAGTACAGTGCAGTACTTTTGTACTGTACAGTACGTTACAGAAGTACAGTACACTCCAGTAATGTTACTGTACTGTAAACTCTAGTATGAAAAATTACAATAATAAAAAAAAACTCATTAAATTGAACAGAAAAAATATTATTAAAAAAAAACTGAATGTGACTTAAAATAGAAATTAGTATTGTATTTTCTTTTTAAAAAAAAAGTCAAAAACACGATAAAATGAATAATAATTAGAAAAAGGAACACTAACGTTGGTGATTAAAAAAAAGAGTACAGTGTATTACTGTACTGTACAGTTATTCCCTGGGACTTTAAAAAAAACCATCATGATATAAAAAAATTGAAAATAAAAAAAATAATGATTGCAATATAAAATAAAATACAGTACTCTAAAGAACTGTACTGTACAAGTAATATAGAAATACTACTTTATTAATGTAAAGAAGTAGGGCACCAAAAGTCCCACCCTACACTGTTGCACTATTTCAACGGCCCTAGTCAGTCATACACTGACTGTCACACCCTGACTTTGGGACTTTACACCCCACCCTTTGAGCCCATAATACCCCAGTTTATTGAATTGGTAAGGGAGAGGATTAGAACAGGCTTGTATGAGCAGTATACCTCTAGCTATACAAGTCAAGTATTCTGTGTTGCAAAGTCAAATGGAAAACTTAGACTTCTCCAGGACTTACAGGATCTTAATAAGGTAAAAATTAAAGAAGCAGGATTACCACCACATATTGAAGAATTTGTAGATGCCTTCTCAGGGAGAGCTTGTTATGGACTTTGTGACATAATGGGAGGGTATTATGAAACAGAATTAGACATTTCTACAAGACCCTTAACTACATTTGAAACACCACTTGGAAGGCTACAACTCACAAGATTACCACAAGGAGCAACCAATTTTGTTGCAGTTTATCAAGACCAAATGACTTGGATACTTCAAGAAGAACTACCAGAGAATGTAAGAATTTTTCTTGATGATGGAGGGATAAAAGGTCCAATATAAACATATAATAATGAGGCTTTACAAGAAAATGATTTGATAAGAAGATTCATTTGGGAATATGCAGTTACATTAGGGAGAATATTATTCAGAAACGAAATGGCAGGACTTACCATATCAGGTATCAAATTCGCATGTTGTGTGCCAGAATTGGACATAGTAGGGCATGTAGTTTCTTTGAATGGAAGAAGAATTTCAAAGAAGAAGATTAATAAAATACAAAGTTGGCCAAAGCCCCTCAACAAAAAGGAAGTAAGAGGCTTTTTGAAACTTTGTGCATATGTTAGAATGTTCATTCAAAATTTCTCTCAGATTGCATCATCACTAAGAAGATGAACAAGAGATGATGAAGAATGGGAAGGGAATACTAAATGTGATGAAGCATTTGAAAAGCTAAGAAATATTGTAGGGGAGGAAATAACATTAAAAAATTTGCATTATTAAAAGGGATCAGGGATGATTTAATTAGCATTAGACTCAAGCTATATAGCTGAAGGAGCAGTACTTACTCAAGAAGACAAAGAAGGAAAGGACAGACCAGTTATTTATGAATCAATCACATTCTCAAGATTGGAATCAAAATACTCACAGCCAAAGCTGGAGCTATGCGGAGTGGCCAAAATACTCAAGAAACTCTAAACAGTACTTTGGGGACATCATTTTGAGCTACAAGTAGATGCAAAAGCCTTAATTGAAATGATAAACTCACCCTGTTTGCCAAATGCCCCAATGACCATATGGGTTGAATTTATTCAATTGTTTTCTTTTGATTTAGTTCATAAGCCAGGGAAGACCTTCACAATGCCAGATGGGCTGTCAAAAAGGCCTCAGTCAGAAGATGAAGAAAAAGAAAAATCTGATTTTGATGAAGAAGAAGAATGGATAAAACAACACCGAGGGTTTGGAGTAAAACCTAATAATATAATAAAATTGGCAGGAATAAAGCTACCATCAAAGCAAGAAGGATTTTGGAAAAGAATGGTGGAATACTTAAATACATTGAAAAGGCCCTTTGGTAGTAAAGAGGATGACTTCAAAAAAATTAAAAGGAAGTCATCAAATTCCTTTCTGGAGGAAGGCCAACTCAAAAGAAGAAATACACCAAATCCAAAAGTAGTTGTGTCAAGTCAGAGTTCCCAAAAAAGAATATTAAAATCATTGCATGAAGAAATGGGACACAGAGGAGAAAATGAAACATACAGAAGAGTTAAAGAAAGATTTTGGTGGGAAGGAATGAAGAAAATAGTCAAAAAATGGGTCAAATCTTGTAAAGCTTGTCAAAAGAGAAGGCATTATCACCAAAAAGAGGAAGGAAGAATCTCATTCACCTCAAAATTATTTGAAAGAGTCAGTATAGATGCAGTAAATGTAAAAGCAGGAACATGGAAGTATTTGGTAGTGGCCAGGGATGATTTCTCAGGATGGCCAGAGAAAATTGGTTTAGTAAAGCTTACAGCAACATCAGTATCAGAATGGTTCACTTCTGAATGGATTTGCAAGTATGGAGCCCCAAAAGAGGTCACAGTAGATGGAGGGCCTGAGTTTGGAAAGGAATTACAAGAGGAAGTAAAAAAAGCAGGTTCAAAGATAAGGGTAACAACACCCTACTACCCTGAGTCACAAGGAATGGTAGAAAGGGGGCATAAACAATTGAAGGATGCATTGGTGAAGATGTGTGATGAAAAGGGTTCAAAATGGAAAGAATACTTACCTTTGGGCACATTGGCTGACAGAATATCAACCAAAAGAACAACAGGTTACTCCCCATTTGAGCTTCAATTCCGGCAAAAGGCAGTACTACCAATAGACATTGAAGCAAAAACATACTTATCAATTGAATGGCACAAAGTCCAATCAACAGAATATTTATTGGAAGCAAGAGCTGAAAAGCTATCAGGAAAAGAAGAAATAAGAAAAAGGGCAAAAGAATAATTAAAAAAGGCCAGGGAGGATTCAGTAAAATATTGGGACAGGAAATTAGCACATCAAATAAGAAAGCCAATTCATCCAGGTGAAATTGTTCTTGTATACAATAAAGCATTAGAGTCAAACTGGGGATTATTGTTCAAGAATAGGTGGGATGGACCCTATAGAGCTGTGAGACAAATCAAGAATGGTCCATATGAGCTGGAAGAATTAGCTGGTACAAAGCTAGCAAGAAGGTTTGCAGCAAGTCAAATAAAGAAGTTCTATCCAAGAGGAAAAGAGTTGAACTCAGAGGAAGAGGAGGAAGAAGGAGAAGAGGAATTTGAAGCTGAATCTCAATTTGAAGATGAAGAAGACTTTGATGAATGAAAATCCTTGTATTCAAAAAAAATGGAAGGGGGGGGGAAATGTTTGATTGTTTTTTTTGAAAAAAAATTGGATTGTCACCTTGGATGCTGGGGACAGAAATAAATGGAGAGGGGGATGTGGTATTCTATACCAGTTTTTCCAAGGTTCAAATCCACAATGTCAAATATAAAATCAATAATAATAATAATATATATATATAAGAAGAAAATAAGGATAAAAAGTGAGATATGAAAGTAAAAAATTGCAAGAAAAAGGAAGAGAATCATATTAAGATAATAAAAATAATTATTCCACTGGAAGCTACATCAAACTTTACCGATATTCACATATTTCCTCAACCCCATAATATCAATAATTCTCTAGATATCATGGATTAAAGAAGAGAAATGATACTATACACTATATACTAGGTAAAAGAATATGCTTAAATATAATTCAGCTTGTAGAAATATTCAATATGAATAAACACATGTAATATTACATAAGTGATACCATTACTCTTACAACATCATATGTTACTTGTCTTGACATAAAAAAAACACTTACATATAAGTTAACATAGTGTTACTTTACTCAATCCCCACTTAAACTCCCATAACCAACATTACAGGTATTACTTACAAATTAAATTTTACATAGAAAAATACTCAACTAAGTACAGATGAAGGCTGTGAAGAAGAAAAATAAGCTTGGTAGAGATAAGAATACAGTTTAAAAAATGGTGCAATCAACCAAACATATGGTGCAATATCTGTATCAAATAACACCATTCCAAATTTAACCACCAGAAAAAGTGTCTCAAGGCTGTGAAGAAGAAAAATAAGGTTAGTAGAGATAAGAATACAGTTTTAAAAAATGGTGCAACCAACCAAACATATGGTGCAATATCTTTATCAAATGACACCATTCCAAACTTAACCACTAGCAAAAATGACTCAAGGCTGTGCATGATAAGAATAAAGTTTAGTTAAATATCAGTATAATTCAAAAAGTATGATGCAATCAACCAGACATATGGTGCAATATCCTTAAAAAATGACACCATTCCAAGCTTAACCACTGGCAAAAATGTCTCAAGGCTGTGCACTGACAATAATAAGGTTCAGAATGGTGGAATAAACCAAACATATGGTGCAATATCTTGATCAAATGACATCATTTTTAATTTAGCCACCAGTGAAAATGTCTCAAGGTGGAATTTTTCTAAGTCTCTAGTTTTGGGAAGGCTCTATGGAGGATCCAAAAGGTATAGATAAAGGGCCTCTCTCACTGTTTTCCCCCCATTCTTCCGATTCAGACAATCCATCCCTTCTCTAGTAGGAGAATCTAGTATTTATATTGAAAAAGATCAGTAGAAAGGCTCAGTATCTTATAGTATCATTTATGATTAATTAATGCAAGATATTTATAATATTAATGAAAGATTTTAATATTATTTAATGGTATTACCATTATAGTAGCAGTGTTGAAGTAGTGTTTGAAGATATTATAATTAGTGATATTATCTAATTTATCAATAACCCTTATTTATAGAAAGGATATCATCTTACCCTTATACCTTATATCATAAGCCTTTTAGGTATATTGGATTATATTTATATTGATCCTAATAGTATTATATTACTATTATATCATTTATATCTTACCGTTATATTAAACAAAACCACCCTTAAAGACTTATCTTACCCTTAAATTATTATAGCTATATTGATAGCATTATTAAATCACCTTTGGAAGTATTAGCTAGCTATCAAGATTATTATTAATATGAATAGTGATCTTAAACAATATTCCTTAAATATCTCAGGTATTGAAAGAAGGAATACTAGAAGAATTAAAATGAATTACAAGAAAGTTAAGCAAACCTAAATTCTTAAAAAAAATATTAACTATTACCAGTATTATCATAGTGATCTTCTATTGACAGACTGATAGAGGCTTCTGAAGAAAATTCTCTAATTGAAAAGCCCTAAAACTAGATAATTGATTTGTGATCTTATGAAAAAGGGTATCTTTTTCAGTATATTTAGAGGGGCAGCTATTACACCTTAGCACCCATGGTTATTGGCTAATCCTGAAATTCAAAACAGACTCACCAATAATTTCCCCCTCAAGGTACTGCCTATTATTTATCCAACAACAAAAGGAGTTCCCACAATGAGAGGTGAGGAAAAGTTGGTAAGACTAAAAAAAGTAAGTTGGGGACTTACCAAATGGTTTCTCTGTGGATTGCATTGGAGCCACCTCAGATTCAGGCTCATGAGTCGGAACATCCTCAAGTGGTTTGGATGATTGGCTTGGGCCAGGAATAGGTGGCGCATTGTGTTGGGAGGGTTCTAAAAAAGGAGGAAGAGTCAGTTCACTTGAGTCAAAAGTTTAAAAAAGGAAATTTTTCCTGCTTATGGCGGAATAAGTCCTCCAACCATTGGGTGTTACTTAGGCCTGGAGTTTGCTTGGGAGGCAAACTAGGAACAGTAGAGTCTTGTCGCCAACGATTCAGTTGGTTTTTTTCTATGCATAATTGAAAAAGTCAGTATGATTGCATCAAGAGAAACAAAACTTACTTTAACATTTGAATCCCATGGGTGACAATCGGTCCAAGCTCAAATGTCCTCTTGCCATTTCCATGCTTCATTGGCCAGATCATAACTTTTCTCCAGTCAAGGAGTGAAGTGACCAGCGGATGGTGGCATTGGAGGGGGAGTGGACAAATCAATACTTGAGGGGACAGGGCTGATTGTCCGGAAATGTTCCCGTCTTCCCATTTGGGGTCCCGGAATCCATTTCAACTTGGGAATGCTTTAATCATCATTGACCACAAAGGAGTCCTCACAATGGCATCTTGGGCAGGAACTCCTCTGTCCACAAGGTCAGAATTGTTTCACTACAAACAAGCATTTCATTTGTGCTGGTCAGAACGCTTCACAAGCATTGGTCATTGTTGAGGAGCAAATGCAGGGGATAGCCCACTTAGTACACACATTGCACAACATCTAAAAACAAGAGAATTCAGATGAGTAACTGAATAGAAATTAAACTATCAAGAAAAAAATGAAGACATATGATGAATTATAAATTTAAAATGGAATTTAAATATGGACAATTTAGTCAGAAATTTGTAAAAATCTAAAAGAAATTCATGGAGAAGAATTAGTATTAACATTGGAAAATAATAATGAAAAAACTCTTAAATGGAGGAGACGCACAAGGTGGATAGAAGGGGGATTGTGGATGTATAAGCAGAAAAAAAACAGCAAAAAGGAAGGGGAGTGGGGTTAATGGAGTGCTATAGAAAAGAGTGGAAAAGGAGGAAGAGGAAGGCAAATATGCACAAGAATTCAAAGAGTGGGTTATGTGGGAAAAAGTGGAGCGGGTGAGAAAAAAAGTGGAGTGCATGTCAGGAAAAGATGGTCTTTCATACCATGGTGAAGCAGAGCTAATCGCAGCAGTTGCAGCACCCAACAAAGTCTCATCTGTAAAGTGTGTTAGAAAAATGAAATCTCAGTTGCAGCTAATGCTGCAACTGAGAAGGGAAACCCCGTGTGAGCCAGAGGAAAAAAGGGGTTCTGGCTGAGTATTTCAATCACATGGAATGTAAGACTCAGTCAAATGACCTTTGTTGCCTTGAATAGCCACCTGATTTCCCAGGGGGAATTTTGCAAGGGCATTGTTGAATGTGCAGGGTGGGTGCAATCCACAAATGCCCCATGCAGAAAAGGACATAGCCAATTTGGTCACAGGTGACTGTGGCAAGCATACCAGCATTATGGCTGGGTGATAGAGTTTGAACAAAGGGTCGGGAAGCTGTATGACAAGTGAATACAGCATGCGATTGGGTCAACCCATTGTGCAGGTCTTCTTCGGGGTCAGAATTGAGATGTTCAGTGGCTGCACATTTGAATTTCCCAGTTGTTGAGCTATTGAGATAACAATATAAAATGAACCCTGCTGAGCAATGGCTAGGTCATTTTTATGGGCATGCAATCTGAGCATTTGGCACAGCATTGGAAGACATTTCAGCCAGGCTAAGCATAACATGTGCTTTGGTGAAGTGCTCAAAAGTGAGCCTTCCTATGAACTATTGCAAAAAGTGTTCCAACCATGGCTTTACCAAGAACTTGCACACTGAGGTTTTGACCATGAAATACTCAGCTTGCATGTGAAAATTGGGTGAATCACAATGCTGAGCATGTGGCACATGAGCTACATGTATGCAAACAATTGGAAGGTGGATAACACTCAGTAATATGCATGCAGGCGGAAGTAGTATTACACCATCCTAATTTGTACACAGCCGACCTTCACCAGGGCAAATCTCGCGTCAATCGTCGGCGATTGACTTCACGTCGCACCGCGGTCAGTATAAAATCTTGCTTCAGTCTCGTTAGGGTCACTTTATAATCACTGGATTTAGTGGGTCGGGTCACGTCAGCGTCAAGACAACGTCAATCGTCACATGTGTCACATGAGAATGTCACTCAAAGCCCAAACCCGTTTCAACACTATTCGCAACGTTCGGGTCATTTCACCTAATAGCTTCCGCCTCCCCGACGCTTAGCATGCTTACACGCCCGCACCACCCTCCAGATGAGACTCTGACACTGCCTGCCCCCCATCTCCGTCCTCACCACTCCTTACGCTTTCACACCCCCACCCTTACCATCCTTACGCTTGTGTAGTGCCCTCCCGACATGCTCCCGACACTGGTTACAATCCTTACGCTCACACAGTGCCCTCCCGACATGCTCCCGACACTGCTTACAATCCTTATGCTCGCGCAGTGCCCTCTCAACATGCTCCCGACACTGCTTACGATCCTTACGCTCACGGAGTGCCCTCCCGCCATGCTCCCGACACTGCTCACCATCCTTACGCTCATGAAGTGCCCTCCCGACATGCTCCCGACACTGCTTAAAATCCTTACGCTCGCGCAGTGCCCTCCCGACATGCTCCCGACACTGCTCACCATCCTTACGCTCACGGAGTGCCCTCCCGCCATGCTCCCGACACTGCTCACCATCCTTAGGCTCATGAAGTGCCCTCCCGACATGCTCCCGACACTGCTTACAATCCTTACGCTCACGGAGTGCCCTCCCGACATACTCCCGACACTGCTTACGATCCTTATGCTCGCGGAGTGCCCTCCCGACACTGCTTACGATCCTTACGCTCGCCTAGTAAGTACCCTCCCGACATGCCTCCGACACTGCTTACGATCCTTACGCTTGCCTAGTAAGTACCCTCCCGACATGCCTCCGACGCCGCTTACCATCCTCACGTTTCCATATTACATCCACAGTGTACGGTGGCTTGTTGGCGTACACAATGGACGCCATCGCCGAAATATGCTGAGTGGCCTTCTCTGCCAACAGGACCTAATGGGAAACTGGTCAGTATATTCACAATGTTGTGGTTAGGGTTTAAATCATGAGACTCACAAATTAAAACCTAATAAGTGCACTATTTAAGACAAGAATTGTGTCTCCTGTTTCCCCGAGAAAACCATTTTATTTCATATCATTCAAATGGAACACTTTGCTTAGTCCTTACCTCATGAGTGTTGAATAGTTCAAAAGTTGACTTTAGTAGGTTTCTCACTAGTCAACTTTATTCAATGTCTCACAGGGAAGTGATTTCATTTGCATGATATGAAATAATTTGCAAAACATCGCCTCCTTCAATTTCCCGACAAATCGCATTTTGCAAATGAGATTATTTTACTTCCACCTATTTTCTTCAATTTGGATCTTTTTATTCAAAATTTTCAAACAAGTTATCAATCAACTCGTCACCATCTATTTGCTTACTAAACTACCTCCGTGATGGCCCAAACCCCGGGAAATTCAACGGAATTTAATGAACGACCAACTTCAGCCCCAGAGAGTGGAAGTGAAATATCTGATATGGCCAGTAGTCGTGAATTAGGCATTGAAGCAGAGAGCCAGTCACATGAAGATAATCAAGATCCACCAGTTCTTCCAGAATGTGAGTATACATCCATCTTGAGTATTTCTAATCTCTCAAAACCTGATATTGTGTCATAGTCTTTATTTCAGGTAAACCTCCAAGCTCTCAGAAACCAAATTTTAAAACTTATGAGAAGGAAAAGACTGTTGAACCTTGTGCACCGACAGAAGATGATGGGCAAGATGATGTAATTTTCAGTGGGGAGGTGGAAATTATATCCAAGGAACAATTTGTCTCCAACATTGCTCAAACAATCCCAAGGCTTGAAAAAATTCAAAATGATAGTAAAATTCCTGATTATGTGCGTCAAAAGATTGCTGAAGCCATGAGCCTCCTCAAAATGGATTTGAACCATAAGTCCATTACTAATTCAAAACAAAATTGATAAAAATACCTGCTTACAATATATGGGCAGGTGTGGAGGTGGGAGAATCTCTACCTGAAGGATCTCGAGTCGTAATTGGATTTCCAGGCAAAGGATTAGGAAAAAGACCAAATATACATGCAACCAAAAAAACCAACAAAAAACGCCATACCTTTGAAGCCGCAAAGGATTCCCGGGATCAAGGTGATGAAATGATCAATGTTGAAGTGGACCATATTGATAATGAACCTCCGCATACTGAACCCCCCCATACTCAATGAAACAATCCATGATGAAGCTCCACATACTGAAAGCCCCCCGATACCCAATGAAACAATGCATGATGCAACCCCTCCCGCCTCTCCTTGGAATATTCAAGCCTTTCAAGAAAGGGAAACAATTAAACATGATACAATGGGACGAGATATGACTGATATAATTCCCGACGCTGAGCCCGAAGTGTCATCCGCTTCAAATTTTCAAGGAATATTTTTATCCCGCATGGAAGAGTTTGCAGGCATTTTGAATTATCATTCCAATATTTCTCAACAATCATGGAAAAGGGGGCTTGATAATATCAATAGGATTTACAAAAATAGATGGGACAATTTACCAACAAAGGATGCTCATACATTCCTGCCCGTTGGTGTTAAGGTGATCAGTAACCGAGAGCTTAAAATGTTGGCTTGGCTGGAGGACCTTGAGATGGCAGGTGAGTTTTTTTTTTATCTTTGTGCATGATACTTGATTATTGGCTGTTGAATGGTGATATAAATTGCAATATACAGGGTTAGACTTTTTTAAGCCAACAGAAACAGAAGCATTTTTTGATCACAACATTTGGAATCTCAAATTGATGAAGGAATCAGCTAAACCTCCAGATAATCTCCCAAAATCTGAACACTCCTTCTTCAAAATGGTTCAGAGCCTTCTTTACCCTGCGAATCCAGTTAAACATTTTTGGGCAAATGTTATGTTTGAATCCATTAGTTTAGTCTCATACGATGTGATTGCACCCAAACCATATGTTGCACCAACATCAAATTCGACCGATCCTCTTGGACTCAAACGCGGAGCAGTTGAATACCTTGCCTCCTGCTTGAGTAAATTGAAGCAACGTGCAACCCAACTCAGCATTGAAGGTGGTGGGGCTGACAATGAGATATCCACAAAGCCGCACAAGAACCTGGAGGATCTAATGGATACAGTTATCCATTTGATGATTGCGTACAACATGGTACGTGCACATACAAAGGTCGAAGTTAATGGCATCAAAGGCAAACTCACGAACTCAAAAAAAATGAGGCCATCAAAGATCTTTTGACGTGTCACAAGAATCTCGGAATAAATCGAATTTGCTATGGTATATTAGCGGCATTCTGTGCGGCGGGGGTTCGTGGTTTGATGGTATGCTCAGATGACTGGAGAACAAGCTCAGTTAAAGGGGCTTTATCACTAATTGACATTTCCGCAAAACTTTTAGAGGGTAAAAATCTAGTGGAGCCAGTGTGGCTACGTACTAATAAGTATATATGTAATTTACTGAATAAAAGTTTCTTCTCATCAGACTCTTTTAACCCCACTGTACCTCTTAGATTTGAATTTGCACGATGCTTGGTATTAGACTTTGGTGATGCCTGGGTGGCGAAGCGTGGTCTTGGTTCGAGTGATGAGGTCACATTGACTGTACCCAGGTCAGCTAAGCTTACAACCAGGATTGACCCGTTTTAGATTAGCGTTGTACTAGATAGATTGTAATTGAATTTTGCAAAGTTATTTAAGAATTTAATAGTCATGACTTCCTATCCTACTACTGCCCGGATGCCACAGTCTGAATACCAACAGTAATTGTACGGCGGCATGCCTCCGTATGTCTTTGAAAAGAATCTGACAAGACGCAAGCTGAGTCAGGCAGCTGTGCGCGTGAGGAGCACATGCGGGGGCATTGCGGGAGGTCGCGTTTATCACTTCCCGCCAGCCCATAATAGGCAAAATGTTACTGTGTCTTTCAAGAGGACTAGGATAACTAGGAATCTGCAGCAGGGTACATATTGCATTTGTGCGTGCTTGTGATATTCCACATGGTTGGATTGGAAAGTTAATGCATGGGAACATCAATATGTCAAATTGAATAATGCACTATCCAATGCAATTTTTTAGGTTCAGGTATTTGAGATCGCAAATTCGTGAAGGTCAGGTGTGATCTTTCTTTTTAGCCGCAATTAAAAAAGATTCATCGTCCGCAATTCAATTTAGGTGGTATTAATAAATCAGTAATCATTTGGTTTCATTTCATTTTCTGCTGCAAGCATGCCATTCACAAAAAAAGGAAAAGAGCGTAAAAGGGAACTCGCGAGAAAGCGTTGGGCTGAGGAAGGAAAGTGTGAGTTTCTCGCTTAATCTCAGTGTATATATCTAGATATATATATATGCTTCCACATTTATGTGGCACCCTCATTGGGCCCCACGGAAGAACATTGGCTTTAGTCGGTTCAGATTGTGCCAATGTCATGTGGGCTCCAACAGGGAAGTCAAAGGATGTGTGCCGAAGAAAGCTCCTTGGGCATTGGGCACCATTCTGGACTCAAAACTCCTTAGCTTCAAATGGCAGGAAGCAGTATCTGATATCTTGTCTGCTTCAACACAAAGTGATCCCTCAACCACTCGGGAATAGTCGGACATCCCAGAAGATAAATGAGGGCAAAACCACCCAAAAGCAGAGGTTTTTTTCCTCCTCTCGACCAACAGCACAAATATCAATGCCAGTATCAGCAAATATGATCCCAAGTGAAATTCGGAGCCTTGTGGATGTCAATCAGATCAAACGCATTCACTTTGGCCATGTGGCAATTTTCTCTTCAACCAGATTACTCATTGCCCTTGTCGAATTCAGACCATTCACAACAATGAGTGAAGTCGAGGTCAATCAATGGGATGAATTATCACAATTCTTATTTCGCGAAAAGAGGTTCACTGACCCTATTGCAACAAATGGAGCATTACTGGAGGGATTTATGTTTGCGATTGGGTGGTGCAAATGCACCACAAAGAATGAACAATTTGGTCTGTATGGAAGTGCTGGCAAAATTGAAAATGCAAAAGATGAATGGTGGGACCGAGGTGCCAATCTTAGCTTGGTGGGTCGCATTCTAGGTCAATCCTTACGATATGTTGGGGATAATTTATTTCAGAAGATTCAAAATTGCTAAAACTCATTGGGGGTTCCGTCTTTTGATCAAGTCAAGTATGAAGGCAATAATACCGCATTTCAGGGTGCATGTGAGTTTGCTTTGGCACTCACTTTCACCATGAATGGATTCAAAAACTCACCCCATCTTGATAAGGATGCATTGCTGTATGCTTCAGGATGGTGGTTTCAAGCTGATAAGGAGACCGGCCAAATTCAAAGAGATGCGTTGAAACGGTGTACAGGCGGAAAATTTATTTTCCCAAATGAGCATTTTTGGATTGATCTATCCGCATGTCATGGGCTCATTCAGGTAGTGTGGGCCAGTAGTACATTTGTTCATTATACTGATCCAGCACAGGACAACAAAAGCACGACACTAGTGGGTATGTCCGCACAATGCTCAAGGAGGTTGGCAAAAACAATGTGCCGAAAAAGCCACGGCTATTATGAGATTGGCGCGGGAGCGGCCTATCAAATCAGGGATGGTAATACAATCTCAGCCCAATTCAAAGAGTGAGGCAGTCGGAATAGCAGCGTGATTGGTAGATAATGGTGGGGTAAGGCAGAGGACAATATACACCAGGATCGAATGGTTTCGAGTGTGGGAGATGGGGTGTCTCACATGAAAAAGGGGTGAAGTGGATTATGTACGGAGGCATGCCATCGTACATATGCCAGGGTTGTTGCTCTTGTCCAGGATCCCAACGCTTCACACGCGAAGCCTTATGCTTGTGCAGGTTCCGACAATGCTAAAAGTGCCTTACGCCTATGCGGGCTGCCGACGCTTCACATGCCAATCCTTACGCCTGTGCAGGTTCCCAACAACTCACACGCCAATCCTTACGCCTGTGCAGGTTCCCGACAGCTCACACGCCAATCCTTACACCTGTGCAGGCTCCCAAAAGCTCACACGCCAATCCTTACGCATGTGCAGGCTCCCGACAGCTCACATGCCAATCCTTAGGCTTGTGAAGGTTGCCAACAATGCTGACAATTTCTTGCGCCTGTGCAGGCTCCCGACAATTCACATGCCAATCCTTTTGCCTGTGCAGGCTCCCGACAGCTCACGTGCCAATCCTTACACCTGTGCAGGTTCCCGACAGCTCACACGCCAATCCTTACGCCTTTGCAGGCTCCCGACAGCTCACACGCCAATCGTTACGCTTGTGAAGGTTCCCAACAATTTAAACAATTCAATACATGACTAATATTAATAGCGTGTGACCATAGGAATGGCAATTTCTCATGAATCTGGAGTGGATTGCTCACATGCCGGAACCTCCCGCTTTTTTACAGTTAAGATTTGATATGGCTCTAAACAATGGAGGAAGAAAATACAGGAGGCAGGAATGGTGACTTGGCGCATTTTTGGCAAAAGATTTTCTCACACACAAATACTAACTCAAACTTTTGGTGGGGCACTTACGAAAATTATTCTCACACAATAGTAAATATGAATCATTGAGGAATTATAATAAATTCACGTGAACAAAGAACGTAAGAGAAATTGAAAATATCTTTCATTGAATACAAAAAATTTATCTAAAGGAGTGTATTACAAAAGGTAAAAAGAGGAAAGAATACAATTTTTTTTTTGGATTTTATTTTTCTAAGAATTTTGAGACTATCCCGGTGATGTCCTCCTTTGGATAAGCCTCCATCGCCTCGCCAAGGAGGGAGTTTAGTTCCTCCCGGAATTCCCGATGCATCTCATTTTGATGAGTTGCATCCATGAAAGGAATCATGTGGAGCAACCAACGATGCTCCAACAAGATTCGGTTGATCGATTCGTGGACGATGGCTTGAGGAATCATTAGTATCAGGCCCAGGTCAGTGAATTCCTGGCGAGCGTCATTGTAGGAATGAGAGGAGCTTGGCACTGGGGGGGAGGAGGCGGTTGGGTTCTCGGCGGCAATGGGAGGGATATCCGGGGAAGGTGGCGGAGTCAGTGAAGAAGAAGGGGGAGGGGGGGATCCGACTGGCTTATCGTCGATGATGATAATCGAGCGGGGAGTGGCGGGACGAGCTGGAGATGGTCAAAGGAGGGGTGAGGAAAAGTTGAGTAGAGTTAAAAAAGTGAAATAGGGACTTACCAAAAGGTTCCTCCGTTGATTGCGTAGGAGCCACCTCAGGTTGAGGCTCACGAGTCGCAATGTCCTCAGGTGGTTCGGAGGATGGACTCGGGCCAGGAATAGGTGGCTCATCGTGCTGGGAGGCTTCTACAAAAGGAGGAAGAGTCAGTTAACTTGATGCGAAAGTGAAAATGAGAAAAGAGAAAGTTGGCTGCTTACCGCGGAATAAGTCCTCAGACCATCGGGCGCCACTCGGGCCTGGAGTGGGTTGCCGCGGGGTTTGCTCGCGAGGCAAACTAGGAACGGGAGAGTCTTGTTGGGGGGGATTCGGGGGGTTTTGTTCTATGAGTAATGGAAAAAAGTGAGTATTATTGCGTGAAGATAAATGAGATAAGGAGGAGAAAGAAAACTTACTTTGGCGTGTGAATCCCATTGGTGACGATCAGCCCAAGCTCGAATGTCCTCTTTCCATTGCCTTCCTTCATCGGCCGGATAATCACTTCGCTCAGGTCGAGGAGTGAAGTGACCATCGGATGGTGGCCTAGGAGGGGGGGTGGACAAATTGATGCTTGAGGGGACTGGGCTAATCGTCCTGAATCGTTCCCGCTGGCCTGTTTGGGGTCCCGGGGTCCATTCCCGCTCGGAAATGGTTTCATCATCATCAGCCACAAAGGAGTCCTGGAGAGGGCGTCTTGGGTGGGAACTCCTCTGGGTGCGGGGTCGGAAGGAGCGGACGACAAACGAACATTTCTTGTGTGCTTGTTGGCAAGCATCACAAGCGTTGGTCGTCGTTGAGGAGCAAATGCAGGGGATACCCTGGTTGGTGCATAACGTGCACGACATCTAAAAACAAAACAAAACAGGTTAGTAACTGAATAGAAAGTAAGCAATCAAGAAAGAAAAGGAAGACATACGATGATTTATAATTTTAAAACGGAATTCAAATTAAAAAAGCGCTAGTAGGAGGTTTTTAAAAGTGTAGAAGAGAGTCGTGAAGAAAGAAAATTATTAATATCGGATCATAATGTTGACAAAAGTTTAATTGGAGAAAACGTACAAAGTAGATAGAAGTGGGGTTCTGAAAGTATCAGCAGGAAAAACAAAAAGCGAGCAGGAAGGGGAGTGGGGTTAGTAAAGTGCGAAAGAAAAGACTGGAAAGGCAGGAAGACGAGGGGGAATACACACAAGAAGGAGAACAGTGCGCGATTGGGAAAATCGGAGTGGGTGAGAAAAAAAGTGAAGGGCTTGTCGTGTGAAGATGGTCTTTTATACCATGGGGAAGCTGAGACGATCGCAGCAGTCGCAGCACCCGACGAAGGCTTAGCTTCAAGTCCTGTGCGCAAAATTGATACTCAGTTGCAGCAGTTGCAGCACCCGACAAAGGCTCAGCTTCAAGTCCTGTGCGCAAAATTGATACTCAGTCGCAGCAGTTGCAGCACCCGACAAAGGCTCAGCTTCAAGGCGTGTGGGCAAAATCGAAGCTCAGTCACAGCAGTTGCAGCACCCGACAAAGGCTCAGCTTCAAGGCATGTGGGCAAAATTGATACTCAGTCGCAGCAGTTGCAGCACCCAACAAAGGCTCAGCTTCAAGTCCTGTGCGCAAAATTGATACTCAGTCGCAGCAGTTGCAGCACCCGACAAAGGCTCAGCTTCAAGGCGTGTGGGCAAAATTGAAGCTCAGTCGCAGTGAATGCTGCAACTGAGAGGGGAAATGCTGGCCCTAGGCAGAAGAACAATGGGGTTCTGGCTGAGTATTGCTATTCATTGAATTGTCAAGCTCAGTCGAATCCCCTTTGTTTCCTTAATTAGCCACCCGATCACCCCCAGGAGGTTGGTCGTGAGGCCCTCGTTGAATCTGCATGGTGGGTGCAATGCACATGTGCCCCATGCAGAAATGCACGTGGTGCATTTGGTCACAGGTGACCGCGGCGAGCATACCGGCCTTATGGCTGGGTGATAGTGTTTGAACAAAGGGTCAGGAGGCTGTATGACAAGTGAATACAGCGTAATCTTGGCTCGACCCATTGCTCAGGTTTGCTTTTGGGTCATAATTGAAATGCTCAGTGGCTGAACATTTTAATTGCACAGTTATTGAACTATTGATATAACAATATCAAATGCACCATGCTGAGCAATTGCTAGGTCATTTTTGTAAGCACACAATCTGAGCATTTGGCACAGCATCGGATGACATTTCAGCCAGGTGCAGCATTTCACACGCTTTGGTGAAGTGCTCCAAACTGAGCCTTCCAATGAACTATTGCAAAAATGGTCCGGACCATAGCTTTACTGAGCACTTCCACACGGTGCTTTTGACCATGACATGCTCAGCTTGCGTGTGCAAATCGGGTGAAACGCAATGCTGAGCATGTGGCTCATGAGCTACGTATATGCAAATGATTGGAAGGTGGATACCCATTGGCTATATGCATGCAGGCTGAAGTAGTATTACACCTTCCTAATCTGTACAGCCGACACTGTAGTACACAGTACACCTTTGTAAATGTATGCTGCAGGGCAGAGCAAAAGCTGTTCAGCAATGTAACATGCAATCACGTCAAGCCATCAAGTCATATATCTCAACTGCATCCCTTTGATGCACCTTGTTGGACAGCTCTGCCTAACTCCGGCACAGATGCACGTGTAATCCAAGTTAATGTAAGTGGGTGATATTGGGGCAAACTTTGACTGGCCGCTGTGGGAACTCCTTTTGGTGTGGGATGAAATAAGGCAGTACCTTGAGGGGGAAATTATTGGTAAGTCTGTTTTGAATTTCAGAATTGTCCAATAACCATGGGTGCTAAGGTGTATTAGCTGCCCCTCTAAATAATACTGAATAGTCAGCCTACAGAGAATCACAAAATAAGATTTGTGGCTTAAACAGATAGAGAAGACCTATCAGCAGTCTCTAAATCAGACCTATCAATAACACTTGAGTAAAACTCTGATTTTAAAAAAAACAACAATTTCTGATACAGTAAAAGCTAAGATTTTTTTATTATTTTGATAAAAGTAATGATAATAATTTTTTTTTTATTTAATAAAATTAATAAGAATATATATTTTTTTTTTTGGTTTTATTTTGATTATAATGATTTTATATATATTATACTAATAAAAAGACTACTGGATATTATTTTTTTTATATCTTTAATGTTAACTTGATATCACTACTTCTTTTCTTTTAATAATAATAAGTTCTGAGCTTTTTCACTATTGTTATACTACTATTATTTGAAAACACTAAGCTACTGAGCAAGGCTACTGAGCTTTTTACTACATTAATACCACTTATTCTTCGATAATACTAAGCTACTGAGCAAGGCTACTGAGCTTTTTACTACTAAAAAACTACTACTACTACTCTAGATATCCTGCTAGTTCAGGGATGGTTGTGATCCTGGATAGTGGTAACTTGTTCCATGATCCTGGGAAAAATGAGGGAGAGAGGACCTCTATTTATAGCTTTTGGGTCTCCATAGAGCTTCTCAAAATAGGGTACTTAGAAAAAATCATAGTTGAGAGGTTTTCGCTAGTGAGACGTGTAGTTTTGGTTTAGCAGCGTGTTTTCTGAGAGAATTATGCTGGTGGTGCTTTTTCTTATCAAAATCATGTGATGTATTTGAGATAATTTGGCTGGTGAGATTTTCTTTTTATCAGGGTCATGTGAGGTCATTGAGATAATATGGCTGGTGATGTTTTCTTGAAGGTGGGGAAAGTATTTTTTGGTTTCTATTTCTACATATGTTATGAGAGAATTATGCTGGTGGTTCTTTTCCTTATCCAAATAATGTGATGTATTTGAGATAATTTGGCTGGTGAGTTTTTCTTTTTTGCCAAGAAAGTGGAGAAAATACAGCTCCTGACAATTGAACTTTCTTCTAGTCATATGATATATATGAGAAAATTATGCTGGTGTTTCTGTTTCTTATCAAAATCATGTGATGTCTTCGAGATAATTTTGCTGGTGACACTTTCATTTTTGGTGACTTTGTTATGTGTTTTCTGAGATAATTATGCTGGTGTTTCTGTTTTAGTATTGTATAATTTCATATGGAGATTGCATCATTTCTATCAAGTTTGATGTGTGTCATTATTACTAAGCAAACATTTGTTCTTGGAAAATATATTGTAATTTTATGCATAGCCTTGAGGTATTTCTTCTTTCAATTGAATCAAGGTGGGGAAAATACAGCGCTGATTCTGTGGTCCGTCTTCATATACCTTTGTTTATATTAACTGCTTTTAATTGCATAATTTGCTATTGATGATGCAATAAGGTGGATAAATCCTTTGATACTATACTGTTTTGATAATATCTTGAGGCTGTGTATTATATATTTCTGTTTGAAATCTGTAGTTGTAATGTGTAAATATGTTTTGCGTAATTTTTATTATTATTATTATTATTTTTTGTTTTATTGGTAAGCTTGAAACTGGTACTAATGGTATGGAATACCACATCCCCCTCTCCATTTAATGCTGTCCCCAGCATTCCAGTTGAAAAGCTTTCCAGTATCAATCATATTCATTTTGTTAAATTTCTTCTCCCTCCAAGATTTACTCTTCATTTTCTATTTCTTCACTGCTTTCATTTTCTGACTCTGAACCTGATTGAACTTTCTTTCCTCTGGGATAAAACCTTTTGATGTGACTTGCTGCAAATTTTCTTGTAAGTTTAGTTCCATCCAATTCTTCAAGCTCATAAGGTCCATTATTAATTTGATTTATGACTCTATAAGGTCCATTCCAACGGTTCTTGAAGGATAAACCCCACTGTGACTCAAGTGGTTTATTATAAACTAATCCCAAGTCCCCTGGTTCAAGTGGATTTCTCAGTCTATGTGCCATCTTTTTGTCCAAATATTGAACTGATTTGTGTCTTGAATCTCTTAATTTCTTTGCTGCTGCTAATCTTGTTTCCTCTTTTGCTGAAATCTGTATAGTTCTTGCTTCCAATAGTTCTTCTCTTGTTGATATTTTATTCCATTCAATGGCTAGATATGTATTTGTTTCCATATCAATTGGCAAAACCGCTTGCTGACCAAATTGAAGCTCAAATGGTGAGTATCCTGTTGTTCGTTTTGTTGATATTCTATCTGCCAAAGTCACAATTGGTAAGTATTCTTTCCATTTGGATCCATTCTCACCACACATTTTTACAAGGGCATCTTTCAATTGCTTATGTCCTCTTTCAACCATTCCTTGTGATTCTGGGTAGTAAGGTGTAGTTATTCTGATTTTTGATCCTGCTCTTTTCACTGCTTCTTGTAGTTCGTTTCCAAATTCTGCTCCTCCGTCAACTGTCACTTCTTTTGGAGCTCCATACCTACAAATCCATTCTGACATAAACCATTTTGAGACTGATTTTGCAGTTAGCCTTGTTAATGCCACAGTTTCTGGCCATCCTGAGAAGTCATCTCTTGCTACAACTAAATATTTCCATCTTCCTGCCTTAATGTGAACCGCATCCATGCTAACTCTTTCAAATAAAGTGGATGTTACAGATATCTTTGCTTCTTCTTTTTGCTGCAAATGACTCCTTTTTTGACATTCTTGACATGATTTGACCCATTTCTTGACTATCTTTTTCATTCCTTCCCACCAATATCTTTTCTTGATTCTCCTGTATGTTTCATTTTCCCCTCTATGGCCCAGCTCTTCATGCATTTTTTTAGTATCTGTTTCTGAGCCTTTTCATTGTATACAACTATTTGTGGCTGTGCTTGATTTCTTCTTTTCAGCTGTCCTCCTTCTATATAGAAATTTACTGATCTTCTCTTAATTTTCTTGAAGTATTCTTCCCCAATACTTTGTGGCTTTTTCAAACTATTCAAATATTCCTGCATATGTTTTCCAAATCCTTCCTGTTTTATTGGAATTTCAATATTGTTTGTTTTATTCCTTGATAATTTTCCCACTTTGCTTGTATTTACTTCTTTTAGGCCAAATCCTGGATGTGGTTTAATCCAATCTTCCTCTTCATCAAAATCATTCCTTTCACTTTCTTCTTCATCTTCTCCTTTTGGTCTTCTTGATAACCCATCTGGCATAGTAAATGTTTTCCCTGGTTTGTGTACAAGATCAAATGAAAAAAGTTGAATATATGCCACCCATCTTGTCATGGATGCATTTGGTAAGCAAGGTGTGTTGATTATTTCTATTAAAGCTTTAGCATCTACTTGAAGTTCAAATTGTTGCCCCCATAATATTGTTTGAAGTTTTTTGAGTATTCTTGCTACACCGCAAAGCTCTAATTTTGGCTGAGAGTATTTAGATTCTAGTCTGGAAAATGTTACCGATTCATATAGTACTGGCCTATCCTTTCTGTTTTCATCCTCTTGCATAAGAACTGCACCTGCTGCAATATAACTTGAATCTATTGCTAATTTTATTTTTCCCAAATCTTTATCATAATTTAATGTCTTCAAAGTAATCTCTTCTCCTACTATTTTCCTGAGTTTTATAAATGCTTCTTCACATTTTTCATCCCATTTCCACAATACATCCTCCCTTGTCAATCTTCTCAATGGTGCTGAAACTTGTGAAAAGTCCTTGATAAACATTCTGACATATGCACATAGTCCTAAGAATCCTCTAACTTCCTTCTTTGTTGTTGGTCTAGGCCAGTTTTGTATCTTGTTTATCTTCTGTTTTGAAATCTTTCTTCCTCCCAAAGACACAACATGCCCCACAATATCAAGTGCTGGAACACAACATGCAAATTTTGATCCTGAAATTGTGAGTCCTGCCTCTTCTATCCTGAATAGTATTCTTTCTAATGTTACTGCATATTCCCAAACAAATCTTCTTATGAGTTGATTCTCCTTCAATGTTTCGTGCTGATATGTTGATCTGGGTCCTTTAATTCCTCCATCATCTATAAATATTCCAAGGTGCTCTGGTATTTCCTCCTGAAGTATCCAAGTCATTTGTGCTTGATAAACTGCCGCAGAGTTTGTTGCTCCTTGAGGTAGTCTTGTAAGCTGAAGTCTTCCAAGTGGTGTTTCAAATGTTGTAAGGGGTCTTGTAGTAATATCCAATTCTCTTTCATCGTATCCTCCCATAATATCTCCCAATCCATAACATGCTCTTCCTGAAAATGATCCTACAAACTCATCAACATTTGGTGGCAATCCTGCATCTATTATTGTTACCTTATTGAGGTCTTGAAGGTCATGAACTATTCTAAGTTTCCCGTTGGGCTTTGCCACACAAAATACTGGTCTGTTATAGCTTGATGTTGATTGTTCATAGAGTCCTGTACGTATTCTTTCTCTGACTAGCTCAATAAATTGAGGTAAAATTGATTTTGGTATTGGTATTGGTTTCTTTTGCCATGGTTCATGTGGTATAACTGGTATTTTATAAGGTTTTCCATAAGAATGTTTTAGTACGCCCCTTTCTTCTTCACAAAATTCTATAGCCTTTTGCCTTAGTAATATAACATTCTTTAATAAATTAATCTCTTCTTCTGATAGCCATCCAGATGGTCCAAAGTTTATCATTGAAATCCTTTCTTCTGTAACCTTTGATGTTACAAAAAATGGAGGTGGGCTAGGTGATAGGGGTGTTTCATATGGATCTCTTGATAATTCAGGTCTTTCCAAAGGTGGATTCAGATCTTGAGGCATAGCTTCATTGACTGGTCTAACCTTTTTGAGTACTGACTTATATTTTGCGGCATTGGCTTGAGCTTCCATGATTATTAGTCTGGATTAAAGTAGAAATTGATAATATTTTTTTTATTTTTTTTATTTTTATAATTTTTTTTTTTTAGTTGAAATAAAAAACAGGCTTTTCAGTTTTTGCTTTGCTTTTTGTTCATAATTGCATTTGAGTTGTAGTTTTAAGTCATGCAAGGACTTTACCTCTAGGTGGATAAAACCCAGTATATTAGGTATACCAAATCCTGGAGTTTAATGTCGTACAAGGACTAAATTTAGCCTTCAGGTTGCTACCCTGTAGTTTAAAGTCATACAAGGACCAAATTTTAGCCTTCAGGTTGCTACCCTGTAGTTTAAAGTCATACAAGGACCAAATTTTAGCCTTCAGGTTGCTACCCTGTAGTTTAAAGTCATACAAGGACCAAATTTTAGCCGTCAGGTTGCTACCCTGTAGTTTAAAGTCATACAAGGACCAAATTTTTAGCTGTCTTTATTGTATCTGTTCTTTTATCCTTTATTTTAATCAATACCTCTTATTTTATTTGTTTTCATTATTATTATTGTTAATTTTTTTTTTTTTTTTTTCCTTTTTTTTTTTTTTTTTTTTTTTGTCGGAAAATTTTTTTTTTTTTTTTTGTCGGAATTTTTTTTTTTTTTTTTTTTTTGTCGGAATATTTTTTTTTATGGAGTGATTAAATTAATGAGGTCCCAATTTGAGGAGTGATGTTATATTTTCAAATGGTGTAGTGGTTAGTGAGTCCGGGTTGCTTTCAACTTTCATCAAATTTGAAATGGGTTCAATTCCCCCCTCTGGCAGTAATTCTGCTGCCAGACCTGTCAGTTTCGGGAATAGGGTAACCATGCTGGGTAGCATATTCTGAGCCTTGAGCAAGCTTGGTGATGCAACTTGGTATTGTTGTGTTCCTGAAGTCTGACAAACCTAACTGGTGTTTCAAATGTTGTTGTGATTGAGCCTGCTCAACCTTGATTGTGATTTCATTTGAAAGACTTGTTAGTCCCACTCATGCCTCATTGGGCCCTCTGGAAGAACATTGACTTGAGCTGGTTTCACACTAGTCAATGCCATGTGGGTTTCAACAGGAAAGTCAAAGATGTGTGCCAAATTGTTCCTATCTTTTTTTTTTAGTTTTGTCCCAGTTGTATTTGTAATTGAGTTTCTCCTGCCTAATTCCACTGAGAACATTGTATTGATTTTGCCTTCTTTTCTTTCTGTTTTTTTTTTGAGTAGGAATTTGACTTTTCTGATAAGGATATACATTTATCCTGAGTTCTGTGTTGCTAATTGTGGCTTTATTATTTGCGTTGGTAATGCTAATTACTTATCATTAGGCTTTTTCTTTTTGTTTGGCTTTTAATATGGAAATTAGTGGCTTAAATTTGATGCCATCATTTTGCAGAGCTCTTGTACTTGCAGATCCTGAATGATTTACCTTTTCTTAGTCTTGGTGGCTAATTCCTGAGGCTGACTTTTGAGATATAAGAGCTATGTTCGCTCCATGAATTTCATCAAAAATATCTTCCAAACTTCTGTTTCAATTTTAATTCCTAAGTGTTGGTTACTAATGGATCCTTCATCCTCCTCATTCTTTGATAATACTGCTGCTATTATGATTGATGATTGGATTGAAAAGAATTTTCCAGTAGCTCCACTTCCTGCTTCACCTCCTGCTCTTGCATCTACTACTCCTCTTGATACTCCTCCAGATTGCCAAAGTCCATTTTTTCAATCCCCTCCTGCTTTGATTCCACAAGACGATGATGTATCTTCTGTAGAGATTATTGAACAAAAGTCTTCTCCTACTCTCAAATATTTAGATGATGATGATTCATTTGTTTCTCTTGAAAAACAGTCTTCTCCTTCACTAGTTTCTAGTATTGATGAGTCTGTTACTTTGAACAGTCTAGATAGCTTCTCTACGTCCACTTTACATATGCTTAATGGATCTGATTCTTCTTTAGAATATCTTGATCAAGATTCACTTGAAACATTTAATGTTAATGTAGAAAATAGTTTAAATCGACCAGAATCTCCTTTTAACCTCCCTGTGGCTTTTACTTCCAGTCCTGATGTTAAATTAGCTTCTCCACCATTATTCTTACCTTCATCACCTACATTTTCATTGGATCCTGAATTCAAATCATCATCCTCTCCTGGAAGGATTGTAAAGGAGGAACCCAGATTGGACGAAATTGATGAATCAGGATTAACTACTTCTATCAATCAACCTGAATTAGCTCCATCCACATCTAATAAGACTTGCTGCTACTCTCCATCCCCTCCTAAATCTCTAAAAAAACAAAATAAAAAAATCTTCAAGAAAAAATATTCTTTACGCCCGCAAAGACCAATTTGTTATAAGTAGATAAAAGTTGAATGTCAGTTCAGTTTTTTTTTTTTTATTAGTTATTAATTCAATCTCTTATTTTTTTTTTTTTGTTTATGGGAAAAGAAAAATTTTTTTGTCAGAAAAAAGTTTTTTTTTTTTTTTTTTCTTTGTCGGAAGAATTTTTTTGTTGGAGGCAAGTGTTTTTTGTCGGAAGCAAATTTTGTCGGGAGAAAATTGCTTGTCGGAAGAAATTTTTTGTCGGGAGAAAATTCTGTTGGGAGAAAATTGCTTGTCGGAAGAAAGTTTTTTTTGTTGGAAGAAAATTTTTTGTCGGAAGCAAGTGTTTTTTTTGTCGGAAGCAAATTTTGTGGGGAGAAAATTTTGTCAGAAGAAAATTTTTGTCGGAAGCAAATTTCTGTCGGAAGCAAGTGTTTTTTGTCGGAAGCAAATTTTGTTGGGAGAAAATTTTTTCGGAAGAAATTTTTTGTTGGAAGCAAATTTTGTCGGGAGAAAATTTTTTTTTTTTTTTTTTTTTTTAGTTGGAAGAAAATTTTGTCGGGAGAAAATTTTTGTCGGAAGCAAATTTCTGTCGGAAGCAAGTGTTTTTTGTCGGAAGCAAATTTTGTCGGGAGAAAATTGCTTGTCGGAAGAAAGTTTTTTTTGTCGGAAGAAAATTTTTTGTCAGAAGCAAGTGTTTTTTTTGTTGGAAGCAAAATTTGTCAGGAGAAAATTTTTGTCGGAAGCAAATTTTTTTTGTCCGAAGCAAGTGTTTTTTGTCGGAAGCAAATTTTGTCGGGAGAAAATTTTTTTTCTTTTTTAAAGACAAAATTAATAGGCCCACACTATCCCAAACTTGTGCCATTTTGATTTAATTTGTGGTGGCATAAGAACAGATAACCACCCCTGTTTTTGTATATATATTTTGAATTAAATTGTGATACTTCTACAAAAAAAATAATTTTTTGAATACTTCTAAATTTGTACTATTGTCTTGAATACTGATAAATAGCCTTTTTTTTTTTTAATTTTTTGTAATAGTTGTCTGAATCATTTTTATGATCTTTTTCTTGAGTCTTGATATGAATCTTCGTTTTTCTTCTTTAATTTTTTTAACAAATAAGTCTTCCCAAATCAATTTCCAATCATCCTTGTTGATATTATAATTATGTGTCTTGAGACTAATAATGCCAAGTATAAACACCGCTTCCCACAAAACATCCCAATTGGCCTTTTCAATTACATAATTTCTACGCTTCCATAAGATTCTTCCTTCTGGTATCTCCAGTAAATCCAGAAACAGTCCTCTTGAGGCTTCCACATCCCCAAAATATATTTTTCTTCTCCATTCTGCATCTGTTAATGTATCCTCTTCCCAATATATGTTTCCTAAATTTCCCTTGATACCATCATATGTAAGTAATTCTAGAAATTCCAGTCTTGAAAGAGAGAATCCTGGAAGCTCTTGCCAATCTTTAGATTCTTGAATTTGTTGCTGCAGCTCTGGAAAATTGAACAATTCTTCAAATTATAAGTATGGAATCCATATCTGAAATAAATCCTCTCCTTCTTCAACAAATGGTGTTTCCCAGTAATTGACTTCTTCTGTTTTTCCTACAATTTTGCAATTTACGTCTGTCCAGCCTTCTTCATTCCAACCAAGATTCCATTCCACTTTATTTTCATGTGTAAGTTTGGCATCCATGGTTGTCTAGATCCTTTCTGAGGCTTGGTGAGATTATTGAGTTTTGAGATAAAAGACTAATTCCTCTTTGATAAGGCAGGAGGTCACTTCCACTGAGTAATAAGAGTGTTTAAAAAAGATTTTTTTCTATAAGGTAGTTTGAATGATTTGAAATTCCTCTTTGATAAGGCAGGAGGTCACTGCCCTGATACTAATACAGATATGAAAATAATTCTCTTTTTTTTTTTAGGTTATTTCTTTTATTATTTTGCTATTTTTTATGGTGTTTTTTTTTTTTTTTTTTTTTTTTTTAATTGGCAATTGAAATTGGATTGCTTCAGTTATTATTGAGAAATATTCACCCTTCTGTTGTGAATTACTGAAAGACATATGTCCTTCAATATTTCTCCAAATATCTTGTTGCGTTGTTTTCTTTGTGTATTTCCTTTCCATTCTGAAACAAAACCTTTGACTTCATGAATAAACATGTACCCTAAATCACACCAGCAAAGAGTTCCTCCCAAGATTTCCAAACCATCTAGATTCAAGTCTTCTTGAGCCCATAACATTTTGTGATACAGTCCTTCTATTGTCATTTGATAATATCCATAAGGCTTCTTCCAGTAAGGATTCCCTAAATTTCCTTTGATTCCAATAGTGGTTAGTAATTCCATAAAATCAACATTTGTAAGATTTGATCCAGGTAGTTCGGAAAGATATTTGGTTTGAATTATTGGTGAATCTAGCTCATAATCATACAGCTCCTTAAATGTTATTATTGGAAGTATTACATAATCTTCCAGTCCTTCATATTCTGGTATTTCTTTTTGTATGCCATTTTGATTCTGGGCGTCATTTGGTAATCCAAATGTAATTCTTTGATTTTGATTAAATAAATCAGTTGAGCTTGAAAGGCAGCATATTTGATCATAGGCATAATTAAATTCTTCTAGAATGCTAAGTCCAGCTAGCCTTTGTGTATTTTCTGATAACTCTCCTTCTTCTAGGTCTTCAAATATTCCTCCTTGCTTATATTTATCTTCCAGATCTCCATTATTTTGTTGGTATAGCTTCAAGCCATCTTCTGATTCTGTTGTTTCCATTTTTTGTTCAATCCTTTTTTGAATATTTCTTTCCCAAACTTGATCCATTTTGTCTTCAGTAATTATGGCACTTTCCTTTTCCAATTCTTCAAATTTTCTTTTTGCCAATGGATTGATTATGTTGTCTTTTATTTTTTCAGTATCACTAATGTACCAAGCTTCCTCCTTAAATAAAGTGGAATAATCTACTGCCATTCCTGAGGAATTTGCTTCAGGTGTCTTCAGATCCATTTTAAATTTCTTCTGTGGGCTTTCTACTTTATCTTCTTCATTCATACCACTTAACTCAAGTGCTAGCCATTTCTCTGGGTCTTCTATGGCCATGTCCAAATTTCTTCTCATCTTCTTCAGTTCCATTTTTATTTTTTCAATTGCTTCACTATCTTCTACCTTCACTTCTTCCTCTTCTGGATCCTTCGCTTTAGATTTTCCTTCAGTTTGAGGTGGATTACTTTCTTTAGAGGAAGATAATATGCTAATATTTTCTTCATCTATTATCTGGTTGAAATTTTCAAATACTAAGAAGTCCTGGTAGGTTTTCTCCTCATTACGAGTAGTGACTTCAAGATTTTTAATTTGACCAATTGGTTTCAAAAAGTCATCTGTTGATTTTGATGTGTAAGGGCCTATCTTTAATTCTGCTTTTAGGGCTATTTCCTGAGTTATTACATTCAAATCATTTTTTGCATCAAAAATAGCTGAGAAGGGTATTTTGTTTGGTCCAAGAAATACTGTCTTCACTCTTGTTGAAGATTGACTTTCTGTTTCGTCGGTTTCTTTTCTTTTGGATGATTCTGCTCCATGTATTGACCATTTTTCAATCTCTGAAGATGCACAAAGCTCCATACCTCTTGGTGGAGAAATTTGCCAGCCCATAGCCTGAGGGTTACATATTGGTAAATATAATTGACGTCCATCTTGCTCTGGATAACTAAATATCTCCCCTTGCTTGTGTGAAAATTCCAATTTAACATTATTATCTGCTAAAAATGGTCTTCCAAGTATGGTGTGTACAGCTCCTTTTGCTATGAATAAATGAATTTCTTTTTCTTCTCCTGTTATCATAGTAATTGGTGTAAATTCTGAGAGTCCAACCAAAGATGTGGTATATCCACCAATTCCTCTGAGATTCATATTGAGCTTTCTACTTGTAAGTGAGGCTTGAATTGCAATTTCCTCTGGTATTATATTAATTTCTGATCCAGTATCCACCAATGCCATTGTAGGATATTCTTCTCTTCCAATAAATACTTCCATAAATCCAAGTGGGCATGCATAATGTAATCTTGGGGTATCATAGTACCGTAGCTTTACTGAAAGTAGTCTTTCTTGAATATTTGACGTATTGACTGATTTTATCACTTCTTTTTCCTGGGTAGTTAAATTTTGTAATTTATCCATAAAGGTTGGTGACATTGATAATATTTCTTCAAGAGTAAGATTTATCTTTTGTTCAAGTATTTTCTTTATCACATGTTCAATTATTAGCTTTGGGTTATTGGCTGTAGATTTTACCTTGTCTTTTAATTCCATCTTTTGCAACTCCTGTCTTAGTCCCTCCTTATTCTCGTTCCTAGAAATGATTTTGATATCATCATTATCTACTTCCTTTCCTTCTTGTGTTTTCTTGTATTTTGTTGGAATTAGAACTCTTATTTCTTCTTCTGCCTCATCTTCCTCGTGGTAGGCACCTGGTATCTTTTTTTTAAAAGGTTTTTGTGTTTCATTTTTATCCTCTTGTTGAGTTTGGCTTTGACTTTCCTGTCTTACAGCTCTTTGCCTTGTCTGTCTAAGCCCAACATTTATTTGAAGATTTTCATTTGCTGGTGATATTTGAGGAGGTTTCCAGTTTCCCCACTCTTCTATTTGAGCTATAGCGGTCGCCTTCTCACCTTTGCTTTCCTCAGTTACTGTTGTTTCTTGCTTCTTTGGGGATGGATTTGATTGTTCCATCATTTTCTTTGTAAAATCCTCCTGCTCTTTGGCAAAATTTCTGACTAATTCTTTTGCAGATTTAGGGCCTTCTGTGGGTACTCTTTGAAAATTTGGAAAAAGATATGTTCCTCCACGCTTCAAGACAATTCTTTTCTCCAGATCTTCTGTGAGATGATTACATCTTATTGCGGAATGTCCTTCTTCTAGGCAGTAATAACACTTCAATGGCTGTCTTGGAGCCATTTGAGCTGGAACATATGGTTGATAACCAGAAGATATGGGTGGTGAAGGATATCTTGTCCTGAATGGCTGTGAGTTTTGTATAGTTCTATGATCTTGATTATTGTTTGGTTGAGGTTTCTTGGGAGATTAAACTACTTCAGAGAGGTGTTTGAGCTGATTCAATACTTCCTTAACTGCTTCATTCCCAGTATCCTTTGATCGATTTTCTTGTGGCTGAGGATTTTTAATTGTTTTGGTAAGATCTTTCATTTGCTTTAAGACTTCTTCCCAGCTTTCGTCTTCAGACCTAGCTTTCTTCTCTTGTGACTTTGGTTGTGAAAATTCCTTCTGTTGAATTAAGACTTTGGCTTCTAGATCTTGTTCAATATACAACTTTAAGATTTCCAATCTTGGAATGATATAACCACCATCCAAAGCTTGCACCATGGCCTTATCTTTAATCATTTCTTTGTAAATAGATTCTTGAACACTCGAGGAAAGACTCGCCAAAATTTCTTGATTGTGATTGATATCTCCTTGTATATATTGATACCTTTTGAGGTAATTAATAATAGATTCATATTCACCAATGAACTTTTTATATTGGGTCATATTTCTAATTCCTCCTTCTTGTTGAATCTTTGTAAATAATTGAGTAATTGAGGACAGCTTGTATCTTCTTTCAGGTGACACTGTTCCCAATCTCCTTTTCATATCCAATTTTAATTGCTCCCAATCGCCAGTTTCATATCCAGGCATTCCTTCAATATGGTAGCTAATTTCTTGATCTTTAGTCCAAAAGGATATCTGTCTTGCTATATCCCTTCCACTTCCTCCTTCAATTTCTGCTATATTTTCTACTCTTTTAATAAATCTTTCCACTTCCTTTCCATCAAACCATAAATTATAATCCTTTGGTCTGATCTTGACAATGGGTGTATTGTTTCATGGGATTTCTTGTTGCAATGGGCTTGAAGCCTGTGCATGAATATTAACCCGCTTTGGTAGAGTATTTGGCCTTTGTGAAGTGAATGGAGTTGATGAGGCCATAGGCTTGAAAATGGTGATGGTGACCCTTCTTGTCTAAAGATTCTTGGCATGCTTGTAGTTTCTTCCATTGGGCTGTTCTCTGCGGTAAAACTTGACTCTTTCCTTTTCCCTTCTTTTTTAAGGAGTTCAATTAATTCTTGTTGCATTTCCAACATTCTTTGATGAAGTCTTTCTACATCAGAAATATCTTCTTGTCCTTGCATAGTCTCTTCATTTATTATTTCTTCTTTGGATTCATCTGGATTGTGTGGTATCTTTGATGATGATGCTGAATCCATATTGATATATTCTTTGTTGATTTCCTCTTTTTCACTTTTCTTTTTAATTTCAAATAGTTCCTTGAGTAATTTCTGAAAATAATCTGTAACTATCTTTTGATCTTTCTTCTTGGTTCTGGGTGTACCAACTGGTATACTATAATCTATAGGTGATTCTTCTCCAGGTGGTGTTTCTCCTCTTTTTGGATCATAATAGTGAAATGATTTGGTTGAAGCACTTGATGGTGATGATGATTTAGAATTTTGTGGTTTTTCTGATTCCAGATTGACTTGATAGGTGCTTGAAATTTTTTACTGATAAAAGGCTTTTTTTTATGGACTAAATTTGAATGTTTTTTTTTTTGATAATTGACGGATTATTGATGATTGAAGCTGTTGGCCACTGTTGGGACACCAGATGTGGGAACTCCTTTTGGTGTGGGATGAAATAAGGCAGTACCTTGAGGGGGAAATTATTGGTAAGTCTGTTTTGAATTTCAGAATTGTCCAATAACCATGGGTGCTAAGGCGTATTAGCTGCCCCTCTAAATAATACTGAATAGTCAGCCTACAGAGAATCACAAAATAAGATTTGTGGCTTAAACAGATAGAGAAGACCTATCAGCAGTCTCTAAATCAGACCTATCAATAACACTTGAGTAAAACTCTGATTTTAAAAAAAACTACAATTTCTGATACAGTAAAAGCTAAGATTTTTTTATTATTTTGATAAAAGTAATGATAATAATTTTTTTTTTTTATGTAATAAAATTAATAAGAATATTTTTTTTTTGGTTTTATTTTGATTATAATGATTTTATATATATTATACTAATAAAAAGACTACTGGATATTATTTTTTTTATATCTTTAATGTTAACTTGATATCACTACTTCTTTTCTTTTAATAATAATAAGTTCTGAGCTTTTTCACTATTGTTATACTACTATTATTTGAAAACACTAAGCTACTGAGCAAGGCTACTGAGCTTTTTACTACATTAATACCACTTATTCTTCGACAATACTAAGCTACTGAGCAAGGCTACCGAGCTTTTTACTACTAAAACACTACTACTACTACTCTAGATATCCTGCTAGTTCAGGGATGGTTGTGATCCTGGATAGTGGGAACTTGTTCCATGATCCTGGGAAAAATGAGGGAGAGAGGACCTCTATTTATAGCTTTTGGGTCTCCATAGAGCTTCTCAAAATAGGGTACTTAGAAAAAATCATAGTTGAGAGGTTTTAGCTAGTGAGACATGTAGTTTTGGTTTAGCAGCGTGTTTTCTGAGAGAATTATGCTGGTGGTGCTTTTTCTTATCAAAATCATGTGATGTATTTGAGATAATTTGGCTGGTGAGATTTTCTTTTTATCAGGGTCATGTGAGGTCATTGAGATAATATGGCTGGTGATGTTTTCTTGAAGGTGGGGAAAGTATTTTTTGGTTTCTATTTCTACATATGTTATGAGAGAATTATGCTGGTGGTTCTTTTCCTTATCCAAATAATGTGATGTATTTGAGATAATTTGGCTGGTGAGTTTTTCTTTTTTGCCAAGAAAGTGGAGAAAATACAGCTCCTGACAATTGAACTTTCTTCTAGTCATATGATATATATGAGAAAATTATGCTGGTGTTTCTGTTTCTTATCAAAATCATGTGATTTCTTCGAGATAATTTTGCTGGTGACACTTTCATTTTTGGTGACTTTGTTATGTGTTTTCTGAGATAATTATGCTGGTGTTTCTGTTTTAGTATTGTATAATTTCATATGGAGATTGCATCATTTCTATCAAGTTTGATGTGTGTCATTATTACTAAGCAAACATTTGTTCTTGGAAAATATATTGTAATTTTATGCATAGCCTTGAGGTATTTCTTCTTTCAATTGAATCAAGGTGGGGAAAATACAGCGCTGATTCTGTGGTCCATCTTCATATACCTTTGTTTATATTAACTGCTTTTAATTGCATAATTTGCTATTGATGATGCAATAAGGTGGATAAATCCTTTGATACTATACTGTTTTGATAATATCTTGAGGCTGTGTATTATATATTTCTGTTTGAAATCTGTAGTTGTAATGTGTAAATATGTTTTGCGTAATTTGTTTTATTATTATTATTATTTTTTGTTTTATTGGTAAGCTTGAAACTGGTACTAATGGTATCGAATACCACACCGCGCGTGCTCATTGGCGGGCAGCCACACACTTTCTCATATGCACCACCCAATGGGTCATACGCAGGCAACTTTCACACGCCTGGAAGACATCTTACTGCCAGTCTTCTGACTGGCTATTTTCTTGGTCGGGTGGTCAGCTGCACTGCAGACGCTCACCCGCTTGCACATGGAAACCTGAGGTCAATCAGTATGGATTTTCTTCAGCCTCATCCGCATTAGAATAATCCCGGCCTATGATTGTGTCGGGATCTCCCACTCCGGGTCATTTTCTGCACGTTCTCAAGCGCCCCACGCAATCAAACTCATGTTTGGTGGCACGCCACCGAACATATCTTACCCGCCCACTCACAAACATCTCTACAGTGAGATTGCCCTTTGAAACCGCCAACATTGCCCAGTAGGTCCCTGTGCAAAAATGAACCTGGGGATGATATGCTCATCGTTCGCTGTCACACCAGCGAACATGGGCGCATGCCTCTAATATGCCCCTCCACAATAAGTTCCTGAAACCCACCCAATTTCGGATATGCTAATGTCAACCTTGTTCCACCAAAGGTTTCGTAAATTGCTGCAGATCCAGCAAAATATCGGTGCACCCACATTTTGGCCACCTTGCCTTGATATATGCCCCAAATTGGATATGAAAATTATCAGCCCAAGACGCCCACCCTCATCAAGACCATGCACGTAACCACAGGCCATCCCCCTTTTGGCCTGTTGCTGCCACTCATATAAGTTCCCCACCTGCGCTTATTCCTCTTCATTCCCTTTAGCTAACCCTTCCCAATCATATAATTCCCAACTGTCCCCAAATAATTTAAAATAGCCATCATGTCAACCCCTTCACAACCACTTTGCATTGGGATGATTAATATTCGTATTCAAGTAAATAGTAATATGACCTTAAAGCCTGAAAATTCCCACTTAGGTTCTTGGATTATCCTATGGCACAATCAACACAACATATTCGTATATCTCCCCAATCACCAGCGTGCTCTTGGCTCTCTCCCGGGAACCCTTTCCCAAACATTGATACCATTCCTTGGGGCACCAAAAACATTCATGCACTGTGGTCCTGGTGGGGCATGGATTGAAAATTGTCAAACCAATCCTACTCAAATATTATTTTTAAGGGAGTATTTATGACTGATGCAAATGATCCCTCCTGATCTCAGAAACCCAATCTAGCATTGATGTTCTTCACATGGTATCCAAACATTCCATTCATAATGGAAAGCTTTCGAACACAAGATTTCAAGCTTAAAATGCCCAAAGAATATGACTGTACTACTCATTGGCAATGTCAACTCTTTACTCCGACATTTCCCGCTTCAAACTTGACGCCTGCTTCATATCCTGCTGTTTCATCATTGATTTCCAAGCAAAAACTGATACAATTACCCAGTGGATCAGACCTCCCCATGCCATTATTAAAACCCCCCTCCTCCCTCATCAAAAGACCGGACTAGCTTTTCTCTGGGATCGAGAAATCCCCAATGGCCAATCAGCCCGTAACCTTTGGGCCACCTTACCCCCAGGATCCACTTTTAATGCCAGGCACATCATTACAAACAAGGTCGTTAGCTCATTTGAATCCCTTTCGACCAATACCCCTCTTGGAGGACTGCTTGCGGATGATATGGGATTAGGTAAAACCATTCAGGCCATTGCTTTAATTGGTACCTCCAAGGAGCGGATGATTGCAAACCCCCATCGCTCCAGGCCCACCATGATCATCTGCCCCCCTCGCTTAATTACCAACTGGCAATCAGAAATATCCAAGCATGCTAAGGCTGGAGCGCTGCATGCCAAAATCTACCATGGTCCCACTCATTACTCATTATCCAAGGCCGACATCTTAAAATATGATATCATCATCACTTCTTACAATAATATCACCCAAGAATTTAAGCAAACCAATACCTCTACATCATTCATTTTTCAAATCAATTGGCATCGTATAATTTTGGATGAAGCACAGTGAGTGGCTGAGCTTAAATGATTCAAATTACCTTTTATATCCAATAACCCTTGCCCCATCTTATAGCTATATTTGCTCTCAATACACTGCCACTCACCGTGCCATTAATAGCCTCCTTTCATCCCGTCGAATATGCTTAACGGGCACACCTATTCACAACACCATTTGTGACCTTTTGGGCATAATATCATTCATCACTAAACCCCAGAGCGCCGATCAAGATAACTGGTCACCATTCATCCTGAGTAGTCTTTCCAAAGGTTGCAATGATATTTTGCATTTGGCATTGCGGCATTTAAGTTTGCGCCGAACCAAAACCACACATCTTGAATCCCTCCCCACTATTAGCCATCATTATGAGCTGCTCCCACTCAACCCGACCATGCAGCAAGAATATTCCATATTATATGAAGAATTCCTATCATCCAAAAGCAAAGGACCAGGAGAGTTTTTCAGAAATATGAATAAGCTGCGAATATGTTGTAACCATCACATCATGCTTAACACAATTGTGGAGGTGTATTTGGAAGGCCCCAAGGGCAGGAGCACTCAGGATACTTCCCCAACAATCACATGAACTATGGTGGATGTGGAAACATGCATGATGAGTAGTAAAATTGCACACCTCCTACAAAGCTTAATGAAGAACAAACAATCAAAGTGTGGTCCAACCAAATCGGTGGTTTATACCCAATGGACACAATTTCTTGATTTGTGAGTTAGTTGTAATATGCATCCATTACCAATTGAATCCATCTGACTTTTTTTATTGTAGAATTGGTATTGCACTTGCCCATAACTCTATCCTTTCAGCACAAATTGATGGAACAATTACACCACAAGTGCAGGAGAAGGCGCTTGAGAATTTCTTCAATAATCCTGAATGTGAAGTACTTATTGCATCCATTGCCGCGGCTGGCGCTGGCCTCAATATAACTTGTGCTAATATAGTTTATTTAATGGTGAGGGCCCCCACAAAATTCTCCCCTGATTTTTGGACCCTGACATCCACATTTCCAGGAGCCCAATTGGAACCCAGCCATTGAGGCTCAGGCTGTTGATCGACTACATTGTATTGGCCAACAACAACCTGTACAGGTCATCCACTATATCACTCCTCATTCAGTTGAGGTCAACATGCGGAAGGTACCTTTCAAGCTCATCTTTCACCTTGATTGTATTACTATTCTGAAATCATTCCTTATGGGAATGCCATATTCCAATCACCAATAGGTCCAAGAAAAGAAAAAATCATTAACTGCGTGAGCCTTACTGATATTATATAATTTGTGTTTGACAAAGCTGATAATTCCTGTTGACCCTGGCACAGGTCCACAATTATGAACACCATGAGCTTGATTGAGCTTCTTCAATATTTCCTCAATGAAAATGAGCAATAGAATCTTATTTCTAAGGGAGACGGTGATAAATTACAATTCATGTTGTCTACATTCTAACATATTTGGCAAGTTGTTGCATCTTTAAGAAATAATAATCAGATTGTATTACGCCTGCACAAATAATTCACAAGATTTTGATTTGTAAATGTGCTATACATTTGTATTACCAAGTTATTGCAGAGCATCACCATTCGGCCTAATAACTGGCATGTCAAGTATTTTGAGGGCAATAGTCTGCATCTTACTACAGCCCTTGAGCCAATCTTGATCAAATACCTGAAATGATAGGCCTTCCGGAATATCACCATCATCTGTTGATCGTAATTCTGGCAATCTATCAATAGTTTTTTTACCCTTTTTTTTAATCCAATTACAAAAGTCTATGTCTCTATCCATTTTCAATACCAATTCATTAAACAACTGGGAGCGCCAGCGTAATCCCACTTTGCGGTAAACTTGACGGCCATTTTCCAGTATTTCCTCAGTATCTGAGCATACTCAAGGGTCATTGAATTGTGATGCTAGAATGGGAAATTTAGCCGTATCACACCATTCACGACGGCGCTCACAGGTCTTCACATAATCAAGTAGATCATCATCAGACTTTGTCCACAATGAAGAAGAGATACAGTAACTAACCCTTTGACGAATCTTCGCAAGCTTTTGATTCTCCTTCTTTTTTACCAAATACTCCGCATCCTTTTGAATAGACTTCCATTCTCTTTTGAAATAAGTGAAATATTGCTCCATTAAAGCCGCCACAACCCCATAGTTGTTATGATCCTTGTTCCAACAGTATTGATGATACTCGGTGCTGACAAGTGCGAGACGGAATGTACGGTAAAACACCATAGACATCAGCTCGTTGAATGGATGTTGCCATGAGCTCTCCCAGTCCCAAGTGAATCGCTTTAGTCCTAGCTTGTGGAGCTCATTTTTGCAGTAGCTTTGGAAACCCTGAGACTGAACCTGTGTTGATGGCTCATTGAAAACATCCTCGGGGACATAACCAAGATGACCAGCCACTTGAATTGCAATTTCACGCTATTCTGTGCTGGGTGGTGCTGGTAGTGAGGAAAAATCCTTATCCCTAACTTTGAGTAGGAACAGGCAATGGGCGTGTACTGCTGATCTCATTCCATGGACGTTCTCTGGAAGTTCTGCCTTCAGCCATTTTTGTTGCTCCTTCTGGCTTGCACGTTTTGCCACATTGTGAGCTTTGCGGGCCTGGTTCCTTTGCTGTCTGATCTTGGATTGTTCAAGCATACTCTGGGCAAGGCCCAGCTGAGGATGGGTGAAATCACTATTTGATTGAGTGCCTTGCTCATGTGGTATGAAATTGTCCTTCCTTGGTTCATCATTTCTTTCACTTTGAGTCGGAGACATGATCTCATCCTCATCATCCACAATTTTTTCTCTTGATGTACTGGCATGACCCGTTCTTGGTTTGGAGGCATATGGATGATGACGTCCAGTGACTTTCTCTTTATGGACCAGAGGTGAAGATGCATAAAGTTCATCACCTGCCATGCAAATCATCAGTTAACACATCAAAACATTAATGAAGACTGGTCATCCTCGCAGTCTTCAATTTGCTCCTGAGATTGGACTGACTTGCCTTTAGGTGCCATATCTAACCCACTAAACAAACATATCAAATAGTGGAAATGTTTATACTCCGAAATTAAAATGACTTACTTTGATGAAGCGTCAATCCTGGATTTCCCTCCAACAGACCACTCCAAGTTACATTTTCCAATGGTCTTTTTTGTTGCCCCCCATCAACCCGCCTTGCATCAACCACATGAGCCTGAGATCCTGAGGGGATATTGAGGGTTGGCTGTTTACTTCATCCAAAGGGATCCTGGGATGCAGCTCGATTCTGACCGGGATTGAGGAGGAACTCACATGGAAATTTTGAATGGGGATTAGTGCTTGATGAGATTTGAGGTGTGCCTTCTGGCCCCTGAGACACATGCATTTGTGTATTAGTGGGATTCGGGGGAATTGGAGTGACGGAAATATTTGGGATCGACCAAGTGCTTGAAGTTGGAGCCTTCGGATTTCCCACATCAATGTTAAGACCTGATACATTCATTGAGGATGCGATAGGGGTTGTGAGAGGAATGTTGGGACTCAATGGTGATTGTGTTTGAACATATTCTATGCTAGATTCACTATCTGAGTCATGAACAGAACCTGAACGGGATTTATGTGACTTGGAAGATGACATAAGGGCCGAAAAAGTACAGTAATATCTTTAACTTGATAAAACAGTTCAGTATTGTGATAAAATAGAGGGATATGAGATGAGATTTTTTCAAATTTAGAATAGAGAAATTCTATGAATAGTTGGAACCAAGTGTTGTGTGGAAGTCAGATAAGACTCTTTTGAGAATAATCCTCCCTGCCTCCTCTTGAGCTCCTCCGCTTTTGTCGGAAACCACCCTGCACGGCCTACCAGCATATAATGTGATATATCCTTGATCTGAAAGGGGACCCATCATCCATAAGTAATCATATTTGGTAACATTTCCACCTCCCCATTGTCACATTTTGTGAGTTATCCAAACTGCCAATATATGCATTGAAATTCCACAACATTGTACATCTGTAAAGGGGTATATTCATGAAGGATTTACCCACAGAAGAGACATCACCTTTTCAAGAAAGGCAAGACAATCCAAATCACATTCCAACCGATTAAAAGCCCGCCACACTCAAGCCAAATACCAAGACTTTAGCTGCACTCCAACCCCTTATGTAATAGAGTTATATTGTTATGTCTGTAATAAGGTTTAAACCATATACGATGGCATGCCAGCGTACATGGATTAAATGTTAATCCCCTCAATTCAATGGTAACACTTCACTAATGGAACCCCCTCAATGGTCAAACCTGCACTATCACAATGTGTAAATAAACTAGAATATGTATGAGCATTGAGCAGCATGGAACTTTACCCATTTAAACTCCTAACCAATTCTGCCATCTAGATGAGACATGTTACACTTTATCCACTGCAGCTCATGCACCATTACAAATGGGATAAAATTCTCAGCTGGCTCAAATCATCTCCCCCTTCATAAATAATCACTGAATTTTATTTCCAATTAATAACACTCCTAAACACTTTCACATCAACCATAGATATTTATACACAAACCAACCGTACTCCCAATTCCTGCAACAATGACAACCTGGCCCTATTCCTCAATGCGTATATGCATGTGTTAACACTGCTCAACTCAAACACACTCTTCCCCTGAGGGTTATAGGCAAGGAGTTGCCTTCACACCTTTCCAATATAAACAGCACATTAAAAAGCTCAAATCAACCATTGCACCCAAATCTCTTCCAAACATCCCTACTTCTGCATCAGGATCTGGGTGCCCACAAATTCTATTGGACCAAATCTTCCCAGCTGATTATTCACGTTTGACCCAAAGCACTTTCTCAACTCCCGCGGGCCTCAATTCAACTGCACAGAAACCATATAGTGGCAGTCAAACTCTTCCCCCACAAGACCTAGGAATGATAATATCTGCTATTCTATCATTAAGGTATAATTTACCCCGCAGGGCTTCACGCATACTCAACCCCGCCCTGAACCTGCTGATCAAGTCCAGTATCTCAAGCTCAGCTGGTCCCACCGCTCCTGCATTCCATATACCTCAAGATCTGAGTACCATATTTGAACATCTCCAATTGGAGCCAGTGATTCAAAACTATATATGTTGTCCTCAATGTTTCTCTCTTAATGGCCTTACTGAATCAGTCACAACTGACCAACCCCACTGTCAACGCCATAATGACCCAAATGATCATGATCCCCCTTGCACACAATCATTAGGCAAATTCATCTATTCATCTGAACCCCACACCCAAAACACAACCAACATGAAGCAAAAATTTATACCAACAAAACATTTCATTTATCAACCATTAAAAAATTGGATTGCCAGATTCCTCCAGCGGGCTGGAATTATGGAAATTCTGCATCAACATCAACAATCCCAAACCCCTGAAGGTACCCCCAAATGTGACGTCTGTGATGCATTGGTCTGGAGATGCTTCACTGGCACTTGGAATATCCATGGCCCCCATTCATGTCCATTCCTGGTGCATTGGCCTTCTCCATATATGTGGACTGGTTTAATGCACATGGAAAGTCAACCCGGTTGTCTAGCATTGGACCTATCATGCTTATTTGTCTTAATCTCCCCCCAAGTGAAAGATTGCAGCCCGAGAATGTCTATGTTGCAGGAATCATCCCTGGTCCGAAGGAGCCAACTGCGCTTCAATTGAATTACCTATTAATGCCACTCATCAACGAGCTCAAAGAGCTATGGCAAGGTTACCATTTTGCACCCACCTCAACAGGTCCTTCAGGATCCTTTATCCGTGTTGCCATCCTCACAGCCATTGCGGATGTGGTTCCCATGTGCAAGCTTACTGGATTTATTTCCCATTCAGGAAACCACTTTTGTAATTTTTGCACCATTCACAAAGCTCAAATTGAAGAAATTGGTCCTCAATTTCACTACACGCGCTCATACCAAAGTCATAAATCAACCATTGCCAAATGGCTTCGGGAAACCCCACAACAAAGACAAGCAATTTTCTCTGAGTATGGAGTGCAATATTCAATTTTGGAAGACCTTCCGTATTGGGATGCAACCAGAATGGTTAATCTTGACATAATGCATAATTTAATACTTGGAATTTTGAAGGATCATGAAACTTTCAAATTGTGCATTCCAGAGTTGAAATCAAAAATTTAATTCAGGTCCCGCAGGAAATCCAATGACACCAACAGTTCAGACTCAGATTCCAACACCTCCAACAGCTCTCTTGATAAAATCACATTGAGAGAGGCCCGCTCTCTGAGAAGAGACGCAGCAAAAATAATAAATGAGCCACTCCCCACTACTTCCACCCGAAAAAACTACTTCCCAATGCCCACCCCTAACACAGAACATCCATCTAGTGGTTCTGCCGAGATTCCTTCATTTGATGCCAATTACATCCCCACTTCTGAAATACCCTCTGAATTGGATATCACTGCACTGAGTGATCACCAGATCAAGGGTGAGGCTCTTGAGCATCTCCGACAAATCATATCTGAGACCATAATTCCCTCATCATGGACAAGAGTACCCCGCAAAATGGGTTCCCCCTCTCATGGTAGCTTAAAAGCCGCTGAATGGGCTCTCTTATATAAGGTCTATATTCCATTTCTAATGCTCAGTCAACAGATGTCATTAGATGCACACCAATCTGCCAACACTCAAAGAAGAATGGGTCAGTCAGAAGAACTTGCAAATGAACTAGCCAAGAATACATTCCATTTGATTAGTGCTATCAACATTGCCACAAGCTGGACTGTTTCAATAGATGATGCGACTGCATTTGCTGAACATTGGAAAAAATTCCACCTTTCCAATCAACACCTGTTCCCAAAACAGAAAAGTAAACCAAATCATCATTTTGCTGATCATATTCCCAAACTCATCCAACGTTGGGGCCCAGCACAAGCCTCAGCCACATGGGGTTATGAGCGCTTGATTGGAGTATTTGCAAAGATGCCAACAAATAACAAGATATGTACGTCAATTAATAAGATCAATTTATTCACATTGATTAAAAACCTGAACTGAATAAGACTAACTTTTTGCAACTCTGAATAGATGATATAGATAAAACCTTACTTCAACATATCTGTTGATGTTCCAACCTTTCCGTTCTCCTGAAATCCCCATCTGTGCCATGTGAAATAAAACAGCTTTTCGAATCACAGCCACCTGCCCTGTTCAATCACCATAAATATACCAAACCATCCCTCCATGACCAACAAAATTATGATTGCCTGGTTGAGTACTTACAGACTTTTCATGCAACAAGGGAAATGGTTGATTGGATCAGCTTAGACAATACCGTGCAATCCACCAGTCATCCCACTTCAAGGATTGTCTCACCTTGGTATTTTCCAGTTTCGAACATTAATATTGGGAACAATATATTTTCAACTGAATCCAAAAATGTCAGCAACAGTGTGATATGTTTTCTGAGGGGCAACCCACAACGTTTTGGGGTTATTAATAGCATTTTCAAAGTCTCTGAGCCATCTAGCATACTGAACAATAACTTTCTGATCTTAAAATCTTTGAATATTGATGTGAATTTCTTACCAGATTGGCGGCATCTGAATATTTATAAAGCTGTTGGTTTTGATGATGGACACTTGATTATATCTGAAGAAGAAATAGAAGGTAACTGTGGATTGTATGATAACAAAGCTCTTTCATGTGGACTGCTTGTAATGATAAAGCCGTTATTTCATGATATTTAGTCTACAAAAATGCAAATCTCTCAGATTCATTAGCAATTTTGCTAGTGAAATAACTGCCTCGAAATTTATTGACAGAGACATGCAATTGTGACAAGCAATGCCCATTATTTCACATTGCCACAAAGAACTTACTATTTTGACATTGGGTACAGTGTGAATAAGCCAAGTTCAATGATCAAATGACCCACACACTCACCTTTCACATCATCCAAAATCTCTAACTGCGCCATCATCATATTGGAAGGGGAATCAGCCCTTGCGCACATGCCAATGCACACGCATGCGCACCCGCACCCGCGGTATTGTGCGGCGGACTCTACCAGTGTCATCTGCAAAACGACAATCCCGCTCAGGCGGAGTCCTTTCATGGATGACCTGGTGAAGCTTTCACAGCATCCAAAATTTCTAACTGTGCCATCATCATGTTGGAAGGGGAATTGGCCCTTGTGCACATGCACCCGCACCCGCACCCGCAGTATTGTGCGGCGGACTCTACCAGTGTCATCTGCAAAACGACAATCCCGCTCAGGCGGAGTCCTTTCATGGATGACCTGGTGAAGCTTTCACAGCATCCAAAATTGCTAACTGCGCCATCATCATGTTGGAAGGGGAATTGGCCCTTGCGCACACACCAGCGCACCTGCACACGCATTCGCACCCGCACCCGCGGTATTGTGCGGCCGACTCTACCAGTGTCATCTGCAAAACGACAATCCCGCTCAGGCGGAGTCCTTTCATGGATGACCTGGTGAAGCTTTCAGAGCATCCAAAATTTCTAACTGCGCCATCATCATGTTGGAAGGGGAATCGGCCCTTGCGCACACGCATGTGCACCCGCACCCGTGGTATTGTGTGGCGGACTCTACCAGTGTCATCTGCAAAACGACAATCCCGCTCAGGCAGAGTCCTTTCATGGATGACCTGGTGAAGCTTTCAGAGCATCCAAAATTTCTAACTGCGCCATCATCATGTTGGAAGGGGAATCGGCCCTTGCGCACATGCCAGCGCACCCGCACACGCCAATACACACGCACACGCATTCGCACCCGCGGTATTGTGCGGCGGACTCTACCAGTGTCATCTGCAAAACGACAATCCCGCTCAGGCGGAGTCCTTTCATGGATGACCTGGTGAAGCTTTCAGAGCATCCAAAATTTCTAACTGCGCCATCATCATGTTGGAAGGGGAATCGGCCCTTGCGCACACGCCAGCACACCCGCACACGCCAATGCACACGCACCCGTGGTATTGTGCGGCGGACTCTACCAGTGTCATCTGCAAAAGGACAATCCCGCTCAGGCAGAGTCCTTTCATGGATTACCTGGTGAAGCTTTCACAGCATCCAAAATTTCTAACTGCGCCATCATCATGTTGGAAGGGGAATTGGCCCTTGCGCACACGCCAATGCACACGCACACACAAGCGCACCCGCACCCGCACCCGCGGTATTGTGCGGCAGACTCTACCAGTGTCATCTGCAAAACGACAATCCCGCTCAGGCGGAGTCCTTTCATGGATGACCTGGTGAAGCTTTCACAGCATCCAAAATTTCTGACTGCGCCATCATCATGTTGGAAGGGGAATCGGCCCTTGTGCACACGCCAGCGCACCCACACCCGCGGTATTGTGCGGCGGACTCTACCAGTGTCATCTGCGAAACGACAATCCCGCTCAGGCGGAGTCCTTTCATGGACGACCTGGTGAGGTCAAACCCCCCGCCTTCATCAAGACTGGCTGAAGGACCTCTTTGATGTGTGTTTATGCAAACAGGCGGGTCTTGTGTAATTTTTAACAACCATCGGACGGTTGTGGGATGATCAGGTGGTGAGGAATCTGAGTTGAAGGCACAGGGGAACCAATATTTGTGGATGTCACAGGATTTGGTGTAAGACAAGAGTAGGACGTGTGCTCGACGTTTGCTTGATTTTCGCTTGACGTGAGCTCGACTTTTATCCTGCTTGACGTTTGCTTGACATGAAGTCAATCGCCGACGATTGACATGAGATTCGCCCTGGTGCTTGTAGTACCTACACCTTTGTAAATGTATGCTGCTGGGCAGATAAAAAGCTGTAAATTAATGTAACCTGCAATCACACCACTCCATCAAGTCAAATTTCTCAAATTCATCCCTTTGATGAACCTTGTTGCAGAGCTCCTCCTAACTACTGCACAGATGCTGGTGTATTCCAAGTTAATTCAAGGGGTGCATATTGGGATGACTAATGATTTGGGTCATATGCAAACGGTGCATTCATTGCAGTGCGGAGGTTGGGGAAAACTATGACTGGCCCTGCTTGTTTTTTGCACCCACAAATTGTTGGGCCACCACACGCTTTCATACGCACCCCCACTGGTCATACACAGGCAATTTTCACATGCCTGGCAAAACTTTCACTGCCTTTCTTATGACCAGCTATTTGCTTGTGCAGGTGGTCTGCTTGCACATGGAAACCTGAGGACAATCAGTGTGGATTTTCTTAAGCCTCATACACATTCGCATAACCCCTGCCTATGATCTCTGAGGCTGGTTATTTTTGCGCTGGAATCTGCCACCGGGGTCATACGCCAGACATCCTCACATGCGCCGCGGAAATTTTTGTGCCTGTCTTCCAGCCAAAAAATATCTTGGGAAGGTGGCCTATTTCTCCAGAGATTCTCACATGTGTGAGGGAAAAAGCCTGATGACAATCTGGGTGGATTGGTAACAGCCTCAAATGCCATAGGGGTGAATGTGTAAGTGGATCACAGCTCACAGCCGGAGCCCCTTTGATCAAGCAACAAATTTCCCCCTGCAATCCCAGTAGGCATCATTCCACAAGAATTTTTGCGCCAAACCAAACTCATGTTTGGTGGCATGCCACCAAACATACCTCACCAGCCCACAGTGAAATTTTCCTTTCCACCCCCACCATTTCCCAGTAGGTCAGTGTATGAAAATTAATCTGGGGAAGATACCCTTACTGTTTGGTATAACAACAGCAAACATGGCTGCATGCATCTAATCTTCCACTTTCCAAGAAGTTGCTAAAACTCACCAAATTTTGGATATGTTAATGGGAACCTTGGCTCACCAATACCTGTGCAATATGTGTAAGATCCAGCAGACCACAGGCCATTCCCCTCTGAGCCCATTTCTGCCTCTCATATAAGTTCCCCACCTGTGCTTATTGGTTTTCCTTCCCTTTACCTAATCCTTCCTGATCATACAATTTCCCACTGTCCCCAAAGAATTCATAATAGCCATCATGTCAACCCCTTCACAACCACTTTGCATTGGGATGATTAATATTTTTATTCAAATAAATAGGGATATAACCTCAAAAATTGATAATTCCCACTTAGATTCTTGGATTATCCTATGGCACAAGCTGGGAACAGCATACACCAATCATGGGTAAATCCATCACAATTGTTGAATTCAAGGCCATATGCAAAAAATCTTCTTACCCTGTCCTCTAAGGTTTGGATCATCCTTTCAGCCAGGCCATCAGTTTGTGGGTGGTAGGCTGTAGAGAAAGACAGCTTAATGCCAAAGAATTGGTGAAGATTTGTCCATAGTGCTGAAGTGAATTTGCGATCCCTATCACTAATGATATTTGTAAATATCCCAGTCCATGACACTACTCTATTCCATATATGAAGAGCTGTATCCATGGCGGTATCATCCATGTGACATGATAAAAAGATTGGAGTTTTACTGAATCTTTCCACAATCACTAGGCAAGCATTATAACTTCTGTAGCCTCCTGGTGGTAGGCCAGTTACCCAATCCATATGGACAATTTCCCATGGTCTGTTGGGCTCTTGGATTTTTATCATATTCCCAAGTCTCTGGCCAGTGGATTTATTTGCCTTTTGGCATCTGTCACAGTTTTTGCAATACCCTGCAAAATATTTCTGCCACATTGGCCACCATATGCAGGTCTTTACTTTCTCTCTTGTTCTGTCTTCAGACAGATGTCATGAAAAAGGGCTATCATGGCATTATTTTAGTACAAGATTGATTAATTACCTGTCCACAACTGTAATGACACATGTGTGCTTGGTCCTGTGGTAAATTATACCATCCAGTAGGTGAAATATTCCTTCATTGTAAGATTTTTTCCATACTTCATCCAAGGCATGTATTAGAGAGTTGTCTTTACAGTTGTTGTTGAGTAATTGGCATAAGATGCTACAATTCTTATTCTGAGTGTATCTATTTCTGACTTCTTCAAAGAAGGTGGTGTTCAAGTCTGTAACACTTATTCCTTCTATTGGGATTTGTGGTGAATCTTCTTCTGGAACAGAAGCAGGATTATCAAAATTATTTGGTAATGGCCATCTGCTTAGTCCATCTGCATTCTTATGAATATTCCCATCCTTATGAGCAATAGTCATATTGCCTCTGTATTATTGTATGGCTATTTGCCATCTGAGCATATGTCTGTTGGGTGTTTTTGTGTTTAAAAGTGATTTGACAGCTGTACAATCTGTTATCACCTCAAAAACACATCCCTCCAAGAAGTAGTTCAATTTTTTCAACACCCAGACAAGGCATAGACATTCCATTTGACTTGCGCTATATCTGGCTTCAGTTGGTTTGAGCTGCCTGGATATGAAACATATGGGTCCTTCTACAGGTTTATCATTTATGATCTGAACTTGGTGAAGTGCAGCACCCAGCCCATCCCCTGATGCATCAATATACAATTGAAAAGGCAATTTAAAGTCTGGAATCAGTAAGAGTGGAGCAGTGGTCAAGGCTTCTCTTAGAGACTCAAAAGTTTTGACTCTGTCAACAGTCATTTCAAATACTGTGTCTTTGTCACACGATTTAAAAAGTGGTCTTGCTATGGATGCAAAATCTTTAATGTGTTGCCTGTAATACCCTGCAAAACCTAAAAATGACTGAATTTTCTTTTTGTTCTGAGGCATGGGCTTTAGCAATACTGAAGCAACTTTGTTTTTGTCAATTCCAAGGGACAAGCCAGATACAACATGTCATAGTGCTTTAAGCTCTTTAAATCCAAAATGGAATTTCCTTAAAGAAATTTTCATATTGTCAGATTGAATTTTTGTCAAAACTGTGGACAATCTGTACATGTGCTCTTCCCAAGTCTTGGAACAGACAATAATATCATCAATGTAGATGATGAACCATCCCTTGAACGTTCTTCAGGGAATATTTCATTCATCATTCTTTGGAAGTGTGAAGATGCATTTTTGATACCAAAGGGCATTCTTAAATATTCATACACTCCACAACAAACAATTTCCCAAATATTTTCTTCCTCTTGGTGTCACCACATTTTGATGGAATCCTTTAGGGGCAACTATAGTGGTTATATACACTTCTTGAGATATTTGAGTAAGGGCAATTTGGATTTTTGGTATTGGCTATCTATGGGGAACAGTGTAATGGTTCGGAGCTCTAAAGCCTCCAACCATTCTGAATTTTCCATTATGCCATGCCACTATTAATGGTGTAGTTATTTCTACTTCTTCATTATGGCAAAATTTTCTTATTACACTAAGGTCTAGAGGTTCTTTGATATACGTTTCCAGAGCTTCTGTTGACTTGGGATTTTCTGGTATGCAGGTCTTCTCAAGAGTGGTGGATAAGGTCTTCCAATATTAAGAATGATGTCAACTTCATTACCAATAATTGCTCCTAGAGGTTTGTTGTCTGAAGCAAATGCTACTTTATGGTTGTAAGATGTGACTATGAAACTGATGATAATATTACTATTAATCAACAGTACTATGTCTGTTCTTATGAAATATAATAATAAAAAATTATTATAACCACAATTGAATAATTATAAAATTATTTCTTTCACGTGTTATACACTACTAGTGATTATAACAGTGAGCAGTAATTGTCTACAAGAATCAATTACAAGAAGAATTTAATAATAAAAACTTCTTTTATTAAAATAATATAATTATTTTAATATATAATTATCTTTTACAAGAATAATTATAAAGATAATTCTTGAAGAAAACTATTACTAGAGAAAAACTTTAAGAATTAAAAACAAATGACTCACTAATACTCCAAAGAACTTATTGATAGATAAAAGTAGAGAAATTTGACGTGGAATGGTGGATTTAAGGGATCAAAAATGATTTATAACAGTATTACAACAATATATAGTTGGATTCTATGATTTCACGTCTTTCTGGTTGATTCTGAAAGATTTAAAACACTTAAGAATAGCTGTAACTAATACTTACTTGTTGGTAATAATGATTTAATAAATTGATAAGATGATGATGATGATACGGAAAAAACAGCAAGAAGAGGCTTCTTTTAAGTCAACAACAGCTCACAGAGGCGTGCCATGGAGCAAACTGAAAAACCAGTGAGTGAGAAAACAATAAACCTTTTTGGATTAATGATTGCATCATCTGTTGTCACGTAAGATTATCATAATTACTTAATTGATGCTTTTACGTGACTACAAACCCCAATATGGTTAAGAATAAAAGGAGTAACATCAGTAAATCTTCTTTTATTCCAAAATAATCATTGATTTCTCAAAGTTATCAATGTTATTGCCAATTTCATCACAGGTTGTAATTACTGTGAATTTTTGAAGATTCAGTGTTTCACGTAGAATGGTCAAAAATGGACTGTAAGTAAATCTTTTAATTTGACTAGTAAAACTGTAATTCTTTTTTGTTGTACCATAGATAATACAGTTCTTAATTGGTCCTGAAAGTTTCAGAAAGATTCATTAAGATTTGTATTTTTAATGAATTTTTGAAGTTTTTACCTCATTTCTACGTAGAATTGCAAATATCAGTGTTTCACTGGTTGCTATGAGGTAAATCAATGGATACTAGTCCAAAAAGGGTTTTAATTACTCTTTTGGGGTTTATCCATGGAAATTCATTAAGAATTGACATGGTTACAGGAGTCTAAGTAGCTCTTTACCTCCTTGGCACGTCAAAATAGCAGGTTATTTGCTATTTTCTTAAGATTTACAGTAGTTGTGACATGGTAACCAAGTTCCCAAAGAGGTTTAGTTTACCAATTTGGTCAAGATCAGCCATGGAACCAAGCTTTGGATGTGAGCCTTTGAGATATGAACACATACCCAATAAGGTCACAAAAAGATTAAGAATAATTATACCTTTAATATAATTATACTAAAATTACTTAGAATAATTATACATTAAAATTAATTACTTAAATATACAAAAAATACCATAAATTAACACAAAAATTGGTTTAACTTAAAAACCAATGAATAAACATGTAAAATAAATTATACTATTGGATTCCTCATGGAAAAATACACATATACCATTTTTATGGCATATCTGTGAAGTCAATATTTAATGAATTATAAGGTATAATACCTTATAAAAACCATAAAATCCTATTTATCTCAGAAACCAATGAAACAACATGTGAAATAAATTGTACCAGTGGATTCCCCATAAAAATCCACACATAAAAAAATTAAAAAGCTAATTCTCAAAGTCAATACTTAAGGAATTATCCTGAATATATGCACTTTTTTGGTCAATGCATATATTCAAGGATCATAGCTAATATCTTCTAAACTATACATGATAGAATGATGAACCAAAAATAAAGTTACCACGTAATTACTGTAAGAACACAGATATGAACTTTATTTTACAAATTATAAACAAGGTTAAAACCTATGATGAAATATTGATAAAAATCAACAGAGCTGTTGACCACTTTGTTGTGAAAGTGGTCCAAACTTAAAAAAAAGTATACAGTTGGATTCTACTAGTTCATTCGTGAAGAATGATGTAATTTTTATTATTAAATTCAGGGTATAACCCCTTGAAATCAAGGTTTGAAGTTTAAAATATTGAATTTCGACAGAAAAGATGAGTTACAAGAAAAATCATCAAAATTAGAGTTTTGATGATGTAATGATAAGCTCTTGGCAGCATAATAAGGTTATGCCAGGCTATCAGAATTCACTCTCTGAATTACTGTAGCGTGTAAATCTTAGAAGGTATTGAAGATCAAAGTTTGAGCTTAAATTGAGCAGTTATGATCACCTACTGTAACCTTAAATTAAGTTTAACAGTCACAAGAGTGATCAAATTGGTGAATACTATTAGTTTATGATTAAAACTAATAAAATCCACGAAATTTGGGGTTCTGCCAAGCCTCTGATGTCATCAAACTTAAAGTTACAGTGATAACTTTAAATAATGGTGCAATAATGATGTAAGATGGTTTGATCATGATGTAATCACCCTCAAACCTTAAAATATTGATCAATTCCAGTGGATATGATCAGTACACGTCTACTAGAAGCCTGTTGGACTCTAGGAGGGAGGTATTTACTATAAATAGAGCTCTTTTTACTCTATTTTCCCCTCAGACGCATCAAAAACATTAAATCAATTAAATCAAAAGGTAATTTTCTTTATTCTTTATATATAAAAGCATTATATTATTAAAGACCAAAGACCACCTTGCTATAATCATCTATTTTGACGTGATTAAATCATTTATTTAATTGTTTTTGTTAAAAATCTCTCCAAAACTCATTTCCACGTAAAAATCCAGAATAATTTGTAATTTTCTTTATTTTTATTGTAAATACAATTTGAAAAAGTTGTATTTATATTTTTTGGCGTAAAATACTTCAAAATTATTATATTAAGTGTTAAAAATAGGTTATTCTCTCTTATTATAATAATTTCTCTATTATTACTCTCTTAATAACTCTTTAATTAATATAAATAGTATTTATATTAATTCATAACTTTAATATTAGTAATATTATTGTTATTAATTGTTTTTTATTAATAAAAAACAATTTTTTTACGCCTTTATTATTTGTTGGTAACAATAATAAAGAGCTTTTTAATATATTAATTATTTTATATTAATATATATATTTATTATATTATATTTTCATAATATAAATTATATTATTATATTTATTTAATAATATAATTATTTTACGCCATAATAATAATAATTATTTATTATTATTATATTTTTAATCTTATTTATTCAATTTATAAGGACATTCAGAGTACAATAAGTAATAAATTAGTAATTTTTACTTATTGTTTCATAGTCAAACCTTACATTTGGGGGCCTGGCCGTGATATTTACTTAAAAGACCTTTAAAAAGATTCTATTTGGGTTTATCCAATAATAAATTATATTTATAATCATAAATTATATAATAATTTTATATTTTATTGATTTTAAAAGCTATTGAGGCATTTGGAAAGCAATTGTACTGTCTTACATGTGGTTTTTCACATCCTTAGACTTGCAAGAACTTTCTTTGAGTGACTCTAGTGATTAAAAAAGATATTTTATAAATTAAAAATAATTTTATTATAATTTAATTTTATAAGAATCATATTCTTTTTTATTTTATTCTTTAAAAAATAAAAAATACATAAAAAATATTAAAAAATATTAAAAACCAATAAAAAAAGTTATTTTTATTCATTTTTTATTCATTTCTTTATTTTATTTCAATTTTTTAAGATATAAAGCAATTTCTACGTGGAAAATTGCCATATCTTGCCAAAAATAACACTTCTTATATAAAGACTTATATTTATTTGTCTTTTTTAGTGTTTGAAGATAACCCAACAGAAGATAACCAAGCTACTGTTGAGAGGTTGGTGGAAGAAACTTGTCAAAGTTCTCCAACACCAGTTATCACCAAAAGAAAGAAAGCTAAGAAATTAGACTTTCCAGGACCCACCATTCAAGACTCTGAAGGTGAGCACCTCTTTTTATAATTGCCATAAAAGAATTTTTATTCTAAAATACTTTTATTTTTTCTTATTCTTTAATTATGACTACCAGAAGAGGTTCCCAATACTCCATCCAATCAGATGGAGCTGGACTCAGAGGTAGAATTGATCCCTCAAAGGGGAAAAGAAAGGGCAATATCCCCAGTGGAACAGAATCCACACAAGGAAGTGCCTTATGCCAAAGGCAAGTCCCAGAAATGCCCATGATATCTGATCCTGAATTAGAACTAAGTATGAGTAACTCAAACAGGTACAAATCACATTCAGAGGGCTCAAATAGACATCTACATGAGCCAGTACAAGCAGTATTGCACAGTGTACAAGGAAAAAGATTGGGAAATGTTGCCTCAAATACACCAAGGAGTGATGAACTCCTGGCACATCCTGAAAAAGTTCCTCAAAGAGGAGGAGATAGTGAAATATTCCAATGGATGGAATCCACTGTCATCCAAGCCTCAAATCAAAAAAATCAAGGATTACCATGCCAAAAAGAGGGAGGCAACCAAGGAAGAAGCCCCAGTAGCTTCTACCAGCAAGCCCCAAGCCAACCCACTTCCCCAAGAAGGGAAGAAGAACAAGAAAAAGCATTGGAGGAAACCATATTCCCCAAGCTACAGAATCCCAAGAATCCAAAAGGATGCCATGGACAATGTTTTCAACATGGCCAGAACCTTGATGGAATTCAAGGACAAGGAAGAGCAAAGAATGAGACAACCTCATTTCCCAAAGAAATAACCTTGTCCAAAGATGTTGTAAATACTTTAACAGAAATTAAAAATAGTATATTACCTCTAAAAGAAATTAAAGACAGTTTATTATCACTACAAGAAATAAATAACAATTTATCTTCTTTAACAAAAATTGTTGTGCAAAACAAGAAAGAAATTGACAACATTAAGTTTATTGTTGAAAATAATAAACCAAAGAATTTAATTGACAATACTCAAAAATTAATACAAGGACAACAAGAATTGTATAAATACATAAAAGATATCAAAGACAAAACTTTGACAATCAATTATGATGTGAGTATTGACAATCTTACAGAAAAATTGAATAAATTAAGTATTTCTGTAGAAAAATTTGAAGAAAAGACTTCACACCAAAAATTACTTTTGGACCATGTGGAAAAAAGTGATGAAGCAAGAATGCATCTGAAAGATGATATTCAGAGTGAAATAAGACTTATCACTGAAAAAATGGATAAAATTAATGAGGCTAATTTAAATATGCCAAAGTTATCAACACCATTTTCTCATATAAGAAGCCCTGTTAAAACAAAAGAGGAATTGTCAAATCCTTTCATAACAGACTTGAGTCACCAAGATAATAACCAAGTCTTAATGAAGGAAGCACCTCAATTGAAAGAATGGCAAACATTCACAGGAGAAGGTGAATATGACCACATGTCATTCATTAAAACAATTGACATGTTACAAGAAGATTATGCCATACCAGATGAATTAATCACTGCAAGATTACATTCTTTGTTTGAGAAATCTGCAAAAAGATGGTATTATGGCATAAGACAAACAAATGGTAAAAATACCTGGTCTTGGTGGAAACAAGAAATAATCACCAAGTGGGCAAATGATGCCTGGAGGTATAAGATAGAAAATGCATTTGAAAACTCTTTCTTTGACCCAGAGAAAGACAAACCTTTAACTTGGTTCTTAAAACAAGTTGAAAGACTTAATGCACTATACCCAGAAATGTCACAGAAGATGGTGCATATGAAAATACTTAAAAAATGTGGAGGGGAACTAGAACATGCCCTAAGAAGCAGATGTATAGAACCATGCTCCACAGAAGAGTATATAAATGCACTAGAAGATATAGTGACAAGAACAAAAATTGGCAGGACTTGGAAAAAATTGGACATTAAAAGCCCAAATAAACCATTTATCAAAAAAGATAAATCAAAAGAATCCTTTAAGCCCAATACATCCAACAATAATGAGCAAAGAAAATGCCATAAATGTGGAGGTATTGGACACTTAGCCAATAATTGCCTTAAAAAAGCAAAAATTAATGAAATTGTGGAAACAGAAAGCCACAATGACAAAGAAGAGGAATCTGACTCTGAAAAAGAGACAGAAGAGTCAGAAAGCTCTGAAAGTGATGAAATCAATATAATTAATGCACAAATTAATAATATTGACTTAATTTATGAAGTACTGGATGTTAATTCAAACTTACCACAAGTTGGAACATCTGACACAAACCTGACAAACATACAAGATGCCAAAATGTATAGAACCAAACCTGCAAGAGGAATGGGATATACAGCTGGAAAATCAAGTATAAGTATTGTTATGGTTGATAACCAGGAAGGAAAAGTTAACTTGGATACAGGAGCATATTGCACTTGTGTTGGCAAAAGTTATTTAAAAACCATTGTCCCAAATTGGCAAGAAAAACTTATGCCAATACAAGGTGTCAAATTTAGTAGTGCAAGTGAGAGCATGAAGCCCCTTGGAATAATTGATTTAACACTAATTTTTCCTCATCCCTCACAATGTGTTAGAATTAAAGTAGAGTTTGTAGTAATGGACAACTGTACTAGTAATCATTTCATACTTGGGAATGACTACTTATCAATCTATGTTATAGATATCTCCAACCAAAAAGACAGATATTTTACCATAGGAGATAACAAAAGACAAAAGTTTGGCTTCTTAAATAACAAAAAACAAATCACAGTTATTAAGAAGGAAGAAAAAATTCCAGAAAAAGAAATTTTTATATCTGAACAACTTAAAGAGGCAGAATTCAATCAAGAATTAAGAGAAAAAATGAAAGAAAAATTGATTGACCTCTTATTTAAGTATAAAAATGCCTTTGCAACTGACAAAGAGCCACTAGGTGCCATAATTGGACATGAAGTGGATATAATTCTTAATGTAGAAAAGCCTTACCCACCTTTATTAAGAAGACCTGCTTATCCAGCCAGTCCAAGAGCTAGAGAAGCCTTAGAGGTACACATTAAAGAATTAATGGACCTTGGAGTATTAAGAAAGGTTGGACACAATGAACAAGTAGAAGTTACTACACCTGTCATTATAACTTGGCATAATGGAAAGTCAAGGATGGTAGGAGACTTCAGAGCCCTGAATACCTATACCATTCCAGACAGATATCCAATACCCAGAATCCATGAGACATTGACCCAATTGTCACAAGCTAAGTTCATCACAGCTATGGATGCTCTTAAAGGTTTTCATCAAAATGTCTTAACAGACAATGCCAAGAAACTACTAAGAATAATAGTCCATTGTCGAATTTTTGAATACTTAAGAATGCCATTTGGGATAAAAAATGCACCTTCCCATTATCAAAGAATGATGAATACCATATTTCCTGAAGAATTATCAGAAGGATGGTTAATTATCTATATTGATGATATTATAGTTTGCTCAGAAACTTGGGAAAATCACCTTACAAGACTAGAAAGGGTACTACAGAAAATAGTTCAAGTGAATATGAAAATTTCCTTGAAAAAGTGTCATTTTGCATATAGTGAATTAAAAGCACTAGGACATGTGGTATCTGGACTTAGTCTAGGCATAGACAAAAATAAAGTAGCAGCAGTACTACTTAAACCAATGCCTCAAACCAAAAAAGAAATGCAATCATTTCTAGGATTTGCTGGTTACTATAGACAGCATATAAAGGACTTTGCAAAGATTGCTAAATCCTTGTATAAGCTATGTGACCAACAAACAGTCTATGAGATGACAGAAGAAAGAGTCAAGGCATATGAAGAATTGAAAAATTCCTTGACAAATGCCCCATTTCTCCTAATGCCAGATTAGAAACTACCCTTCAAACTGTACATTGATGCTTGTGGAGAAGGACTAGGTGCTGCACTTCACCAAACACAAATTATCAATGATAAACCAGTGGAAGGACCAATTTGTTTCATTTCAAGGCAAATAAAGCCAACAGAAGCAAGGTATGGAGCAAGCCAAATGGAATGCTTATGCCTAGTGTGGGCTTTAGAAAAATTGCATTATTATTTGGATGGCACAGTATTTGATGTAATCACAGACTGTAATGCTGTGAAATCACTATTAAATATGAAGACTCCAAACAGACATATGCTAAGATGGCAAATTGCTATCCAGGAATATGGAGGAAATATGACTATTGTTCATAAATCTGGAAATATTCACAAAAATGCAGATGGTCTCAGCAGATGGGCTCTAGCAAATACCCCTGACAATCCAGCATGGGTACCACAAGAAGAGCACCATATAGAAGGAATATGTGTTACAGACATTGGCACATAATTCTTTAACCAAGTAAAAGAAAGCTATAAGACAGACAAAAATTGCCATATCTTAAGCCAACTTATAATGAAAGACTGCAAAGATCCATCACTTTCATCAAAACTAGATGAAATATGGAAAAAGGCATATGATGAAGGAAGATTTCACCTCCTTGATGGAATCCTTTACCATAGAACAAAACATACATGTGTTATGGCCTTAACAGACAGAACACTAATAAACACCATTTTACATGAGTGTCATGATAGTGTTGCATCTGGACATCTCTCAGAAGATAGGACACTAGAGAGGGTGAAAACCTGTTCTTGGTGGCCAAATTGGAAGAAAGATGTTGCAGAGTACTGCCAGACCTGTGACAGATGTCAAAAAGCCAACAGAGCCACAGGAAAGAAATTTGGAATGATGATCCAAATCCAAGAACCAAAATCCCCATGGGAAATAGTTCATATGGATTGGGTAACAGCCTTACCTCCAGGAGGAGACAGGAGTTATAATGCATGCCTAGTGCTAGTTGACAGATACAGCAAAACTCCCATGTTCTTACCATGTCATAAAGATGACACAGCTATGGATACAGCCATAATGATATGGAATAAAGTCATTAGCCATACAGGCTTATTCCAAAATATTATAAGTGACAGAGACCCAAAGTTCACTTCAGCATTATGGACAAATCTCCATAACCTGTTTGGGACAAAGTTATCATTCTCAACAGCTTATCATCCTCAAACTGATGGTTTAGCAGAAAGAATGATACAGACCCTAGAGGATATGATCAGAAGATTCTGTGCTTATGGGCTAGAATTCAAAGATTCTGATGGTTTTACCCATGATTGGTGTACACTAATACCAGCACTTGAATTGGCATATAAGACATCAATCCATTCTTCTACTGGCAAAACACCAGCAATGCTAGAGAAAGGCTGGAATCCAAGACTTCCTTATGATACCCTCAAAAAGGACTTAGTGGATATACATCCAACAGCAAGCAGCTTCAAGATAATGCTTGACAAAGCAAGACACCATGCAAACAGATGCATGCAAGATTCTTTTAAATATGCAAAAGAAAGATGGGATAAAAGTCATAAGCCACCTGATTTCAAAATAGGGGACTTGGTTTTAGTATCAACCCTTAATTTCAATAACATAAAAGGCCCAAAGAAATTGAAAGATTCCTTTGCAGGACCATTTATGATAAAAGCACTTCATGGACCCAATGCTGTGCAATTGGAACTCACAGGTGAACTAATGAACAAACACCCAACTTTCCCTGTAAGTCTGATAAAACCTTACAGTTCAAGTGACAAAGAGTTATTTCCACTAAGAAATAAACCCCCACTTGAGATTCCCCCCTTGGAAGAAGGAGAAGAAAAGAAAATAGTAAAAGTCCTTAAAGAAAGAAGGACAAGAAACAAAAAAGAAAGAGAATACCTTGTAAGGTATAGAAATTCAACTCAAGAAGATGAATGGCTACTTGAGAAAGATATAACAAATGCTTATAAACTACTAAGAAGGTTCAGGCATGAAAGAAAACCTGAAAAATAAAAAAGTTAAGCATTATTGAGCTTCAAGACTAACAAAGTCTATTGAAGAGGTAGGACAGTGGATGATACCCTTCTCATACATATCAGATTGTGGTACAATCTTTTTTGGTGGTAGGGAATGTGAGCCTTTGAGATATGACCACATACCCAATAAGGTCACAAAAAGATTAAGAATAATTATACCTTTAATATAATTATACTAAAATTACTTAGAATAATTATACATTAAAATTAATTACTTAAATATACAAAAAATACCATAAATTAACACAAAAATTGGTTTAACTTAAAAACCAATGAATAAACATGTAAAATAAATTATACCATTGGATTCCTCATGGAAAAATACACATATACCATTTTTATGGCATATCTGTGAAGTCAATATTTAATGAATTATAAGGTATAATACCTTATAAAAACCATAAAATCCTATTTATCTCAGAAACCAATGAAACAACATGTGAAATAAATTGTACCAGTGGATTCCCCATAAAACTCCACACATAAAACAATTAATAAGCTAATTCTCAAAGTCAATACTTAAGGAATTATCCTGAATATATGCACTTTTTTGGTCAACGCATATATTCAAGGATCATAGCTAATATCTTCTAAACTATACATGATAGAATGATGAACCAAAAATAAAGTTACCACGTAATTACTGTAAGAACACAGATATGAACTTTATTTTACAAATTATAAACAAGGTTAAAACCTATGATGAAATATTGATAAAAATCAACAGAGCTGTTGACCACTTTGTTGTGAAAGTGGTCCAAACTTAAAAAAAAGTATACAGTTGGATTCTACTAGTTCATTCGTGAAGAATGATGTAATTTTTATTATTAAATTCAGGGTATAACCCCTTGAAATCAAGGTTTGAAGTTTAAAATATTGAATTTCAACAGAAAAGATGAGTTACAAGAAAAATCATCAAAATTAGAGTTTTGATGATGTAATGATAAGCTCTTGGCAGCATAATAAGGATATGCCAGGCTATCAGAATTCACTCTCTGAATTGCTGTAGCGTGTAAATCTTAAAAGGTATTGAAGATCAAAGTTTGAGCTTAAATTGAGCAGTTATGATCACCTACTGTAACCTTAAATTAAGCTTAACAGTCACAAGAGTGATAAAATTGGTGAATACTATTAGTTTATGATTAAAACTAATAAAATCCACGAAATTTGGGGTTCTGCCAAGCCTCTGATGTCATCAAACTTAAAGTTACAGTGATAACTTTAAATAATGGTGCAATAATGATGTAAGATGGTTTGATCATGATGTAATCACCCTCAAACCTTAAAATATTGATCAATTCCAGTGGATATGATCAGTACACGTCTACTAGAAGCCTGTTGGACTCTAGGAGGGAGGTATTTACTATAAATAGAGCTCTTTTTACTCTATTTTCCCCTCAGACGCATCAAAAACATTAAATCAATTAAATCAAAAGGTAATTTTCTTTATTCTTTATATATAAAAGCATTATATTATTAAAGACCAAAGACCACCTTGCTATAATCATCTATTTTGACGTGATTAAATCATTTATTTAATTGTTTTTGTTAAAAATCTCTCTAAAACTCATTTCCACGTAAAAATCCAGAATAATTTGTAATTTTCTTTATTTTTATTGTAAATACAATTTGAAAAAGTTGTATTTATATTTTTTGGCGTAAAATACTTCAAAATTATTATATTAAGTGTTAAAAGTAGGTTATTCTCTCTTATTATAATAATTTCTCTATTATTACTCTCTTAATAACTCTTTAATTAATATAAATAGTATTTATATTAATTCATAACTTTAATATTAGTAATATTATTGTTATTAATTGTTTTTTATTAATAAAAAACAATTTTTTACGCCTTTATTATTTGTTGGTAACAATAATAAAGAGCTTTTTAATATATTAATTATTTTATATTAATATATATATTTATTATATTATATTTTCATAATATAAATTATATTATTATATTTATTTAATAATATAATTATTTTACGCCATAATAATAATAATTATTTATTATTATTATATTTTTAATCTTATTTATTCAATTTATAAGGACATTCAGAGTACAATAAGTAATAAATTAGTAATTTTTACTTATTGTTTCATAGTCAAACCTTACATTGGAGCTATCCACGCCTCTGAGTCCTCAGAAGTTGGGTACCCTGGCTCTCTTTGATTTCTTTTGTCCCCCTTGCCTATTTTTTACATCAAAATAGTAATTTAAGCTTAAAGTGAGATATCCACTATGGGTGTACCAAAGGTCCATGTAAGAATATCATGATATTAAGTGCTCAAAACATACATAACACTATTCTTAGTGTATATGTAACATGGGATTTCTCACTTTCCCATTATTTTGGTGTGAAATAAGAAAAACAAAAATTTTCACGGATATTTTATGTGGTATTGATGATGTGGTATTAAAGTATTTTCCATTTTACCACCTCAAAGAGTTAATTTCAGCTTATTCACTCTATGGAGCTACTGTAAGGTTTGACTATGAAACAATAAGTAAAAATTACTAATTTATTACTTATTGTACTCTGAATGTCCTTATAAATTGAATAAATAAGATTAAAAATATAATAATAATAAATAATTATTATTATTATGGCGTAAAATAATTATATTATTAAATAAATATAATAATATAATTTATATTATGAAAATATAATATAATAAATATATATATTAATATAAAATAATTAATATATTGAAAAGCTCTTTATTATTGTTACCAACAAATAATAAAGGCGTAAAAAATTGTTTTTTATTAATAAAAAACAATTAATAACAATAATATTACTAATATTAAAGTTATGAATTAATATAAATACTATTTATATTAATTAAAGAGTTATTAAGAGAGTAATAATAGAGAAATTATTATAATAAGAGAGAATAACCTACTTTTAACACTTAATATAATAATTTTGAAGTATTTTACGCCAAAAAATATAAATACAACTTTTTCAAATTGTATTTACAATAAAAATAAAGAAAATTACAAATTATTCTGGATTTTTACGTGGAAATGAGTTTTAGAGAGATTTTTAACAAAAACAATTAAATAAATGATTTAATCACGTCAAAATAGATGATTATAGCAAGGTGGTCTTTGGTCTTTAATAATATAATGCTTTTATATATAAAGAATAAAGAAAATTACCTTTTGATTTAATTGATTTAATGTTTTTGATGCGTCTGAGGGGAAAATAGAGTAAAAAGAGCTCTATTTATAGTAAATACCTCCCTCTTAGAGTCCAACAGGCTTCTAGTAGACGTGTACTGATCATATCCACTGGAATTGATCAATATTTTAAGGTTTGAGGGTGATTACATCATGATCAAACCATCTTACATCATTATTGCACCATTATTTAAAGTTATCACTGTAACTTTAAGTTTGATGACATCAGAGGCTTGGCAGAACCCCAAATTTCGTGGATTTTATTAGTTTTAATCATAAACTAATAGTATTCACCAATTTTATCACTCTTGTGACTGTTAAACTTAATTTAAGGTTACAGTAGGTGATCATAACTGCTCAATTTAAGCTCAAACTTTGATCTTCAATAACTTTGAAGATTTACACGCTACAGCAATTCAGAGAGTGAATTCTGATAGCCTGGCATAACCTTATTATGCTGCCAAGAGCTTATCATTACATCATCAAAACTCTAATTTTGATGATTTTTCTTGTAACTCACCTTTTCTGTCGAAATTCAATATTTTAAACTTCAAACCTTGATTTCAGGGGGTTATACCATGAATTTAATAATAAAAATTACATCATTCTTCACGAATGAACTAGTAGAATCCAACTGTATACTTTTTTCTAAGTTTGGACCACTTTCACAACAAAGTGGTCAACAGCTCTGTTGATTTTTATCAATATTTCATCATAGGTTTTAACCTTGTTTATAATTTGTAAAATAAAGTTCATTTCTGTGTTCTTATAGTAATTACGTGGTAACTTTATTTTTGGTTCATCATTCTATCATGTATAGTTTAGAAGATATTAGCTATGATCCTTGAATATATGCGTTGACCAAAAAAGTGCATATATTCAGGATAATTCCTTAAGTATTGACTTTGAGAATTAGCTTATTAATTGTTTTATGTGTGGATTTCTATGGGGAATCCACTGGTACAATTTATTTCACATGTTGTTTCATTGGTTTCTGAGATAAATAGGATTTTATGGTTTTTATAAGGTATTATACCTTATAATTCATTAAATATTGACTTCACAGATATGCCATAAAAATGGTATATGTGTATTTTTCCATGAGGAATCCAATGGTATAATTTATTTTACATGTTTATTCATTGGTTTTTAAGTTAAACCAATTTTTGTGTTAATTTATGGTATTTTTTGTATATTGAAGTAATTAATTTTAATGTATAATTATTCTAAGTAATTTTAGTATAATTATATTAAAGGTATAATTATTCTTAATCTTTTTGTGACCTTATTGGGTATGTGGTCATATCTCAAAGGCTCACAGCTACCCTAGGTGAATTTTTGTGTAGAATCCAAATCTGGCCTTAAATCCATGTATTTACTTACTCAATCAAACGTTATTCATCTTTTCTGAAATCAAAAATGATGAATTTTGGATATATGCATGACTTATGAGTTATGCATAATTCAAAATTTATTTTTAAGATAATTGTGGCCTATTTGGGTATGTAAAATATACCTCAAGGCTCACAATGGTTATATAAAAGACTAGAGAATTTATTTTCTTGTGCATTAGTCAGATGAAGGCTTATTTCACCTTCATTTAACTGTTTGCACTTGAATTTCTCTAACTCTAAGCTGACTGGTGATACTTTGTTTACTGTAATTTGTCTTTTGAATGGTAAAAAGGAAACTTTTTGGCGCTTATTGTCCCCAATAGTAAAGTATCTGTGTTTGTTGTTATGTAAATCTATCCCATACATGATTAAATAGTCATTTCCCAATGTAAAATGGGTACTAGAGCAGTTTTCCATAACAAGAAATTCAATTGTGATTCTTAAATTCCCCTTAATGTGTGGGAATATGACATTGGTCTCAAAAATTCCTAATGCTTTCATTGGATTACTTGCACTATTGAATTCTATACCATCAATTGGTAACAATTGGTCTTCAAATTTTGGTACACAAGTTTTCAGAAAAGATTTTCCAACACAAGAGCAGAAGGCTCCTGGGTCAAGCAAAAGTTTGGTGGGCTTGTTGTCAATCACCATGTCTGTTATACAGGAGTTACCAGCTGTATAACCTTTCCCCCTGTTTGGTTCTGTTTTCATAAGTTGTGCATCTTGAACTTTTGATAAATCAAGTTGACCATTGCTCAATTGTGGCAAGGGGGAATAAGATTCCATGATGTCAAAAGTGGCATTGGGCATTGCTATTTTCTATATCTTTTGAAGAGTCACAAAATATTGATGACTTATCATCTGAATTGTCTTCAATTATGTTATCTTTTTCAACATCAGGTTACTTTTCAATATCAATTTCATTGATTTTCCCTCCTTTTGGACATGTATTGGCTGAATGGGTGGTGCTTTGGCAAATATGGAGCTTTCTGACTGTATCTGCAGATTTATACTTAAAATTATTAGAATTTTCTTTGGGGTTTTTGTCCACAGAATCTTTCCAAGGTGTATGAAACCTTGTTTTGAGATTCACACTACTAGAACCAATATCAGTTCTTGTGGTTACTTCTTCTAATATATTGATAATATCTTCTGCTGAAGATTGTTCAGTAGTCCTGCTTTTGACAGCATGCTCTAAGTCACCTCCACATTGTCTCAGAATCCTTCTATGGATCATAAATTCTGACATTTCAGGATATAATGCTGTTACTCTGTCTTTTTGTTGGCAAACACATGGTAAAGCTTTGTCTTTATCAGCATTAAATTTTGCAGATTCAAAGGCTGTTTCCACTTTAAACCTCCAAGCATCAGTGGCACATTTGTTGAGAATTTGGGGTTTCCACCAAGTCCAACTTTGGTTTCCATGTGCTTGTCTCAATGTGATATACCATCTAAATAAGGTGTTAAACCTGGCTGTTACCAATCTGTCTGATATTTCAAAGTCTTCTCTGATCATGTAAACACCTTTGAGGAATTCCTTATGGTCATATTCTCCTTCACCACTGAGCTGCGGCCATTCCTTAAGTTTTGGAACTTCTTTCAAGAGTGCTTGGTCAATTGATGGTTCCAAGTTATGAAAGGAATTAGACAATTTATTTACATTAGAATTTTCAATATCCAATACTTGTGGATTGGGAATCCCTGTACCATCATTTTGATTCAGAGGTGTAGAAATTCTTGGTAAGATGTTTAGTAGTTGTTCAATATCATTCATTTTACTGTTGTTACACCTTTGTAAATTTCTTAATTCATGTTTTAAGCTTTGCATAGAGGTTATGACATTCTTTTTATCATCATCCTCTTTATATGTCAGCTCATGACATAATTCTGTTTGTTTAGTATTATCAGAGATAACTTCATTTAACTTTATGGTTAATTTTGATATTTACTATTTTGAGGTATCAAAACACTTTTTCAAGGAAATTATTTGAGTCTTTACTTCAGTAAATGATTTTTAAATATCATCAAGAGCTTTCTTATTATCTTCTTTGATAGTACTTATGGCTTGTTTTATTCTTGTTTCAATTATGTCATCAATATTGAATTTATAATATTTGTCTGTCACTTCTTTAATAATGGCAAATTGTTCATTTATCTTATTTCCAAAAGAATTATCATTATTGGAAGTTTTAATTGTTCTTAAAACATTTTCAAAACATTTAAGTGTTTCATTGATTTGGCTCAGACTCAAGTTATGTGTTTTAAGATTGTCACAAATTGATGTATTTTTATCAGAAAGATGACTTTTTAGGTCAGTTATAGCTTCATACAACTCTGGAATAGAATCAAAAATATCAGAAATAATTTCTGATATTTTACTCTGGCCTCCTATTTCTTTTGTAATTCCATCATTGTTCTGGCCATCTGAAACACATTTTCCATGGCATCCTGTTAAAGTTTTGGAATTCTGTAGCCCTGGCTGTAAGTTTTGGTGGCTGGTGCCTTTCCTTTGCCTTTGTTTGGACCTTGTGGCTGCTTTTTCAGGTTGGAATTGCTGCTGCTGGCCACTGGGGCTGTTTTTGGCACTTGTTTGGGTGGTGAAGGGTTGTTTTTCCTCCATTCTAGTGTCAAGAGCATCATGTTTTTCTTCTCCAACAATGGAAGCCATCCATTGAGCAATTTGCAAGTATTGGGATGGCCCAGGAATTTTCTCACAGTCAGGTAAGAATTCATGCAGTTTTTTCATAGATCTGCAAGTATCTGGTACTCCTTGTACTGCAGTGCACTGTTGTAAGCTTGGTGGATGGCTTTCTATATTTCTATTGAGGCTTCTTGTGGCGGTGTCAGCTCCTTGTGAAGGTAAAATGGTATTATCATCATCAGAATGACCTATTTTAGTTGTCTGGAAGTCATCAACTGACCCTTTTCCTGCTGTACCTGGTTGGATTCTGCCATAATCACGTCTATTACCTTTCTGGGAGCTTCTTGAGGGGTTATAGCTGGCTCCTCATCTAGTTGAACGCATATTTTATGATTAAAAAGGCTTAAAATAGTATTTTTACATCAAAAACTTACTATTGGCCAAATTCTTAGCCTTCTGAAGGGTATTACTTATATCCAAGTTAATCAATTCAGAAGATATTGGTTCAGGTTGGTTATTTTGAGTAACAATAACAGTGCTATTGTGGTCTAAATTAACAGTACTGGCAGGGATAATGCTGATGACTGTTGCGGCTGTTTCAACATTTTCTTGTCTTATCAAATTGTAAGACACTAGAATTAATGAAAAATCCAATTAATTAAGTAAAAAAAGAAATAAAAATATAAGCCTCACTTATAATATGAAAAACATTATTTTTTATGGATTTTTTGGATTATAAGTATTTTTTATATGTTTTTAAATTTTTTCAATATAAAAAAAAGGTTAAAAAAGAGTAAAAAAAGATGTCACAGGTAAAATATCATGGCTGGGCCCCCAAATGTAAGGTGTGGATATGAAACTTTGATTAAAAATCAAGTACTTTTCCTGCCCTCAAAATTTGTATAAGGTAAAAATCAATTAAAAATAGTAAGAAATATTATTTTTAAGAAAAAACACACCAATCTTATTGTTTATAAATTTATTAGTATAAAACAATGATATTATAAAGATTTATTGTTTTACCAACAATAAAAATTTATCCAAGAATACTCTACAAGGGATATTTAAGGCTACAAAACAAATTTCTTCAAGAGAAATGTCAATTGGAATTAATTGAGCAAAGGACTGCAGGCAATTTATTGAAGAAAAAAGTCTTTAAAAAGAATATTAAAGAGAAAACATTCCCAAAAGTGACCAGAGTGAATTTGGAAACAAAGTGACAAAGTTGACAGTGATGAAAGATGCTTTAATTCACTTTTGGGGTGGTTCAGGGGTAAAAATGACTATACGAGTTACAAACAATGATTAAAATGATTTTTTCACGCGGTTCAAAGGTTTAAAATGATTTAAAAAAGGTGGTTGGAATCTCTTATTGATTGGTTTAACAGTGTTTAAGCTAATTTTAAAAGGAAAAGATTCTAACATGAAGAAAAAAGTTGGGAAAAGAAGACAGTTTAAGCCATTTTTAGCCATTTTAGACCCTTAAATCAGCCATTGCTATAGCAATACCTGGTCTAGAGCCTTCAAAACACGTCAGAATGTGTGTAAGAGGCAAAGAAAGCAGCTAAAACTGTTTTTACTAACATTGTTTCAACTTAAGAGTAGTTTTACCCTCTTGGCAACAGTTAAAACTGTCCTGGTTGGTATCAAAACCTCATCATCAATTGAGTCACAGACCCTGTAACTCAATTCCAGGCCAAAAGTGATGAACGTTTGCATGAATTTTGACATCTCACGCCTGTCAGCAAGGATTTTGGGGGTCTGACTCCCCCTTAGAGCTAGAGTTCCTTTTCCCCCCAATTTTAATCTTTCCAATTTATTTTTTCTTTTAATTCCTCATCCTGTATTATACTTGTAATTTACTTATGTAATTGAATTGAATTGTACAGTACAATACAGTAATTATTGATACCTCATATGTAAATCAAAGTTCACTTATGTAAGACACGCGCACAGTTTGACATTTCAATTGAATTCAATTGACAATACTTCAATTCCTCATAACTTCTAAACCAAACACAACACCTCAATTCTAACACAAAAATTGATGGTTAACACCACATGTTGTGTGAATTAAATTAAAGTTTTGAGAATTTTCAATTTTTGTATTGAAAATACTAAAAAATTAATTTAAGCTTATTTAGAGTTGAGTTACAAAAATTTCACTCAGAGGTGACCCCACCTAATTTTTTATGAGGAAGCAAATGGTGAAAGAATTTTTATATGTTTATTTTTTGGATTAAAAGCTATAGTACATTTTATATAAATTTTTTACCAAAAATATTTTAATTTCATAATTTTTATTAAAAATTCATTTTTACTTAATTTTTACAAGTAAAAATGAACTTTCATAATTTTAAATTTTCTTGTAATTTTTTTTTTAAATTATAATTAAATTTTGATTTTTAAATATAAATTTGTATTTATATTTCAATTTTTATTTTTATAATATAAATAACTTTATTTTATTTATATTTGTATTTTAATTTATCATATGTGGTCTTTTGGTGATATAAAAATACCTGTAAGGCTCACAAAACTATTGTGAATGCTGAAACATGAATGATGAGTAGTAAAAGTGCACAACTCTTAAAATGCGTACTGAAGAAGAAACAATCAAACTGTGGTCCAACCAAATTGGTGGGTTACACCCGATGGACCCAATTTCTGGATTTGTGATTTAATACTAATATTCGTCCATTTCCAATTAAATCAATCTGACCTTTTTTATGGTAGAATTGGTGTTGCAGTTGCGCATCACTCTATCCTCTCAGCACAAATTGATGGAACAATTACAGCACAAGCTCAGTAGAAGGCCCTGGAGAACTTCTTCAATAATCCTGAATGTGAAGTACTCATTGCATGCATTGCCACAGCTGATAACTGGCTCAACATAACTTGTGCTTAAATTGTCTATTTAATGGTTAGGGGACCCCCAAATTCTACCCCAATTTTCTGACCCTGACATCCACCTTTCCAGGAGCCCAATTGGAACCAAGCCATTGAGGCTCAGGCTGTTTATCAATCCCATTGTATTGGCCAACAACAACCTGTGAAGGTCATTCACTATATCACTCCTCATTCAGTTGAGGTCAACATGCGGAAGTTACCTTTCAAGCTCAGCTTTGTCCATGATTGTATTACTATTCTGAGATCTTTCTTTCCAGGAATCCCATATTCCAATCACCAATAAGTCCAAGAAAAGAAAAACTCATTAACTGCGTGAGCCTTCATGATACTATCTACTCTGTGTTTGACAAAGTCGATAACTCCTTTTCACCCAATCACAGGTCCACAATTATTAACACCATGAGCTCTATCAAACTTCTTCAATATTTCCTCAATAAAAATTAGCAATAGATTATTATTTATAAGGAGGACGGTGATACATTCCAATTCATATTGTTTATATCATACCTTATTTAGCAACTTGTTGCATATTTAAGAAATAATAATCAGATTGAATTACACCTGCACAAATAATTGACAAATTTTTAATGTGTAACTGTGATATACATTTATATTACTAAGTTATTGCATAGAATCACCATTTGGCCTAATAAATGGCATTTCAAGTATCTTCAGGCCAATAGTCTGCATCTTACTACAAATTTTGAGACACTCTTGATTGAATACCTGAAAAGATAGCCCTTCCGGAATATCACCATCATCTGTCAATAGTATTTCTGGAAATCAATCAATAGTTTCTTTACCCTTTTTTCAATAAGATTTCAAAATTCTATGTCTCTATTCATTTTTAATACCAGTTAATTAAATAAGTGTGAGGGCCAGCATAATCCCACTTTGCGGTAAACTTGATGGCCATTTTCCAATACCTCTTCAGTATCTGAGAATACTCAAGGGTCATTGAATTGTGATGCTAGAATTGGAAATTTAGCCATATAACACCATTCACAATGGCACTTACTGGTCTGCACATCATCAGACTTACTTCACAATGAAGAAGAGATACAGTAATTAACCCTTTGATGAATCTTTGCAAGCTTTTGATTCTCCTTCTTTTTTACCAAATACTCTGCATCCTTTTGAATAGACTTCCATTCTCTTTTCAAATAAGTGAAATATTGCTCCATTAAAGCTTCCACGACCCCATAGCCATTATGATCCTTGTTCCAACAGTAATGATGATACTCAGTGCTCACAAGTGCAAGACAGAAGGTACGGTAAAACACCATAGACATCAACTTGTTGAACAGATGTTGCCACAAGCTCTGCCAGTCCCAAGTGAATCACTTTAGTCCTAACTTATGGAGGTCATGTTTGCAGTAGCTTTGGAAACCCCAAGACTGAACCTGTGTTGATGGATCATTGAAAACAACCTTGGGGGCATATCCCATAGGACCAGCAGCTTTACTCACAATTTCACGCTCTTCTGTGCTGGGTGATGCTGGTAGTAAGGAAAAATTCTTATCCCTCACTTTGAGTAGGAACAGGCAATGGGCATGTACAGCTGATCTCATACGATGGACATGGTCTGGAAGTTTCCCTTTCAGCCATCTTTGTTGCTCCTTATAGCTTGCACATTTTGCCACATTGTGAGCTTTGCAAACCTTGTTCCTTTGCTGTTGAACCTTGGATTGTTCAAGCATACTCTGGGCGAGGGGCATTTGAGGTGGGTGAACTCACAATTTGACTGAGTACCCTCATCATCTACAATTTTTTTTCTTGATGAACTGGCATGAGCTGTTCTTGGTTTGGAGGAATGTGGATGATGACATCCAATGACTTGTCCTTTATGGACCAGAGGCAAAGATGCAGAGAGTTCATCATCTGCCATGCAAATCATTAGTTAACACATCAAAAAATTAATAAATACTGGTCATACTTACAATCTTCAATTGGCTCCTGAGATTGGAATGACTTGCCCTTAGGTGCCATATCTAACCCATGAAACAAACATATCAAATTGTGAAAAAGCTTATACTCAAACATCAAAATGACTTACTTTGATGAAGCGTCAATCCTGGATTTCCCTTTGAAAGACCACTCTGAGTAAAATTTTACAATGGTAATTTTCTTTGCCCCCCATCAACCTGCTTTTCATCGCCCACATGAACCTGAGATCCTGATGGAATATTGAGGGTTGGCTGTTTACTTTGCCCAAAGGGTTCCTGGGAAGAAACTGGATTCCAAACAGGATTAAGGAGGAACTCACTTGGAGATCTTGATTGGGGATTAGACTTTTATGAGATTTCATGTGTGCTTCCTGGCCCCTCAGACACATGCGTTTGTGTATTAGTGGGATTTAGAGGAATTGGAGTGACGGCAATATTTGGGATTGACCAATTGCTTGAAGTTTGCGCCTTAGGATTTCCCACATCAATTTTGAGACCTGATACATTCAGTGAGGATGCAATAGGGGTTGTGAGTGGAATGTTGGGACTCATTGATGACTGTGTTTGAACATATTCTATGCTATTTTCACTATCTGAGTCATGAAACAAACCTGAACGTGATTTATGTGGCTTGGAAGATGACATAAGGGCCAAAAAACTACAGTAATATTTTAAACTTAATAAAATAAAGTGATATGTGATGAAATCCTTTCAATGTTTCAATAGAGAAATTCTATGATTAGTGGTAACAATGTGTCTCATGGAAGTCCAATAAGGTTATTTTTAGGAGAATTCTCCCTGCCTGCTCTTGATCTCCTCCGCTTTTGTTGGAAACCAGACTGCAAGGCCCACCAGCATATAATGTGAGATTTCCTTGATCTCAAAGAGGACACATCATCCAAAGTAATGAGATTCAATAACCATTTTTTAGTAGTTTTATTGAGTGTTAAACGCTTTATTGCAACACTATACAAAAGTCAGTAGCATAAATTTAAACAGAAGAAACATATTGTGTAAGTGTGATTTGTTGCATTTACATGAATTGAATGATAGGTTGTGTACCTTTAAAAATTACGTTAAATTTAATATTTAACTAGACAAAAATTATGTGACCAAACACTGGTTTGTCAAGGATACTACTAGCCTATTAGTTATCATACCTATTTGTTAATATCTATCTTATAATTTGAATTATAATGAGAGTAATTACCTCCAATAGTAATAGAGCTATCTGAGTCAGTTCTTGATTTTTACTAGCTAGTTCAATTATTAGTAGGAATGGGATTTTTTGAATAACAGGATATTTTATGATGATCAAGAAAAAAATATCTTTAGCAATTAGAATTAACAAGGAAATGACTGGTCCCCCCTTCTCCTTCCCTCTTGAGCTTGGTTGTTAAATATTGAATAGTTGAGTGTATGCACATAGTATCAGTTGAGATCACAAGTATGAACCTTAAGTGCACAGTGCATCTCATAAAGCTGTCACCCCCCATTTATATGTACTGTGTCAATCATTTTTAGTATCTTCCTTGATTCAGTTAGCTTTGTTATAGCAATGGGTTTTGTTAGTATGTCGGCAATCATCAATTGGGTTGAGATGTGTGCAATTTTCATCAGTTTCTTTTTAATCAGGTCCGTTACATATTGAAATCTTATTTCAATGTGTTTTGATTTTGAGTTTAACTTTGCTTCTTGTGCTATGAACACTGCACCTCAATTGTCATTTAAGAATACAGGAGTACAAATGCCTATTCCTATTGATGTCAGTAAGTTGTAAATCCATTGTACCTGTTTTGCACATTTATTAGCCACCACAAATTCAGCTTCAGTCATTGATTGTGCCACTATTGATTTCTTTTTGGTAGGCGATGAAACTGGATATCCAAATAAGGTGATGACCTAGCCGGATGTTGACTTGTGTGTGATGGTGGAATTGGCATAGTGCGCATCTGCCCACCCAATAAGGTCAGGTACTTGAGTATTTTCTTTGGTGTACTTGATACCCATTCTTCTTTTTCCTTTGAGGGACCTCAGTACATTTCTTATTAAGTGCCAAACTGCACTAGTAGGTTTGTTGACCTGTTGTGACAGTACGTTCAAAGTGAATGCTATATCTGGTCTGGTATGAAGCAAAAGGTAGCTCAATATTCCGATGGCTTTCTTTACATACCTTGGTTTGATTGGGGGAAATTCTTCTTCTAGTACTGTGGTAATAAATACCATTTTTTTCACCAGGCTCAACCTCATAGTACCTATAACAGCAGTAAATCCGGCGCACAGGCAGACTTACACTCCAATTTTAAACCAAAAGGTCAATTCTACATCAAGAAGCTGGATTTAACTCTTAAAACCATTGCACAGGTACCAAAGGGCAGTGTATGTGTTTAAATAAATTATTCATTTTCATTATGCATATGTAAAAATCAAGTTACATATAGTAAACTAGTTACAACAAATAAGGTACCACCCCTTATTTTACACACCCCACCCAGATTTACACCCCCTTATAGCCACAGGACTCATGCAGCAATAAAAGGACACCTGCATGAATTACACAGCAACCTAGCACGAGAAAAGTCACATGATGCAAATGGAAAACACATGGAATTCCTGAAATTAATTTACAACACAGCCACAGGAGTACCTTATCGTATATCCACAGTAACTCCACTTGAAACCTTAAAACAGAATTGAAATTATTTACACCACTCATCACCTCATGCAAACGAAAGCTAGTTACAACAAGCTGCATGCAGTATACAATTTTAATTAAAACTTAACCAAATGACCATGCACAGCATGTGTCAAACTGAAAAAATCACATCATCTCATAAAACAGTTAATTCATCAGTGAAAGAAATTATCACCAGACCTCATTTTAAAGCTCAAAAGATGAAACAAAGCCAGGACACCTGAATTAATTACACAGCCACTTCTACCAAGCCTAAAAGTGACATATGCAAAGGAAATATAAGGTCATCCTGTGATACTGCACCCACCAAAAGCATATCACATGACAGAAATAAAATGCTATGCACAAGAAAAATCCGCAGCCAAAATGAAATTACCTCATGCATGCAAGTAAAATCCAAGAATATCACATCATAATTAGCTCACCAAGAGACCATCATGTGATGAATGGAGGCTGTGCAGAGAAAAATTCTCACCAAACCGTAACTCACCTGACCCATGCAAGAAAGGGCCTCACCAAAAATGGAGTCACATGATGAAATCAAGAGGAATTAAAGTGGAAAAAAAAGCCAGCTCCCATGGAGGACCCCCTGGGCTCCCAAAAGGTATAAATAGAGGGGCTCTCTCCCCCGAATTTCAAAATCCCCCCAAGCAAATTATATCCCATGCAAATTATATCATCTGCACAGTGGAAGCATAGGAATAACTTATCCCTCACCTGGGAGGTAGTCCAGAAAATTATAGTGAATTTTACTTGCCCCCTAGCTAATCTCAGTGGAAGTATAGTGTTAAAGATTGCCCAGTAGCTAAGCTCAGTGGAATCTTATTATTATTAAAATAAAAAGAAGAATTATCCAGTACCCAAGATTAGGGCTACTACTCTATTAAAATATTTTATCCAGTAAATTAACACCATTTATCAAGACTTAAAAAATAACTTACCCCTTCAAAAAAATTCAATATCAAAGAATCTTACCTCTTCAATTTAACAAATACAATTTTATCTTATTATCAACAAATCTTAAAAAAATAACAAACCTTTAAAAAATTATTTTACTCCATTTTAACTTCATCTTAACAAAAATTACCTTTATCAACACTCACCAGTTTTTTCTGAACACCTTAAAGAACTCATCTTACCAAAATGTTATCACCAACAAGAAAACACTAACCCCAATTGCACTAAAAAAATTAAAATTAAAACAGACAAGTATTTCATTAAATCTAAAAATTAACCAAATTACTGACATTTCCTTTTATTATTATATATTGAATAGGTCTGATCTGAGATTGCTTGATTTTGTCTTCTGCAGTTGTAAAGCCACTTACTAATTTTATTTTGGTTTGTGAGCTCCAAGGAAGATTTTGTTCAGTATTTTAGGAGGGGAAGTCAATACACCCTTGCCACCCTTGCTTACAGGAGTTATTAGCAATTCAAAACTAGTTACCGGTGATTCCCCCCTCCAGTTACTGCCTCATTTTAATCCCACACAAGAGGAGTTCCCATATCTGGTGTCCCAACAGTGGCAGAAAACCGCAACCACAATAAAATCAATCAAATTACAATCAATTAAAAAAAACCTAGCTATGCCAAGAATACTCTTTTTATAACAGAAAACTGGATTCAAATAATAAAAATCTGCCCAAACCATCATCTCAAGAATCTGAATCATCAATTCACTCTGACCATTACTATTATCCACCCAAGAAAGAAACAGAACTAGGGGAGGAATCAAATAAATATTCCAATTTCCCAATTGAAACACCAAGAACCAATAAAAGGGACTCAAAGGTTGTGGAGAAATTCTTCCTTGATCTCCTTGAAAGAAATAAACTCAATAAATCAATCTCAAAAGAGGAAATAAACCAATCAAAAATGGATAAAACTTCATCATCAAAATTACCTGGTATTATTGAAGAAATCGAGGAAGAAAACCTTGATGAAGAGACTGTTGAAGGACAGGAAGAACTGTCTTCAACAGACAGACTTCATCAAAAAATTCTGGAAATGCAGAAACAATTACTAGCACTAATCAAAAGGGAAGGAAAAATAAATCATCAAGTTACACTCCACAAAATAGTCCACTTGAAGAACAGACCAACCTCCCAAGATAAGTCAGACAACATGGATCACCTTCACCTTACCCAAGACCCATTGCCACATCAACACCTTATACAGAACAAAGACAAAGTACCTTACCAAGAAGAGTCAACATTTCTTCCCAAATAACAACTCCATTACATCAAGAAATTCCAAGAAACACTACTCCAATAGTAAAAATCAGAGCCAAGGACTACAACTTGTGGTTTGATGGAAAGGATGTTGAAAGATTCATCAAAAAAGTTGAAAATATTGCAGAAATTGAAGGAGAAAGTGGAAGAGACATTGCAAGGCAAATAGCATTTTGGACAAAAGATGAAGAAATCAGCTAACATATTGAAGGAATGCCAGGATATGAGAAAGATGATTGGGATCAATTGAAAGTGGATATGAAAAGAAGATGGGGAACAGTATCACCTGAAAGAAGATACAGATTATCCTCAATCACTGATTTGTTCACAAAACCTCAACAAGAAGGTGGAATAAGAAACATGACACAGTACAGAAATTTCATTGGGTAATATGAAGCGATAATCACTTACCTCAAAAGATATCAATATATTCAAGGTTATATTGACCATAATCAAGAAATATTGGCCAGCCTTTCGACTAGTGTTTAAGAGTCAATTTACAAAGAAATGAGCAAAGACAGAGCTATTGTGCAAGCCTTGGATGGAGGTTACATCCTTACAAGATCGGATATTTTGAAATTATACATTGAACAGGACTTGGAGGCCAAGGTTCTGCTACAACAAGAAGAATTTTCTAAACCAAAACCTCCAGAAAAGAAAACAAGATTTGAGGATGAAAGCTGGGATCAAGCTTTAAAACAAGTAAAAGAACTCACCCAAAAGATCAAAAATCCTCCACAACCAGAACCTCAACCAAGAAATGATGGGAAAGAATCATTTAAAGAAGTTTTAAATCAACTCAAAACACTTTCAGAAGCAGTTACTGCACCAAGAAGGAATTGGAGCAATCATCAAGAGCAAAGATTCCCTCAAAATAATCAGCCATACAGGCCAAGGAATCCCTTATCACCATTTTCATCCAGTTACCAACCTTACATACCAGCTCAAATAGCTCCAAGACCAACATTAAAATGTGCTTACTGCAAGGAACAAGGCCACTAAGCAACTAAATGCACTCACCTTGCTGAAGATTTGGACAAAAGAATTGTCAGAACTCAAGGGGAATCTTACCTATTTCCCAACTATCAGAGAGTACCTATGGAAGGGAATGAAAGTGTCAAAGACATAGTCAGGGCTTTTGCAAACAAACAAGCAGAGGTCAACATGAAATGTGTGGGAAACCTGTGGTAAAACAAAAACAAGAAGAAGACATAAAGCCCACTGAAAAGAAACCAGAGGTTAAATCAACCTCAATTGCACATGTTGAAGATTGGTCAAATTGGAAACCACCAACCATTTCTTCAGCCAATGATCCATTTGAATCACACATTAGACTAAGGCAGACCAAGCAAAGAATGGAAAGAAAATCCCAAAGTCAAGAGCCAAAGAAGAAAACAGCTATTCCAGGAACTTAAATTGAAGAAGAAAAAGAAGAAGAAAGAGTCATAATTCCTACCGAATTCCAAAATTCAAATATTTCAAAACCAGACCAACCTGAGGAGGAAATTGAGAATATTGCCAATAAGAATGAAGATGAGGAAATTCTCAAAGAAGAAAATAAGTTCAGAAAACCTCCAAAGAAACCAGTTGAAACCACTTTGGAACTTGAAAAAATTATCAAGAAAATTATGCAACAAAAGATCAACCACAGCATTGAAGAAATTTTGAGGATGTCACCAAATTTTGTCCATAAATTACAGGAATTATCAGAAAAAGACAAGGAGAAAATTAAATAACTCAAGTCAATGGATTTTCAAGAAATACTATTAACATTTGGATTCAAAGAAATACCAAAGCCCAAGATTCATTATGCCTTCCCTTTGGGATTTATGGAAATCTTCATAGGAAAGGAAGAATTTCCTATCAGAGCATTAGTGGACACTGGAACAGAACTCAACATTATACCAGAAGGAATAGCAATAAAATCCTCACTCATAACAAGAAAACTAAACATGAACCTTAGGGGAATTGGAGGCCATACTACTTCATTGGTTGCACTATCAGAATTTACTCAAATAATTTTGGCTTCAGGTGAAGAAACCCAAATTAACTTCTTCATTGCAAAAGGATCTGTCCATACAGTACTTGGAAGACCTCTCTTGGCAGACAACAATATCAGACTAGAATTCTCCCATAAACAAGGTGAGATACTCTGTTATCAAGAGCCTGATGGAAGAAGATTATGCCTGCCGATATGCAAACCTCAAGCACTTGGATGGCAAACTGGTCCACCTAGAGGAATGGATTTATGGAATATGGCAAATTTGGTCAGAAATACCCCAGGAAAGAAGCTTTAAAATGCAAAAAGAGACAATACCATGATAAATTTGACCCAGAAGACCCAAGATTAATCCATATCTCCAAAAAGTGATAAATTTGGCCAAGATTTACAAAATAGAAAATGGCCAAGAAATCTCAAAAGACAAATTGAAGACTCAACCTCTGAAGATGAATTACCCAATATAGGTTACAAGCCAATTAACAATAATAAAGAAACATTCCAAATTTTGGTGGATGGAAATGAGAAAATACATGGAAACCCTTTCAAACCTAAACCTAAAAAAAAGAAAGTCAGATTTAGTGAGCATCATGAGCTCTCAGACGAAGAGATTATAAATGAAATTGAGAAAGACCTCAAAATTATGGAAGAAAGAGACAAAAATTTAAAAGACACATACCATATCAACTTCTTGGACAGACCATTGAACAACCAAGAAGAACGTTATGAATGGAAACTGGAAAACCCTGAATTCATCCAGCAACCTCCCAATGAAGAGGATGAAACAGAATCCATCTTAGAAAATGAATACAATTACATCTACCTGCCACACATCACCTTTGAAGACATTTATGGAGATGAAGCTCAACAAATCTTATGTGAAGATAAAAACTTATGTCACCTTCCAGGAGCAAACTTGAACAATATTCAATTCTTAGGTTATTAACTGAAGAGGGAATTAAGGGTAACCTTAAAAACCAATTTTGGGATGAAAAATTTGAAATAGCCACACTACCAAGAAGAGGACTTTACTTCATTCAAAGTTGGGCCCAGTGGTACCTTGGATTGAATGGATCAACATACCACACTGGCAAATTGAAATCAGTTGGAGATGAATGTATATTCATTGATGAAGAGTTATGGTGGTCAGAATTTCCATCAGAACCAGAAATTGAGGAAAGAAATAACTTTGTGGAAGCCCTCAAAGACCTTTTTTTTGGCCATATTGCTCAACAGACACTCACCTTTCCCACTTGGGGGAGTTCAACTTGAATTAAAATCAACAAAATCAAAAATGTTTCTCTAACAATGTATCAGTATCATTCATCAATGTATCATTAGTTTCTTTTTTCATTTTCTCACTAGGCAGTGACTTCCTGCCTTTACAAAGAAGAAATTAATCAACAAATTATTGCTTAGAAATTAAAAAAAAAACCTTAAATTAAAAATATATATCAATCACCTCCACCATGGCCAATTCAACAGCTTTTTGGATTCTATGGGGAATAATTCATAAAAAAACAAAACAAAAGACTAAATTATCACTGAATATTAAATTTGGAAACCAGAATATAAATATCTCAATGAAGAAAACCTTTTGACACTTTAAGGACACTCAATCAATATTGAAAACCCAAAAATTATAAGGCAGTGACCTCCTGCCTTATCAAAGAGGAAAATAAGTTCTTATCAACCAAAATCACCAATTTCACTCACCCAAAATTAAAAATCACTAGGCAGTGACCTCCTGCCTTATCAAAGAGGAATATCCAAATTCTTACCCAAAATTACCATCCAAAATCCATTCAACCTACCCGCAAACTATTTTGATAAATAAAATTGATAATATTTTCAAATATTATTAGCTTTTAACACTTTCAAGCCCACCAAACCCTACAAAATGGAGTCATGGCCATTACTTGAAGAAAGTCCCTGGTCATTGGACACAGATATCAGCTGGTTAGAAGAGAAAGAAGTCTGGGCCAATTACAATAATCCCCAAGAAGCAAGTGAATATCCTGAATGGTTCTTACAAACAAAACCAGAACCCTGTCCAGATATCTCCACAATAATCCTTCCATATATTGATTTTGAGGACATCTTTGAAAAAGAAAATGCACCATTAGAAAACTTAATATGTCATCCATGGGAAGGATTACCTGGATTCAACCTTACAAAATATTAATTCTTGGAGTTACTGACCTGGGATGGAATTGATGGCAAACTTGGAAACCAATACTGGAATGAAATTCTCGAAATGGATGAACACCTCAGGAAATCATTATTTTGGAGAACCTGGAAATTCCAAGACTGGCTCAACCTTCAGGATTTTGAAATTAAAAATGGAAAAATCAGCAAGATCTAAAGAGTCTATATTATAAAAAATTCCACCTGGGATTTTCATTGGGAAGAATCACTCATACCAGCAATCTGCAGAACCAAAAATGTTAGAGCTAAAATGAAAACGGAAGATTGGATATACTTCTGCCAAGAATAATTTTTCAAACCGCTTAAAAGAGAAAAATGGAGGGGAGGAAGACTTATTGAACAAGGATTAGTAAAGAAAATACTTGGTCAAAGGAATTGAAATAAATCTCACCTCCTAAGTTCCCAATTCTTTGATTCATTCTATTTCCATTTTATTATTATTTTATTTCTTCCATTTTCCATTTTTTTACTACTTTTATCTTTCCTCTTTTGATTTTGATCTTCTCTTCTTAAAAAAAAAAAAAAGAGAAAAAAAAAAGAAAGAAAAAAAAGAAAAAAAAGTGCAGGGGAAGAAAGTTCATCAAGTATGAATTGGTAAATGAAATACTTGGTCAAAGAAACTAATCAACATAAATCTCACCTCCTATTGAGAAAGCAAGTATTTTTCAAAGCTGTAATCACAAATTTATCCTCAGCCATAAGCATATTCATAATACGAGGTTTACAATAGCTCCTCTATTTATCTTACTGAAACTTAATTTGCTTGAATCATTTGTTATTTATATTCAACTTTTTTCGAGTGTAGCTTAATTAAAGAACAAGTTTACTCCAGTTTTTTATTTCTTATTGTTCAATTTATTTGCCATTATTTTATTATATTTTTGTTTATTATGGTTATTTTATTTTATTTTATTTTGATTTTTTCTCTTAGTTGACATTAAAGTTCTTTTGAAGCTTGATTTATTTATTAGTAATTATTTGTATTATTCTGGTTATTAGATGTCTTTTATATACAAAGACTATTTCCTATTTTTTCATTGGGCTGCTTAAATTACTTAAAAACTCAATTTCATTTCTTTTCCCTTTCTGAATCTCTTCTGCCTTGAGTTCTCTCAAGACTTACTTTACATTTGAATATGTTTCATTTTAGATTTCTTTTTTAATTTATATATATTCATCTAAGTCTGTTTAAACGCCTATTCCATCAAGCTGCAGAACCAAAATAGGGAGCTAGCAACAGTGGGACCCTACTACATAGAATGACATACAATCCAGGATATGGTATAACTAGCTACATAAAATTATAAACAACCAAGATATAAAATATAATATATACGTATATAAATATAAAAGTAGTATTTTGATATTAGTCATACATCAAAAATAATTACCAATAAAAGGATGTGGAATGATGCACTAACCTAACCGCCCCAAGAAGCAGTAATGGCCCGACCAGATGAGTTGCCGGGGCGTAAATTATAAGGGTGGAATGGATGGGTATAGTTATCATTAGTTGTTGCTGAAGCTTCTTCACCTAAGAAGAAGCTTGGGGGATTAGGAGCGAATAGTCGGGGATCATATTTGCCCTTGAGGAAGGCGTAAAAGGCCAGCACAGCCTCCAGGACATCCTCCGAAGGGGGTGATGGGGAAGAGGACGTTGAAAGTGCTTCGAGAGCGGGAGGAGAAGGTGGGCTAGAGTTAGGATAATTAGCCCAGTCCCAGAAGCTCGTACTGCCTGAAGGATGTGAAGAAAAGCCAAACAGAAATTCTCCCGATTTCGCATCACTGAAGGCATTAATAAAGTTGCAGTAACCCGACCCATATGATCAACTTTGGTGACTCATAACGATAGTATATAGGATAACCGAACATAACCAAGGACAAAAGATTGAGTCAATATTTAGAACACATTAAAACAAAATTGTTACTAGTAAAATAAAAAAAAATGTACATTACCAAATGGAGTCAAGGTAAGGCAAGTAAGTAAAAGAATAACTTGCTGAAATAAATAAATAGAGGTGATACAGGAAGAACAAAGCAAGGAAGGAGCCACCATTTATACCAATTGGCTGGTACCACTAGAAGACAAGGCCCCACTAAAACTCCGCCAATGGATGGTTTTGGGAAGTTTCAGTAATGGAGTGAAAAGCCTCAAAAAGGAAGAGAGATCTGCTGGCTAGCTCGGTATGAGGCACCATCTCCTATAAGGGTGCAAGAGGCATCCACGGTTGAGCTAAAAAGTTAAATTCGGATAAAGGACTCCCGAAGTCCTATCTTGAATTAAAACACTATAGAATAAAAAAATAAATAAAAGAAAGGGAAGCAAAGGAAGAATCAGATAAATCAGAACGTAAGAGTAAATGAAATACTCGGGTGAAGATAAGTTGGACCTGGAGTCCCCTCCTAGCCTAACGTATTGGGAGGCCCTTATACTACCACAGATGAAAGGCCCTCAATTTTGGTTGCTGGAGACAATGAGGGATTTAAACTTAAAATTAATTGTCTGTTGATGAAAACAGTCAGCACTAAAATAGAGACAACAGCTGACCATCAATGTCCTGCGGAAACGTCAAACCAACAGCAATATGCTAGCCTTAAGAAAATATAGCAGCTTACCTTACTTAAGATCATAGCATGATTGGGGAAGCATCGCCTAAGCTAGAAACCTATATAAGCTCAATATTAGTGCTATTATCAAGAAGAGATTCAGATTTTGCTGAGGACATTACGATTATGATAGCCTACTAAGCGTAATGGAGCTCTTGACAGCCTAAGGAGCAAAAGATCTTTGAAAATAAATAAAATAAATCAATAAATAAATAATAATACATAAGAGCAATATAAAAAAATAAACTTATAATGATAGCTGCATATGTACTAGAATAAGAGGTCACTTACTAACTTCCCCAAATTAGCAAGTGACAGGGCCTGTAGTCATGATGGATTTAGATCAGAGGGAGGCTTGTTAGAAATGAAATAACTAAGACGTTTTTAATTAACACCAATAACGCAACAAGAGTAACAAAAAGACAAGTACCTAAGAGGTGGAATACAAGTATTAGAAAGAAATGGAGGTATATTTGTGAATAAGGTAGCGTTACAACAAGCTGTGTTAAATATTGAGTTAGTATCTTATTGTTAACCAAAAGGTGGAATAGATCGTACTGGTACTAGTTACTATGATTGTAATTTTATGTGAGTCAGAAAAATAAGGATGGTGATGAAAGACACCAGGAATGTTGAATGAGACAAAGGAATAAGAAGTGTAAGGTAAGATAAGAAGACGAAAGGAAAAGAAAGAAAATAAGAAAGAGGAGTAAAAAAGAAAATAGTAAAGAGAAAAATAATGAAGAGGGATGATGAATGCAAAAATAATGAAGAGGAGTAAGGAGAGGTTTTATATGGAAGCTAGTGCCTGCCATTGATTTACGCTTAAGGGTGATTCCATGGCAAATCATTGTTGATGGATCATCTTTGGATACTTTAGGCGTATTTGAGCTAAAGGTGGAGATGGTTAATCATGGCTCTTTTCGGCCAATTCTCTGACATCCCCCCTCACTTTTAGTCTCAAAACGCCTAGAGCACATAGTGCTCTTTCCAATACGTTCCTGTTGACAGACTTGGTCAAACAATCAGCTAGCATGCTGCCACTTGGAACGTATTTTAGTAAAAAATCTTTTGATTGTACAGCTTCTCTGACAAAGTGAAGCTGTATGTCAACGTGCTTCATATGTTCATTGTTGAAGTTACTATCACCGTTTGCAGTGTTTATGCAGCTTTGATTATCATTCCATATTGAGATTGGAGATTGAGTATTGAGTATTCCAACTTCAGCTGTCCATTGCTTAAGCCAAAGGAGTTCTGAAGTTATATTGCAAAGAGATTTATACTCTGCTTCGGCAGTCAAAGTTGATACAGATTGCTGTTTTCTGGTCTTCAACATTACCAACCCTCCTTTGAATGAGGCCATAAATTTGGATATTGATCTTCTGGTTGCTTTACAGTTTCCCCAGTCAGCATTTCTATATGCAATGATGCCTTCCATGCCATTTCTAGGGTAGATAAGACTTAACTCTTGACATCCCTTTAGATATTGTAAGACATGAAGGAAGCTCTTCCAATGCTGAATGCCAGGATTTTTGAGATATTGCAATAAGTAACTTACTGCATGAGCTAAATCAGGACAAGTAGCTGAGCTTAGATAGTTTATGCTGCCTACAGCACTCCTGAAGTTGACTTTTAGAAGCTTGAAACTTTCAATTTCTTCGTCAGTCCCAGGTCCTAAGTATTTGTTTGGAACTAGAGGAGTGGAGGTTTCTTTGCAATCGCTCATTCCATACAAGTTTAGTAAGGCTTCGGTATAGTGTCTTTGATCTAAGATGATTTCCCGGTTCAGTTGCATCACTTTTATACCTAAGATCAAATCCGCTGGTCCAAAATCTTTGACATCAAATTCTTTCTTTATTTCTTCTTTGAACGTGGTGACATTCTTGCTGAAGACAGCGATGTCATCTACGTGTATGTATATCCACGTTGGTGGATCCTTTTTCTTGAAGAAAACATAAGGATCTAGTATACTCACACTAAATCCTGTTTTTACTAACCATTCTTTTAATCGAGTGTACCATGCCAATGGTGCTTGCTTCAGACCATATATGGCCTTCCTGAGACGTAAACATTTGTGTTGCTGATCATCATTCAATCCTTGTGGTATTGCTAAGTAAATAGTCTCAGTGAGTTCAGCATTCAAGAAATCGCTTTTTACGTCAATTTGATGAAACTCCAGATTGTTTTTGCTGGCAAACGCTATCAACGTGCGTAGAGAATTCAGTCTTCCTGTTGGGGCAAAGGTTTTGTTGAAATCATATCCTTGTGTTTGGCTGAATCCTTGAGCGCAAAGTCTTGCCTTATATTCTGTGGCCTCATTTTGATCATTCGTCTTGATCCTGAATATCCAAGTTGTACCAACAAGTTTATAATCTTCCTTCATGTTGATGACTTCCCATACGTTGTGTTGATTCATGTTGTTGAGTTCTCTGTTGATTGCTTCTTGCCAAAGGACTCTGTCCTCAGTTTTTGAAGCATTCTTGTACGTGGAAGGTATCATTAAAGTATTGGTGATGAGAGCATTTCCTCTTCTGGGAAAAGGAAGCACATTGAGTTGATTGATGTTGCTAGAGATCAAGGTTGGATGTCGAGGACCTATTACTTTGATGTTTGATTGATGATTTATTTCACATTCAGTTCCAACAATTCCTGAATGAGTTTCATCTACCGATTCAGAGATAATTGGTTCTTCATCCATAGGGATTTCGTCTGCCCTTGGATTTGTTTCTTCATAACTTTGCAATTCTTTGGAATCATTTGGTAACCAGCACCAGTTGTCTTCACCTCAAGCCTTGTTGTTGCCTGAGGTTAGTTTTGGAAAAATTTTCTCATTGAAGATGGCATTGCGAGTGATTATGATCTTTGAGTCATTGAGTCTTAATATCCGATAAGAAGAGTTTTCATTTTCATAACCCAAAAAGATACCTTCGGAACTGGGAGGAGCCAGCTTCCAATCTCTGTGTTTGTGGTGATTAAACATGATGGCTCTACAGCCAAACGTTTTTAGTTGATTTATTTCAGCTGGAATATTGTGCCATAGTAGATGAGGTGATTTGTTGTTGCGAGAGATTGTAGGACTGAGATTTGAAAGATAAACTGCGGTGTTTACAGCTTCAGCCCAGAAGCTTTTTGGAAGATTCGTGGGATTAATTAAGCAACAAGCTTTTTCTAATATGGTTCTATTTGCACGTTCAACATATCCATTATGCTGAGGTGTTTCTGGTGGAGAAAAGAAGTGAATAAATCCACATTCTTCAGACAGTTCTTTGAACTGGTTATTAAGGAACTCACCACCTCTGTCCAAAACTAGCTTTTTTAGTTTCCTGTCATGTGTGTTTTCCATCAGTCTTTTTGCTGAAAGAAAGTTTTGAAATGCTTCTGATTTTCTTTTTAAAAATTTAACCATTTTGAAACCAGTGGCTTGATCAACTATTGTGAGAAAGTAGGAAAAACCAGATAATGAAGATGGAGAAATGGGTCCAACGAGATCAAGATGTAAACAGTCAAGTGGAAGAATTGCTTCTTCAAAGTGTCCTGAGTAAGTTAGTTGGTGACACTTGTTCTTTTGGCATACCAGACAATCATCGCTACTTGTAGGTAAGCCCATTGCCTTGAGTATAGAGATTCCAGGGTGTCCTAGTCGATTGTGCCATATGTTTGATAAGTTTTTGTTGGTTGTTAGTAATGATTTAGGTAAGCTATAGTTTATATACATTAATCGATTGGTTATACTTCCATCTAAAATAGTTTCATCGTTTGATTTGAGAACAAATTTGTTGTTTTGTCGATGAATTGTAAGTTGGTTTTTGAATAATTCAAGTAAACTGACTAAGTTGCACTTCAGTTTTGGAACATAGAGACAATTTTCTAGAGATAGTGTTTTGTTGTTACACATTATATTGACAGTCCCAATTCCAGAGGCGATTAGGGTGCTATTGATATCACCAGTGGAGATAGGTATGTTGACAGATTTTGATAGAGACCGAAAGAAAGATTAAGTGTTGAACATGTGGTGGGTGGCGCCACAGTCAACAAATAGGTCATCCAGGGTGTTATTTGCTGTTTTTGGTGAGGTGATTAGAGCTGTTTCAACGGAAAGATGAGCTGAGGGATTATAAAATTTTCCCTTCTTTTCTTTTCTTGACGGTCTGAGATGAGGATTTTCAGCCCAGCAATCTTCTTTTTGATGGGTGATGCAGAGTTGGTTATGCTTTCCATTTGAACAATAATAAACCTTTTTGTAAGATTCATTTGATGCAGAGAAAAGTGCTGATGGATTTTTACTGTGATCAGAGTTCTTTGTCAGCTGTAAGTTGGCAAAATCTTGTAGCCTGTTTAGTATGACATTAGGTTTTTCAATTAGTTCTTCATTTAGTGTTAGGACTTCTATGAACTGATGTAGTTGTGATTCTCCACTGAGTTTACCAAGTAGTGAAAAGGAGAGAATTTTGCTAGGGACTTTGATATCTACAGATTCAAGTTCCATCATCATTCTTCTGCACGCATCAATGTATGACTGTAAGTTGCCGTCGTAGAAGGTTTGTTGCCAGTACATCCAGACTCTTCCTCTGTTCAGTGCTCTTTTTGATGTGTACTGTTCATTTAGTTTTGCCCATAGTAAGTTGGCTTTATCAGTGGTTTCATTGTTTACAACTTTTCAAAACACTCTTTCATTGATGTTGTTGGTTATTATGTTTATTGCTTCTTAACTCGACTTGTACCACTTGTTTGTTGCAGGAATTGAGGCATCCAACAGTAAGGTTTTTTCACATACCTCAATAAGATCTTTGGATCTTAAATGAATTTTAATTCAAAGGTACCAGTGACTATAGTTGGTTCCATCTAATAACGGAATGGTTGATAGTTCATGGCCTTGTATGTTTTTCATGTTGTATTCCACCTTGTTATTGTGCTTGCCTGAAGATCCGAGACTGTAAATCTGTTAGAAATGAAATAACTAAGAGGTTTTTAATTAACACCAATAACGCAACAAGACTAACAAAGAGACAAGTACCTAAGAGGTGGAATACAAGTCTTAGAAAGAAATGGAGGTATATTTGTGAATAAGGTAGCGTTACAACAAGCTGTGTTAAATATTGAGTTAGTATCTTATTGTTAACTAAAAGGTGGAATAGATCGTACTGGTACTAGTTACTATGATTGTAATTTTATGTGAGTCAGAAAAATAAGGATGGTGATGAAAGACACCAGGAATGTTGAATGAGACAAAGGAATAAGAAGTGTAAGGTAAGATAAGAAGACGAAAGGAAAAGAAAGAAAATAAGAAAGAGGAGTAAAAAAGAAAATAGTAAAGAGAAAAATAATGAAGAGGGATGATGAATGCGAAAATAATGAAGAGGAGTAAGGAGAGGTTTTATATGGAAGCTAGTGCCTGCCATTGATTTACGCTTAAGGGTGAATCCATGGCAAATCATTGTTGATGGATCATCTTTGGATACTTTAGGCGTATTTGAGCTAAAGGTGGAGATGGTTAATCATGGCTCTTTTCGGCCAATTCTCTGACAAGGCTTACACAACATTTGCAACTGTTGATGTGGTTATTATCACATCCAACACCTGTTGAAGGACCCAGGAGATGGACGCAAATTAATCGTAGAAATGAGAATGAAAAAGGTTTCAGCACCCCAATAATATGAACGCACCAGTTGAAATAGGAAATCATGTACTCGGGGCACCTCCAACTATTGGAAAAATGCAAAAACACTGTTCAACCACCAGCGAAGCACTGTTAATTAGTGCTATAGGTATAAGAACCCTGAGTATGCCCAAAACAGCTCACCCGCTCAACTTTTCAGAACCCTAAAAGGGTGTTGAAGCATCCACTAACAATAAGCTACCCTACCCGAAGGTGCAAAAAGGGCCTAAGAGACTGATCAACCAAGAGCAAATCAACGTAAAGTGGTTTGAAGTGATAAAAAATAAAAAAAATAAATGAAAAAATAAAATAAAGGAAATAAAAAAAGAATAGAAAAAAAAAAATAAAAAGAAAAAAAAGAAAAATAAAAGAAAAAGACGATGATGTTCTACACCGGGTAGTAGAGCCCATCTAGACGTCTTGGCAAGAAAGAAACAATCGCCCGAAGCTGCAATTGGGGTGTTATAACACCCATTGAAACTGAAACAGCCCACCCGAACACTGTTGAGGAGATTTACAGGGCTGAGACTCTTTTTCTTTAATAAACTATACTGCATGACATACTAGTAGAAAACAAACCATCCGAAGTGGTTAAAAACATCATAAAATGCTTTTCAAAAAGATAAGCATTAAAAAGAGCCACCCCACGCATAAAAAATATAACAAATAAGTAAAAAATAAATAATTAAAAATAATAATAATAAAAATAAAAAAAAAGATAATAAATAAATAAATAAGAAGAGCTGAGTAAAAGTCCTAGAAAGCAAAACAAAACAATTACAGGGGGCTCCAAAATAAAATATACATCAAACGAAAATAACAATAATATAAAATAAAATAAAATTAACAAAAAAAAAGAAAGCCCTGAGCATGGCTTAAAACTGCTTGATTTTATTTATTTGATTCTTCTTTCCTCTATCAATGCTAAAATTATTTTTTTATTTTTGATACAGGTATATTTTAATGGGAAACAAAAGAAGCAAAAGAAAAACAGTATATATATATGTATATATATATATCAGGAGTTAAGGAAGCTTAAATAAACCAACAAGTAGCCCTCAGCAAGGCATTAAACTGATTGTTTTTATTTTTTTATCATCATTTATCTTTGATATTGAATTAAACTATTCTTTTTGGTTTTTTATTTTTTTTTATATGCTACCAGGCTATACAAAATTAAAAAAAAGGAAAGCCCTCAGTATGGCTTTAAACTGCTGGTTTTCTTTTGCTAACTGGTTTTTTATTTTTATTTCTTAGGCAGTACTTATAAAGAATTGAAAGCTGACATAAATTACATTTATTTATTTTTATGAATTAATATATACATTTATATATAAGAAAAAAATCGATATATATAACAGAATGAGGGATTAAAAAGGAAAAATCCCTCAGGATACAAAAAAATAACAAAAATGTCCTCAGCAAGACCTTAAACTGCTGGATTTTTTTGATTTTCCTCCTGATATTACATGAAGCTGACATATTTATTTTTATGTGCTACAGGGCTATAAAGGACAATGCAAAAGCCTAAGAAAGGCTTCCAACTGCACTCTTTATTTTTTATTTTTTATGCTTTTTCTTATATTTGATGATATATTATACTGACATATTTTATTTTGAATGCTACAGGTGTTCATCATGAAAATATTTCTCTAATTTTATAACATGAAAAGTGCTTTTAAAGTGAAAAGGAGTCCTTATCAAGAATATAAACTGTTGAATTTAATTATACAACTTGGCTTTGAAGATAAATCAAATCCCAGGAAAACCAAAAATTACCAACAAAAGTGTCTGGAAAAACAATTTGGTCCTTGGCAAGACCATAAACTGCCCCCTTCAAATATGAACATGAAATCAAGCCAATATCAGCAAAAACAACAAAAAGAAAATCTGTGGTCCTTGGCAAGACCATAAACTGTCCACCATTAGAATTATCAACAAGAACTCAAAGCTAAAACACAATCAACCAATGGTCCTTGGCAAGACCATAAACTGCATAGTTAAAATACTCAAAAATATTGAACAAGGACTATCAGAATAGGATAGGTCCTAGGCAAGACTATAAACTACCTAAGGTTTTATTTCTTAGTTTTTTTCTAATTTTGTTTCATTATAAACAGGAATTCAACAGATTTACTAACTTGAACCTTTTGAACATATTTTCTAATTTTTTTTAACTTAAAATTCAATTATTTTTACCTGAGAATGAGGGGCAAATCCCATTCAAGGTCTAAAAAATATTCTTTTTTATCTTCATCATATTTTTTCTTCTAGTATTACATTAAGAGCCCTTAAGTTGGCTCAAATTTTTCCACTCAAAAAAATAATAATAATTAAAAAAAAAGAGCAATTTATTTGAAATATTTCTTCAATTACAAGAAAGTGATTGGAACTTGTTTGAAAAGAAGAAGTATTTGTGCCATGAAGGCATTAATTGAACTCTGAAGGAGCTATTTATATTAAAAAACTCATAAATTGATGACATGATTTGGGGAATTTACATATTAATAAAACCTCAATGTGCTATTTATTCAAAAAAAAAGAATTTAAAAGCCTCCCAAAAAGCAAAAGAGTTTTTTTTAACTGTGCAAATTTCTAATTTAACTGTTTATATTTTTTAACAACTCAAATGCATTTATGGGTAACAGAAAATCTGAACCATGAAGGGGATGGACTTGAAACAAAGTCTGAGTCACAATGATGAGTCCAAAAGGAAGAGTTGTGGCATCATAAGGGTCATTATATGATTAAAGGACTCAAATTATGATCATTCAATTATGTCATATTAATTATAAATACTCTCAAGAGCACCAATTTTTGCTAAATGGCACAAATTACCACCTTTAACCAAAGACTTCCATGATCTTGATTGTGATTCAGGATTATTTCCTTTGAAGTGTCATTTTTACTCAGATATATCAATTTTTAGGTTATTTTATACTTAAAATCAAACAAAGAAATACTGTTAAGTTCAATTTTTAAAAGAAATTATGTGACTTTACTGTATTATTATTTAGTCTTATCAAAATCACTATAAAAAATAAGGCGTGGGAAAAACTTATTTCTTACACTATCCCTTATAGTGGAAGCTTTGGGGGAATGAGAACATATCCTCTTCAAAATTCAAAAACCAACCCAAGATTTTTAAATGGAGAGGGGGGCCCTTATCCAAAACAAATATTATTAAAAAAAATGATCAATAACTTAATATTAAAATCAATTTTAAATCACCTTATTATTACAGTTTTTTATTTTTCATTTCTTTATAACAGGTATAAGGCAGGAATACAAAAGAGCAAAAGGACATAAATTATTTTAAGAAATTGCAAGAGAATTGGGAAACAACTTATCATAGGACAATTATTCAGAATGCTGAAAATGAAGAAGATTATTTCTGAAGAAAAGCAGGAGTTCCTTATGGATTGACCTTTGGAAAACACAAGACCTTGGACACTTCTTTGATTCTGGATTGAAACTCATTTTGAATTAAATAATAAGTGGTCAGGATTTATGGAATGAAGGATTACTCACTGGATTAATTATGAACTCAGGACTCACCCAACATGATGGACCAAAAAGATGATGTAAAACACTCAACTCAAATTGCCCTTGGGATTTTAAAGAAGCTTGAAGACTCAAGAGGTCCTCACCATGACACTAAACTGCTTGCCCTGTAGACTTGGGAAGGAAAAATTATAAAAAAAAAAATAACAGCCAAGAAGCTGGAGGGGATTGTCCTAGTCAGGAGAAGTGCTGAAGGACCATTTTTGTCCTTAGCAGGACAATAAAATGCTCCCTTTGTGTAATAGGAACAAGGGGTTTCACGGGTGTTTAGCATTATCAAATTTGCCAGAATGAACAAAGTGGAGTCCCAAGCCATCAATTAAGACAATAAGATTCCTTATCGAGAAATAAAACAACCAGAAGAATCTTGCATCAAGTCGGAATCATGAAGATTGAAGAATAAAACAAGAGTCAAGTGGAATCCAAATTCAAGCCCAAAGGAGCTCAAGAATTAAGATAAGCCCTTGGATGAGGCCAGGGGGTCCTTGCAAGACTTAAACTGCCATACTTGTATACCTAATATACAGGGGTTACACACCTAGTTGTAGGTCCTGTATGACCTTAAACTACATTTTTTATGGAAGAAAGAAGAAAGAAGAATCATGAAGACCTCAACATTTCAGGACACTAACAAATTCTTAGAAATAATTAAAAGAAAGAAGAAAAAACAAAATAACTAATTTAAGAGGCATCACCAAATGTTAGCAGCCAAATACAAATGAGTCCTGAAGAAGGTGAGACCAGTCAATGAGCCAATGGCTCAAGACCTTAACCCACCTTTGTCAAGAGATTCTTATGAAACACCCTTATCACCAAACCCACCTATATTTCAAGAAACCTTCAAGGTTACCCATGAAAGACTGCAAGCAGTCAATTTTGGCCCACCAGGATGGTTATCAAATGAAGAAATCAATTTACTCAAGAATGTTATTACCTTAAGGGAAAAAGAAATAGCTTTCTGTGAAGAAGAAAGAGGATTGCTCAAACACTCATATGGAAAACCTTACAAGATACCAGTCATACCTCATGAACCTTGGCAGAAAAAACCTCTTCCAATACCCAAATCCATTTTACCTCAGTTTACTGAATTAATCAGAGAAAGAATCAGGACTGGACTCTATGAGCAATCCAACTCAAGCTACACAAGCCCAATCTTTTGTGTGGCAAAATCCAATGGGAAACTCATAAGTGTCCATGACCTTCAAGAACTCAACAAAGTCACCATCAAAGATGCTGGCTTACCACCTCACAATGAAGAATTTGTAGATTCATTTGCAGGAAGAGCATGTTATGGACTAGGAGGCATCATGGGAGGATATGATGAAAGAGAATTAGATGTCACTACAAGACCCCCAACCACTTTTGAGACACCCCTTGGAAGGATGAAACTCACAAGACTACCCCAAGGAGCCACCAGCTCAGTAGCAGTATACCAAGCCCAAATGACCTGGATACTTCAAGAAGAAATACCAGAAAGTGTAGGAATCTTTATTGATGATGGAGGAATAAAAGGACCAAGATCCCTTGACAACCAAGAAACACTACCAGAAAACCCCTTAATCAGAATACTTATATGGGAATATGTCATAACCTTAGAAAGAATTTTATTCAGAATTGAAGAAGCAGGACTTACTCTCTCAGGATCAAAGTTTGCATTCTGTGTTCCAGCTTTGGATATAGTAGGGCATGTTGTATCATTCAAGGGAAGAATAATATCAAAACAAAAGATCAACAAAATTCAAAATTGGCCAACACCTCTTAACAAGAAGGAAATAAGAGGATTTCTTGGAATTTGTGCCTATGTAAGAATGTTTATTGAAAACTTTTCACAAGTTGCATCTCCACTCAGAAGGCTCACCAGAGAAGATGTTGACTGGGAATGGGATCAAAAATGTGAGGAAGCTTTCCATAAGCTCAGAAAAATAGTTGGAGAAGAAACAACCCTCAAGAAATTAAATTATGAAAAAGAAGCAGGAAAAATTAAGCTAGCAGTAGATTCAAGCTACATTGCTGCAGGAGCAGTACTCACTCAAGAAGATCAAGAAGGAAAAGACAGACCAGTATTATATGAATCAATAACTTTTTCAAAATTAGAATCAAAATCCTCACAACCAAAATTGGAACTCTGTGGAGTTGCAAGACAGTTCTTTGGGGACAACATTTTGAATTACAATTTGATGCCCAGGCTTCAATTGAAATCATCAAAACCCCTTGCTTACCCAACGCCCCCATGACAAGATGGGTGGCTTTCATTGAGCTATTTTCCTATGATTTGGTACACAAACCAGGGAAGACTTTCACTATGCCAGATGGGCTATCCAGAAGACTAAAGAACTCAGAAGAAGAAGATGAATATGCACCAGAATTTGATCAAGAAGAAGATTGGATCAAGCCACACCCTGGATTTGGGGCTAAGAATGTAAATTCACTCCATTTTTCAGGAATGCAAGTACCAACCAAACAAGAAGGATTTTGGAAGAGAATGAAAGAATACTTAAGTACAATGAAAAAACCACAATGAAATAAAGATGAAGAATTTAGAAGGATAAAAAGAAGGTCATCCAACTTTTTCTTGGAAGAAGGCCAGCTCAAAAGAAAAAATAACCCAAACCCTCAAATGGTGATATCAAGTCAAGAAGTTCAAAGCAACATTTTGAAGTCAATTCATGAAGAAATGGTCCACAGAGGGGAAAATAAAACTTATAGAAGAATTAAAGCAAGATTTTGGTGGGAAGGAATGAAGAAATCAGTCAAGAAATGGGTTCAATCTTGCCTAGTCTGCCAAAAGAGAAGTCAAAACTTACAAAGGGAACAAGGAAAATCTACAGCAACATAAAAAATCTTTGAAATGGTAAGTATGGATGCAGTCCATATCAAATCTGGAAGATGGAAGTATATGGCTGTGGCCAGAGATGATTTTTCAGGATGGCCAGGAACAGTTGGACTAGTCAGATTAACATCAAAAGCAGTTGCAGAATGGTTCACCTCAGAATGGATATGCAGGTATGGCTCAACAAAAGAAGTAACTGTTGATGGGGGGCCTGAGTTTGGAAAAGAATTGCAAGATTCAGTAAAGTAAGCCGGATCAAGGAGCAGAGTCACCACACCCTATTACCCAGAGTCTCAAGGAATGGTGGAAAGGGGCCATAAACAACATAAAGATTCACTAGTCAAAATGTCTGGGTAAAGTGGAGGAAAATGGAAAAAATATCTACCACTAGTGACATTGGCTGACAGAATTTCCTCTAAAAGAACAACTGGTTTCTCACCATTCGAACTCCAATTTGGACAACAACCAGTATTACCAATTGACATTGAAACAAAAACCTTTTTAACAGTAGAATGGCACAAAATATCCACCACTGAGGAATTATTGGAAGCCAGAGCTAAAGAATTAGAAGGGAAAGAAGAAATGAGAAGGAAAGCAGCAGAAAAACTCAAAAATCAAGGGAGGACTCAATGAAATATTGGGATAGAAGAATGGCACACCGACTAAGATCACCACTCAATCCAGGAGCTTTGGTCCTGGTTTACAACAAAGAAATAGAAACTAATTGGGGGCTACTTTTCAAAAAAAAGGAATGGACCCTACAGAGTAATCAGACAAATAAATAATGGACCATATGAACTTGAGGAGCTGGGTGGAACAGAACTAGCAAGAAGATTTGCAGCCTCTCAAGTCAAAAGGTTTTAACCAAGAGGAAAAAGTTGATAGACACAAAAGAAGACACAGAGGAAGAACAAAGTCAAGAAGATGAATCAATAAATAATGAAGAGGTATTTGAGGAGACCACAGAATCAGATGAAGAATACAGATCTCTCACCTGGAATGCTGGGGAAAGCATTCAATGAAGAGGGGGATGTGGTATTCCATACCATTTTTTTCATCAGGCTCAAGCTCATAGTACCATATAACAGAAGTACATCCAGCCTACAGGCAGACTTACACTCCAATTTTACACCAAAAGGTCAATTCTACAGCAAGAAGCTGGATTGAACTCATAAAACCATTGCACAGGCACCAAAGGGCAGTGTATGTGTTTAAATGAATTATTCAATTTAATTATGCACATGTAAAAATCAAGTTACATATATTAAACTAGTTACAACAAATAAGGTACCACCCCTTAAATTACACACCCCACCAAGCTTTACACCCCCTTATAGCGACAGGACTCATGCAGAAATAAAAGGACACATGCATGAAGTACACAGCAACCTAGCACTCAACATAGAAAAGTCACATGCTGCAAATCTAAAACCCATGGAATTGTTGTAATGAATTTACAACACAGCCACAGGAGTACCTTATCTTATATCCACAGTAACCCCACTTCAAAGCTTAAAACAGATTCAGAATTATTTACACCACTCATCACCTCATGCAGACCAAAGCTAGCTAGAACAAGCTGCATGCAGTACACAATTTTATTAAAACTTAACCAAATGAACATTCACAGCATGTGTCAAACTCAAAAAATGACATCATGTCATAAAACAGTTAGTTCATCAGTGAAAGAAATTATCACCTGACCTCAATTTAAAGCTCAAAAGAAGAAACGCAGTCAAGAAACCGGCATTAATTACACAGCCACTTCTACCAAGCCTAAAAGCGACATATTCAAAGCAAATACAAGGTCATCATGTGATACTGCACCCACCAACAGCATATCAGGTGAAAGAAGAAAAATGCTATGCACAAGAAAAATCCTCAGCCAAATTGAAATTGCCTCATGAATTCAAGTAAAATCCAAGAGTATCACATCATAATTAGCTCACCAAGAGACCATCATGTGATGAATGGAGTCTGTGCAGAGATAAATTATCACCAAACCTTAAATCACCGGACCCATGCAACAAAGGGCCTCACCAAAAATGGAGCCACATGATGAAATCAAGAGGAATTAAAGTGGAAAAAGACAGCTCCCATGGAGGGCCCCCTGGACTCCCAAAAGGTATAAATAGAGGGGCTCTTTCCCCCAAATTTCAAAACCCCCCATCAAAATTATATCCCATTCACATTATATCCTCTGCACAGTGGAAACATAGGAGTAATTCTTCCCTCACCTGGGAGGTAGTCCAGAAAATTATAGTGAATTTTACTTGCCCAGCAGCTAACCTCAGTGGAAGTATGGTGTTAAAGATTGCCCAGTAGCTAAACTCAGTGGAATCTTATTATTATTAAAATAAAAAGAAGAATTATCCAGTACCCAAGATTAGGGCTACTACTCTATTAAAATATTTTATCCAGTAAATTAACACCATTTATCAAGACTTAAAAAATAACTTAGCCCTTTAAAAAAAATCCAATATCAGAGAATCTTACCTCTTAAATTTAACAAATACAATTTTATCTTATTATCAACAAGTATTAAAAAAATAACAAACCTTTAAAAAATTATTTTACTTCATTTTAACTTTATGTTAACAAAAATTAACTTTATTAACACTCACCAAATTTTTCTGAACACCTGAAATAACTCATCTTACCAAGGTTTTATCACCAAGAAGAAACCACTAACCCCAATTTCACTAAAAAAGTTAAAATTAAAACAGAAAAGTATTTCATTGAATCTAAAAATTAACCAAATTACTGACATTTCCTTTTATTATTCCATATTGAATAGGTCTGATCTGAGACTGCTGAATTTTGTCTTCTGCAGTTGTAAAGCCACTTACTAATTTCTTTTGGTTTGTGAGCCCCAAGAAGATTTTGTTCAGTATTTGAGGAGGGGAAGGCAATACACCCTTGCCACCCTTGGTTACAGGAGTTAGTAGCAATTCAAAACTAGTTACCTGTGATTTCACCTTCCAGGTACTGCATCATTTTAATCCAACACAAAAGGAGTTCCCACAGTACAGGTCTGAGGTTCATGGGTGGAGGAGCCTTGATGGGGTTTGAGTTAGTCATGTTAAACTCATCAAGTATTTTCTTGCAAAAATCTTCTTGGTGGATAGTCAGTGCTTCATTGTCCATTCAAGAGTTTAGCCCAGATTTGGGTTTGGTCTTTCATTTATTTTGAGCTTATATGTTTGGGATAATTTTTTTAACATTGTTTCAATACTTCCTCTTGACTCACCAACTACTAGTCCATCATCAATGTGCATATGGATGTAGATAGTCTTTTCTTTCTTGAAGTATAGTGATTTATCACTGTCACACAAATACATTCCACTGTTGTTTAATGTTGAGGATAGATGAGAGTGCCATTGGAAAGGTGCTTGTTTAGTGCCATAGAGAGACATGTTAAGTCTCCACACGCATGATTCTTTCCCTGATATTTCAAAGCTTGACACCTGTGAGAAATATACTGGAGCATCAATTACCCCATAGAGAAATGCAGTCTCAACATTGAACTGAAATATGTGCATATCTCTATTTATAGCCATTGAAAGTAGGATTTTTAGCGACTTGTTTCTGCCAACAGATGAGTATGTGTAAAAGTAATGAATCATGTGTTCTTGATGATTCCTAAAACACCCTTTGTGCTTTGTACCTTTTAGTTTCTCCAAATTAATTTTTTTTCTTCACTAGACACCACATACCTCTGATAATTTTTTCATCCTTGGGAGGTGGTACAAGCGTGCCAGTGTTTTTTGGGGTCAGAGATTTGAATTCTTCTTCCATTGCATCTTTCCAGTGTTGTAGCTCTTCTTTGTTTGACAAAGCCTCAGAGATGGGGATAGTTTCATTTAGCATAACAATTTCACCTTCAGGTTTGGAGTTTTCAATAAGGTGTGCTGTATTGTGGTTTTTTTGTTGATTTCTGTTGGTTTTGTTTATGATTTTGGTTGTACTTATTCTGCTTTCAATGTTCCTTGGAGCAGTAGAGTAGTGAGGTACATAAGTATAACTGTTTTTTTCTTGTTGGTTTGTCTGAATTGGTAAATTGGGATGATTTTTTATCTGGTTCCTTTATAGCTGGGCGGCTAGGTGGGTTAGGGGCTGCCATACTGGTATTAGGTCTGTCGAGTGCGGTGGTTGTCGAAGTGAATAGTGGTTCTATTAATATAGAGTATGATGGATTGTATTGTAGAGGGCGGATTTCGCTTGTTGGTAAGGTTATCGGATCCTTTTTGAGGACTTTCTTTGTAAGATGTGACTATGAAACTGATGATAATATTACTATTAATCAACAGTACTATGTCTGTTCTTATGAAATATAATAATAAAAATTATTATAACCACAATTAAATAATTATAAAATTATTTCTTTCACGTGTTATACACTACTAGTGATTATAACAGTGAGCAGTAATTGTCTACAAGAATCAATTACAAGAAGAATTTAATAATAAAAACTTCTTTTATTAAAATAATATAATTATTTTAATATATAATTATCTTTTACAAGAATAATTATAAAGATAATTCTTGAAGAAAACTATTACTAGAGAAAAACTTTAAGAATTAAAAACAAATGACTCACTAATACTCCAAAGAACTTATTGATAGATAAAAGTAGAGAAATTTGATGTGGAATTGTGGATTTAAGGGATCAAAATGATTTATAACAGTATTACAACAATATATAGTTGGATTCTATGATTTCACGTCTTTCTGGTTGATTTTGAAAGATTTAAAACACTTAAGAATAGCTGTAACTAATACTTACTTGTTGGTAATAATGATTTAATAAATTTATAAGATGATGATACGGAAAAAACAGCAAGAAGAGGCTTCTTTTAAGTCAACAACAGCTCACAGAGGCGTGCCATGGAGCAAACTGAAAAACCAGTGAGTGAGAAAACAATAAACCCTTTTGGTTTATTGATTGCATCATTATTTGTCATGTAACATTGTCATAATTACTTATTTGATGCTTTTACGTGACTACCAATGCCAATATGGTTAAGAATAAAAGGAGTAACACTTGTAAATCTTCTTTTATTCTAAAATAATCATTGATTTCTCAAAGTTATCAATGTTATTGCCAATTTCATCACAGGTTGTAATTACTGTGAATTTTTGAAGATTCAGTGTTTCACGTAGAATAACCAAAAATGGACTGTAAGTAAAACTTTCAATTTTACTAGTAAAACTGTAATTCTTTTTGGTTGTACCATAGATAATACAGTTCTCTTTTAGTCCTGAAAGTTTCAGAAGGATTCATTAAGAATTGTATTTTTAATGAATTTTTGAAGTTTTTACCTCATTTCTACGTAGAATTGCAAATAGCAGTGTTTTGCTGGTTGCTATGAGGTAAATCAATGAATATGGGTCCCAAAAAGGTTTTAATTACTCTTTTGGGGTTTATCCATGGAAATTCATTAGTAATTGACATAGTTACAGGAGTGTAAGTAGCTCATTACCTCCTTGGCACGTCAAAATAGCAGGTTATTTGCTATTTTCTTAAGATTTACAGTAGATGTGACATGGTAACCAAGTTCCCAAAGAGTTTTAGTTTACCAATTGGGTCAAGATCAGCCATGGAACCAAGCTTTGGAGCTATCCACGCCTCTGAGTCCTCAGAAGTTGGGTACCCTGGCTCTCTTTGATGTCTTTTGTCCCCCTTGCCTATTTTTTACGTCAAAATAGTAATTTAAGCTTAAAGTGAGATATCCACTATGGGTGTACCAAAGGTCCATGTAAGAATACCAAGATATTAAGTGCTCAAAACATGCATAACACTATTCTTAGTGTATATGTAACATGGGATTTCTCACTTTCCCATTATTTTGGCTGAAAATCAAGAAAAACAAAAATTTTCACGGATCTTTTATGTGGTATTAATGATGTGGTATTGAAGTATTTTCCATTTTACCACCTCAAATACTTAAATTGAGCTTATTCACTCTATGGAGCTACCCTAGGTGAATTTTTGTGTAGAATCCAAATCTGGCCTTAAATACATGGATTTACTTACTCAATAAAAAGTTATTCATCTTTTCTGAAATCAAAAATGATGAATTTTGGATATATGCATGACTTATGAGTTATGCATAATTCAAAATTTCTTTTTAAGATAATTGTGGCCTATTTGGGTATGTAAAATATACCTCAAGGCTCACATTCTTACTTCCCCATTCAAATGTGAGCTGGGTCATGGAGAAATCTCTGCTAATTACAGTTTCTCTTGATGTGGGGTCAAAGAACCGCATGGTGTTGGAGTACTTTTCATACCCAAGGTACAGAAGAGGTTTGGAGGGAGGCAGTGGTTTTGGTTTATTGCATTGATGCACAAATACCTTGATGCCAAATGGTACTAGTGAGTGGATTTGTCTTAGAGGTTCAATCATCATTTCATGAGTTTTAAGTATACTAACAGGGGATTTCCAGTTAATTTCTTTTGAAGGGAGTAGGTTGATAATTGTCAATGCATGGTTAGCAGCTTCATCCCAAAAATTGATAGGAATACTGTAAAGTTTGACTATGAAACAATGAGTAAAAATTACTAATATTTTACTTATTGTACTATGATTGTCCTTATAAATAAAATGAATAAGATAAAAGATAATTATAATAATAAATAATTAATATAACTATGGAATAAGAAATAATTATATTATAAAATAAATGTAATAATATAGTTTATATTTTAAAAAAATAATATAATAAATAAATATATCAATATAAGATAATTCATATATTTAAAAGCACCTTATTATTGTTACCAACAAATAATAAAGGCATGAAAAGTTGTTTTTTATAATTAAAAAAAATTAATAACAATAATATTACTAATATTAAAGTGATTTATTAATTTAAATGCTATTTATATAAATATAACAATTATTAAAGATAATAATAAAGAGAAATTTTTATAAAAGAGAAAATAACCTACTTTTAACACTTAATATGATAATTTTGAAAGCGTTTGAGCCAAAATAATGTAAATACAATTTATACAAACTGTATTTACAATAAACATAGAGAAATTACTAATATTCTTTAATTTTTACGTGGAATTTGAGATAAAGAGATTTTTGAACAAAAACAATTGAATAATTGTTGTAATCATGTCAAGAATGGGTATTATGATAAATATTATCGTTGGTCTTTGATAGTATAAAAGTTTTACATATAAAGAATAAAGAATTTACTTTTTGATTTACTTTTTTCAGTGTTTTTGAGGCATCTGAGGGGAAAAAAGAGCAAGAGCTCTATTTTTGGTAAATAACTCCCTCCTGAAGTCCAGTAGGCCTGTAGTAGATGTGTACTGCTGCTATCTACCAGAAATGATCAGTATTTTAAGGGTTGGTGATTATTACATCATGATCAAACCATCTTATCTCAGTATTACACCATTATTTAGAGTTATCACTATAACTGATGACATCAGAGGCTTGACAGAAGCCTAAACTTCGTGTCTTGTATTAGTATTCATTATAAGATAATAGTATCCATCAGTTTTATCACTTATATCACTGTTAATCTTAAAATAAGATTACAGTGAGTGATCATAAATGATCAAATTTAAGCTTGAACTTCGGTCATTAATAACTTTTAAATTGTACACGCTACAGCTATTCTGAGAGTGGATTCCTATAGCTTGGTATGTCCCTATTTGACTTCCAAGAGAATCTCATTACATAATCAAAACTATATTTTTGATGATTTTTCTTGTAACTCATTGTTTCTGTCAAAATTCAATATTTTGAACTTCAAACCATGATTTCAAGGGGGCTATAGCTTGAATATTATAATAAGCATTACGTCATTCTTCACGTTGAGCTAGTAGAATCTTACTTTCTCCTTTAATCAAGTTTGGACCACTTTAACAACAAAGTGGTCAACAGCTCTATTTGTTTAATTCAATAATCCATTACAAGTTTTAGCCTTGTTTATAGCTTGTGAAATAAAGTTCATATCTGTGTTTTTACAGTAATTACGTGGTGACTTTATTTTTGGTTTATCTCTCTATCTTGTATATCTCAAGAGATATTAGCTCAAAACCATGAATATATGCATTGACAAAAAAAGTGCATATATTCAGCTTAATTCCTTAAGTATTAACTTTAGATATTAGCTTCATAATTGTTTTATGTGGAGATTCCTATGGAGAATCCAATGGAACAATTTATTTTAAGTTTAGTTTCATTAGTTTCTGATATAAATGAGGTTTTGTACCTTTTTTAATATAGTATTACTTATACCTCAACAATTATTGACTTTCAGATATGCCATAAAAATGACATATGTATATTTTACCATGAGGAATCTCAGAGTTTGATTTCTTTTAAATTTTTATTCATTAGATTCTGATTTAATTTAGATTTTGTACTTATTTATGGTAGTTTACTAATTTTTAAGAGAATTATCATAAGTATAATTTTTACAGATATTTTTCTGTCACCTTTTTGGATATCAGGTCATATCTCAAAGGCTCACAAAGACTTCATTGGGCTAGCAGAAAGCGTATTTTTATAAGTAGAAGTTGATTAAACCTTTCAGCAAGACCCTTTTGATTGGGGCTGTCACCTGGGCCACATTCAAAAGATATTCCCAGCTTGCCGCACTCTGTCATAAACGTGGTTGATGAGACCCCTCCTCCTTGGTCAGAGTATAGGTACAATGGATAGTTTCCTGTTTTGTTTTTTATCTCCCTGATGAAGCTCATGAGGTTTGTTTTGGCCTTATACTTATTTGATAATAACATAATCTTGTTAAACCGTAAGAAGTCATTGATTATTACCAGTACGTATTGTTCTGAGTTGTTTGCATAGGGTTTGATTTCAAGGAGTTTAAAGTGAATTTTTTCAATTGGTCTACCGCCTGCAGGGATGGTGTCAGGCTGAGTCTATATTGAAGTGGTAATAATAAGGGTATTTGGTTTTAAAAGATGATTTCTAATATAATTAAGGGGTTCTACGATTGAATAATAGTGGTGATGAGCGCTATTGAGAACCCAGGGTGAAATCTTACCAGTTGGGTTACTATAATAAGAGTTACAATAATTAAATATATAATTATACCTGTTTGTTACCCAAGAGTAAAACTGTTTTTGACAGTTTACTACGTAGGTTATTCAAGAGCAGGATGAGGAGACAATTCTGGCTGTGAAAAGCCTCCTTTTTATCCTGAAATGGGGTGGAAAGGTTGCTAGACCTTTCCACGTAGAGGAAGTGAAGATTTTTCACTTTCTAGGACTGGCTTGTGGTTTGCAAACAGCCTGTATAGCCTGTATTGGGCTCAGATGTGGTTTTGAAACCACATCTGGGCGGTTTTCACCAATACAGGGTGAAAATTTTCATCTGGGGACCTCACAGCCTGATTCTGACGTGTATGACGCGTAGAATGCTGTACAGAAACTGTATGGGACCCCAGTATTGACTGACATATGAGGTATTGAAGTAAAAACATGATTCTTTGTCTATTTGACACCTCATATTCATGATTATGGGATATTATCCCATGGTAAGGCTGTATATGACAGCAGGTGGGCTTTTAGCCTTAAAACAGCTATAACTTTGTCAATTCTCGAGATATCAACCTCAAAATTGGTTCAGTGTGTAGCTCTGTATGTGCTCTACACAATGGTACCTCATTTGATATGGGTATCATTAAATATGGCAAAGTTATCCCATGTACAAGAGTTTTGTACATTTGCGTGTTTTGGGCAAAAAGCTGTGTTGAGCTTGTTTGCCCCATACCTTCTACAGTAGTTGAGATATGAGGAAGGGGAGGACACAATCAGATAGCCCTGATTGTGCTCTTTCCAAAAATACCCCAATTCAGGTATCCCACACTAAAACTGTAGAAGTTAGATGAGAGGTGAATGTTTTGTTCACCCTTATTTCGCCTGAAATTGACCATAACTCCAGTAATATTGGCGCTAGCTCAGTTTGGCCGGTACCATTGGATAGCCCTGGCTTAGAGCTTCATTTTGAGTACCAATTGGATGGGGTTAAGCCTCTCCTTCTAGATTTTAGATAAGAGGTGAAAATTGAGGTTTATGCTCAGCAATAACTTTGAGCAGGAATAACTTTTTTATTTCTAGTCCTATGGTGATGGTACTTATATTTTCAGGAAGAGGTGAGTTTCCTCTTGCTTTTGATACCTTTTGAGCTGATTTGGCTCAGCTCCATGTTTTGGTGGTATCTTGGCTATACCATTGGTTTATGGTATTTTCGCTGTCATGCTTGTGCTCTGGTTTTGAGTCACAGGCTAACATACCCTCCCTCTAAAAAAGGCTCATCATTGATGAGACTGTTAAGTACTCCTAGAGGCTCTGAATCTCCTTGAATGAAGGTTCCCATCTGGTATGTCATCCTCTGCCAACCATTTGTCTTTATCCACTGTCTGGTTCTTGAATCTGACGAGGTATTGCCTTTGATCTTTCCCATTGAGTCTGATCTTCCTGGCCCTAATGATCTTACTCACAGGTCCAGGGGAGTCCTCCACTTCAACTATCTCTTGTGGTGTGGGGTTCTTTCTCCTGGAGGGGAATTTATCCTCCTCTGTCTGGAAGTATGGTTTGACCAAGCTCACTGGAAAGACTGGATGTTTCCTTGAAAACTCCTCAGTGAGTTTGACTTCCACTGCATTTTTCCCTATCAACTTAATGATAGTAAAAGGTCCTACAAATGAGTGCCTCATCTTTTTAGGTCCTTTGAGATTGTTGAAGTTCAGTGTAGACACTAACACCTGGTCCCCTTCCTTGAAGTCAGGTTCCATATGTGATTTGTCCCACCTCTGCTTATTGTATTCTTTTGCCTCAGCTATGCATTTGGCAGCTGTGTCACAGGCCCTCTTCCACATATCATGGAAGTCTTTGGCTGTGGGGTGGATAGTTAGAAGGTTTTTCTTCAAGTGATCCACAGGCAACAAAGGATTCCACCCTTTCTCTACCAAGGCAGGTGTTTTTCCTGTGGTGGAGTGCTGACTTGTGTTATAAGCCAGTTGGACAGCTGGTAAGAGGGTAACCCAATCATGGGTGTATCCCTCATGGTCCTTGTATTCCATGCCATAGGCACAGAATCTTGTGAGGATGTCCTCCATTGTTTGGATCATCCTTTCAGCTAGGCCATCTGTTTGTGGATGGTAAGCTGTGGAAAAAGCAAGCTTGGTGCCAAGCATTTCATATAAGCTGGTCCAAAATTCTGATGTGAATTTTGGGTCCCTATCACTAATGATGATCTTAGGGACTCCACAGGTAGATATGATGTTATTCCAGAATAACAGAGCAGTACCCATGGCTGTGTCTTCTTTATGGCATGGTAGACACCTCATGCTCTTGCTGAACCTATCAACTATGATCAAGCAGGCATTGCAGTTTTCTTTGCCTCCTGGGACAAGTCCTGTGACCCAGTCCATGTTGATGGTTTCCCATGGGTGCTTGGGTTCTTCTATGTGTTGAAGTAACCCATAATTCCTCCCATGTTTCCTATTTGCCTTTTGGCATCTTTCACAAGTGTTGATGTATTCACTCAACTCTTGTTCCCACCTGGGCCACCAAGCTGTGCTTGCTACCCTCTCTTTGGTCCTGTCTTCACTCATGTGTCCCAGATAGGTGCAGTCATGGCATTCTTGTAGGATCAATGAGATGTGGTCTCTGTCTACCACTGTGAGTGCACTTGTGTGCTTTTCTCTATGGTAGAGCAGGCCATCTATAAGAAAAAACTTATTGTCCTTATAGGCCCTCAACCAGGGTTCTTCCAGCTGGGTTTCCAGTTCTGGACTCCTGTACCTTTGTTGAAGGAGTTGGAGTAGTATGCTACACTGTTTGTGTTTGGCATAAGACTTTAGTACTGCACTGAAAAATTCATTATGCAGTTCTGAGGAACTTATTCCCAGTATGGGAGTTTCTGTTCCTTCTGAATCAGTGTTTCCACTGTCAAGGGTGCCACTTCCTGGTGCCCATTCAGAGAATCTGAAGTTTTTCTTCCTATCTACTTCCATCAAGTGGACGGGGATTTTTGCTGCAACTTCAGGGTCATAAGCTGGATTGCTTTTGACATTATCCAGTGGCCATCTGCTAAGGCCATCTGCATTGGTATGGCTTTTACCTTCCTTGTATATGATGGTCATGTTCCCTCTATACTCCTGGATGGCTATTTGCCATCTCAGCATATGTCTATTTGTAGTCTTCATGTTTAGTAAAGACTTCAAGGCTGTGCAGTCTGTATAGACCTCAAAGACTGCACCCTCCAAATAATAATGGAGTTTTTCCAGAGCCCAGACTAGACATAGACATTCAGTCTGGGTGGCCCCATACCTGGCTTCTGAATCTTTCAGCTGCCTTGAGATGTAGCAAATTACTCCTTCTCTTGGTTCACCATCCACAATTTGTCTTTGGTGAAGGGCTTCTCCTAGGCCTTGACTGCATGCTGCATCTATATATAGCTTGAATGGTAGTTCAAAGTCAGGTAAGATGAGCACAGGTGCATTAGTGAGTTCATATTTGATCCTCTCATATGCATCCCTCCTTTCCTTGGTTATTTCAAAAACTACATCTTTTGAAAATAACTTGTATAAACTACTAGTTATGTGTGCAAAATTTTTGATATGGTTTCTATAGTAGCTAGCAAACCCAAGAAAGGATTGCATCTCTTTGATGCTTTTTGGTACTGGTTTTTGCAGTACTGCTGCTACTTTATTCTGGTCAATTGCCAGACTGAGACCTGAGATCTTATGTACTAGAGCAAGTAGCTCTTGTTGGCCAAAGATACACTTTTTTAGTGAAATTTTCAGATTGATGGGTGTACATTTACTTAGCACTCTGTCTATGTATTGTACATGGTCTTCCTATATCTCTGAGTATATAATTATATCATCAATATATACTACCATCCAGCCTTCCATTATTTCTTCTTGAAATATGGTGTCCATCATCCTTTGGAAGTGGGCTGGTGCATTCTTGATGCCAAATGGCATTCTGGTGTACTCATATATGCCCATATGGCATATTATTATGAGTAATTTCATTGAGTTTGGTTTAACTACATGTTGGTGGAGGCCTTTCATACAATCCATCTTGGTTATGTATTTGGCTTTGGCCAGCTTATGCAAGGCATGAGGTATCCTCGGTATAGGGTACCTGTCTGCTTTTGTGTAGTTGTTCAGGGCTCTGAAGTCTCCACACAATCTAGACTTGCCATCATGCCAGGTGATGAGGACAGGAGTGGTGATTTCCACTATTTCATTATGTCCAATCTTTCTGATAACATCCATGTCCAGGAGTTCATTGATATGTCTCTCAATTTCCTTCCTGGTTTCCAGGCTTGCTGGATAAGGAGGTCTCCTCACACCAGGGCGAATCTCGTGTCAATCGTCGGCGATTGACTTCACGTCAAGCAAACGTCAAGCAGGATAAAAGTCGAGCTCACGTCAAGCAAAAATCAAGCGAACGTCGAGCACACGTCCTACTCTTGTCTTACACCAAATCCTGTGACATCCACCAATATTGGTTCCGCTGTGCCTTCAACTCAGATTCCTCACCACCTGATCATCCCGCAACCGTCCAATGGTTGGTAAAAATTACCCAAGACCCGCCTGTTTGCAAACACACACATCAAAGAGGTCCTTCAGCCAGTCTTGATGTAGGCGGGGGGTTTGACTTCACCAGGTCATCCATAAAAGGACTCCGCCTGAGCGGGATTGTCGTTTTGCAGGTGACACTGGTAGGGCCCGCCGCACAATACCGCGTGTGCGTGTGCGGGTGCGGGTGCGCTTGCGTGTGCAATGGTGTGTGCGGGTGCGCTTGCGTGTGCATTGGCGCGTGCGGGTGCGGGTGCGCAAGGGTCGCTTCCCCTTCCTACATGATGATGGCGCCGTTAGCAATTTTGGCGGGGGGTTTGACTTCACCAGGTCGTCCATGAAAGGACTCCGCCTGAGCGGGATTGTCGTTTTGCAGGTGACACTGCTAGAGCCCGCCGCACAATACCGCGTGTGCGGGTGCGGGTGCGCTTGCGTGTGCATTGGCGTGTGCGGGTGCGCTTGCGCTTGCGTGTGCATTGGCGCGTGCGGGTGCGGGTGCGCAAGGGTTGCTTCCCCTTCCTACATGATGATGGCGCCGTTAGCAATTTTGGCGGGGGGTTTGACTTCACCAGGTCGTCCATGAAAGGACTCCGCCTGAGCGGGATTGTCGTTTTGCAGGTGACACTGGTAGAGCCCGCCGCACAATACCGCGTGTGTGGGTGCGGTTGCGCTTGCGTGTGCATTGGCGTGTGCGGGTGCGCTTGCGTGTGCATTGGCGTGTGCATTGGCGTGTGTGCAAGGGCCGCTTCCCCTTCCAACATGATGATGGCGCAGTTAGAAATTTTGGATGCTGTGAAAGGTGAGTGTGTGGGTCATTTGATCATTGAACTTGGCTTATTCACACTGTACCCAATGTCAAAATAGTAAGTTCTTTGTGGCAATGTGAAATAATGGGCTTTGCTTGTCACAATGGCATGTCTCTGTCAATAAATTTTGAGGCAGTTATTTCACTAGCAAAATTGCTAATGAATCTGAGATATTTGCATTTCTGTAGACTAAATTTCATGAAATAACGGCTTTATCATTACAAGCAGTCCACATGACAGAACTTTGTTATCATACAATCCACAGTTACCTTCTATTTCTTCTTCAGATATAATCAAGTGTCCATCATCAAAACCAACAGCTTTATAAATATTCAGATGCGGCCAATCTGGTAAGAAATTCACATCAATCTTCAAAGTTTTTAAGATCAGAAAGTTATTCTTCAGTATGCTAGATGGCTCAGAGACTTTAAAAATGCTATTAATAATACCAAAGCGTCGTGAGTTGCCCCTCAGAAAACATATCACACTGTTGCTGACATTTTTGGATTCAGTTGAAAATATATTGTTCCCAATATTAATGTTTGAAACTGGAAAATACCAAGGTGAGACAATCCTTGAAGTGAGATGACTTGTGGATTGCACGGTAGTGTCTAAGCTGATCCAATCAACTATTTCCCTTGTTGCATGAAAATTCTGTAAGTACTCAACCAGGCAATCATAATTTTCTTGGTCATGGCGGGATGGTTTGTTATATTTATGGTCATTGAACAGGGCAGGTGGCTGTGATTCAAAAAGCTGTTTTATTTCACATGGCACGGATGGGGATTTCAGGAGAACGGAAAGGTTGGAACATCGACAGATATGTTGAAGTAAGGTTTTATCTATATCATCTATTTAGAGTTGTAAGAAGTTAATCTTATTCAGTTCAGGTGTTTAATCAATGTGAGTATATTGATCTTATTAATTGACGTACATATTTTGTTATTTGTTGGCATTTTTGCAAATACTCCAATCAAGCGCTCATAACCCCATGTGGCTGAGGCTTGTGCTGGGCCCCAACGTTGGAAGAGTTCGGTAATATGGTCAGCAAAATGATGATTTGGTTTACTTTTCTGTTTTGGGAACAGGAGTTGATTGGAAAGGCGGAATTTTTTCCAATGTTCAGCAAATGCAGTCGCATCTCCTATTGAAACAGTCCAACTTGTGGCAATGTTGATAGCACTAATCAAATGGAATGTATTCTTGGTTAGTTCATTTCCAAGTTCTTCTGACTGACCCATTTGCCTTTGAATGTTGGCGGATTGGTGTACATCTAATGACATCTGTTGACTGAGCATGAAAAATGGAATATAGACCTTATATAAGAGAGCCCATTCAGCGGCTTTTAAGCTACCATGAGAGGGGGAACCCATGTTGCGAGGTACTCTTGTCCATGATGAGGGAATTATTGTCTCAGATATGATTTGTCAGAGATGCTCCAGAGCCTCACCCTTGATCTGGTGATCACTCAGTGCAGTGATATCAAATTCAGAGGGGATTTCAAAAGTGGGGATGTGATTGGCATCAAATGAAGGAATCTCCGCAGAACCACTAGATGGATGTTCTGTGTTAGGGGTGGGCATTGGGAACTAGTTTTTTCGGGTGGAAGTAGTGGGGAGTGGCTCATTTATTATTTTTGCTGCGTCTCTTCTCAGGGAGCGGGCCTCTCTCAATGTGATTTTATCAAGAGAGCTGTTGGAGGTCATGGAATCTGAGTCTGAACTGTTGGTGTCATTGGATTTCCTGCGGGACCTGAGGTAAATTTTTGATTTGGACTCTGGAATGCACAATTTGAAAGTTGCATGATCCTTCAAAATTCCAAGTATTAAATTATGCATTATGTCAAGATTAACCATTCTGGTGGCATCCCAATACGGAAGGTCTTCTAAAATTGAATATCGCACTCCATACTCAGAGAAAATTGCTTGTCTTTGTTGCGGGGTTGCCCGAAGCCATTTGGCAATGGTTGATTTATGATTTTGATATGAGTGTGTGTAGTGAAATTGAGGACCAATTTCATCAATTTGAGCTTTGTGAATGGTGCAAAAATTACAAAAGTGGTTGCCTGAATGGGAAATAAATCCAGTAAGCTTGCGCATGGCAACCACATCCGCAATGGCTGTGAGGATGGCAACACGGATAAAGGATCCTGATGGACCTGTTGAGGTGGGTGAAAAATGGTAACCTTGCCATAGCTCTTTGAGCTCCTTGATGAGTGGCATTAATAAATAATTCAATTGAAGGGAAGTTGGCTCCTTCGGACCAGGGATTATTCCTGCAACATAGACATTCTCTGGCTTCAATCTTTCACTTGGGGGGAGATTAAGACAAATAAGCATGATCGGTCCAATGCTGGCCAACCGGGTGGACTTTCCATGTGCATTAAACCAGTCCACATAAATGGAGAAGGCCAATGCACCAGGAATGGACATGAATGGGGGGTCATGGATATTTCTAGTGCCAGTGAAGCGTCTCCAGACCAATCCATCCCATACGTCACATTTTGGGGAATCTTCGGGAGTTTGGGATTGTTGATGTTGATGCAGAATTTCCATAATTCCAGCCCGCTGGAGAAATCTGGCAAGCCAATTTTTGAATGGTTGATAAATGAAATGTTTTGTTGGTATAAATTTTTGCTTCATGTTGGTGGTGTTTTGGGTGTGGGCTTCAAATGAATAGATGAATTTGCCTAATGATTGTGTGCAAGGGGGATCATGATCATTTGGGTCATTATGGCGTTGACAGTGGGGTTGGTCAGTTGTGACTGATTCAGTAAGGCCATTAAGAGAGAAACATTGAGGACAACATATATAGTTTTGAATCACTGGCTCCAATTAGAGATTTTCAAATATGGTACTCAGATCTTGAGGTATATGGAATGCAGGAATGGGGGGACCACCGGAGCTGGAGATGCTGGACTTGATCAGCAGGTTTAGGGAGGGGTGGAGAATGCGTGAAGCCCTGCGGGGTATATTATACCTTAATGATAGAATGGCAGATATTATCATTCCAATGTCTTGTGGAGGAAGGGTTTGACTGCTGCTGTATGGTTTCTGTGCAATTGAATTGAGCCCCGGTGCTGTGGAGAAGATGCTTTGGGCCCATGGTGGTGAATAATCAGCTGGGAATGTTTGATCCAATAGAAGTTGTGGGCACTCAGATCCTGATGCAGAAGTAGGGATGTTTGGAAGAGATTTGGGTGCAATGGTTGATTTGAGCTTTTTAATGTGCTGTTTATATTGGAAAGGTGTGAAGGCAACTCCAGGCCTATCACCCTCAGGGGAAGAGTGTGTTTGAGTTGAGCAGTGTTGACACATGCATATACGCATTGAGGAATAGCGGCGGGTTGTCATTGTTGCAGGAATTGGGAGTACGGTTGGTTTGTGTATAAATATCTATGGCTGATGTGAAAGTGTTTAGGAGTGTTATTAATTGGCAAAAAAATTGAGTGATTCTTTATGAAGGGGGAGATGATTTGAGCCAGCTGGGAGCTTTATCCCATTTGTAATGGTGTGTGAGCTGCAGCTGATGGAGTGTAACATGTCTCATCTGGATCGCGGAATTGGTTAGGAGTTTAATTGGGTAAAATGCCATGCTGCTCAATGCTCATACATATACTATTTTATTTACACATGGCGATACTGCGGTTTTGACCCTTGAGGGGTGTTCCAATAGGGATGTGTCAACATTGATTTGAGGGGATTGACATTCAAACCATGTACGCTGGCACGCCATCGTACATGGCTTAAACCTTATTACAGACATAACAATATAACTCTATTACATAAAAGGTTGGAGTGTACCTAAAGTCTTGGTATTTGGTTTGAGTGCAGCAGGCTTTTAATCGGTTGGAGTGTGATTTGGATTGTTTTGCCTTTCTTGTAAAGGTGATGTCTCTTTTGTGGGTAAATCCTTCATGAATATACCCCTTTACAGATGTACAATGCTGTGGAATTTCAATGCATATATTGGCAGTTTGGATAATTCACAAAATGTGACAATGGGGAGGCAGAAATGTTACCAAATATGTTTACTTATGGATGATGGGTCCCCTTTGAGATCAAGGAAATATTACATTATATGGTGGTAGGCCGTGCCGGGTGGTTTCCGATAAAAGCGGAGGAGCTCAAGAGGAGGCAGGGAGGATTCTCCTAAAAAGAGGCTTATTGGACTTTCACGCAACACTTAGTTCCAACTATTCATAGAATTTCTCTATTCTAAATTTGAAAAGATTTCATCTCATATCACTCTATTTTATCATAATACTGAGGTGTTTTATCTAGTTAAAAATATTACTGTACTTTTTCGGCCCTTATGTCATCTTTCAAGTCACATAAATCCCGTTCAGGTTCTGTTCATGACTCAAATAGTGAATCTAGCATAGAATATGTTCAAACACAGTCACCATTGAGCCCCAACATTCCTCTCACAACCCCTATTGCATCCTCAATGAATGTATCAGGTCTTAACATTGATGTGGGCAATCCAAAGGCTCCAACTTCAAGCACTTGGTCGATCCCAAATATTTCCGTCACTCCAATTCCCCCGAATCCCACTAATACACAAATGCATGTGTCTGAGGGGCCGGAAGGCACACCTCAAATGTCATCACACGCTAATCCCCAATCAAAATATCCACGTGAGTTCCTCCTTAATCCCGGTCGGAATCCAGTCGCATCCCAGGATCCCTTTGGCCAAAGTAAACAGCCAACCCTCAATATTCCATCAGGATCTCAGGTTCATGTGGTTCATGAAAGGCATGTGGATGGGGGACGACGAAAAAGACCATTGGAGAATGTAACTTGGAGTGGTCTTTCGGAGGGAAATCCAGGATTGACGCTTCATCAAAGTAAGTCATTTTAATTTCGTTGTATAACCTTTTTCACAATTTGATATGTTTGTTTCATGGGTTAGATATGGCACCTAAAGGCAAGTCAGTCCGATCTCAGGAGCCAATTGAAGATTGTGAGTATGACCAGTCTTCATTCATTTTTTGATGTGTTAACTGATGATGTGCATGGCAGGTGATGAACTTTATGCATCTTCACCTCTGGTCCATAAAGAGAAAGTCACTGGACGTCATCATCCATATTCCTCCAAACCAAGAACAGCTCATGCCAGTTCATCAAGAGAAAAAATGGTGGATGATGAGGATGAGAACATGTCTCCGACTCAAATGGAAACAAATGATGAAGCAAGGAGTGACAATTTCACGGCGCATGATGATGGCACTCAGTCAAATAATGAGTTCACCCATCCTCAAATGCCCCTTGCCCAGAGTATGCTTGAACAATCCGAGGTCAGACAGCAAAGGAACCAGGCTCGTAAAGCTCACAATGTGGCGAAACGTGCAAGCCAGAAGGAGCAACAAAAATGGCTGAAAGCAGAACTTCCAGAGAATGTCCATGGAATGAGATCAGCAGTACACGCACATTGCCTGTTCCTACTCAAAGTTAGGGATAAGGATTTTTCCTCACTACCAGCACCACCAAGCACAGAAGAGCGTGAGATTGCAATTCAAGTGGCTGGTCATCTCGGATATGTCCCCAAGGATGTTTTCAATGAGCCATCAACACAGGTTCAGTCTCAGGGTTTCCAAAGCTACTGCAAAAATGAGCTCCACAAGCTAGGACTAAAGCGATTCACTTGGGACTGGGAGAGCTCATGGCAACATCCGTTCAATGAGCTGATGTCTATGGTGTTTTACCGTACATTCCGTCTTGCACTGGTCAGCACCGAGTATCATCATTACTGTGGGAACAAGGATCATAATAACTATGGGGTCATAGCGGCTTTAATGGAGCGATATTTCACTTATTTGAAAAGAGAATGGAAGTCTATTCAAAAGGATGCCGAGTATTTGGTTAAAAAGAAGGAGAATCAAAAGCTTGCGAAGATTCGTCAAAGGGTTAGTTAATGTCTCTCTTCTTCATTGTGAGCAAAAACTGATGATGATCTACTTCATTATGTGCAGACCTGTGAGCGCCGTCGTGAATGGTGTGATACGGCTAAATTTCCCATTCTAGCATCACAATTCAATGACCCTCGAGTATGTTCAGATACTGAGGAGGTACTGGAAAATGGCCGTCAAGTTTACTGCAAAGTGGGATTACGCTGGCGCTCCCAGTTATTTAATGAATTGGTATTAAAAATGGATTGAGACATAGAGTTTTGTAATCGCATTAAAAAAAAGGGTAAGAAAACTATTGATAGATTGGCAGAATTACGCTCGACAGATGATGGTGATATTCCGGAAGGCTTATCATTTCAGGTATTTGATCAAGATTGGCTCAAAGGCTGTAGTAAGATGCAGACTAGCGCCCTCAAAATACTTGACATGCCAGTTATTAGGCCGAATGGTGATGCTCTGCAATAACTTAGTAATATAAATGTATAGCACCATTACAAATTAACATTTTGTGAATTATTTGTGCAGGTGTAATACAATCTGAGTATTAATCCTTAAAGATGCAACTTGCTAAATATGTCAGAATATAGACAATATGAGTTGGACTGTATCACCGTCTCCCTTAGAAATAATACTCTATTGCTCATTTTCATTGAGAAAATATTGAAGGAGTTCGATCCAACTCATGGTGTTCATAATTGTGGACCTATGCCAGGGTAAACAAGAGTTATCAACTTGGTCAAACACAAATTATATAATATCAGTAAGGCTCACGCAGTTAATGATTTTTTCTTTTCTTGGACCTATTGGTGTTTGGAAAATGGCATTTCCATAAGGAAGGATTTTAGAATAGCAATACAATTAGGGTCAAAGATGATCTTGAAAGGTACCTTCCGCATGTTGACCTCAACTGAATGAGGAGTTATATAGTGGATGACCTTTACAGGTTGTTGTTGGCCAATACGATGGAGTCGATCAACAGCCTGAGCCTCAATGGCTGGGTTCCAATTGGGCTCCTGGAAATGTGGATGTCAGGGGCCGCAAATCAGGGCAGAATTTTGGGGGTCCCCTCACCATTAAATAGACCGTATTAGCACAAGTTATATTGAGGCCAGTTCCAGCTGCGGCAATGGATGCAATCAGTACTTCACATTCAGGATTATTGAAGAAAGTATCCAGTGCCTTCTCCTGTGCTCGTGCTGTAATTGTTCCATCAATTCGTGCTGAAAGGATAGAGTGATGGGCAAGGGCAATACCAATTCTACAATATAAAAAAGTCAGATGGATTCAATTGGTAATGGATGCATATTAGAATTAACGCACAAATCTAGAAATTGGGTCCATTGGGAGTAAACCACCGATTTGGTTGGACCACACCTTGTTTGTTTGTTCTTCATTAAGCTTTGTAGGAGGTGGGCAATTTTACTACTCATCATGCATGTTTCGACATCCACAATAGTTCGTGTGATTGTTGGCGATTTATCCTGAGTGCTCCTGCCCTCGGGGTCTTCCAAATCCGCCTCCGCAATTGTGTTAAGCATGATGTGATGGTTACAACATATTCGCAGCTTATTAATATTTCTGAAAAATTCTCCTGGTGCTTTGCTTTTGGATGATAGGAATTCTTCATATAATATGGAATATTCTTGCTGCATGGTCGGGTTGAGTGGGAGCAGCTCATAATGATGGCTAATAGTGGGGAGGGATTCGAGATGTGTGGTTTTGGTGCGGCGCAAACTTAAATGCCGCAATGCCAAATGCAAGATATCATTGCAACCTTTGGAAAGACTACTCAGGATGAATGGTGACCAGTTATCTTGATCGGCGCTCTGGGGTTGAGTGATGAAGGATATTATGCCCAAAAGGTCATAAATGGTGTTGTGAATAGGTGTGCCCGTTAAACATATTCGACGGGATGAAAGGAGGCTATTAATAGCACGGTGAGTGGCAGTGTATTGAGAGCGAATATAGCTATAAGATGGGGCAAGGGTTATTGGATATAAAAGGTAATTTGAATCATTTAAGCTCAGCCACTCACTGTGCTTCATCCAAAATTATACGATGCCAATTGATTTGAAAAATGAATGATGTAGAGGGATTGGTTTGCTTAAATTCTTGGGTGATAGTATTGTAAGAAGTGATGATGATATCATATTTTAAGAGGTCGTCTTTGGATAATGAGTGACGAGTGGGACCATGGTAGATTTTGGAATGCAGCGCTCCAGCCTGAGCATGCTTGGATATTTCTGATTGCCAGTTGGTAATTAAGCGAGGGGGGCAGATGATCATGGTGGGCGTGGAGCGATGGGGGTTTGCAATCATCCGCTCCTTGGAGGTACCAATTAGAGCAATGGCCTGAATGGTTTTACCTAATCCCATATCATCCGCGAGCAGTCCCCCAAGAGGGGTATTGGTCGAAAGGGATTCAAATGAGCTAACGACCCTGTTTGTAATGATGTGCCTGGCATTGAAAGTGGATCCTGGGGGTGAGGTGGCCCAAAGGTTACGGGCTGATTGGCCATTGGGGATTTCTCGATCCCAGAGAAAAGCTAGTCCGGTCTTTTGATGAGGGAGGAGGGGGGTTTGAATAATGGCATAGGGCGGGGTCATCATGGGGAGGTCTGATCCACTGGGTAATTGTATCAGTTTTTGCTTGGAAATCAATGATGAAACAGCAGGATATGAAGCAGGCGTCGAGTTTGAAGCGGGAAATGTTGGAGTAAAGAGTTGACATTGACAATGAGTAGTACAGTCATATTCTTTGGGCATTTTAAGCTTGAAATCTTGCGTTCGAAAGCTTTCCATTATGAATAGAATGTTTGGATACCATGTGAAGAACATCAATGCTAGATTGGGTTTCTGAGATGAGGAGGGATCATTGGCATCAGTCATAAATACTCCCTCAACAAATAATATTTGAGTAGGATTGGTTTGGCAATTTTCAATCCATGCCCCACCAGGACCACAGTGCATGAACGTTTTTGGTGCCCTAAGGAATGGTATCAACGTTTGGGAAAGGGTTCCCGGGAGAGAGCCAATAGCATGCTGGTGATTGGGGAGATATACGAATATGTTGTGTTGATTGTGCCATAGGATAATCCAAGAACCTAAGTGGGAATTCTCAGGCTTTAAGGTTATATCACTATTTATTTGAATACAAATATTAATCATCCCAATGCAAAGTGGTTGTGAAGGGGTTGACATTATGGCTATGTTCAATTATTTGGGGACAGTTGAGAATTATATGATTGGGAAGGGTTAGCTAAAGGGAATGAAGAGGAATAAGCGCAGGTGGGGAACTTATATGAGTGGCATCAACAGGCCAAAAGGGGGATGGCCTGTGGTTATGTGCATGGTCTTGATGGGGGTGGGCGTCTTGGGCTGACAATTTTCATATCCAATTTGGGGCATATATCAAGGCAAGGTGGCCAAAATGTAGGTGCACCGATATTTTGCTGGATCTGCAGCAAGGTACAAATCCTTTGGTGGAACAAGGTTGACATTAGCATATCCTAAATTGGGTGGGTTGGAGCAAGTTATTGTGGAGGGCATATTAGAGGCATGCAGTCATGTTCGCTGGTGTGACAGCGAACAATGAGCGTATCCTCCCCAGGTTAATTGTTGCACAGGGACCTACTGGGCAATGTTGGCAGTTTCAAAGGGCAATCTCACTGTAGGGATGTTTGTGTGTGGGCGGGTGAGATATGTTCGGTGGCATGCCACCAAACATGACTTTGGTTTTGCCTGAAGTTTTTTGCTGACTGATGCATACTGGGCTTTCAGGGGGGAATGTGTGGGATGATCAAAGGGTGTGCCAGCCGTGAGCCGTGATCCACATATACATTCACCCCTATGGCGTTTGAGGCGAGTACTAATCTACCAAGATTGGCATCCGGGTCTTTGCCTCACGCGCATACAGAACTCCGGAGGAAAGAGGCCACACGCCCCAGGGATTTTTTGGCTGCAAGCCAGGTGCCACAACTTGGGCGGGGCGTGTGAGAACGTGAAGAAAATGACCCGCGGTGGGAGATACCCACGCAAACATAGGCTGGGATTGTTATTCTAATGTGGATGAGGCTGAAGCAAATCCACACTGATTGGCCTCAGGTTTCCACGCGCAAGCGGGTGAGCGTCTGCAGTCACGCTGACAACCCGACCAAGAAAATAGGCAGCTGGAAGACTGGCAGTCAAATGTCTTCCAGGCGTGTGAAAGTTGCCTGCGTATGACCCATCGGGGGTGCGTATGAAAGTGTGTGGCTGCCCGCCAATGAACAAGCAGGGCCAGTCATTGTTGGCCCCGACAATGGCACCGGAGTGAATCCACTGTTTGTGTATGACCCAAATAATAAGTCATCCCATTATGACCTACATTCATTAACTTGGATTACACCCACATCTGTGCTGTAGTTAGGCAGAGCTCTCTAACAAGGTGCATCAAAGGGATGCAGTTGAGATATATGACTCAATGGCTTGACGTGATTGCATGTTACATTGCTGAACAGCTTTTGCTCTGCCCCGCAGCATACATTTACACAGGTGTACTGCGTACTACAGTGTTGGCTGTACAGATCAGGAAGGTGTTATACTACTTGAGCCTGCATGCGTATAGCCAATGGGTATTCACCTTCCAATTGTTTGCATATACGTAGCTCATGTGCCACATGCTCAGCATTGCGTTTCACCCGATTTGCACACGCAAGCTGAGCATCTCATGGTCAAAAGCACCGTGTGAAAGTGCTCAGTAAAGCCATGGAATGAACTATTTTTGCAATAGTTCATTGGAAGGCTCAGTTTGAAGCACTTCACCAAAGCGTGTGAAATGCTGCAGCTGGCTGAAATGTCACCCGATGCTGTGCCAAATGCTCAGATTGTGGGCATAAAAAGACGACTGAGCAATGGCTCAGCATGGTGCATTTGACATTTTTATATCAATAGTTCAATCACTGTGCCATTAAAATGTTCAGCCACTGAGCATTTCAATTATGACCCAAAAGCAAACCTGAGCAATGGGTCGAGGCAAGCTCACGCTGTATTCACTTGTGTTACAGCCCCCCCTTTGTTCACATACTATTACCAAGCCATACGGCTGGTAATATTGCCGCGGTCACTTGTGACCAAATGCACCGGGTGCATTTCTGCATGGGTCACTTGTGCATTCCACCCACAATGCACATTCAACAAGGGCCTCACGACCACCCTCCCGGGTGATCGGGTGGCTATTTAAGGAAAGAAAGGGGATTTGACTCAGCTTGACAATTTAATAAATTGCAATACTCAGCGGTGCATTTGATATTGTTATATCAATCGTTCAATTACTGTGCAATTAAAATGTTCAGCCACTGAGCATTTCAATTATGACCCGAAAGCAAACCTGAGCAATGGGTCGAGGCAAGCTCACGCTGTATTCACTTGTCTTACAGCCCCCCCTTTGTTCACATACTATTACCAAGCCATACGGCTGGTAATATTGCCGCGGTCACTTGTGACCAAATGCACCGGGTGCATTTCTGCATGGGTCACTTGTGCATTCCACCCACAATGCACATTCAACAAGGGCCTCACGACCACCCTCCCGGGTGATTGGGTGGCTATTTAAGGAAAGAAAGGGGATTTGACTCAGCTTGACAATTTAATAAATTGCAATACTCAGCGGTGCATTTGATATTGTTATATCAATCGTTCAATTACTGTGCAATTAAAATGTTCAGCCACTGAGCATTTCAATTATGACCCAAAAGCAAACCTGAGCAATGGGTCGAGGCAAGCTCACGCTGTATTCACTTGTCTTACAGCCCCCCCCTTTGTTCAAAGCCTATCACCAGGCCATACGGCCGGTGATCTTGCCGCGGTCACTTGTGACCAAATGCACCGGGTGCATTTCTGCATGACTCACTTGTGCTTTGCACGTTGAATGCACATTCAACAAGGGCCTCGCGACCACCCTCCTGGGTGATCGGGTGGCAATTTAAGGAAAAAAAGGGGATTTGACTCAGCTTGACAATTCAATAAATTGCAATACTCAGCCAGACCCCCATTGTTCTTCTGCCTCACGCGAGCATTTCACTTCTCAGCTGCAGCATTCGCTGAGACTCAGCTTCAATTTTGCCCACACGCCTTGAAGCTGAGACTTTTGCGGGTGCTGAAACTGCTGAGATCGTCTCAGCTTCACCATGCTATAAAAGACCATCTTCACACGACACGCACTTCACTTTCTTTCTCACCCGCTCCACTTCGTTCAACCTCACCCACGTTTGTCCTTGTGCGTATTCCCCCTTGTCTTCCTGCCTTTCCAGTCTTTTCTTTCGCACTCGACTAACCCACTCCCCTTCCTGCTCGCTTTTTGTTTATTCTTCTGATCCGCTCAGAAGCTCCCTTCTATCCACCTCGTGCGTTACCTCTTTTTTTAACTTTTGTCAACATTATGTACCGATATTAATATTTTTCTTTCTTCACGACTTCCTTCCAGACTTTTAAAAACTTCCGACTTGAGCGTTTTTAATTTGATTCCGTTTTAAATTTATATAATTCATTGTATGCCTTCATTTTCTTTCTTGATTGTTTACTTTGTATGCAGTTACTAACCTTGCTTGTTTTCTTTTTAGATGTCGTGCACTTTATGCACCAAGCGGGGTATCCCCTGCATTCGTTCCTCAACGACGAACGACGCTTGTGATGCTTGCCGACAAGCACACAAGAAATGTTCGTTCGTTGTCCGCCCCTTCCGACCACGAGGCCAGAGGAGTTCTCGCCCAAGACGCCCTTGCGAGGACTCCTTTGTGGTCGACGATGATGAAACCATTTCCGAGCGTGAATGGACGCCGGGCCCCCAAACAGGCCAACGGGAACGATTCCGGACGATTAGCCCTGTCCCCTCCAGTATTGATTTGTCCACTCCCCCTCCTAGGCCACCATCCGATGGTCACTTCACTCCTCGACCGGAGCGAAGTGATTATCCGGCCGATGAAGGATGGCGATGGCGAGAGGACATTCGAGCTTGGGCTGATTATCACCATGTCTTGTCACCGATGGGATTCAAACGCCAAAGTAAGTTTTCTTTCTCCTCCTTATCTCATTTCTCTTCACGCAATAATATTGACTTTTTTCCATTTCTCATAGAACAAAACCCCCCGAATCCCCCCCAACAAGACTCTCCCGTTTCTAGTTTGCCTCGCAAGCAAACCCCCCGGCAACCAACTCCAGGCCCGAGTGGCACCCGATGGTCTGAGGAATTATTCCGCGGTAAGCAGCCAAAGTTTCATTTCATTTTCACTTTCACTTTCGAGTCGAGTGAACTGACTCTTACTACTTTTTTAGAACCCTCCCGAACCGAAGAGCCACCTATTCCTGGCCCAAGTCCATCGTCCCAACCACCTGAGGACGATACGACTCGTGAGCCAGAACCTGAGGAAGCTCCTACGCAATCCACGGAGGAACCTAATGGTAAGTCACCACTTCTCTTTCTTCACTCCTCTCAACTTTTCCTCACCTTTTCTTTGACCGTCTCCAGATCGTCCCGCCACTCCTCGCTCGATCATCATCATCGACGATACGCCCGTGGGATCCCCAATTCCCAATCCCCTTCTTCTTACCCGACTCGCCCACCTTCCCCTTCCATTCCCCCCCCCTCCACTCCAACCCCGGTTCCCTCCCCAGATATCCCTTCCAGTGCCCCCGAGAACCCCAACGCCTCCTCCCCCCCGGTGCCAAGCTTGTCTCATTCCCACGATGACGCTCGCCAGGAATTCACCGACCTGCGACCGACCCTAATGATTCCTCGAGCTATCGTCCACGATTCGATCAACCGAATCTTGTTGGAGCATCGTCGCTTGCTCCACATGATTCCTTTCGTGGATGCAACTCATCGAAATGAGATGCACCAGGAATTCCGGGACGAACTAAACCGCCTCCTTGCCCAGGCACTGGAGGCTTATCCAAAGGAGGACATAACCGGGATAGTCTCCAAATTCCTCGAAAAATAAAAAATTAAAAAAAAAAATAATCCCATTATTTCAACTTTTTATCATTTGTAATACTTTCTTTTAAATAAATTATCATTTGTAATCAATTATTGTTATGTTCAAATTCTATTACATTCTTTGTTCACGTAAAAATTACTTATTTCCTCCTTAGAGAAAAACCCTGATTGCGTGAGAATTATTTTTGTAAGTGCCCCACCAAGAGTTTGAGTGAGTATTTGTTTTCGTGAACCTCTTTTTCTCAAAATGCGCCAATAGTTGCCGTTATCCTCTCCTATATTTTCTTCTTCCATGGTTTAGAGCCATCCCCATTCTTAACTGTAAAAAAGCGGCAGGTTCCCGTATGTGAGCAATCCAGTCCAGATTCGTGAAACATGGCCTTTCCTATGGTCACACGCTATTAATCTTACTCATGTATCGAATTGTTTAAATTGTCTCGAACCTTAAAAAGCGTAAGGATTGGCGTGTGACTTGTCCGGACGCTGCACAGGCGTAAGGATTAGCGTGTGAATTGTTGGGAGCCTGCACAGGCATAAGGATTGGCGTGTGAATTGTTGGGAGCCTGCACAGGAGTAAGAATTTGTCACCATTGTTGGCAACCCTCCCATGCGTAAGGATTGGCGTGTGAATCGTCGGAAGCCTGTACAGGCGTAAGGAATTTTAGCACTTTTGGGACCCTTCACAAGCATAAGGATTGGCGTGTGAATTGTTGGGAGCCTGCACAGGCGTAAGAATTGGCGTGTGAATTCTTGGGATCCTGCACAGGCCAAGAAATTTTCAGCATTGTGGGGAAGCTTCACAAGCGTAAGAATTGGCATGTGAATCGTCGAAAGCCTGTAAAGGCGTAAGGATTGGCGTGTAAATTTTCGGGAGCCTGCACAGGCCCAAGGATTGGCGTGTGTAGCGTTGGCACCCCGCATAGGCGTAAGGAACTTTTAGCATTGTCAGAACCTGCACAAGCATGAGGATTCGCGTGTGAAGCATTGGCATCCTGGACAATAGCAACAAACCAGGACAGATGTACGATGGCATGCCACCGTACATAATCCACTTCACACCTTTTTCATGTCAGACACCCCATCTCCCGCACTAGAATCCATCCAATCCTTGTGTATATTGTCCTCTGCCTTACCCCACCATTACTTACCCAACACACATGCAAATCTCCTCAATCTTTGAATCGGCATGAGATTGTATTACCATCCCTGATTTGATAGCCCGCTCTCTCGCCAATCTCATAATAGCCATGGCTTTTTTGCCGCATTGTTTTTGCTAACCTGCTTGAGCATTGTGCGGACATACCCACTAGTGTCGTGCTTTCGTTGTCCTGTGCTGGATCAGTATAATGAACAAATGTACTACTGGCCCACACTACCTGAATGAGCCCATGACATGCGGATAGATCAATCCAAAAATGCTCATTTGGGAAAATCAATTTTCCCCCTGTACACCGCTTTGACGCATCTCTTTGAATTTGGCCGGTCCGCTTATCAGCTTGAAACCACCATCCCGAAGCATACAGCGATGCATCCTTATCAACATGAGGTGCGTTTTTGAATCCATTCATGGTGAAAGTGAGTGCGGAAGCGAACTCGAATGCACCCTGATTTGCCAGAATATTGCCTTCATAGTTGACTTGATCAAAAGACGGAACCCCCAATGAATTGTAGGAATTTTGAATCTTCTCAAATAAATTATCCCCAACATATTGTAAGGATTGACCTAGAATGCAACCCACCGAGCTAAGATTGGCACCTCGGTTCCGCCATTCATCTTTTGCATTTTCAATTTTGCCAGCACTTCCATACAGACCAAATTGTTCATTCTTTGTGGTGCATTTGCGCCACCCAATCGCGAACATAAATCCCTCCAGTAATGCTCCATTTGTTGCAATAGGGTCAGTGAACCTCTTTTCGCGAAATAAGAATTGTGATAATTCATCCCATTGATTGACCTCGACTTCACTCATTGTTGTGAATGGTCGGAATTCGACAAGGGCAATGAGTAATCCGGTTGAAGAGAAAATTGCCACACGGCCAAAGTGAATGCGTTTGATCTGATTGACATCCACAACCCTCCGAATTTCACTTGGGGTCATATTTGCTGATACTGGCATTGATATTTGTGCTGTTGGGCGAGAGGAGGAAAACAACCTATTCATTCAGCTCGTTTTGCGCTCATTTGTCTTTTGGGATCTGCTACTATTCCCGAGTGGTTGAGGGATCACTATGTGTTGAAGCACACAAGATATCAGATACTGCCAAGGAGCTTTCTTTGGCACACATCCTTGAACTTCCCTGTTGGAGCCCACATGACATTGGCACAATCTGAACCGACTAAAGCCAATGTTCTTCCGTGGGGCCCAATGAGGGTGCCACATAAATGTGGAAGCATATATACACTGAGATTAAGCGAGTAACTCACACTTTCCTTCCTCAGCCCGACGCTTTCTCGCGAGTTCCCTTTTATGCTCTTTTCCTTTTTTGGTGAATGGCATGCTTTCAGCAGAAATTGAAATGAAACCAAATGATTACTGATTTCTTAATATCACCTAAATTGGATTGCGGTGGATGAATCTTTTTTAATTGCGGCTAAAAAGAAAGCTCACGCCTGACCTTGGCAAATTCACGATCTCAAATACCTGAACCTGAAAATTGCAGTGGATAGTGCATTATTCAATTTTACACATTGATGTTCCCATGCAATCACTTTCCAATCCAACCATTTGGAATATTGCAAGCACACGGAAATGCAATATGCATCCTGCTGCGGATCCCTAGCTATCCTAGTCCTCTTGAAAGACACAGGAACATTTGGCCTATTATGGGCTGGCGGGAAGTGATAAACGCGACTTCACGCAATGCACCCACGTGTGCTACTCGCGGGCACATCGCCTGACTCAGCTTGCGTCTTGTCGGAGTCTTTGCAATGATGTACGGAGGCATGCCGCCGTACAATTACTATTGGTACTCAGACTGTGGCTTCCGGGCAGTAGTAGGATAGGAAGTCATGATTATTAAATTCATAAATAACTTTGCAAAATTCAATTACAATCTATCTAGTACAAAGCTAATCTAAAACGGGCCAATCCTGGTTGTGAGTTTAGCTGACCTGGGTACCGTCAAGGTGACCTCATCACTTGAACCAAGCCCGCGTTTCGCCACCCAGGCATCACCAAAGTCTAATACTAAGCATCGTGCAAATTCAAATCTAAGAGGTACAGCAGGGTTAAAAGACTCTGATGAGAAGAAACTTTTATTCAGTAAATCACATATATACTTATTAGTACGTAGCCACACTGGCTCCACTAGATTTTTACTTTCTGAAAGTTTTGCGGAAATGTCAATTAGTGATAAAGCCCCTTTAACTGAGCTTGTTCTCCAGTCATCTGAGCATACCATCAAACCACGAACCCCCGCCGCACAGAATGCCGCTAATATACCATAGCAAATTCGATTTATTCCAAGATTCTTGTGACACGTCAAAAGATCTTTGATGGCCTCATTTTTTTTTGAGTTTGTGAGTTTGCCTTTGATGCCATTAACTTCGACCTTTGTATGTGCACGTACCATGTTGTACGCAATCATCAAATGGATAACTGTATCCATTAGATCCTCCAGGTTCTTGTGCGGCTTTGTGGATATCTCATTGTCAGCGCCGCCACCTTCAATGCTGAGTTGGGTTGCAAGTTGCTTTGATTTACTCAAGCAGGAGGCAAGGTATTCAACTGCTCCGCGTTCGAGTCCAAGAGGATCGGTCGAATTTGATGTTGGTGCAACATATGGTTTGGGTGCAATCACATCGTATGAGACTAAACTAATGGATTCAAACATAACATTTGCCCAAAAATGTTTAACTGGATTCGCAGGGTAAAGAAGGCTCTGAACCATTTTGAAGAAGGAGTGTTCAGATTTTGGGAGATTATCTGGAGGTTTAGCTGATTCCTTCATCAATTTGAGATTCCAAATGTTGTGATCAAAAAATGCTTCTGTTTCTGTTGGCTTAAAAAAGTCTAACCCTGTATATTGCAATTTATATCACCATTCAACAGCCAATAATCAAGTATCACGCACAAAGATAAAAAAAAACTCACCTGCCATCTCAAGGTCCTCCAGCCAAGCCGACATTTTAAGCTCTCGGTTACTGATCACCTTAATACCAACGGGCAGGAATGTATGAGCATCCTTTGTTGGTAAATTGTCCCATCTATTTTTGTAAATCCTATTGATATTATCAAGCCCCCTTTTCCATGATTGTTGAGAAATATTGGAATGATAATTCAAAATGCCTGCAAACTCTTCCATGCGGGATAAAAATATTCCTTGAAAATTCGCAGCGGATGACACTTCGGGCTCAGCGTCGGGAATTATATCAGTCATATCTCGTCCCATTGTATCATGTTTAATTGTTTCCCTTTCTTGAGAGGCAGGAGGGGTTGCATCATGCATTGTTTCATTGGGTATCGGGGGGCTTTCAGTATGTGGAGCTTCATCATGGATTGTTTCATTGAGTATTGGGGGGGGTTCAGTATGCGGAGGTTGATTATCAATATGGTCCCCTTCAACATTGATAATTTCATGACCTTGATCGCGAGAATCGTTTGCGGCTTCAAAGGTACGGCGTTTTTTGTTTGTTTTTTTGGTCGCATGTATATTTGGTCTTTTTCCTAATCCTTTGCCTGGAAATCCAATTACGACTCGAGATCCTTCAGGTAGAGATTCTCCCACCTCCACACCTGCCCATATATTGTAAGCAGCTATTTTTATCAATTTTGTTTTGAATTATTAATGGACTTACGGTTCAAATCCATTTTGAGCAGGCTCATGGCTTCAGCAATCTTTTGACGCACATAATCAGGAATTTTACTATCATTTTGAATTTTTTCGAGCCTTGGGATTGTTTGAGCAATGTTGGAGACAAATTGTTCCTTGGATATAATTTCCACCTCCCCACTGAAAATTACATCATCTTGCCCATCATCTTCTGTCGGTGAACAAGGTTCAACACTCTTTTCCTTCTCATAAGTTTTAAAATTCGGTTTCTGAGAGCTTGGAGGCTGCCCTGAAATAAAGGCTATGACACAATATCAGGTTTTGAGAGATTTGAAATATTCAAGATGGATGCATACTCACATTCCGGAAGAACGGGTGGATCTTGATTATCTTCATGTGACTGGCTCTCTACTTCAATGCCTAATTCACGACTACTGGCGATATCAGAGATTTCACTTCCACTCTCTGGGGCTGAAGTTGGTCGTTCATTGAAATGAGTTGAATTTCCTGGGGTTCGGGCCATAGCGGAGGTAGTTTAGTAAGCAAATAGATGGTGACGAGTTGATTGATAACTTGTTTGAAAATTTTTGAATAAAAAGATCCAAATTCAAGAAAAAAGGTGCAAGTAAAATAATCGCATTTGCAAAATGCGATTTGTCGGGAAATTGAAGGAGGCGATGTTTTGCAAATTATTTCATATCATGCAAATGAAATCACTTCCCTGTGAGACATTGAATAAAGTTGACTAGTGAGAAACCTACTAAAGTCAACTTTTGAACTATTCAACGCTCATGAGGTAAGGACTAAGCAAAGTGTTCATTTGATTGATATGAAATAAAATGGTTTTGTCGGCGAAACAGGAGACACAATTCTTGTCTTAAATAGTCCACTTATTAGGTTTTAATTTGTGAGTCTCATGATTTAAACCCTAACCACAACATGGTGAATATACTGACCAATATCCCCTTAGGTCCTGTTGGGAGAGAAGGCCACTCAGCATATTTCGGCAATTGCGTTCATCGTGTACGCCAACAAGCCACTGTACCCTATGGATGTAGTACAGAAGCGTAAGGATAAGTGGTGTTGGGAGCATGTCGGGAGGGCACTACATGAGCGTAAGGATGGTAAGCAGTGTTGGGAGAATGTCGGGAGGGAGGGTAAGCGTTGTCGGAGGCATGTCGGGAGGGCACTACATGAGCGTAAGGATGGTAAGCAGTGTCGGGAGAATGTCGGGAGGGAGGGTAAGCGTTGTCGGAGGCATGTCGGGAGGGCACTACATGAGCGTAAGGATGGTAAGCAGTGTCGGGAGAATGTCGGGAGGGAGGGTAAGCGTTGTCGGAGGCATGTTGGGAGGGCACTACATGAGCGTAAGGATGGTAAGCAGTGTCGGGAGAACGTCGGAGGCATGTCGGGAGGGCACTACATGAGCGTAAGGATGGTAAGCAGTGTCGGGAGAATGTCGGGAGGGAGGGTAAGCGTTGTTGGGGGCATGTTGGGAGGGCACTACATGAGCATAAGGATGGTAAGCGTTGTCGGAGGCATGTCGGGAGGGTACTACACAAGCGTAAGGATGGTAGGGGAGGGGGTGTGAAAGCGTAAGGAGTGGTGAGGACGGAGAGGGGCGGGCAGTGGCGGAGTCTCATCAGGATGGAGGGCAGTGTGGGTGCGTAAGCATGCTAAGCGTCGGGGAAGCAGAAGCCAATGAGGTGAAATTACACGAACGTTGCGCATAGTGTTGAAATGGGTTTGGGCTTTGAGTGACATTCTCATGTGACACATGTGACGATTGACGTTGTCTTGACGCTGACGTGACGTGACCCACTAAATCCAGTGACTATAAAGTGGCACTAACGCGACTGAAGCAAGATTTTATACTGACCGCGGTGCGACGTGAAGTCAATCGCCGACAATTGACGCGAGATTTGCCCTGGTGTCAGCATGGGTGGATAAGGCCTTTCAACATCCAGATATAGTTCTATATCATGGCCTTTGATCTTGCCTAATGGTTCTTCACCAATGGCAAATGCTGGTCTATTCTTTCTCAGCATCTTCAGTAAGCTTAGTTTTTGTTTACTGGTGAGGGTAGTGCTAAACTGTCCCTCTCTGAATTCCTTCAGAAGTTCTTCTAGTGGGTCTTGAGAAGATATCTGGTATATGTCAAGTGAAAATTTCTTTTCCTTGTTAGTACCAATCGTGATGTGCCTATTTTTACTGTTGTAAATGTCTATGCCATACATCCTCTGGTAATCTGTTCCCAGTGAAAACCCTTGGATGTGGGCATCATTAAGCACTGCAAACTCTGGGTTGAGTCTGATATTGCCCTTCCTGTGGGGTATAATTATCTCTTTGATAATTGTCCCCATGGAAGTCATCTTCCCTGATGCACTTTTAAAGTTCTTTGCTTTAGTGGGCAAGAGCTGTTTTTCCCAGTTTGGGAAGTGGGTATCCAGATAGTTTCTGGCCACTATGGAGCAGTTTGCTCCACTATCAATGATCAGTGGGTGCTGAGCATTGTCAATGCAAACAGTCATTTTTGTGGCTGTCCCATGTATATATGCCATTCCTTTGGTTGGTGTAACCAGGAATGTTTGTGCATCTTGTGTGTGTTTGCACAAGTTCTGGTAAGCAGTGTCCTGTGGCATGCCTGCTTCCAACTGTATGTCCTGGATTTGCAGTGGGGTTTCCTCTTGGTATTCCACTAGAAATTCCTCTCTTGGGTCTTGATCATCCTCAGATGGTTCTCTGATGGCATCACCCATAGAGTCTGATTCAGAATCCTCTGTTGGAGGTTCTTCCTCTGGGACTTTCTCAATGGCATAGACTTTTTTCTTTGCCTTTGGACAGTTGTTGGCATAGTGGTCTGTTGAAACACAGTTGTGACAAGAATTTCTCTTCTTTGCCACTTCTGCCACTTTCTCTTTGGGTTTGTCTTAAAACTCTACCCTGAAAGGTTGTTTCTCTTTGAAACCACTGCTCTTATATGGGGTCAATTTCCCTATATTTGTCCTTTTCCTTATGTCATGTAAGGTGTTGGCAATGTCATGTAGAGTGGAATTTTGGTTGCATCTGCATTTTACTGCATGCTCTAGTTCTCCTGGCAGCTGTGTCAGAAGTTTGTTATTCCTCATTTGGATGTTCATCTGAGGATCAATGGCTTTAAGTCTTTTAGATTTTCTGAGACACCACTCATATGGATCTTTGTCCACAGAGTATTTGTCATTCTCAAATGACATGGTCTTTTGCCATATCCAAGTTCCATTACTGTAATTTTGGATGATTTGACTCTTCCACCATGGCCAGTTTCTTCTGCCATGGATTTCTTTCATTTCTGTGTACCATATACTTGCATGACCTTTAAATGCAGTATTCAATATAGCAGTAATCCAGTAGTCTGGTATGCTTGGTACATCAATGAAGAGTCCATCAATATAATCTATGAGTTCCATATGATCATATTCTCCTGATCCAGAGAATTTGGGCCAGCTTGAGGCCTCAGGAAGCTGTTTCAAGGCTTCCTTCTCTGAATAAGACATTCCATCTCCATCCTGGTATTGTGATGGAGATGTTGCCTTATTCAACAACATCGCACCTGGTTTGATGTCATCTGGTTGATATGGATTCTCAATAGATTGGCCTTGTGGTTAGGGCTTCAGGCTATGGTAGGCATTAAACAATTTGTTAATGTCTTGATCCAGACACTCCCTGTCCCTTGTGCTGTGGTGTTGTTCTTGAAAGACTATATTCAGTCTTTTGTTGGTTTCTTCAGAGGCTTTGCTCAGTTGAGCATATCCTTCTTGAAGATTTTTAACTATCTGTCCCAAGGAGGCTTGAGTTTGTCTCATCCTCTCTTGGCTAGCTTTAATTTCTGCAGACTGCTTTGCAGATTGCTCAGCATATTGGGACATTTGTAACCACAATGTATCACTGTTGATGTTACTCTCAGATGTGACAATGTTATTTTCAGTCTGAGTGGGGGTAATGTTTCTATTACTAGGACTACTGATTCTAGAGTGGTTTACAACTACTTCTGGTTCTTGTGTACTTCTTTCACCAAATCTAACAGCTTCTGGATCATGGGGTCTGACTCTTTCCTCCTCTGGTTGAAGGAGGTTTTGTTCTTGCCCTTGTTTCCTTGTCTTCTCCTGGAAACTTCCTGGAATTGTGAAGAATGGTGACTCTTGGCCACTGATCTGCTGGTTTCTGGGTGGTGTGAAGCCACTGGAGAGCTGATTTTGCCTGCTCCTTGTGAACCTGAAGGAATCTGAGTAGGCCTTGTCTGGGTTAACTATTCTTCTATAGCTAGGATAGTGGCTTGATTCTCCCTTATCCTATGTGCCCTTGCCTCCAGGAGTCTGTGCTGCCTGGTAGGATTCCAACCCTTGGTGATCACCATAAGGCCTTTGAAGTCTATCTCTTTGAGACAGATCTTCTGGCAACTTGATCCCAGTTCTGCCCAGTGAGTTGCTAGGTTGAACCTCTTGTTGTCCATACTCCATTGAAATAAATCTTTGAGGAGTTAGTGGATCTGAAGAACTTGATCCATATCTTTCCAGTCCTCTGGTTCGAGGTTTCTGTTGAATTGGAGTGTGAATGGAAGGTTGATATTATCTCCCTCATTGTTTTGCCATCCACCACTGTGTCCAAGGTGTCTTCTTTCAGGTCTTCTGGTTCTGGACAATCCTTCTCTGTCCTCTGGCTGGTTCCTTTGAAAGCCAAGGTCTCTGAAGTATGCAGGGGACATATCAGTGTTTGCAAGCAGTCAAAAACTTTATGTTCTTAGGGTATTTACCTCTGACTGTGCCTTGTACAAACTTGTTATCTGCTGATTTGGGCAGTTTGCCTTTGGAGGTTACAACTGGGTTAATAATTGTAATCTTCCCTGTACAAGTGGTTGAGGTTGGTTTACCTTGTATTGAAGCAGAGTTTTGTGGTTTTCTACTCCTCTGAGTGGCCATTGGTGTCCACTTTTTGGCTGTAATGAGGCCTTCACTAAGTCTTTTTCCTTTGCCCTTGCTGCCCTCTGGTTCTGAGGGTGTCACTGGTATGTTGGCCTGTGACTGGGTCTCAAGTGGTATGAAATTTTTTTCCACTGAATCAAACAGGAAAAAAGAGGGCTTATGTCAGTTAAGACTTCTTAAAACGCTGGTTTTGCACGTCTAAGAATGGCCTCTGGGCTTGTATATTATTACAATATGCCCTTGTATAATGACAATGTAATTGAATTAACAATTCCACGTCAAAAATACAGCTTTACTGATATGTGGTATACTGTTTGTATACCAATATCTCACAGAGTACTTGTCTTTAGCAAGTATAATCTGTCAAAGATGGTGTATTACAGGGTAATTGAGTTAACAATTTGCCCAAACACGCCTCAACTGTTGGTTTATCAGTATGAGCTGTCTTAATTCACTCAAGAATTAATACTGTATCAGTGGCTTAAAGTGTTTTTATATACAAAACACGCCAAAATACTAGTCTTGTGGTTATTAGCCACATGACAGATACTCTATAATATATGAGTATTTATTTTTTTTTAAAAAATTAAAAAATATATATAAAATATATATTTATAGAGAAAATGACACCTACAAAAGGTAAAACAGGTGTCAATAAATGATAAAAAAAAGAAAAACTTACTTGTAAGGTCCAAGAATAAGTAAAAAACACGGCCAGGCCCCCAAAATGTCAGGCTGAGTCTATATTGAAGTGGTAATAAGAGTATTTACAACTAGAATTATGACTTTGACACATAGAAAATTGATTAAAATAAGGGTATTTGGTTTTAACAGATGATTTATAATATAATTAAGGGGTTCTACTATTGAATAATAGTGGTGGTGAGCGCTATTGAGAACCCAGGGTGAAATCTTACCAGTTGGGTTACTATAATAAGAGTTACAATAATTAAATATATAATTATACCTGTATGTTACCCAAGAGTAAAACTGTTTTTGACAGTTTACTACGTAGGTTATTCAAGAGCAGGATGAGGAGACAATTCTGGCTGTGAAAAGCCTCCTTTTTATCCTGAAATGGGGTGGAAAGGTTGCTAGACCTTTCCACGTAGAGGAAGTGAAGATTTTTCACTTTCTAGGACTGGCTTGTGGTTTGCAAACAGCCTGTATAGCCTGTATTGGGCTCAGATGTGGTTTTGAAACCACATCTGGGCGGTTTTCACCAATACAGGGTGAACATTTTCATCTGGGGACCTCACAGCCTGATTCTGACGTGTATGACGCGTAGAATGCTGTACAGAAACTGTATGGGACCCCAGTATTGACTGACATATGAGGTATTGCAGTAAAAACATGCTTCTTCGTCTATTTGACACCTCATATTCATGATTATGGGATATTATCCCATGGTAAGGCTGTATATGACAGCAGGTGGGATTTTAACCTTAAAACAGCTATACCTTTGTCAATTCTTGGGATATCAACCTCAAAATTGGTTCAGTGTATTACCCTGTATGTGCTCTACACAATGGTACCTCATTTGAAATGGGTATCATTAAATATGGCAAAGTTATCCCATGTACAAGATTTTTGTACATTTGTGTGTTTTAGGCAAAAAGCTGTATTGAGCTTGTTTGCCCCATAACTTCTGCAGTAGTTGAGATATGAGGAAGGGGATGACACCATCAGATAGCCCTGATTGTGCTCTTTCCAAAAAGACCCCACTTCAGGTATTTCACATTAAAACTGTAGAGGTTGGATGAGAGGTGAATGTTTTGTTCACCCTTATTTGGCCTGAAATTGACCATAACTCCAGTGATGTTGGTGCTAGCTCAGTTTGGCTGGTACCATTGGATAGCCCTGGCTTAGAGCTTCATTTTGAGTACCCATTTGATGGGGTTAAGCCTCTTCTTCTAGATTTCAGATGAGAGGTGAAAATTAAGGTTTATGCTCAGCAATAACTTTGAGCAGGAATAACTTTGTTATTTCTAGTCCTAGGACTTATATTTTCAGGAAGAGGTGAGTTTCCTCTTTCTTTTGATACCTTTTGAGCTGATTTGGCTCAGCTCCATGTTTTGGTGGTATCTTGGCTATACCATTGGTTTATGGTATTTTGGCTGTCATGCTTGTGCTCTGGTTTTGAGTCACAGGCTGACAGATGGAATGTTTGTGCAAGGCTCTCATCAATTTGCACTGATTTCAGGCTTCCCACTTGGTTGCGAATTCCATGTCCAGACTAGGCATGTTGTTGTATTTTAGGAATTTCTTAAGATATTCATTGGACACATGTCCTAGTAGGATGTGCCAATCTTTCTTGGATAAGATTTCCACATGGCTTATTGAGAGTTTAATACATGAGATGTATATTTTCCCTTTCCTGGGAAATTCCCTTACAATCTTTTCACCGCTTTTCAGTATCAGTTTTTGATTTTTGTGAAAAACCCTGATTCTTTTATCTTCAAGCTGTGATAGTGATATGAGATTGGTGTTTCCATTTGGTGTGTAGACTACAGGCTGGATAATCGTCGCATTCAAGTTTAGTTTCCCTGTGTGAGTGATAGATGCAGAGCCAGAGAAATTCTTTATTGACATTTTTGAAGGTTTGGGATCTATGTGTCACAGGGGCTCTTCTAAGTGAAGAGGGCCTGGCACTCAGTAAACTGGGACTCACTTATGGAGGGCTCAGGATATGGTAAGAAGGAATACACTTAAGAGTGTTAAGAGATGAATTACTAATAAAAGAAATATAAGAAAAGCAGCAACAAAAGAATAAGAGTAAGAAATAGAAGAGTGAACCAAAAACAAGTCCAAGCCCACTGTTTCAACCTGTCAGAATGCAAAGAGAAGGGTTAATAAGGGTATGGCCACCCAACTCATACTGTAAAGGAAAAGAGATAAAATGCAAATACTAACTTAAAATTGAATAATTATAATACCCAAAAGAAGAAAAAGAATAATTATGAAATAATAATAAATAAACTAAATTAATCAACTGGGGAAAAGTCCCCAGGGGGAGAAAGCAGGGCTGGTATATGTGAGAATCACCAGCCCTTATCCAGAGAGAGAATTTTCATGTGAGAATTGAATGATTGAATTGAATCTGGCCAATACAGGTACTGTACAGTTGTACAGAACCTGTAAAAGAGGTGTGGTGGAGTTGAGTGATCATACAGTCTCATAATGGTGTATCCAAACTGTATTGGGTGAATCCAACCTGTACTGGTGTTGACAGGCTGTATGCATGTTTCAGCAAGGAAGATTTCTGAAACTTAATGCTGATGCAAATAGTGAATCTTCTGATTTGAGGTGTTTGAGTCGGTGTATTAATGAATACCCTTACCCCTGGTCAGTGGTTGTTATACTATGAGTATTTCAAAATTTGAGATAGTTGTAGTTGAAGTGCCAGTGTCAAGTATAAATGTTTGGTCAGATTTGCTGTTGGAAACATGATTTATTTCTTCTCCTGCATAAAACCGGCTTTCACCATCAACATCATCATTGGTTGATGATAGTGATGAAACTTTGTCAGCTTGGTTCAAGGAGTCCCTGTTATGTAACTTAAGTAGGATCTGAATATTCGATTCCATTTGTTTAAATCGTCTGTCAGTATTGTTCTTCTTATTCATTCGCGTTGGTGTGGCGCCTGAAAGTGTTTGTTTGTTGGGTTGTTGTTTTTGTTTTTGTTGCAACTTTCTCTTTTGATTCTTTGAGTTGGATACATTGCGGACAGTGTCATTGTTCCCTGAGTTAAGTTGCATGTGCTCAGATAGCAGTCTTTTAACCACTGTTTGTATATTGAATGGTTCACTATCATACAGATTCTGAACCAGGCTGGTTAAACTGGCATCATGTTTGAGACTGTGGAGTAGGAACCCTGCTGCCGCATCTTCTGTGATGTTTATAATTTTAGTTGTGTTAGCAACGAGGAATTTGAATATTGTGTACTTTTTTTGAAATCCTAGAACATGTGCCTTTAGCGATGTGCCAGGATCATAGATTGTGTTCATTTCAAAAAGACTATTGCACAGTGAGATTACTGAGTTGTGGCCACACGCTTCACTGAGTGTTCTGATTGCTTCGGAAAAATCGCTTTTATCATAAAAAAGCAGTTGAAGGTCTTCATGTACCGTGTTGTACAGTGTAGACATGGCAAACACATTTTTCACCTTGTATTCTGGCAACATTTTGTTGCTCTTCAACCATTCCTCATTGAATAGATCATCTTCTCCTTTATAAGTGGATAGAAATGTGAGTTGCTCAAGCCACTGCATCCAGTTTTCACCATTCAGCATTTTTACCCTCATCTTTGAGGAGCTGTCATCATATGAATCAATGGTGGGTTTATCTTGGCTTGATGTGATGATTTTTGGACTAGAAAATGATGCCATGACTTAGATATCTGTATATTGTGTTCTGACTCTGACTTTTGATGTGTCAAGCGGTAACTCTCTCTACCGTGTAGTAGTTGTATTGAGTGTTAAACGCTTTCTTAAAACACTATACAAAAGTCAGTAGCAGTAACTTTAAACAGAAGAAACAGATTGTGTAAGTGTGATGTGACACATTTATATGAATTGAATAATAGGTTGTGTACCTTTAAACAGTATGTTAAGTTTAATATTTAACTAGACAAAAATTCTTTTACTGAGTACTGGTTTGTCGAGGATACTACTATCCTATTAGTTATCATACCTATTTGTTAAGATCTACCTTATAATTTGAATTTGAATGAGACTAATTACCTCCACTAGTAATAGGTCTAGCTGATTCAGTTCTTGATTTTTACTAGCTAGTTCAATTATTAGTAGGTATGGGTTTTTTAAAATAACAGGATATTTTATGATGATCAATAAAAAATCTCTGTAGTGATTAGAATCAACAAGGAAAAGACTGGTCCCCCCTTCTCCTTCCTTCTTGAGCTTGGTCATTGAATATTGAATAGCTGAGTGTATGCGCATAGTATCAGTTGAGATCACAAGTATGAACCTTAAGTGCACAGTACATCTCATAATGAGGTCATTTGACTGTGTTTGAACATATTCTATGCTATTTTCACTATCTGAGTGAGGAAACAAACCTGAACCTGATTTATGTGGCTTGGAAGATGACATAAGGGCTAAACAACTACAGTAATATTTTCAACTTGATAAAATAAAGTGAGAAGGGATGAAATCCTTTCAACTTTTGAATAGAGAAATTTTATGATTAGTGGGAACAATGTGTCTCATGGAAGTCTAATAAGACTATTTTTATGAGAATTCTCTCTGCCTTCTCTTGAGCTCCTCCACTTTTGTTGGAAACCACATTGCATGGACCAGCAGCATATAATGTGATATTTCCTTGATATCAAAGAGGACCCATCATCCATAAGAAATCAGATTCAATAACCATTTACCCCTCCCCATTGTCACATTATGTGAATTATCCAAACTTCCAATATATGCCTCAAATTTCCACAACATTCTATATTTGTATAAGGGTATATTTATGAAGGATTTACCCACAAAAGAGACATCACCTTATCAAGAAAGGCAAGACAATCCAAATCAAATTCCAACCAATGAAAAGCCCACTGCACTCAAACCAAATACCAAGACTTTAGCTCCACTCCAAACCCTTATATAATAGAGATATAATTTTATGTCTGTGATAAGGTTTAAACCATGTACAATGGCCTGCCAGGATACATAGTACAAATGTTAATCCCCTCAATTCAATTTTGACACATCACTAATGGGGTTCCCCTCAAGGGTCAAACCTGGAGTATCACCATGTGTACATAAAATATAATATGTATGAGTGTTGAGCAGCATGGAATTTTACCCAAACCCCCCAACCAGATGAGAGATGTTACATTTTATCCCCTTCAGCTCAGCCACCATTACAAATGGGATAAAATCCTCAACTGGCTCAAATAATCTCCCCCTTGATAAATAATCACTCCCTTTTTTTCCCAATTAATCACACTCCTAAACACTTGCATATCAACCATATATATTTGTAAAAAAACCAACCTCATTCACAATTTCTGCAACAATGTCAACCCACCGCTATTCCTCAATGTGTATATGCATGTGTCAACACCGCTCAACTCAAACACACTCTTACCCTGAGGGTGATAGGAAGGGAGTGCCATTCACACCTTTCCATTATAAACAGCACATTAAAAATCTCAAATCAGCCATTGCACCCAAATCTCTTCCAAACAGCCCTACTTCTGCATCAGGATCTGAGTGGCCGCAAATTCTATTGGATCAAATTTTCCAGCTGATTATTCTCAATTGACCCCAAGCACATTTTCCACACCACCAGGTCAAACTTCAACTGCACAGAAACCATATAGCCGCAGGCCAAACCTTTCCCCACAAGAATTTTCAATGATTATAGCTGACATTCTATCATTAAGGTATAATATACCCTGAAGGGCTTCACACATTCTCAACCCTTTCCTGAACCTTATGATCAAGTCCAGTATCTCAAGCTCAGGTGGTCACCCCACTCCTGCATTCCATTTACCTCAAGATTCCAGTACCATATTTGAACATCTCCAATTGGAGCCAGTGATTCAAAACTATATATGTTGTCCTCCATTTTTCTTTCTTAATGGCCTTACTGAATCTGTCACAGCTGACCAACCCCACTTCAAATGCCATAATCTCCCAAATAATCATGATCCCCCTTGCACACAATGATTAGGAAAATTCATCAATTAATTTGAACCCCACACCCAACAAGCAACCAATATGAAGCAAAGATTTATCCGAACAAAACATTTCTTTTATAACCCATTCAAAAATTGGCTTGCCAGATTTCTCCAACAGGCTGGAATGATGGAAAATCTGCATTAACATCAACAATCCCAAATTCTCAAAGGTTCCCCCAATTGTGACATCTGGGATGGTGTGGTCTGGAGATGCTTCTCTGGAACTAGAAATATCAATGACCCCCCCTCATGTCCATTCCTGGTGCATTGGCCTTCTCCATTTATGTGGACTGGTTTAATGCACATGGAAAGCCAACCCAGTTGGCCAGCATTGGAGCTATCATGCTTATTTTTCTTAATCTCCCGCAAGTGAAAAATTGAAGCCAGAGAATTCCTATGTTGCAGGAATCATCCCTGGTCCAAAGGAGCCAACTGCCCTTCAATTGAAGTACCTCTTAATGCCACTCATCAAGGAGCTCAAAGAGCTATGGCAAGGTTACCATTTTTCACCCACCTCAACAGGTCGTTCAGGATCCTTTATCTGTGTTTCCATCCTCACAGCCATTGCAGATGTGGTTTCCATGTGCAAGGTTACTGGATTTATTTCTCATTCAGGAAACCACTTTTGTAATTTTTGCACTATTCACAAAGCTCAAATTGAAGAAATTGGTCCTCAATTTCACTACATGTGCTCATACCAAAATCATAAATTGACCATTGCAAAATGGCTTCAGGAATCTCCACAACAAAAAAAAGCAATTTTCTGTGATTATGGAGTGGTATATTCAATTCTGGAAGACCTTCTGTAGTGGGATGCAACCAGAATGGTTAATCTGCACATAATGCATAATTTAATACTTGAAATTTGGAAGGATCATGCAACTTTCAAGTTGTGCATTCCAGAGTCCAACACAAAAGTTTACTTCAGATCCTGCAGGTAATCCAATGACAGCAACAGTTCAGACTCAGATTCCATGACCTCCAACAGCTCCCTTGATCAAATCACAATCAGAGAGGCCCACTCCCTGAGAAGAGAGGGAATGAACATAGTAAATGAGTCACTCCCCACTACTTTCACCCAAAAAAATTACCTCTCAATGCCCACCCCTCACATTCATCATTTGATGCATATTACATCCCCACTTCTGAAATCCCCTCTGAATTGGATATCACTGCACTGAGTGATCACCAGAGCAAGGGTGAGGCTGTGGAGAATCTCCAACAAACCATATCTGATACCATAATACCCTCAGCTTGGACAAGAGTACCCCGCAAAATGGGTTCCCCCTCTCATGGTAGTTTAAAAACCATGGAATGGGTTCTCTTATACAAGGTCTATATTCCATTTTTAATTCTCAGTCAACAGATGTCATTAGAGGAACACAATTCCCCCAACATAAAAAGAAAAATTGGTCAATCAGAAGAACTTTCAAATGAACTAACCAAGAATACCCTCCATTTTATTAGTGCTATCAACATTGCCACACGTTGGACTGTTGAAATGGATGCTGTGACTGCATTTGCTGAACATTGCAAAGAATTCCGCCCTTCCAATGAACACCTGTTACCAAAACATAAAAGTAAACCAAATCATCCTTATCCTGACCATATTCCAGAACTCTTCCAATGATGGGGCCCAGCACAATCCTCAGCCACATGGGGTTTTGAGCGCTTGATTGCAGTATATGCAAAGATGCCAACAAATAACCAAATATGTATGTTAATTAATAAAAGAAATATATTCAAATTGATTAACCACATCAACTGAATAAGACTAACTTCTTGCAACTCTGAATATATGATATATATAAAACATTACTTCAACATATCTGTTGATGTTCCAATGTTTCCATCCTTCTGAAATCACCATCCATCCAATGTGAAATAAAACAAATTTTCAAATCACAGCCGCCTTCCCTGTTCAATCACCAACAATATCACAAACCATCTGGCTATCACCAAAAAGATTATGATTGCCTGGTTGAGTACTTACAGAATTTTCATTCAACAAGGGAAATAGTTTAATAGATCATCTTAGACACTAATTTCCAATCCACAAGTCATCCAGCTTCAAGGATTGTCTCACCTTGGTATTTTACAGTTTCAAGCATTAATGTTGGGAACATTATATTTTAAATTGAATCCAAAAATGTCAGAAACAGTGTCATACATTTTCTGAGGGCTAAATCCCGCTTATTTGGTATTATTAATTACATTTTTGAAGTCTCTGAACCATCTTGCATGCTGAACAATAACTCTCTTATCTTTAAAACTTTGAATATTGATCTGAATTTCTTACCAGATTGGCTTGATCTCAATATTTATCAAGCTGTTGGTTTTGATGATGGAAACTTGATTATATCTCAAGAATAAATAGAAGGTCAGTGTGGATTTTATGATAACAAAGTGATTTCATGTGGCCTGCTTGTAATTGCAAAACCCTTATTTCATGATATTTATTCTCCACTTCTTGCTGAAAATCTAGTGACACAAAAATGCAAGTCTCTCAAATTCATTAGGAATTTTGGTAGAGAAAGAACTTCTTCAATATTTGGTGACAGTGACATTCCATTGTGAAACGAAAAGCCCATTATTTAACATTTCCACAAAGAAATTAATACTTTGATGTTGGGTAAAATGTGAATAAGCCAATTGCAATGATCAAAGGACCAAAACACTCACATATCACAGGATCTAAAATGACACAACTGCACCATCATCATTGTGAGCCTTAGAGGTAATTTCATATACCCAAAAGACCACAAACACAAAATTAACATATAAATATAAATAAAATAAATTTATTTACATTATTAAAATAAAAATCAAAATATAAATATAAAATTATATTTAAAATTAAAAATTTAATTACAATTTAAAAATAAAATTACATTAAATTTTGAAATTGTAAAATTACATTTATACTTGAAAAAATGAAGTAAAAATGAATTTTTAATAAAATTGTAAAAAATTAAATAAATTTGGAAAAAGTTAAATAAAAATTATCATAACTTTTTATCCAATAAATAAACATATAAAAATTATTTTACCATTTGATTCCTCATAAAAAATTAGGTGGGGTCACCTCTGAGTGAAATTTTTGTAACTCAACTCTAAATAAGCTTAAATTAAGTTTTTAGTATTTTCAATACAAAAGTTGAAAATCCTCAAAACTTTAATTTAATTCACACAACATGTGGTGTTAACCATCAATTTTTGTGTTAGAATTGAGGTGTTGTGTTTGGTTTAGAAGTTATGAGGAATTGAAGTATTGTCAATTGAATTCAATTGAAATGTCAAACTGTGCGCGTGTATTACATAAGTGAACTTTGATTTACATATGAGGTGTCAATTATTACTGTATTGTACTGTACAAATCAATTGAATTACATATGTAAATTACAAGTATAATACATGATGAGGAATTAAAGGAAAAATAAATTGGAAAGATTAAATTTGGGGGGGAAAAGGAACTCCAGCTCTAAGGGGGAGCTAGACCCCCAAAATCCTTGCTGACAGGCGTGGGATGTCAAAATTCATGCAAAAGTTCATCACTTTTGGCCTGGAATTGAGTCACAGGGTCTGTGAACTCAATTGATGATGAGGTTTTGATACCAACTGGGGTAGTTTTAGCTGTTGCCAAGAGGGTAAAACTACCCTTAAGATAAAACAATCATAGTAAAAACAGTTTTAACTGGTTTCTAAGCCTCTGAAACACATTCTGACGTGTTTTGAAGGCTCTAGGCCTGGTATTGCTATAGTAATGGCTGATTTAAGGGTCTAAAATGGCTAAAAATGGCTTAAACCAGCCCTTTTTTGTCTAAACCAGGGTCCAATGATGCCATAATTGGCTTTTCTGTTTTCAGACTGTTTTTCACGACTGACAAGAGTAAATTTTAACTTTGGAGTAAGAGAATTGATGGCTATAAAAGAATGTCTTCTTTGCCCCACTTTTCTCTTCATGTTAGAATCTTTTCCTTTTATAATTAGTTTAAACATTGTTAAACCAATCAATAAAAGATTCCAACCACCTTTCTTATATCATTTTAAACCTTTTAACCACGTGAAGAAATCATTATAATCATTGTTTGTAACTCTTATAATCATTTTTACCCCTGAACCACCCCAAAAGTGAATTAAAGCATCTTTCATCACTGTTAACTTTGTCACTTTGTTTCCAAATTCACTCTGGTCACTTTTGGGCGTGGTTTCTCTTTAATATTCTTTGTAAAGACTTTGTTCTTTAATTAATTGCTTGCAGTCCTTTGCTCAATTAATTCCAATTGAAATTGCTCTTGAAGAAATTTCTTTTGTAGCCTTAAAATATCTCTTGTAGAGTATTTTTTGGATAAATTTTTATTGTTGGTAAAACAATAAATCTTTATAATATTATTGTTTTATACTAATAAAGTTATAAACAATAAATTTGGCGTGTTTTCTCTTAAAAATAATATTTCATACTATTTTTAATTTATTTTTTTACCTTATACAAATTTGAGGACAGGAAAAGTACTTGATTTCTAATCAAAGTCTCATATCCACACCTTACAATCATGCTGGAAGAGGAATAGGAACATCATCCAAGTGGGCCTCAGCATTACAATGCGTCCATGAGAGTTTGGATGTTTGTAAGCCGCATGGAGCTTGCCACATGCCCTAATGAGTTCTTTTTGTGGCGAGGTTTCATAAAACTACATCTGTACATGCTCTTGCCTTCTTTCCCATGTGTCACACTTATGCACCCATCCCCACCACTGCACAAGCACCCGCACCCACCCATGCACCACAAATTGTCAAGGCCACTTGACATTAGGCCCTCACATGCTTTGCCTTTGTGTGCATGTGTCACAACCATGCACCCATGGTATTGTGTGGCGGGCTCCACCAGTGTCACCCACTAAGGCGGAGTCCTTTAATGGATGACCTGGGAAGTCACACACCCCTTCTATACATCAAGAATGGCTGAAGTACCTCTTTGATGGGTTTTTGGAAACGGGAAGGTCTTGTGTAATTTTTACCAACCTTTGGATGGTTGCGGGGGGATCAGGTGGTGAGGAATCTCAGTTGAAGGCACAGGGGAAGTTGGATGTCACAGGATTGTTTTTTGTAAGACCAGAGTGTGATGTGTGCTTGACATTCGCTTGAATTTTATCCTACTTTATGTTTGCTTGATGTGAAGTCAATTGCCAGAGATTGACGCAAGATCTGTTCTGGTGGATGCTGTGTTATTGAATTATTTTCCATATTACCCGCTCATAGAGTTAATTTAAGCTTATTCACTCTATGTAGCTACCCTAGGTGAGTTGTTGTGTATAATCAAATTCTGGCCTTAAATCCATGGATTTATGTACTCAGAAAAAAGTTATTCATGTTTTATGAAATCAAAAATGATGAGTTTTGAATATATACATGACTTATGGGTTATGCATAGTTCAGAATTGCTTTTTAAGATAATTGTGGCTTATTTAGGTATGTAAAATATACCTCAAGACTCACAAATAAGTGCAAGTTACACTGCTTACACCACACTACATGCCCAACTCCCATTGACTAAAATAACATCTTAGGAAACTAGTACTAGTTTTTTGAATCACTCAGCTACGTGCGTTCAGCTCTTCTATAGTATTTTGGTTGTATCCATTGTTAAGCCTTAGGTACTTCCAATCTGACTGTTTTACTAGTTCCTTAAGCCACTTCTTCCCAATAAATAACTTAATCTAAATGTATTTTGAGAATTCTCTGAAAAATGCAAAAAACTTCAGATTTTGTTTTTTTTAAAAGATAAAAACATGAAATAATTCATAATGTTCAAAGGTTCTTATGTCAGGCTGATTCTATTATGAGGGAATTATCATAAGATATACAACCTTAACTATGACTGTGACACCAATAATAAGTGTCAAAATAGTTTAAAGATTATTTACATGGGCTTTACTTTGAGAAGATAGTGGTGGTGAGCACTATTTATAGCCCTGGATGAAGCTCTACCGATTGGATTATTATAAGAAAATCTACAATAGCTAAAGCTATTACTATACCTGGTCATTTTCCAATATTATAAATTTTTTTGATAGCTGTACTACATAGAAATTCAAGAGAAGGGTGGGGATTTCTGTTTTTGGAAGAGAAAGGTCCTCTAGACCTATTCATATAGGAAGAGTGAATATTTGTCACTCCCAAGGACTAGCCTGTGGTTCTTAACATGCCTTTATAGGCTGTATTGGCTCAGATGTAGTTTTGAAACCACATCTGGGCAGCCTTCACCAATACAGGGTAAAACCTTCCCTCTGGGGACCACACAGCCCTCTTCTGATGTATATGACGCCTAGAATGTTGTACAGAACCTGTATGGGGACCCATAATGAGTCAAATCTGAGGTCTTGAAGATAAAAAAGGTCCTTTGTAGAATTGACACCTAATGTTCAAGGTTTTGCAAATTTATCCCACAGTAAAGGTGTATTTGCCCACCTGTGGGATTTTAACATTAAAACTGGAATAAACTTGTGAGTTTTCAAGATATTGAGCTCAGAAATGGTTCATTGTGTATCCATGAATGTGGTCTACACAATGGTACCTCATTTTTTATGGCCAAAATTAAATATGGCAAAGCTATACCATTCTCAATTTCCATTATTCAAACATGGAATTTCCTGGAATGCTGTATGAAACTTGTGTTCTCCATGACTTTTGTTCTGGATGAGCTATGACAAACTTGATAGCACCATCAGATAGGCCCAATTGAGCTCTCTCCAAAAAGATTCCACTTTAGGAATCTCACACTCAAACTGTAGAAGTGAGATGAGAGGTCAATATTTTCTTCACCCTTGTTTGGATTTATTTCGCCTGTAACCTCTATAGTTTTAATAATAGCTCAGTTTGTACAGCACCATTAAATAGCCCAGCTTCCAAGCTTCAATTTCAACACCCTTTTGTTGGAGTTAAGCCTTTTTCTACAGATCTTAGATGAGTGGTGAAAATTAAGGTTTATGCTCTGAAACTGCTTTGAGAAGGAATAGCTTTGTTATTCTTTTTCCTATGGTAATTGAAGTTGTATATTTAGAAATAGTTTAGTGTCCTCTTTCTTTTGATATATTTTGAGCTTATTTGGCTCAGCTGCATGCTTTGGTGGTATTTTACTCTACCAGTGGTTTATGGTATTTTGGCTGTCATGCTTGTGCTCTGGATTTGAGTCACAGGCTTACTTACCCTGCCTATAAAAAAGCTTATCATTTGTGAGACTGTTCAGCCCACCTAGAGGGTCTGAAAACGTTTGGGAGAAGGTCACCATCTGGAATTGCATCTCATTCCAACCATTTATCTCTATCAGCTGTTTGGTTCTTAAATCTGACCAAATACTGCTTATGGTCTTTCCCATTGAGTCTGATCTTCCTGGATTTTACTTTATTTTTTACTGGGCAAGGGGATTCCTCTACTTCAACTATGTCTTGTAGAGTGAGGCTCTTGCTTCTGGGGGGGAAGTTAACCTGTCCTATTTGCTGGTAAGGTTGGACTAAGCTTGCTGGAAAGACTGTGTTTTTCCTAGAAAATTCTTCTGTCAGTCTGAACTCCACTGCAATTCTCCCTATCAATCCAATGATAATGAATTTTCCCACAAATGAGTCTCTCATTTTACTGTGGCCTTTGAGGTTGAAAGAACTTAGAGTAGACACTAGTACTTGGTACCCTTCCCTAAATTCTGGTTGTTTGTGGGCCTTATCATATCTCTTATTTTTGCATCCTTTACCCTCAGCTATGCATCTTTTTTTTGTGTTAAATTCTCTATTCCAAATATCATGGAAGTGCTTAGCTGTGTTGTAAGGTTTGACTATGAAACAATAAGTAAAAATTACTAATTTATTACTTATTGTACTCTGAATGTCCTTATAATTGAAATAAATAAGATTAAAATAATAATAATAATAAAGAAATATTATTATTATGGCGTAAAAATATTATATTATTAAATAAATATAATAATATAATTAATATTATATAAGATTATAATATTGAAAATAATATATTAATATAAAATAATTAATATATTATAAAGCTCTTTATTATTGTTACAAAGAAATAATAAAGGCGTAAAAAATTGTTTTTTATGAATAAAAAACAATTAATAACAATAATATTACCAATATTAAAGTTATATATTAATATAAATACTATTTATATTAAATAAGAGTTATTAAGAGTAATAATAAGAGAGAAATTATTATAATAAGATGAAATAACCTACTTTTAACACTTAAGATAATAATTTTGAGATATTTTACGCCAAAAGAGTATAATACAACCTTTTCAAATTGTATTTACAATAAAAAATAAAGAAATTTTACTAAAATTCTTGATTTTACGTGGAAATGAGTTTATAGAGAGATTTATAACAAAAACAATTAAAAAATTGATTTAATCACGTAAAAGTGGTGATTAATAATAAGATGGTCTTTGGTCTTTAATAATATAAGAGTTTTATATATAAAGAATAAAGAAATTACCTTTTATTTAATTGATTTTAATGTTTTTGATGCGTCTGAGGGGAAAATAGAGTAAAACGAGCTCTATTTATAGTAAATACCTCCCTCCTAGAGTCCAACAGGCTTCTAGTAGACGTGTACTGATCATATCCACTGGAATTGATCAATATTTTAAGGTTTGAGGGTGATTACATCATGATCAAACCATCTTGCATCATTATTGCACCATTATTTAAAGTTATCACTGTAACTTTAAGTTTGATGACATCAGAGGCTTGGCAGAACCCCAAATTTCGTGGATTTTATTAGTTTTAATCATAAACTAATAGTATTCACCAATTTTATCACTCTTATGACTGTTAAACTTAATTCAAGGTTACAGTAGGTGATCATAACTGCTCAATTTAGGCTCAAACTTTGATCTTCAATAACTTTTAAGATTTACACGCTACAGCAATTCAGAGAGTGAATTCTGATAGCCTGGCATAACCTTATTATGCTGCCAAGAGCATATTATTACATCATCAAAACTCTAATTTTGATGATTTTTCTTGTAACTCATCTTTTCTGTCGAAATTCAATATTTTAAACTTCAAACCATGATTTCAGGGGGTTATACCCTGAATTTAATAATAAAAACTACATCATCCTTCACGAATTAACTAGTAGAATCCAACTGTGTACTTTTTTTTAAGTTTGGACCACTTTCACAACAAAGTGGTCAACAGCTCTGTTGATTTTTATCAATATTTCATCATAGGTTTTAACCTTGTTTATAATTTGTAAAATAAAGTTCATATCTGTGTTCTTACAGTAATTACGTGGTAACTTTATTTTTGGTTCATCATTCTATCATGTATAGTTTAGAAGATATTAGCTATGATCCTTGAATATATGTGTTGACCAAAAAAGTGCATATATTCAGGATAATTCCTTAAGTATTGACTTTGAGAATTAGCTTATTAATTGTTTTATGTGTGGAGGTTTGTGGGGAATCCACTGGTACAATTTATTTTACATGTTGTCTCATTGGTTTCTGAGATAAATAGGATTTTATGGTTTTTATAAGGTATTATACCTTATAATTCATTAAATATTGACTTTACAGATATGCCATAAAAATGGTATATGTGTATTTTTCCATGAGGAATCCAATGGTATAATTTATTTTACATGTTTATTCATTGGTTTTTAAGTTAAACCAATTTTTGTGCCAATTTATGGTATTTTTTGTATATTTAAGTAATTAATTTTAATGTATAATTATTCTAAGTAATTTTAGTATAATTATATTAAAGGTATAATTATTCTTAATCTTTTTGTGACCTTATTGGGTATGTGGTCATATCTCAAAGGCTCACATTCCCTACCACAATCTGATATATATGATAAGGGTATCATCCACTGTCCTACCTCTTCAATAGACTTTGTTAGTCTTGAAGCTCAATAATGCTTAACTTTTTTATTTTTCAGGTTTTCTTTCATGTCTGAACCTTTTTAGTAGTTTATCAGCATTTGTTATATCTTTCTCAAGTAGCCATTCATCTTCTTGAGTTGAATTTCTATACCTTACAAGGTATTCTCTTTCTTTTTTGTTTCTTGTCCTTCTTTCTTTAAGGACTTTTACTATTTTCTTTTCCTCTCCTTCTTCCAAGGGGGGAATCTCAAGTGGGGGTTTATTTCTTAGTGGAAATAACTCTTTGTCACTTGAACTGTAAGGTTTTATCAGACTTACAGGGAACGTTGGGTGTTTGTTCATTAGTTCACCTGTGAGTTCCAATTGCACAGCATTGGGTCCATGAAGTGCTTTTATCATAAATGGTCCTGCAAAGGAATCTTTCAATTTCTTTGGGCCTTTTATGTTATTGAAATTAAGGGTTGATACTAAAACCAAGTCTCCTATTTTGAAATCAGGTGGCTTATGACTTTTATCCCATCTTTCTTTTGCATATTTAAAAGAGTCTTGCATGCATCTGTTTGCATGGTGTCTTGCTTTTTCAAGCATTATCTTGAAGCTGCTTGCTGTTGGATGTATATCCACTAAGTCCTTTTTGAGGGTATCATAAGGAAGTCTTGGGTTCCAACCTTTTTCTAACATTGCTGGTGTTTTGCCAGTAGAAGAATGGATTGATGTCTTATATGCCAATTCAAGTGCTGGTATTAGTGTACACAAATCATGGGTAAAAACATCAAAATCTTTGAATTCTAGCCCATAAGCACAGAATCTTCTGATCATATCCTCTAGGGTCTGTATCATTCTTTCTGCTAAACCATCAGTTTGAGGATGATAAGCTGTTGAGAATGATAATTTTGTCCCAAACAAGTTATGGAGATTTGTCCATAATGCTGAAGTGAACTTTGGGTCTCTGTGACTTATAATATTTTGGAATAAGCCTGTGTGGCTAATGACTTTATTCCATATCATTATGGCTGTATCCATAGCTGTGTCATCTTTATGACATGGTAAGAACATGGGAGTTTTGCTGTATCTGTCAACTAACACTAGGCATGCATTATAACTCCTGTCTCCTCCTGGAGGTAAGGCTGTTACCCAATCCATATGAACTATTTCCCATGGGGATTTCGGTTCTTGGATTTGGATCATCATTCCAAATTTCTTTCCTGTGGCTCTGTTGGCTTTTTGACATCTGTCACAGGTCTGGCAGTACTCTGCAACATCTTTTTTCCAATTTGGCCACCAAGAGCAGGTTTTCACCCTCTCTAGTGTCCCATCTTCTGAGAGATGTCCAGATGCAACACTATCATGACACTCATGTAAAATGGTGTTTATTAGTGTTCTGTCTGTTAAGGCCATAACACATGTGTGTTTTGTTCTATGGTAAAGGATTCCATCAAGGAGGTGAAATCTTCCTTCATCATATGCCTTTTTCCATATTTCATCTAGTTTTGATGAAAGTGATGGATCTTTGCAGTCTTTGATTAGAAGTTGGCTTAAGATATGGCAGTTTTTGTCTGTCTTATAGCTTTCTTTAACTTGGTTAAAGAATTCTGTGCCAATGTCTGTAACACATATTCCTTCTATATGGTGCTCTTCTTGTGGTACCCATGCTGGATTGTCAGGGGTATTTGCTAGAGCCCATCTGCTGAGACCATCTGCATTTTTGTGAATATTTCCAGATTTATGAACAATAGTCATATTTCCTCTATATTCCTGGATAGCAATTTGCCATCTCAGCATATGTCTGTTTGGAGTCTTCATATTTAATAGTGATTTCACAGCATTAAAGTCTGTGATTACATCAAATACTGTGCCATCCAAATAATAATGCAATTTTTCTAAAGCCCACACTAGGCATAAGCATTCCATTTGGCTTGCTCCATACCTTGCTTCTGTTGGCTTTATTTGCCTTGAAATGAAACAAATTGGTCCTTCCACTGGTTTATCATTGATAATTTGTGTTTGGTGAAGTGCAGCACCTAGTCCTTCTCCACAAGCATCAATGTACAGTTTGAAGGGTAGTTTCCAATCTGGAATTAGAAGAAATGGGGCATTTGTTAAGGAATTTTTCAATTCTTCATATGCCTTGACTCTTTCTTCTGTCATTTCATAGACTGTTTGTTGGTCACATAGCTTATACAAGGATTTAGCAATCTTTGCAAAGTCCTTTATATGCTGTCTATAGTAAACAGCAAATCCTAGAAATGATTGCATTTCTTTTTTGGTTTGAGGCATTGGTTTAAGTAGTACTGCTGCTACTTTATTTTTGTCTATGCCTAGACTAAGTCCAGATACCACATGTCCTAGTGCTTTCAATTCACTATATGCAAAATGAAATTTCTTTAAGGAAATCTTCATATTCACTTGGACTATTTTCTGTAGTACCCTTTCTAGTCTTGTAAGGTGATTTTCCCAAGTTTCTGAGCAAACTATAATATCATCAATATAGATGATTAACCATCCTTCTGATAATTCTTCAGGAAATATGGTATTCATCATTCTTTGATAATGGGAAGGTGCATTTTTTATTCCAAATGGCATTCTTAAGTATTCAAAAATTCCACAATGGACTATTATTCTTAGTAGTTTTTTGGCATTGTCTGTTAAGACATTTTGGTGAAAACCCTTAAGAGCATCCATAGCTGTGATGAACTTAGCATGTGACAATTGGGTCAATGTCTCATGGATTCTGGGTATTGGATATCTGTCTGGAATGGTATAGGTATTCAGGGCTCTGAAGTCTCCTACCATCCTTGACTTTCCATTATGCCAAGTTATAATGACAGGTGTAGTAACTTCTACTTGTTCATTATGTCCAACCTTTCTTAATACTCCAAGGTCCATTAATTCTTTAATGTGCACCTCTAAGGCTTCTCTAGCTCTTGGACTGGCTGGATAAGCAGGTCTTCTTAATAAAGGTGGGTAAGGCTTTTCTACATTAAGAATTATATCCACTTCATGTCCAATTATGGCACCTAGTGGTTCTTTGTCAGTTGCAAAGGCATTTTTATACTTAAATACAAGGTCAATCAATTTTTCTTTCATTTTTTCTGTCAATTCTTGATTGAATTCTGCCTCTTTAAGTTGTTCAGATATAAAAATTTCCTTTTCTGGAATTTTTTCTTCTTTCTTAATAACTGTGATTTGTTTTTTGTTATTTAAGAGGCCAAACTTTTGTCTTTTGTTATCTCCTATGGTAAAATATCTATCTTTTTGGTTGGAGATATCTATACCATAGATTGATAAGTAGTCATTCCCAAGTATGAAATGATTACTAGTACAGTTGTCCATTACTACAAACTCTACTTTAATTCTGACACATTGTGAGGGATGAGGAAAAATTAGTGTTAAATCAATTATTCCAAGGGGCTTCATGCTCTCACTTGCACTACTAAATTTGACACCTTGTATTGGCATAAGTTTTTCTTGCCAATTTGGGACAATGGTTTTTAAATAACTTTTGCCAACACAAGTGCAATATGCTCCTGTATCCAAGTTAACTTTTCCTTCCTGGTTATCAACCATAACAATACTTATACTTGATTTTCCAGCTGTATATCCCATTCCTCTTGCAGGTTTGGTTCTATAAATTTTGGCATCTTGTATGTTTGTCAGGTTTGTGTCAGATGTTCCAACTTGTGGTAAGTTTGAATTAACATCCAGTACTTCATAAATTAAGTCAATATTATTAATTTGTGCATTAATTATATTGATTTCATCACTTTCAGAGCTTTCTGACTCTTCTGTCTCTTTTTCAGAGTCAGATTCCTCTTCTTTGTCATTGTGGCTTTCTGTTTCCACAATTTCATTAATTTTTGCTTTTTTAAGGCAATTATTGCCTAAGTGTCCAATACCTCCACATTTATGGCATTTTCTTTGCTCATTATTGTTGGATGTATTGGGCTTAAAGGATTCTTTTGATTTATCTTTTTTGATAAATGGTTTATTTGGGCTTTTAATGTCCAATTTTTTCCAAGTCCTGCGAATTTTTGTTCTCATCACTATATCTTCTAGTGCATTTATATACTCTTCTGTGGAGCATGGTTCTATACATCTGCTTCTTAGGGCATGTTCTAGTTCCCCTCCACATTTTTTAAGTATTTTCATATGCACCATCTTCTGTGACATTTCTGGGTACAGTGCATTAAGTCTTTCAACTTGTTTTAAGAACCAAGTTAAAGGTTTGTCTTTCTCTGGGTCAAAGAAAGAGTTTTCAAATGCATTTTCTATCTTATACCTCCAGGCATCATTTGCCCACTTGGTGATTATTTCTTGTTTCCACCAAGACCAGGTGTTTTTACCATTTGTTTGTCTTATGCCATAATACCATCTTTTTGCAGATTTCTCAAACAAAGAATGTAATCTTGCAGTGATTAATTCATCTGGTATGGCATAATCTTCTTGTAACATGTCAATTGTTTTAATAAATGACATGTGGTCATATTCACCTTCTCCTGTGAATGTTGGCCATTCTTTCAATTGAGGTGCTTCCTTCATTAAGACTTGGTTATTATCTTGGTGACTCAAGTCTGTTATGAAAGGATTTGACCATTCCTCTTTTATTTTAACAGGGCTTCTTATATGAGAAAATGGTGTTGATAACTTTGGCATATTTAAATTAGCCTCATTAATTTTATCCATTTTTTCAGTGATAAGCCTTATTTCACTCTGAATATCATCTTTCAGATGCATTATTGCTTCATCACTTTTTTCCACATGGTCCAAAAGTAATTTTTGGTGTGATGAAGTCTTTTCTTCAAATTTTTCTACAGAAATACTTAATTTATTTAATTTTTCTGTAAGATTGTCAATGCTCACATCATAATTGATTGTCAAAGTTTTGTCTTTGATATCTTTTATGTATTTATACAATTCTTGTTGTCCTTGTATTAATTTTTGAGTATTGTCAATTAAATTCTTTGGTTTATTATTTTCAACAATAAACTTAATGTTGTCAATTTGTTTCTTGTTTTGCACAACAATTTTTGTTAAAGAAGATAAATTGTTATTTATTTCTTGTAGTGATAATAAACTATCTTTAATTTCTTTTAGAGGTAATATACTATTTTTAATTTCTGTTAAAGTATTTACAACATCTTTGGACAAGGTTATTTCTTTGGGAAATGAGGTTGTCTCATTCTTTGCTCTTCCTTGTCCTTGAATTCCATCAAGGTTCTGGCCATGTTGAAAACATTGTCCATGGCATCCTTTTGGATTCTTGGGATTCTGTAGCTTGGGGAATATGGTTTCCTCCAATGCTTTTTCTTGTTCTTCTTCCCTTCTTGGGGAAGTGGGTTGGCTTGGGGCTTGCTGGTAGAAGCTACTGGGGCTTCTTCCTTGGTTGCCTCCCTCTTTTTGGCATGGTAGTCCTTGATTTTTTTGATTTGAGGTTTGGATGACAGTGGATTCCATCCATTGGAGTATTTCACTATCTCCTCCTCTTTGAGGAACTTTTTCAGGATGTGCCAGGAGTTCATCACTCCTTGGTGTATTTGAGGCAACATTTCCCAATCTTTGTCCTTGTACACTGTGCAATACTGCTTGTACTGGCTCATGTAGATGTCTATTTGAGCTCTCTGAATGTGATTTCTACCTGTTTGAGTTACTCATACTTAGTTCTAATTCAGGCTCAGATATCATGGGCATTTCTGGGACTTGCCTTTGGGATAAGGCACTTCCTTGTGTGGATTCTGTTCCACTGGGGATATTGGCCTTTCTTTTCCCTTTTGAGGGATCAATTCTACCTCTGAGTCCAGCTCCATCTGATTGGATGGAGTATTGGGAACCTCTTCTGGTAGTCATAATTAAAGAATAAGAAAAAATAAAAGTATTTTTAGAATAAAAATTCTTTTATGGCAATTATAAGAAGAGGTGCTCACCTTCAGAGTCTTGAATGGTGGGTCCTGGAAAGTCTAATTTCTTAGCTTTCTTTCTTTTGGTGATAACTGGTGTTGGAGAACTTTGACAAGTTTCTTCCACAAACCTCTCAACAGTAGCTTGGTTATCTTCTGTTGGGTTATCTTCAAACACTAAAAAAGACAAATAAATATAAGTCTTTATATAAGAAGTGTTATTTTTGGCAAGATATGGCAATTTTCCACGTAGAAATTGCTTTATATCTTAAAAAAAATTGAAATAAAATAAAGAAATGAATAAAAATGAATAAAAATAACTTTTTTTATTGGTTTTTAATATTTTTTATATATTTTTTATTTTTTAAAGAATAAAATAAAAAAGAATATGATTCTTATAAAATTAAATTATAATAAAATTATTTTTAATTTATAAAATATCTTTTTTAATCACTAGAGTCACTCAAAGAAAGTTCTTGCAAGTCTAAGGATGTGAAAAACCACGTGTAAGACAGTACAATTGCTTTCCAAATGCCTCAATAGCTTTTAAAATCAATAAAATATAAAATTATTATATAATTTATGATTATAAATATAATTTATTATTGGATAAACCCAAATAGAATCTTTTTAAAGGTCTTTTAAGTAAATATCATGGCCAGGCCCCCAAATGTAAGGTTTGACTATGAAACAATAAGTAAAAATTACTAATTTATTACTTATTGTACTCTGAATGTCCTTATAATTGAAATAAATAAGATTAAAATAATAATAATAATAAAGAAATATTATTATTATGGCGTAAAAATATTATATTATTAAATAAATATAATAATATAATTAATATTATATAAGATTATAATATTGAAAATAATATATTAATATAAAATAATTAATATATTATAAAGCTCTTTATTATTGTTACAAACAAATAATAAAGGCGTAAAAAATTGTTTTTTATGAATAAAAAACAATCAATAACAATAATATTACCAATATTAAAGTTATATATTAATATAAATACTATTTATATTAAATAAGAATTATTAAGAGTAATAATAAGAGAGAAATTATTATAATAAGATGAAATAACCTACTTTTAACACTTAAGATAATAATTTTGAGATATTTTACGCCAAAAGAGTATAATACAACCTTTTCAAATTGTATTTACAATAAAAAATAAAGAAATTTTACTAAAATTCTTGATTTTACGTGGAAATGAGTTTATAGAGAGATTTATAACAAAAACAATTAAAAAATTGATTTAATCACGTAAAAGTGGTGATTAATAATAAGATGGTCTTTGGTATTTAATAATATAAGAGTTTTATATATAAAGAATAAAGAAATTACCTTTTATTTAATTGATTTTAATGTTTTTGATGCGTCTGAGGGGAAAATAGAGTAAAAAGAGCTCCATTTATAGTAAATACCTCCCTCCTAGAGTCCAACAGGCTTCTAGTAGACGTGTACTGATCATATCCACTGGAATTGATCAATATTTTAAGGTTTGAGGGTGATTACATCATGATCAAACCATCTTACATCATTATTGCACCATTATTTAAAGTTATCACTGTAACTTTAGGTTTGATGACATCAGAGGCTTGGCAGAACCCCAAATTTCGTGGATTTTATTAGTTTTAATCATAAACTAACAGTATTCACCAATTCTATCACTCTTATGACTGTTAAACTTAATTTAAGGTTACAGTAGGTGATCATAACTTCACAATTTAAGCTCAAACTTTGATCTTCAATAACTTTTAAGATTTACACGCTACAGCAATTCAGAGAGTGAATTCTGATAGCCTGGCATACCCTTATTATGCTGCCAAGAGCCTATCGTTACATCATCAAAACTCTAATTTTGATGATTTTTCTTGTAACTCATCTTTTCTGTCGAAATTCAATATTTTAAACTTCAAACCATGATTTCAGGGGGTTATACCCTGAATTTAATAATAAAAATTACATCATCCTTCACGAATTGACTAGTAGAATCCAACTGTGTACTTTTTTTTAAGTTTGGACCACTTTCACAACAAAGTGGTCAACAGCTCTGTTGATTTTTATCAATATTTCATCATAGGTTTTAACCTTGTTTATAATTTGTAAAATAAAGTTCATATCTGTGTTCTTACAGTGATTACGTGGTAACTTTATTTTTGGTTCATCATTCTATCATGTATAGTTTAGAAGATATTAGCTATGATCCTTGAATATATGCGTTGACCAAAAAAGTGCATATATTCAGGATAATTCCTTAAGTATTGACTTTGAGAATTAGCTTATTAATTGTTTTATGTGTGGAGTTTTGTGGGGAATCCACTGGTACAATTTATTTTACATGTTGTCTCATTGGTGTCTGAGATAAATAGGATTTTATGGTTTTTATAAGGTATTATACCTTATAATTCATTAAATATTGACTTTACAGATATGCCATAAAAATGGTATATGTGTATTTTTCCATGAGGAATCCAATGGTATAATTTATTTTACATGTTTATTCATTGGTTTTTAAGTTAAACCAATTTTTGTGCCAATTTATGGTATTTTTTGTATATTTAAGTAATTAATTTTAATGTATAATTATTCTAAGTAATTTTAGTATAATTATATTAAAGGTATAATTATTCTTAATCTTTTTGTGACCTTATTGGGTATGTGGTCATATCTCAAAGGCTCACATGTGTGGTGGATGTTAAGAAATATTTCCTTCTAGTCCTCCACAGGAAGTAAGGGGTTCCACCCTTTCACTACAAGTGAGGGTGATTGCATTGTGTTAGAGTTCCGGGTGGTGCTATAGACCAGTTTTATTTCTGGGAGAAGTGAAACCCAGTCAGGGGTATACCCCTCATGATACTTGTATTCCACCCATATTCACAGAATCTTTTGATGAGATCTGCTATTTTTCTGATAATTCTTTCAGCTAGTCCATTTGTATGTGGATATTAAGCATTATCAAAAGCATGTTTAGTCCAAAGAATACCATAGAGGTTGGTCCAAAATTCTCATGTGAACTTTTGGTCCTAATCACTAACGATGATTTTAGGAACTCCACATGTAGCTGTGCTGCTATTCCAGAATAACAATGCTGTGTCCATAGCTGTGTCCTCTTTGTGGCATGGTAGAAATATGACACTTTTCATGTACCTGTCTACTGTGACTAGGAAAGTGTGGAAGTTTTCTTTGCCTCCTGGGACAAGTCCTGTTACCCAGTCCATATTACTCATTTCTGTTATGTTCTTGGGCTCCTGCATGTGTTGGAGTAGCCCTTCATTCTTCCCATGTTTCCTTTTTGCCTTCTAGAATCTTGCACAAGTGTCAATATATTCACTCAACTCATTCTCCCATTGAGGCCACCAAGCTGTTCTTGCTATCCTCTCTTTTGTCCTGCCTTCAATCATTAGTCCCATTTAGAGGCAGTCATAGCATTCTTGAAGGCTCAGGGAGAAATGGTGTCTGTTTACTGCTGAAAGAGAGTTAGTGTGCTTTTATCTTTGATAAAGGAGTTGATCTATAAGAAAAGATTTATTGTACTGCTAATCCATCAACCAGGGTTCCTTCAGCTGGGATTCCAGTTCTGGACTCCTGTATTTTTGTTGAAGGAGTGGCAACAGTATTATACGCTTTTTGTGTTTGGAATAACATTTATTTACTGAATCAAAAAATTCATTATGTATTTCAGGGGAGCTTATCCCCAATGTGGGAGTTTCTGTCTCTGTTCTACTCTGGTAAGTATATGTGGTACCACTTCCTGATTCTCATTCAGAGAATCAGAAGTTTTTCTTCCTGCCTATTTCCATAAAATGGATAGGAATTTTGGAAGATACTTCTGGGTCATAGAATGATTTGCTTTTGAAATTGTTTAAGGGCCATCTACTGGGGAAGTCTTCATTAGTAGGGACTTTTCTCTGCTTCTATATGATGGTCATATTGCTTCTACAATCTTGGATGGCTATTTTCCATTTCAACATGTTTCTATTGGTAGTGTTAATGTTGAGAAAAGGCTTGAGTTTAGTGAAGTATGTTTATTCTTCAAATACTGAACCTTGCAAATCATAAGATGTGTCTATGAACATGTTGAGAATATGACTATTTATCAACAGTACTATCACTGTTCTTATGAAATATAATGACTAAATTTATTATGAACACAATTAACTTATTGTTTATTTATTTCTTTTTCTTTTTATACACTACTAGTCATTATAACCGTAAGAAGTAATCTTCTACAAGAATCAATTACAAGAAATATTCAATAATAAAGCTTCTTTATTAGAATAATAAGATTATTTTAATATATAATTATGTATTACAATGATAATTATAAATATAACTTTTAAAGAAAGCTAATAATAGATAAGAAATTCAAGACTTAATTAAAACCACTCACTATTACTCCAATGAAAGCTTGGAAAGAATTGATAGAGAAATTTGATGGATCAATTGTGGATTTAAAGGATAAAAACTGATTTTTAACAGTATTACAACAGTTTACAGTTTATTTATACAATTTTACACCTTTCTGATTTATTCTGAAAAATCAAAACATTTAAGAAAAGATTTTAACTAATACTTGCTTGGTGGTAATACTGGTATAAGTGGATGATTGGATGATTTGAAAAAAAAAGCAAGAGGAGGCCTCTGTTAAATCAAAAACAACTCACAGAAGTGTGCCATGGAGAAATATGAAAAACCTGTGAGTGAAAAAGCAATTATCATCTTTTAATTATTGATTGAATCATTTGTTGTCATGTAAGATTATCATAATTACTTAATTCAGGATTTTACATGACTGCCTGTTTATTTATGGTTAAGAATAAAAGGAGTAACAACTATAAATATTATTTTGTTTCAAAATAAAGATTTATTTATCAAATTTATCCATGTTATTGGAAATTTAATTTAAGGTTGTATTTTCTGGGAATTTTTGCAGATTCAGTGTTTCACATGGAATCATCAAAAATGGCCTTTGAGTAAGGATTTCGATTTCAATTATGGAACCATCATTATTTTTGGTGTGTTTTTGAATAATAACATTCTCAATTGGTTATGGAAGTTTCAGAAAGAGTCATTAATAATTGTATTTTTAATGAATTTTTGAATTTTTACCTTATTTCTACATAGACTTCCAAACAGCACAGTATAGTAGGTTTCTATGAGGCAAATGAAGGAATAGTCATCAAGAAAGGGTTTTAATTACTATTTTATAGATTATTAATGGAAAATAAGGGAGAATTTACTTGGTTACAGGAGTCTAAGTTCCTCTTTACCTCCTTGTCATGTCAAGATAGCAGCTTATTTGCAAATTTCTTATGATTTAGTTAGATTTCCACTTGGTAACCAAGTTCCCAAAAGTCTTTAGTATACTAATTGGGCCATTATCAGCCATCAATCCAACCTTCAAAGCTATCAATGAATAAGAGTACCCAGAAGTGGGTTAACCTGGCCCTCTTTGATGTCTTTTGTCCCCCTTAGCTGTTTTCACATCAAAAATAGTAATTTAGGCTTCAATACTGATATCCACAATGGGTGTACCAAGAATTTATTTATGAATGATTTTTTGAGCTCCAAAAGAATGAAACGAACTAATCTTGGTGTATGTGTAACATGGGATTTCTGTCAGCCTGTGACTCAAAACCAGAGGAAAAAAACCAGCCAAATACCATTAACCAATGGTAAAGTTAAGATACCACCAAAACATGGACCTGAGCCAAATCAGATCAAAATGTATCAACCAAAAGAGGAAATCCACCCCTTTCAAAATATACAAACCCATTATCATAGGAAAAAGAATAGAAAATTTATTCCTGCTCAAAGTTGTTGCTGAGCATAAACCTTGATTTTCATCTCTCATCTGACGTCCAGAGGAAGAGGCTTAATCCCAGCAAATGGGTATTAAAATTGAAGATGTGACTCAGGGCTATCAAATGATACTATCCAAATTAAGCTAACATCAAAATTACAGAGGTTATGGCCAAAATGAGGTTGAATAAGGGCAAACAAAATATTCCCCTCTCATCTAACTTCTACAGTTTTAGTGTGAGATACTTGGAGTGGGGTCTTTTTGGAAAGCTCAAATCAGTGCTATCTTATGATTCCTTTTTTTCTCCATATCCAATTTATAACAAAATTTATGGAGCAAACAACCTCCATACAGAAATTGAGAAAATCATATATCTGAATAACAAAACCTTTACATGGCGTAAATTTGCCATACTTAATATTACCAATACCAAATGAGGTACCCTTGTGTAGATCCCATTTAGGGCTACAGAATAAACCAAATCTGAGCTTAATATCTCAAAATTTGTCAAAGTTATAGCAGTTTTAAGGGTAAAATCCCACAATTGGGCTAACACACCTTTTCTGTGGGATAATATCCCACAGCCATAGTTATGAGGTTTCAAACAGGTGGAGAAGCATGTTTATACTTCAATACCTCATAGTTCATTCAATACTGGGGTCCCATACAGGTTCTGTGCAGAATCCTATGCATACTACACATCAGAAATAGGCAGTGTGGTCCCCAGACAAATATTATCACCCTGTATTTGTGAAAACTGCCAAGATGTGGTTTCAAAACCACATCTGAGCCCAAAAAAGTGTATAAAGGCTTTGTGGAAAACACAAGCCAGTACTCTGAATTGACAAACTCTTTACTTCCTCTATGTGGATGGTCTAGAGGGCCATACCACCGCATTTTAGGATAAAAGGAGGCCTTTTTTTCACCAGGAGAGGTTTTCTCATCCTTCTCTTACATTCCTATGTAGTACAACTGTCAGAAACAGTTATACTCTTGGAAAATACTCCGGTATAATTATAATCTTAGTTATTTTAGTCTTTATTATTGTAACCCAACAACTAAACACTGCACCCACCAGCATTAAGAATCTTTAGTACAGACCTCATTGAACTCTTTGAAACATTTTTTAATCATTTTTATATGTGTCAAAGTCATAGTTAGAGTTGTACATACTATTTCAATACCCCTATAATAGACTTAGCCTGACATTTTTGGGGCCTGGCCCTGTTTTTTGACTTTTTTGGACCTTTCTCTTGAAACAAGTGAGTTTTTTTCTCTTCTATTCTTGATTTCTGAAATTAATCTTTCTCCTTTTAGGCGTAAAACCCTTAAAAAACAAAATAACATGTATATTATTTTTTTTGAGTGGTATATACTTACATATGACTGTTTTTTTTATTTTTTGCTTTTTCACATGCTTGATTACATTTTAATCTCCAAAATATCTATTTTGGCATGTTTTGCATATTAAAGCGCTTAAAATGCCCTAAATACAGTTCTTTTTTGTTTAAAAAGAACACCTCTCTTACTGTAAATAACAGTATTATAGGCGTGGTTGGGAATATTGATAAATTGAATTGCCCATTACATAACCACTTCTGGGATTACACTTGCTAATTAGAAATTAATATGTGAGATACTGGTATACAAAAGCTTTACCAGAAATCCAGAAAGCTGTGTTTTTGACGTGTAATTGATAATTTCAATTAAATCATGATAATACAAGGGTATATTATGGGAATATATCTCCCAGAGGCCATTATTAGACGTGCAAACAGCACTTTAAGAAGTCCTAACTGACATAAGCGCTCTTTTTCCTCTTTGATTCAGTTGAAAAAACTCCATACAAATTGAAACCCAATCACAAGGCAGTATACCTGTGATACCTGCAGAACCAGAAAGCAGAAAGAACAAAGGAAAGATGCATAGTCAAAGCCTCATTACAGCAAAGAAGTGGACACCAATTTCCACCCAGAGAAGTAGAAAACCACAAAACTCTGAATAAATACAAGGTAAACCAACCTTAACCACTTTTACAGGGAAGATTAAAATAATTAACCCATTTTTAACCTGTAAAGGCAAATTTCCAAAAGAAATAGACAATACATTCGTACATGGCACAGTCAGAAGTAAATTCCCTAAGAGAATCAAGTTTTTGACTTCTTGAAAACACTGATATGTCACCTGTACACCTCAGGAACCTGGGAATGCCAAGGAAGCATCCAGAGGATGGAGAAGACTGTTCCGGAAGCAGAAGACCTGGAAGAGGAAACCTTGGACACAGTGGTGGATGGAAAGACACTGAGGGAAAGCATACCCACTCTGCCATTCACCTTCAAATTCAACAGAAACCTAAAACCAGAGGACCGGAAGGAGATGGATCAAATTCCTCAGATCCACCACTCCTCAAAGATCTTTTCCAATGGAGCATGTACAACAAGAGGTTCAACCTATCATCCCACTGGGAAGAACTTGGAGCAAGTTTCCACATAATATTTCTCAAAGAGATATCCTTCAAAGACCTTCTGGTAATCACCAAAGGATGGAATCCCACCAGGCATTTCAGACTCCTGGAGGGGAGGGAAACCAGGATAAGGGAGAATCAAGCCACTATCCAAGCTATAGAAGAACATCTGAACCAAAAAGGGCCTACTCTGATTCCTTCAGGCTCACAAGGAGTAAACAAACCCAACCCTCTGGTGGTTCCACACCATTCAGGAACCAGAAGATTAGTGGCAAAGAGTCACCATTCTTCACAATCCCAGGAAGTTTTCAGGAGAAGACAAGGATACAAGGGGAAAAACAATACATTTTTCAGCTAAAGGAAGAAGGAGGCAGACCCAATGATACAGAAGCTGTTGGACTTGGTGAAAGAAGTACACAAGAGCCAAAAATAGTTGTAAAATACTTCTAGAATCAGTAGCACCACTCAGAGTGAAAACAGTGTTTTTACACCTGAGAGTAACTTACACAGGGATGCACTGTGATTACAAATGTCCCAATTTACAGATAAAACTCAAAATCAGTTTGCAGAACTCCAAGAAAGCCATTGAAGGATGAAAAAATTAACAAGCTCCATGGAAAAAACTGTTAAAACCCTCCAAGAAGGCAATTATCAATTGAGCAAAGCTTCTGAAGAAACCAATGAAGGACTGAATCAAGTTTTTGAAGAACCGCACCACTGCAAAAGGGACAGGGATTTTCTGGATCAAGATATAAAAAAGTTGTTTAATGCCTACCAAAATATGAAGCCCCAACCACAAGGCCATGTTTTGGATGATCCATACCACCAATAAGAAAGTAAAAGACATGCCGTATTGATGAATAAGGCAAGGTCTTCATCTCAATACCAGGATGGAGACAATATGTCTTATTCTGCGAAGAAAGCGTTAAAACAGCTTCCAGATGCCTCAAGCTGGCCAAAATTCTCTAGCACAGGGGAATGTGTTCACATGGAGCTCATTGATTATATTGATGGACTCTTCATGTATGTACCAAGCATACCAGGTTACTGGACCACTGCTAGATTAAATACAGAACTTAAAGTTTTGCTAGTATTTGGTACACAGAAATGAAAGAAATACATGGCAGAAGAAGCTGGCCATTGTTGAAGAGTCAGATAATCCCAAAGTGCAGCAATGGTACTTGGATATGGACAAACAGAAGGTCATTTGAAAATTAAAAGTACTGTGTGCACAAAGATTCATATGAGTGGTGTCTTAGAAAGTCTAAAAGACTTAAAGCCATTGATCCTAAAATCAATATTCAGATGATGAAAAACAAAATCCTGACACAAATGCGAGGGGAACTAGAGCATGCAGTAAAATTCAGATGCATCTAAAGTTGCACTCTATAGGACAATGAAAACAACTTACAACATGTTAGGAAAAGAACAAATATAAGGCAATATTCCGAAGTAAGAAGCAGTAGTTTCAAAGAGAAAGAACCTTTCAGGGTGGACTTCAAAGAAAAAACCAAAGGAAAAATGGCAGAAGTGACCAAAAGAAAAATACTTGTCACAATTCTGGTTCAACAGACAAATATGCCAATAACTGTCATATGGCAAAGAAGAAATTCAATGACATTGAGCAAGTTGCAGAGGTAGAATTCCCAACAGAGGTTTCTGAATCAGACTCTATGGGTGATGCCATCAAAGAACACTCTGATAATGAACAAGACCAAAGAGAACAATTTATAGTGGAGTACCAAGAGGAAACACAACTAGAAATTCAGGACATACAGTTAGAGGCAGGCATGACACAAGATACTACAAATAAAAACTTGTGTAAACCACACAAGATGCACAAACATTGCTAGTCAAACCAATCAAGGGAATGTTATATATACATGGGACAGCCACAAAGATGACTGTTTTTATTGAATATGCTCAACATCCATTGATCATTGACAGTTGTGCACACCGCTCAATAGTGGCCAAAAATTATGTCAATAACCACTTCCCAAATTGGGAAAAGAAGCTCTTGCCAAAAAAGGGAAAACAATTTAAAAGTGCATTGTGGAAGATGACATCCATTGGGACATATATCAAAGAAATAATTATACCCCACAGGAAAGGTAATATCAGACTCAACCCAGAGTTTGTTGTGCTTGCTGATGCCCATATAAAAGGATTTTTACTGGGGACAGACTACCAAAGGATTTATGGCATTGATATTTGCAACAGTAACAACAAGCACATTACCATAGGTACAAACAAGGAAATGAAATTTTCACTTAAAATATACCAGATGTTCACCCATGACCCTCTAGAAGAATTTCTGAATTGATTCAGAGAGGGAAAATGAAGCATCAGCCTCAACAGTAAACAAGAACTTAGCTTACTGCAAATGCTGTGGAAAAAATACCAGCATTTGCCATACACCAATGTAGATGGACTCAGCAGAAGGCCACTGGATAATGTCAAACGCAATCCAGCTTATGACCCTGAAGTAGAAGCCAAGATTCCTATTCATTTCATGGAACTACATAGGAGGAAGAACTTCAGATTTTCTGAATGGGCACACAAACGTGGTACCCCAAACAGTGGAGACATTGATTCAGAAGGAACAGAAACTCCCAGACTGGGAATAAGTTCCTCAGAAATGCATAATGAGTTCTTTGATTCAGTGATGAAGACTTATGCCAAACACAAGCAGTGTGGCATATTGTTACAACTCCTTCAACAGAAATACAGGAGCCCAGAACTGGAATCCCAGTTAGAGGAGCCCTGGTTGAGGGACTATAAGGATAAAAATATTTTCCTTATAGATGGACTACTCTATCACAGAGAGCAGCAAACAAGTGACGTCACAGTGGTGGAAAAGGATCACATAGCCCAAATTCTGCACGAATGTCAGGACTTCCCCTGTATGGGACACATGATTGAAGAAAGGACAAAGGAAAGGGTAGCAAGCATGGCTTGGGGGCCCAAATGGGAGCAAGTATTGAGTGAACATATCAACACTTGTGAAATATGGCAAAACAAAAACAGAGAACATGGGAAGAAACATGGGCTAGCTCAACAACTAGAAGAACCCAAACACTCAAGGGAAACCCTTAATATGGACTAGGTCACAGGACTTGTCCCAGGAGGCACAGAAAATTTCAATTCCTGCCTAGTCATAGTTGATAGGTATGGAAGAGGTGTGGGGTGCTTTCCAGGTCATAAGGAGGAAACAGCAATGCATACAGTTTTGATATTTTGGAATAACATCCTAGCCACATGTGGAGTCCCAAAAATTATCATCAGTGATAGGGACCAAAAATTCACATCAGAATTTTGGACCAACCTTTATTACATGCTAGGAATAAAACCTGCATTTTCCACAGCTTACCATCCACAGACAGATGTCTTAGCATAAAGGATGATACAAACACTGGAGGACATCATTAGAAGATTCTGTACATATGGCACGGAATATAAGGATCATGAAGGGTATACTCATTACTGGGTTGCGCATGTCCCAGAAGTCCATATAGCTTACAACAAAAGACAGAACTCTACCACAGGGAAGTAACCCTCACTGGTAGAAAGAGGGTGGAACCCCTTATTTCCTGTGTATCACCTGAAGAAAAATCTTCTCACTATCCACGACACATATGGAACCAGACTTCAAAGGAGAGGACCAAGTGTTAGTGTCTACACTCAGATTCAACAATCGCAAGGGACCAAAGAAAAGGAGAGATTGCTTTTTGGGACCTTTCACTATCATTAAACTGATAGGGAAGAATGGAGTGGAGGTTAAACTCACAAAGGAATTCTCCAGGTAAAACCCAGTATTCCGAGTGAGTCTGGTCAAACCATACTTCCAGACAGGAGAGGGAAAGCTCCCCCCTAGAAAGAGGATTACAAACCCACCAGAAATAGTGGAAATAGAAGACTCCCCTGAACCTGTGAAGAAGATAATCAAGGCCAGGAAGATTATACTGAATGGTAAAGACCAAAGACAGTATTTGGTCAGATTTAAAACCAGACAGCAGAAAAAGACAAATTGTTGGAAGAGGATACCTTACCAGATGGGAATCTTCATCTAACAAAATTTAGGGCCTCTTGGAGGATTTAACAGTCTCATTAATGATGAGCCTTTTTTGGATGGAGGGTATTTCATCATGTGACTCAAACCCAGAGCACAAACATGACAGCCAAATACCATAAACCAATGGTAAAGCCAAGATAGCACCAAAACTTGGAGTTGAGCCAAATCAACTCAAAAGGTTTCAAAAGAAAGAGGAAACTCACCTCTTTCCAAAGATACAATTCTCGTTATGATAGGACAAAGAATAAGAAAGTTATCCTGCTCAAATATGTTGCTGTGCATAAACCTTAGGTTTCACCTCTCATCTGAAATTCATAGGAAGAGGCTTAACCCAGAAAATGGGTATTCAAATTGAATCTCTAAGTCAAGGCTGTCCAATGCTCTTCGCAAAATTGAGCTCACACCAAAATTACAGAAGTTATGGCCAAAATGAGCCCAAATAAGGGTGAATAAAATATTCACCTTTCATATAACTTCTACAATTTTAGTGTGAGATACTTAAAGTGGGTTATTTTTTGAAGAGGCAAAATCAGGGCTATCTGTTAGCTTCTTTCATTTCTCCATAACTCATCTAGAACAAAAGTTATGGAGCAACTATGTATGAATAACAAAACTCATACATGGCATAACTTTGTCATATTGAATGTTACCCATACCAAATAAGGTACCACTGTGTATATCTCACCTAAATCTACACAATGAGCCAACTTTGAGCTCAATATCTCAAAAACTGACAATTTTATAGCAGTTTCAAGTTAAAATCCCACAATTGGGCCCATGCACCTTGAATGTGGGATAATAGCCCCTAAACATGATTATGAGGTGTCAAACAGACAAGAAAAGCATATTTATACTTCAATACCTCATAGTTCATTCAATAATGGGCTCACATACAGGTTATGTACAGCATTCTATGTGTCATAGACGTTATAAGAGGGCTGTGTGGTCCCCAGAGGAAAGTTTCCACCTTTTATTGGTGAAAACGGGCCACATGTGGTTTTGAAACCACATCTGGGCGCAAAAGAGTGTATACAGCCATTGTGAAAACCACAAGCCAGTACCCTGAAGTGAAAAACGCTTCTCTTCCTCTATGTGGATAGTCTATAAGGCCATTCCACCCAATTTTAGGATAAAAGGATGTCTTTTCTCCACAATAAAAAGTTTCCTCATCCTGTTCTTAAATTCCTACATAGTACAACTGTCAGAAACAGTTACAATCTTGGAAAAAAAGTCAGGTCTACTTTAATTCTTAGTATTCTACCTTAGATTCCTCATGGTAAAATACACATATGTCATTTTTATGGCATATCTGAAAAGTCAATAATTACTGAAGTATAAGTAATAATACCTTAAAAAAGGTACAAAACCTCATTTAACTCAGAAGAAAATGGAAAAACATGTGAAATAAATTGTACCATTGGATTCTCCATGAAAATCTACATATAAAACAATTATCAACCTATTCTCTAAAGTCAATACTTAAGGAATTAAGCTGAATATATGCACTTTTTTGGTCAATGCATATATTCATAGTTTTTAGCTAATATCTCTTGAAATATAGAAGAGAACATGATAAAACAAAAATAAAGTCACCGCGTCATTACTGTAGGAACAAAGATATGACCTTTGTTTCACAAGTTCTAAACATGGTTAAAACTTGTAATGGATTAGTGAATAAAATCAAAGGAGCTGTTGACCACTTTGTTGTGAAAATGGGCCAAAATTAAAAAACCATAGACAGTCAGATTCTACTAGTTCATACATGAAGAATGACATAATTTTTATTATAATTAAAAGGTATAACCCCTTGAAATCAAGGTTTGAAGTTCAAAATATTTTATTTCAACTGAAAAGATGAGTTACAAGAAAAATCATCAAAATTAGAGTTTTATTGATGGAATTAAATTCTCTTTGAAATCCAATAAGGAAATTCCAAGCTATCAGAATACACTCTCAGAATAGCTGTAGCGTGTAAAACTTAAAGGTTATTAATGATCAAAGTTTAAGCTTAAAATTGATCATTTATGATCACTCACTGTAATCTTATTTCAAGTTTAACAGTCATATAAGTGATAAAACTGGTGAATACTATGAGATTATGATTAATAATAAAAGAATCCACAAAGCTTAGGCTTCTTCCAAGCCTATGATGTCATCAAACTTACAGTTATAGTGATAACTCTAAATATTGGCGTAATAATGAGATAAGATGGTTTGATCATGATGTAATCATCACTAAACCTTAAAATACTGATCATTTCTAGTAGATAACATCAGTACACGTCTACTAGAACCTTACTGAACTCTAGAAGGGAGGTATTTACTATAAATAGAGCTCTTTTTACTCTATTTTCCCCTCAGACACATCAAAACATTAAAACATTTGAATTAAAAGGTAAAATATTTATTCTTTATATATAAATCCACATTATTATTGAAGAACAAAGGTAAGCTCTATTATAATCATCATATTTCACATGATTACTCCAAGTGCTCCCCAGTTTTGTTATATTTCCCCTAAAAAACCTCAAATCCGTGTAAAATAAAGAAAATTTGTGATTTCTGTTATTTTTTATTGTTAATACAATTTAAACAAGTTGTATATATATTATTTGGCGTAAAATCTTTCAAAATTATTATACTAAGTGTTAAAAGTAGGTTATTCTCTCTTATTATAATAATTTGCTCTTTAGTATGACTTTCATAATTCTTTAATTAATATAAAGAGTATTTGTATTAATGTATAACCTTAATATTAGGAATATTATTCTTATTAATTGTTTTTTATTAATAAAAACAATTTTCTACGCCTTTATTATTTGTTGGTAACAATAATAAAGTGTTTTTGAATATATTAGTTATTATATATTAATATATTTACTCATTATATTATTTACTTATAATATAAATTATATTATTTTATTTATTCAATAATATGATTTTTTTTATTCCCTAATTATGATAATTCTTTATTATTATAATTATTTTTATCTTATTTATTGTATTTATAAGGACATTCAGAGTACAATAAGTAAAATATTGGTAATCTTTACTTATTGTTTCATAGTCAAACCTTACACAGCTGTTAGGTGCATAGCTGGAACTAAAGAATATGTGAGCCTTAGAGGTATTTTTATATACCCAAAAGACCACAAATGCTAAATTAAATTACAAATATAAAGAGCATAAATTTCTTTATATTATAAAAATAAAAATTGAAATATAAATACAAATTCATATTTAAAAATCGAAATTTAATTATAATTTAAAAATATAATTAAAATAAAATTTAAAATTATGATAATTCATTTTTACTTGTAAAAATTAAGTAAAAATGAATTTTTGATAAAAAGTATGAAATTGAAATATTTTTGGTAAAAATTTATATGAAATACATTATAAATTTTTATCCAATAAATAAACATATAGAAATTATTTCACCATTTGACTCCTCATAAAAAATCAGGTGGGGTCACCTCGGAGTCAAATTTTTGTAACTCAACTCTAAATAAGGTTAAATTAAGTTTTTAGTATTTCCAATACACAAATTGAAAATCCTCAAAACATTAAGTTAATTCACACCACATGTAGTGTTTACCATCAATTTTTGTGTTAAAATTGAGGTGTTGTGTTTAGCTTAGAAGTTATGAGGAATTGAAGTATTTTCAATTGAATTCAATTGAAATTTCAAAATGTGCGTGTGTATTACATAAGTGAAGTCTGATTTACATATGAGGTATCAATTATTAATGTATTGTACTGTACAATTAAATTGAATTACATATGTAAATTACAAGTATAATACATGATGAGGAATTAAAGGAAAAAATAAATTGGAAAGATTAAAATTGGGGGGGGGAAAGGAACTCTAGCTTTAAGGGGGAGTCAGACCCCCAAAATCCTTGCTGACAGGTGTGAGATGTCAAAATTCATGCAAAATTTCATCACTTTTTGCCTGGAATTGAGTTGCAGGGTCTGTGACTCAATTTATGATGAGGTTTTGATACCAACCAGGGTAGTTTTAACTGTTTCCAAGAGGGTAAAACTACCCTTAAGTTAAAAAAATGTTAGTAAAACAGTTTTAACTGGTTTCTACGCCTCTTACACACATTCTTCGGTGTTTTGAAGGCTCTAGACCAGGTATTACTATAGCAATGGCTGATTTAAGGGTCTAAGATGGCTAAAAAGGGCAAAAAATGACTTGAACCAGCCCTTTTTTGGTCTAAAACAGGGTTCAATGATGCCATAATTGGCTTTTCTGTTGTCAGAATTCTTTTCACGACTTAAATTAGTAAACCTTACTTTTGGAGTAGGAAAATTGATGGCTATAAAAGAATGTCTTCTTTGCCCCACTTTTCTCTTCAGTTTAGAATCTTTTCCTTTTATAATTAGTTTAAGCACTGTTAAACCAATCAATAAAAGATTCAAACCACCTTTTTCAAATCATTATAAACCTTCTAACCACGTGAAAACATCATTATAGTCTTTGTTTGTAACTCTTATAATCATTTTTACCCCTGAACCACCACAAAAGTGAATTAAAGCATCTTTCATCACTGTTAGCTTTGTCACTTTGTTTCCAAATTCACTCTGGTCACTTTTTGGGCGTCTTTTCTCTTTAAAATTCTTTTTAAAGACTTTGTTCTTCAATTAATTGCCTGAAGTACTTTGCTCAATCAATTCCAATTGAAATTTCTGTTGAAGAAATTTCTTTTATAGCCTTAAATATCTCTTGTAGAGTATTTTTGGACAAATTTTTATTGTTGGTAAAACAATAAATCTTTATATTATTATTTTTTTATACTAATTAAGGTCTAAACAATGAAATTGGCGTGGTTCCTCTTAAAAATAATATTTCTTACTATTTTAATCAATTTTTGCCTTATACAAATTTTGAGGAAAGGAAAAGTACTTGATTTTTACTCAAAGTTTCATCTCCACACCTTACATTTGGGGGCCCAGCCGTGATATTTTACCTGTGACATATTGTTTTACTATTTTTTAACCTTTTTTCTTATATTGAAAAAAATTTAAAAACTCATAAAAAATACTTATAATCCAAAAAATCCATAAAAAATAATTTTTTTCATAGTTTAAGTGTGGCTTATATTTTTATTTCTATTTTGAAATAACCTTTTTTTTTACTTAATTAAAAGGCTTTTTCATTAATTTTAGTGTCTGACAACATGGTAAGACAAGAAAACATTGAAACAGCCTCAACAGTCACAAGCATTATCCCTGCCAGTATTGTCAATTCAGACCACAATAGCACTGATATTGTGACTCAAAATAACCAACCTGAACCAATATCTTCTGAATTGATTAACTTGGATATACGTAATACCCTTCAGAAAGCTGAGAATTTGGTCAATAGTAAGTTTTTGACGTAAAAATACTATTTTAAAGCTTTTTAATCATAAAATATGCCTTCAACTAGATCAGGAGCCAGCTATAACCCCTCAAGATGCTCCCAGAAAGGTGATAGACGTGATTATGGCAGAACCAACCAGGTAGAGAAGGAAAAGGGTCAGTTAATGACTTCCAAACAACTAAAATGGGTCATTCTGATTGTGATAATACCATTTTACCTTCACAAAGAGCTGACACAGCCAAAATAAGCCTCAGTGGACATATACAAGGCCAGCCACAAAGCTTACAACAATGCAATTCAGTACAAGGAGTAGCAGATCCATGCAGATCTGTGGGAAAACTGCATGAATTCTTACCTGAATGTGAGAAAAGTCCTGGGCCATCCCAATACTTGCAAATTGCTCAATGGATGGCATTAATTGATGGAGAAGAAAAACAGGATGCTCTTGACACTAGAATGGAGGAAAAACAACCCTCCACCACCCAAGCAAGTGCCAAAAACAGCCCCAGTGGCCAGAAGCAGAAATTCCAATGTGAAAAAGCAGCCACAAGTTGCAAACAAGGGCAAAGGAACGGCACCATTCACCAAACCTTAGAGCCAGGGCTACAGAATTCCAAAAATCCAACAGTATGCCATGGAAAATGTGTTTCAGTTGGCCAGAACAATGATGGAATTACAAAAGAAAGAGGAGGCCCAATTAAAATATCAGAAAATGATTTCTAATATTTTTGATTATATTCCAGAGTTGTAAGAAGCTATAACTGAAGTAAAAAGTCATCTTTCTGATAATAATACATCAATTTGTTACAATCTTAAGTCACATAACTTGAGTCTGAGCCAAATCAATAAAACACTTGAATGTTTTGAACAATTCTCAAGAACAATTAAAACTTCCAAAAATGATAGTTCTTTTGGCAATGATGTGAATGAGCAATCTGTCATTATTAAAGAATTGACAGACAAATATTCTAAGTTCAATATTGATGACATGATTGAAGCAAGCATAAAACAAGTCATAGATACTATCAAAGAGGATAATAAGAAAGCGCTTGAGGATATTCCAAAATCATTTACTGAAGTAAAGACACATATGATTGCCTTTAAAAAGTGTTTTGATACCTTAAAAGAAGAAATATCAAAATTAACAATAAAGTTGAATGAGGTTATCTCTGATAATACTAAATAAACAGAATTATGGAATGAGCTGACATATAAAGTGGCTGATCATCAAAAGAATTTAATGGCCTCTATACAAAGCTTACAACATGAATTAAGAAATTCACAAAGGTGTAACAACAGTAAAATGAAGGATATTGAACAGCTACTGAACACCTTACCAATAATATTTACACCTCTGAATCAAAATGAGGCTACAGGGATTCCCAAACCACAAGTATTGTTCATTTAAAATTCTCATGTAAATGAATTGTCTACTTCCTTTCATAACTTGGAACCATCAATTGGCCAAGCACGCTTGAAAGAAGTTCCAAAACTTAAGGAATGGCCTAAGTTCAGTGGTGAAGGAGAATATGACCATATGGAATTCATCAGAGGTATTGAAATGATCGAAGAAGACTTTAAATTACCCAAAATATTGGTAACAGCCAGGTTTAACACCTTATTCACCAAATCAGCTCACAGATGGTAGATCAAATTGAGACAAGCACATGGGCACCAAAGCTGGACTTGGTGGAAAACCCAAATTATCAAAAAATGGGCCAATGATGCTTGGAGGTTTAAAGTGGAAACAGCCTTTGAATCTTCCAAATTTAATTCTGATAAAGACAAAGCTTTACCATGGATTTGCCAACAAAAAGACAGATTAACAGCAGTATATCCTGACCTGTCAGAATTTATGATCCATAGAAAGATTCTGAGACAATGTGGAGATGACTTAGAGCACGCTGTCAAAAGCAGGACTACTGAACAATCTTCAGCAGAAGATATTATCAATATATTAGAAGAAGTAACCAACAGAGCCAAAATTGGTTCTAGTAGGGTGAATCTTAAAACAAGGTTTAATACACCTTGGAAAAATTCTGCGGACCAAAACCCCAAAGAAAATTCTAATAGTGTTAAGTATAAATCTGCAGATACAGTCAGAAAGTGCCATATTTGCCAAAGCACCACCCATTTACCAATACATGTCCAAAAAGGGGGGAAATCAATGAAATTGATATTGAAAAGGAACCTGATGTTGAAAAATATGACATAATAGAAGACAATTCAGATGATAAGTCATCAATATTTTCTGAATCTTCAAAAGATATAGAAAATATTAATGCCAATTTTGACATCATGGAATCTTCATCCCACTTGCCACAATTGAGCAATGGTCAACTTGATTTATCAAAAGTTCAAGATGCACAGCTTATGAAAACAAAGTCAAACAGGGGGAAAGGTTATACAGATGGTAACTCCTGTATAATAGAAGTGGTGATTGAAAACAAGCCCACCAAACGTTTGCTTGACCCAGGAACCTTCTGCTCTTGTGTTGGAAAATCTTTTCTTAAGATTTGTGTACCAAATTTTGAAAACCAATTTTTACCAATTGTTGGTATAAAATTCAATAGTGCAAGTAATCCAATGAAAGCATTAGGAATTTTTGAGACCAATTTCATATTCCCACACATTAATGGGAAGTTAAGAATCACAGTTCAATTTTTTGTTATGAAAACTTCTCTAGTACCCATTTTATATTGGGAAATGACCATTTAATCAGGTATGGGGTGGAGTTACATAACAAAAAAGAAAGATACTTTACTATTGGAGACAATAAGTGTCATAAATTTGCCTTTTTACATTTTAAAAGACAAATTACAGTAAATAAAGTATCCCAAGTCAACATACAATTGGAAAAATTCAAATCTTAACAGTTGAAGGAGGCTGAAATAAGCCTTCAGCTGACTGATAAACAAGAAAATGAACTTTCTTCCCTTTTTTATGATCACAGAGGAGCATTTGTTTCAGACAAAGAACCTCTAGGAGCAATTCTTGGTCATGAAGTTGACAACATACTTAATATTGAAAGGCCTTATCCACCACTCTTGAGAAGACCTGCATATCCGGCAAGTCCCAAGTCAAGAGAAGCTCTGGAAACTCATATCAAAGAACTTCTAGACCTTGGTGTAATAAGAAAAGTTGGCAATAAGGAAGAATTAGAAATACCTACACCAGTCATAGTGGCATGGCATAATGGAAAATCCAGAATGGTTGGAGACTTTAGAGCTCTGAACACTTACACTGTTCCAGATAGGTACACAATACCAAAAATCCAAATTGCCCTTACTCAAATATCTCAAGCAATGTATATAACCACTATGGATTCCCTTAAAAGATTCCATCAAAATGTGGTGACACCAAGAGAAAGAAAATATTTGAGAATTATTGTTCATTGTGGAGTGTATGAATATTTGAGAATGCCCTTTGATATCAAAAATGCACCTTCACACTTCCAAAGAATGATCAATGAAATCTTCCCTGAAGAACCTTCAGAGGTATGGTTAATCATTTACATTGATGAAATTATTGTCTGTTCCAAAACTTGGGAAGAGCGCATGTACAGATTGTCCAGGATTTGGACAAAAATTCAATCAGTAAACATGAAAATCCCTTTGAAGAAATGTCATTTGGGATTTAAAGAACTTAAAGCACTAGGACATTTTATATCTGGTTTGTCCCTTGGAATTGAAAAAAATAAAGTTGTAGCAGTATTGCTAAAACCCATGCCCCAGGACAAAAAGGAAATTCAGCCATTTTTATGTTTTGCAGGATATTACAAGCAACACATTAAAGATTTTGCATCCATAGCAAGACCACTTTATAAATTGTGTGACAAAGACACAGTATTTGAAATGACTGTTGAAAGAGTCAAAGATTTTGGGTCTCTAAGAGAAGCCTTCACCACTGATCCATCCTTACTGATGCCAGACTTTAAATTTCCTTTTAAATTGTATATTGATGCAGCAGGGAATGGGCTGGGTGTTGCACTTCACCAAGTTCAGATCATGAATGATAAACCTGTAGAAGGACCCATATGTTTAATATCCAGGCAAATCAAATTAACTGGAGCCAGATATGGAGAAAGTCAAATGGAATGTCTATGCCTTGTCTGGGCCTTGAAAAAATTGAACTACTTCTTGGAGGGATGTGTTTTTGAGGTGATAACAGATTGTACAGCTGTCAAATCATGCTTAAACATGAAAAAGCCCAACAGACATATGCTCAGATGGCAAATAGCCATACAAAAATACAGACGCAATATGACTATTTTTCATAAGGATGGGAATATGCATAAGAATGCAGATGGACTAAGCATATGGCCATTACCAAATAATATTGATAATCCTGCTTATGTGCCAGAAGAAGCTTCACCACAAATCCCAATAGAAGGAATAAGTGTTACAGACTTGAACACCACCTTCTTTGAAGAAGTCAGAAATAGTTACACTCAAGATAAAAAATGTAGCATCTTATGCCAATTACTTAACAAAGACTATAAAGACAACTCTCTAATACATGCCTTGGATGAAGTATGGAAAAAACCTTATGATTAAGGAAGATTTCACCTACTGGATGGTATAATTCACCACAGGACCAAGCACACATGTGTCATGGCAGTTGTGGATAGGTCATTAATCAATCTTGTACTACAATAATGCCTTGATAGCCCCTTTTCAGGACAGCTGTCTGAAGACAAAACAAGAGAGAAAGTAAAGATCTGCATATGGTGGCCAATGTGGCAGAAGGATGTTGCAGAGTATTGCAAACCTGTGAAAGATTCGAAAAGGAAAAGAAATCCACTGGCAAGAGACTTGGGAATATTATAAAAAGCCCAGAACCCTTGAAGACCTTGGCAGATTTTCCATATGGATTGGGTAACTGGCCTACCACCAGGAGGTGACAGAAGCGATAATGCTTGCCTAGTGATTGTTGACAGATTTAGTAAGACTCCAATCTTTCTACCATGTCACAAAGATGATACAGCCATGCATACAGCTCTTCTGATATGGGATAGGGTAGTATCATGGACTGGCCTATTCACAAACATCATTAGTAACAGATATCCTAAATTCACCTTGGCATTATGGACAAATATTCACCAATTATTTGGCACTAAGCTGTCTTTCTCTACAGCCTACCACCCACAAACTGATGGCCTGGCTGAAAGGATGATCCAAGCCCTAGAGGACAAGGTAAGAAGATTTTGTGCTTATGGCCTTGAATTCAAAGATTGTGATGAAGTTACCCATGATTGGTGTACTCTGTTTCCAGCACTGGAATTAGCATATAAAACATCAATCCATGCCAGTGCCAATCAAACTCCTGCTATCCTAGAAAAAGGGTGGAACCCCAAATTACCCCAAGATTCCTTGAAGAAATAGTTGAGTGAACTACAGCCCACAGCTGCTAGCTTCAAGGGAATGCTAGACAAAACTAGAACTCATACACTAAGGAGCATGGAGGACTCTTTTGCATATGCTAAGGACAAATGGGATAAATCACATGCAGCACCAGATTTCAAAGTGGGGGACTTAGTTCTTGTATCCACCACTAACTTCAATAAAATCAAAGGATGTAAAAAGCTGAAAGACTCCTTTGCTGGACCTTTTGTTACTAAGGTCCTCCATGGAGAAAATTCTGTTGAAGTAGATTTATCTGAAGAACTTAGCAATAAGCATCCTACCTTTCCAGTGAGCTTGATAAAACCATATAAATCTAGTAATGCTGAAATATTTCCCTTCAGGAATAAAATTTCCCAAGCTATACCTCCTGTTGAGCCCTCTGGTAGTAAGAAAATTACCAAAGTTCTCAAAGAAATAAAGTTTAGAACCAACAAAGTAAGGGAATACCTTCTTAGGTACAGTGACCCAACTTGTGAAGATGAATGGTTTCCAGAAAAGATCATACCTGAAGCTACTAAACTTCTCAGAAGCTTCAGGCACACTAGAAATAACAATATTACAAAGTAATATTCTTTTTTTAGGGGGAGGGAATGTGAGCCTTAGAGCTATTTTTATATATTTAAAAGACCACAAATGATAAATGAAAATACTAATTTAAATAAAATAAATTTATTCATATTATAAAATAAAAATTGAAATATAAATACAAATTCATATTTAAAAATGAAAATTTAATTATAATTTAAAAATAAAATTATAATAAAACCTAAAATTATGAAATTTCATTTTTAGTTGTAAAAATTAAGTAAAAATGAATTTTTAATAAGAATTATGAAATTAAAATTTTTTTGGTAAAAATTTATATACAATAAATTATACCCTTTTATCCAATAAATAAACATATAAAAATTATTCCACCATTTGATTCCTCATAGAAAATGTGATCCTTGAGGTATATTTTACATACCCAAATAGGCCACAATTATCTTAAAAATTTTTTTTGAATTATGCATAACTGATAAGTAATGCATATATCCAAAATTAATCATTTTTGATTTCAGAAAAGAGGAATAACGTTTTATTGAGTAAGTAAACTCATGGATTTAAGGCCAGATTTGGATTCTACACAAAAATTCACCTAGGGTAGCTCCATAGAGTGAATAAGCACAAATTAACTCTTTGAGGTGGTAATATGGAAAATACTTCAATACCACATCATCAATACCACATAAAAGATCCATGAAAATTTTTGTTTTTCTTTAATTCACACCAAAATAATGGGAATGTGATAAATCCCATGTTACATATACACTAAGAAGAGTGTTATGCATGTTTTGGGCACTTACTATCATGGTATTCTTACATGGACTTTTGGTACACCCATAGTGGATATCTCACTTGAAGTTTAAGTTTCTATTTTGACATGAAAAATAGGCAAGGGGGACAAAAGACATCAAAGAGAGCCAGGGTACCCAACTTCTGAGGCCTCAGAGGCGTGGACAGCTCAAAAGCTTGTGGCCATGGCTGATCTTGGTCTGTTTGGAAAACTAAAACCTTTTGGGAACTTGGTTACCATGTTACAACTACAGTAAATCTTAAGAAAATAGCAAATAACCTGCTATTTTGACATGTGAAGGAGGTAAAGAGCTATTTAGACTCCTGTAACCATGTCAATTCTTAATGATTTTCCATGGATAAACCCCAAAAGAGTAATTAAAACCCTTTTTGACTTGTATCCATTGATTTACCTCATAGTAACCAGTAAAACACTGATATTTGCAATGACATGTAGAAATGAGGTAAAAACTTCAAAAATTCATTGAATATACAATTCTTCATGAATCCCTCTGAAGCTTTCAGGACCAATAGATATCTGTATTGTCTATGGTAAAACCAAAAAGAATCATGGTTTTACTTGTAGAATAAAAAGTTTTACTTACAGTCCACATTTGACTGTTCTACATGAAACACTGAATCTTCAAAAATTCACATTAATTACAAAATGTGATGAAATTGCCAATAAAATTGATAACTTTGAGAAATCATTTATTATTTTGGAGTAAAAGAGGATTTACTGATGTTACTCCTTTTATTCTTAACCATATTGGGGTTGGTAGTCACGTAAAAGCATCAATTAAGTAATTATGATAATCTTACGTGACAACAGATGATGCAATCATTAATCCAAAAAGGTTTATTGTTTTCTCACTCACTGGTTTTTCAGTTTGCTCCATGGCACGCCTCTGTGAGCTGTTGTTGACTTAAAAGAAGCCTCTTCTTGCTGTTTTTTCTGTATCATCATCATCATCTTATCAATTTATTAAGTCATTATTACCAACAAGTAAGTATTAGTTACAGCTATTCTTAAGTGTTTTAAATCTTTCAGAATCAACCAGAAAGACGTGAAATCATAGAATCCAACTATATATTGTTGTAATACTGTTATAAATCATTTTTGATCCCTTAAATCCACAATTCTATGTCAAATCTCTCTATAATATCTTTCAATAAGCTCTTTGGAATATTAGTGAGTGATTTATTCTTAATTCTTAAAGTTTTTCTCTAAATAATTAGTTTTCTTCAAGAATTATATTTATAATTATTCTTGTAAAAGATAATTATATATTAAAATAATTTTATTATCTTAATAAAAGAAGTTTTATTATTAAAATCTTCCTGTAATTGATTCTTGTAGACAATTACTGATCACTGTTAAAATCACTGGTAGTGTTTAACACATGAAAGAAAAAATTCTTTAATTATTTAATTTTGGCTATAATAATATTTTCTTATTATAATTCATAAGAACAGACATAGTACTGTTGATTGCTAGTAATATTATCATCAGTTTCATAGTCACATCTTACAAAAAATTAGGTGGGGTCACCTCTGAGTGAAACTTTTGTAACTCAACCCTAACTAAGCTTAAATTAAGTTTTTATTATTTTCAATACAAAAATTGAAAATCGTCAACACTTTAAATTAATTCACACCACATGTGGTGTTAACCATCAATTTTTGTGTTAAAATTGAGGTGTTGTGTTTAGCTTAGAAGCTATGAGGAATTGAGGTATTTTCAATTGAATTCAATTGGAATATCAAAATGTTTGCGTGTATTACATAATTGAAGTTTAATTTACATATGAGGTATCAATTATTACTGTATTGTACTGTACAATTCAATTAAATTACATATGTAAGTTACAAGTATAATACATGATGTGGAATTAAAAGAAAAAATAAATTTTAAAGATTAAAATTGGGGGGGAAAGGAACTCTAGCTCTAAGGGGGAGTCAGACCCCCAAAGTCATTTCTGACAGGCATGAGATGTCAAAATTCATGAAAAGGTCCATCACTTTTGGCCTGGAATTGAGTTACAGGGTCTGTGAATCAATTGATGATGAGGTTTTGTTACCAATCAGGGCAGTTTTAACTGTTGCCAAGAGGTTAAAACTACCCTTAAGCTAAAAAATTGTTAGTAATAACAGTTTAAACTGGTTTCTACGCCTCCTACACACATTCTGACGTGTTTTGAAGTATCTAGACCAGGTATTACTATAGCATTGGCTGATTTAAGGGTCTAAAATGGCAAAAAATGGCTTAAACCAGCCCTTTTTTGGTTTAAACCAGGGTTCAATGATTCCATAAATCGATTTTCTGTTGTCAGACTATTTTTCACGACTGACAAGAGTAATTTTTACTTTTGGAGTAAGAAAATTGATGGCTATAAAAGAATGTCTTCTTTGCCCCACTTTTCTCTTCATGTTAGAATGTTTTCCTTTCATAATTGGTTTAAACACTGTTAAAACAATCAATAAAAGATTCCAACCACCTTTTTTAAATCATTTTAAACCTTTGAACCGCATTAAAAAATCATTTTAATCATTGTTTGTAACTCGTATAGTCATTTTTACCCCTGAACCACCCCAAAAGTGAATTAAAGCATCTTTCATCACTGTTAACTTTGTCACTTTGTTTCCAAATTCACTCTGGTCACTTTTGGGAGTTTTTCTCTTTAAAATTCTTTTTAAAGACTTTTTTCTTCAATTAATTGCCTGCAGTCCTTTGCTCAATTAATTCCAATTGAAATTGCTCTTGAAGAAATTTCTTTTGTAGTCTTAAATATCCCTTGTAGAGTATTTTTGGATAACTTTTTATTGTTGGTAAAACAATAAATCATTATAGTATTATTGTTTTATACTAATAAAGTTATAAACAATACGATTGGTGTGTTTTCTCTTCAAAATAATATTTCTTAATATTTTAATTCATTTTTACCTTATACAAATTTTGAGGACAGGAAAAGTACTTGATTTTGAATCAAAGTTTCATATCCACACCTTACAGAATACAAAAAGCAGAGGTATGAAAAGACCCATATTGAACCAGACTTCAAAGAAGGGGACCAAGTGTTAGTGTCTACACTCAGATTCAACAATCTCAAGGGACCAAAGAAAATGAGTTATGCCTTTTTGGGACCCTTCACTATCATTAAATTGATAGGGAAGAATGCAGTGGGGGTTATACTCACAGCAGAATTCTCCAGGAAACACCCAGTATTCCCAGTGAGTCTGTTCAAACCCTACTTCCAGACAGGGGGGAAAATGTTCCTGTCAGGACAGCAGACTACCACCCCACCAGACATAGTGGAAGTGGCCTGGACCTGTGAAGAAGATTATCAAGGCCAGGAAGATAAGACTGAATGGTAAAGAGCAAAGACAGTATTTGGTCAGATTCAGAAACCAGACCACAGACAAATACAAATGGTGGAAAGAGGATTCCATACCAGATGGGAACCTTTAATATTCAGCTCCCATCTAACTTCTACAGTTTTAGTGTGAGATACCTAAAGTGGGGTATTTTTGGAAAGGGAAAAGTCAGGGCTATCTAATGGTGTCATTCATCTCCCCATATCCTATCTAGAACAAAACATATGGAGCAAAGAAGTTCCATACAGTTTTTGGACAAATCATAAATGTGTACAAGAAAACTTGTACATGCCATAACTTTTCCATATTTCCTGATAACCATAGAAAATGAGGTACCATTGTGTAGATAACATCCAAGGCTACACAATGAACCAATTTTCAGTTCAATATCTTAAAACCTGACAAAGGTATAGCAGTTTTAAGGTTAGAATCCCATAGTTTAGCCAATACAGCCTTACAGTGGGATACTATCCGATAAGTATGATTATGAGGTGTCAAACAGACAAACAAGCTTTTTTTTTGCTTCAATACCTCATAGTTAAGTCAAATACATAGGTAAATACAGGTTCTGTACAGCTTCTTACGTGTCAGAAGCACCAGAACACACCTGTAAACTCCATTGGTGAAAATCTTCACCCTGTATAGGGTAAAAATGACTACTTGTGGTTCTAAAACCACATTTTCACCCAATACCAGTCTGTATTGAGTTTATAGAACCACAAACCAGCCCACATTAGTGAAAAATTTCACTCTGTGGTCGTGTGCAGAGGTAAACCACCTCCCACTACCGCAGAACAAGATAAAAGGAGGCTTTTCCTCACCAGGAAGCAAATCCAGCATCCTGTTCTTGATATTCTTACGTGGTAGAACTTCTTAGAAGAAGTGATACCCTTAGAATTTAACAGGTTATAATTACAAGTTTTAATTATTGTAGGGTTTGTTATTGTAAACCAACAGGCAAAAACTGCACCCAGGGCTTTCAGAAGCACTCACCATCACTAAATTATTTTAGTATAACCCTTTTAATTATATTCTCCCTTTAATTATCATTATCATTTTCGTGTCACACTCAGAGTTATAGCTTTTATTATCATTTTGAAGCTATATCATAGAGTCACCCTGACAGGGGTGGGATGGCCCTCTGGACCATCCATGTAGAGGAAGTGAAGAGTTTTTCACTTCAGATTACTGGCCTGTGGTTTTCATAGTTCCTGTATGCTCTTTATTGGGCTCAGATGTGGTTTTGAAACCACATCTGGGCAGCTTTCACCAATACAGGGTTAAAATTTTCATCTGGGGACCACATAGCCCTCTTCCAACGCGTATGACATGTAGATTACTGTACAGAACCTGTGTGGGACCACAGTATTGAATGAATTATGAGGTATTGAAGTATAAAAATTCTTCTTTGTCTTTTTGACACCTCATAGTCATACTTGTGGGAGAATATACTACAGTAAGACTTTATTGGTCTGGTTGTGGGATTTTGAGCTTAAAACTGCCATAACTTGGTCATTGGCCTCATTTTGACCATAAATTTTTCAATTTTGGTGTGAGATCAACTTGGCTAGTAACGTTGGATAGTTCTGACTTGTAAAATCACTTTGAATACCAATTTTCTGTGGTTAAGCCTCTTCCTCTGGATTTCAGAGGAGTGGGGAAAATTAAGTTTTATTCTCAGCAACAGCTTTGAGCAGGATCAACTTTGTTATTCTTTGTCATATGATGATGGGACTTGTATATTGGTAAAGGGGTGAGTTTCCTCTTTTTTTGATACCTTTTAAGCTGATTTGGCTCATATCCATGTTTCTGTGGTATGTTGGCTATACCATTGATTTATTGAATTTGGCTGTCATGCTTGTGCTCTGGGTTTGAGTCACAGGCTGACTTACCCTCCCTCTAAAAAATGCTCATCACTCATGAGACTTTTCAGTCCTCCTAGAGGCCCTGAATCTCCTTAGATGATGGTCACCATCTGGTATGACATTTTCAGCCAACCACTTGTCTTTATCTGCTTTCTGGTTTTTAAATCTGACTAAGTACTGTCTCTGGTTTTTACCATTCAATATAATCTTCCTTGTCCTGATGATTTTCTTCACAGGACCAAGGGAGTCTTCCACTTCCACTATCTCTGGTGGGGTGGGGATTCCTTCCTGGAAGCACATTTATCCTCCTCTGTCTGGAAGTATGGCTTGACTAGCCTCACTGGAAAGATTGTGTGTTTCCTAGAAAATTCTTCAGTGAGTTTGACATCCACTGCCTTTTTTCCTATCAATTTAATGATAGTGAAGGGCCCTATAAGTGAGTCTCCCATTTTCTTGGGTCCTTTGACATTATTCAAGTTCAGTGTAGACACTAACACTTGGTCCCCTTCTTTAAAGTCAGGTTCTAAATGTGATTTCTCCCAACTCTTCTTATTATATTACTTTGCCTCAGCTATGAATTTGGCAGATGTGTCACAAGCCTTTTTCCACATATCACAGAAGTCTTTGACTGTGGGGTGGCTGGTCAGAAGGTTTTTCTTCAAGTGATCCACAGGCAATAGGGGATTCCACCCTTTCTCTACCAGAAAAGGTTTTTTTCCAGTGGTAGAGTGCTGGCTTGTGTTATAAGAGATCTGGACTGCTGGTAGAAGGACAACCCATTCTTGGGTGTAACCCTCATGTTCCTTATATTCCATGCCATAGGCACAGAATCTTCTAAGGATGTCTTACATTGTTTGGATCATCCTTGAAGATAATCCATCTGTTTGTGGATGTTAACCTGTATAAAAAGAAGTTTCAGTACCCAGCCTATCATAGAGGTTGGTCCAAAATTCTGGTGTGAATTTTGGGTCCCTACACTAATGATAATCTTAGGGACTCCACAGGTAGATATTATGTTAGTCTAAAAATCAGTGCAGTATTCATGGCTTTATCCTCTTTGTGATATGGTAGGAACCTCATACTCTTTCTGAAACTATGAACTATTATTAAGAAAGCATTGAAGTTCTCCTTTCTCCCTGTTACAAGTCCTGTAGCCCAGTCCATGTTTATAGTTTTCCATGGGTGCTTGGGTTCTTCTAAGTGTTGAAGTAACCCATAATTCTTCCCATGTTTTCTGTTTGCCTTTTGGAATATTTCACAATTTTTGATATATTCACTCAACGATTGTTCCCGCTTGATCCACCAAGCTGTGCTTGCTACCCTCTTCTTGGTTGTGTCCTCACTCATGTGTCCCATATAGGGGCAGTCATGGCATTCTTGTAGGATCAAGGATACATGGTCCCTGTCTACTATGGTGAATGCACTTGTGGGCTTTTCTCTATGGTAGAGCAGGCCGTCTATAAGGAAAAACTTGTTATCCTTATAGTCCCTCAACCAGGGTTCCTCTTACTGGGATTCCAGTTCTGGGATCCTGTATTTTTGTTGAAGGAGCTGCAACAATATGCCGCATTGTTTGTGTTTGACATATGTCTTGATCACTTCATTGAAAAATTCATTATGCAGTTCTGAGGAACTTCTTCCCAGTATGGGAGTTTCTGTTCCTTCTGATCAGGTTCTCCACTGTTTTGGGTACCACATTCTGGTGCCCATTCAAAAAATCTGAAGTTCTTCCTCCTAACTATTCCCATGAAATTCATAGGGATATTGCCTGCTACTTCAGGGTAATAGGCTGGGTGGCTTTTGACATTATCCAGTGGCCATTGTCTGAGGCTATCTGCATTGGTATGACTTTTACCCTCTTTTTATATGATGTTCATATTGCCCCTATACTCTAGGATGGGTATTTGCCCGCTCAATATGTGTCTATTGGTAGTCTTCCTGTTCAGTAAGGAGTTCAAGGCTGTGCAGTCTGTGTAGACTTCAAAGACTCCACCATCCCAATAATAGTGGGGTTTCTCTAGGGACCACACTAAGCATAACAATTTCGTCTAGGGTTCCCCATACCTGGCTTCTGAATCTTTCAGTTGCCTAGATATGTATCATATTACTCCCTCTCTTTGTTCACCATACAAAATTTGTCTCTGGTGAAGGGCTGCTCCTAAGCGTTGGCTGCATGCTGCATCTATTTATAACTTGAATGGTAGTTCAAAGTCAGGTAAGATGAGCACAGGTGAATTTGTGAGTTCATGTTTTATCCTCTCATATGCATCTCTTATCTCCTTGGTAATTTCAGAAACTACAGCTTTTGAACATACCTTGTATAGAATACTAGTCATGTGGGCAAAACCTTTTCTGTGGTTTCTATAGAAGCTAGCAAACCCAAGGAAAGATTGTATCTCTTTGATGTTTTTTGGTACTGGCTTTTGCATTACTTCTGCTACTTTGTTGTTGTCTATTTCCAGTCTTAGACCTAAGACTTTATGTCCTAGAGCTAATCAATCTTTGCCAAAATTGGACTTTTTGGTAAAATTCTCAGATTAAGGGGTATGCATATACTTAGCACTGTGTCTATGTACTTCAAATGGTTTTCCTATGTTTCTGAGTATATGATTATGTCATCAATATATACTACCATCCAGCCATCCAATATTTCTTCTTGAAATATTGTGTCCTTCATCCTTTGGAAGTAGGCTGGTGCATTTTTGATGCCAAATGGCATCCCCGTGTACTCATATATTCCCATATGGCCTATTATTCTGTGTATTTTCATGTAGTTTGGTTTAACTCCATTCTGGTGTAAAACTTTCAAAAAATTCATTTTGGTTATGTATTTGGCTTTTTCCAGTTTGTACAACCCATGAGGTATCCTAGGTATAGGGTACCTGTCAGCTTTTGTGTATTTTTTCACAGCTCTGAAATCTCCACACAGTCTCCATTTGCCATCATGCCAGGTGATAAGCACAGGAGTGGTTATTTTCACTTTCATTATGTCCAATCTTTCTGATGACAACCATGTCTGGGAGTTAATTCATGTGTCTTTCAATTTCCATCCTAGTTTGCAGACTTGCTGGGTATGGAGGTCTCCTGAGAATGGGTGGATAAAGTATTTCCACATCCAGATATAGTTCTATATTATGGCCTTTTACGTTTCCTAATGGCTCTTCACCAATGGAAAATGCTGGTTTATTCTTCCTTAGCAACTTAAAAAAACTTAGTTTCTGTATACTGGTGAGGGTAGTGCTGAAGTGGCCCTCTCTGAATTCCCTCAGTAGTTCTTCCAGTGGATCCTGGTCAGATATTTGGTATATATCAAGTGAAAATTTCTTTTCCTTCTTGGTACCAATGGTAATGTGCCTGTTTTTACTATTGTAAATATCAATACCATACATACTCTGGTAATCTGTCCCCAGTAAGAACCCTTGAATGTGGGAATTCTCAAGCACTAAAAACTCTGGGTTGAGTCTGATATTACCCTTCCTGTGGGGTATAACTATCCCTTAGATAATTTTCCCAATGGAATTCATCTTCCCTGAAGCACTTTTGAATTTCTTTGCCTTGGTTTTCAAGAGTTGTTTTTCCCAATTTGGGAAGTGGTTGTGCAGCTAGTTTCTGGCCATTATGGAGCAATATGCCCAACTGTCAATGAGCAATGGGCGTTGAGCATTGTCAATGCAAACAGTCCTCTTTATGGATGTCCCATGTATTTATGCCATTGCTTTTGTTGATGTGACCAGTACTGTCTGTGCAGCTTGTGTATTTTTGCACAAGTCTTTATTGGAAGTGTCTTTTGGAATGCCTGCTTCCAATGGTATGTCATGGATTTCTAGTGGGGTTTCCTCTTGGTCTTCCACTAGGAATTTCTCTCTTGGGTCTTGCGCTTCATCAGATTGTTCTCTGATGGAATCTCTGATAGAGTCTGATTCAGAATCCTCTGTGTGGCATTCCGCCTCTGGGACTATCTCAATGGCATAGACTTTTTTTCTTTGCCTTTGGACAGTTGTTGGCATAGTGGTCTGTTGAACCACAACTATGACACAAATTTTCCTCTTTGTCACTTCTGTCACTCTCTCTCTGGTATTGTCTTTAAGCTCTACCCTGAAAGCTTGTTTCTCTTTGAAACCACTGCTTTTTTTATGGGAAATATTTCCCTATATGTGTTCTTTTCCTTACATCTTGTAAGGTATTTGCAATGTCATCTAGAGTGAAATTTTGGTTGCATCTGCATATTAATGCATTTTCTAGTTCTCCTGGAATTTGTGTCAGCAGTTTGTGATTCCTCATCTTAATGTTCATTTGATGATCAAAGGCTTTAAGTCTTTTAGACTGTCTAAAACACTATTCATATGGATCTTTGTCCACTGAATACTTGTCATTTTCAAATAACATGGTCTTTTGCCATATCCAAGTACCATTGCTGTAATTTTGGATGATTTGACTCTTCCACCATGGCCAGTTTCTTCTGCCATGGATTTCTTTCATTTCTGTGTACCAAATAGTAGCATGTCCTTTAAATGCTGTATTAAGTCTAGCAGTAATCCAGTAATCTGGTATGCTTGGTACATCAATAAAGAGTCCATCAATATAATCTATGAGCTCCATATGATCATATTATCCTGTACCAGAGAATTAGGGAATGCTTGAGGCCTCTGGAAGCTGCTTTAAGGCTTCCTTCTCAGAATAAGACATATTATCTCCATCCTGGTATTGAGATGGAGATCTTGCCTTATTCACCAACATGCATCTGGTTTAATTTCCTCTTGGTGATATAGATTATTCATAACATGGCCTTGTGGTTGCGTCTTCCTGTTATGGTAGAGATTAAACAGTTTGTTTATGTGTTGATCCAGACTATACATGTCCCTTTTGCTGTGGTATTGTTGTTCAAAGACTAGATTCAGTCTTTTGTTGTTTTATTCAGCAGATTTTCTCAATTGAGCATACCCTTCTTGAAGGTTTTTAACAATCTTGTCCATGGAGGCTGTCAATTTTTTCATCCTCTCATGGCTTGCTTCAAGTTCTGCAAACTGCTTTTGAGCTTTCTCAGCATATTGGGACATTTGTAGCCACAGTGCATCACTGTTTAGGTTCTTCTTGGGTGTGACAACATTATGTTCAATCTGAGTGGGGGTAATATTTCTATTAATAAGACTACTGATTCTAGAGTTATGTACACCTACTTCTGGCTCTTGTGTACTTCTTTCACCAAATTCAAAAGCTTCTGGATCATTGTGTCTGACTCTCTCTTCCTTTGGTTGAAGGTGCACTTATTTCTGCCCTTGTGTCCTTGTCTTCTCCTGGAAAATTCCTGGGATTGTGAAGAATGGTGACTCTTGGCCACTGATCTGTTGGTTCCTGAATGGTGTGAAACCACTTGAGAGCTTGTCTGGTCTACTCCTTGTGAGCATGAAGGAATATGAGTCTGCCCTGTCTGGGTCAGTTGTTCTTCTATACCTTGTATAGTGGCTTGATTCTCCCTTATCCTGTTTACTCATATTGTTCCAGTCCTCTGGTTTGAGGCTTCTGTTGAATTGGAATGTGAATGGAAGATTGGGTATGATTTCCCTCAATGTCTTTCCATACACCACTGTGTCCAAGTTTTCCGCTTCCAGGTCTTCTGGTTCTGGACAAGCCTTCTCTGTCCTCTGACTGTTTCCCTTTGAAACACAGGTCTCTGAGGTGGACAGGTGACATATCAGCGTCTGCAAGCAGTCAAAAACGTTATTTTCTTAAGGTATTTACCTTTTGCTGTGCCTTGTACAACTTTTTTCTCTGCTGATTTTGGCAAGTTACCTTTAGAGGTTAAAACTGGGTTAATTACTTTAATCTTCCCCGTAAAATTTGTTAAGGTTGGTTTACCTTGTATTGATGCAGAGTTTTTTTGTTTTTCTATTCCTCTGAGTGGCAATGGGTGGCTAATTTTTAGATCTTATAAGGCCTTCCCTTTGCCTCTTTCCTTTCCCTTTCTGCCCTCTGGTTTTGAGGGTGTCACTGGTGTGTTGGCCTGTGACTGGGTCTCTAGTGGGATTTAGTTTTCTTCCACTGAATCAGACAGGAAAAAGAGGGCTTATTGTCAGTTAAGACTTCCTAAAATGCTTTTTGCAAGTCTAAGAATGGCCTCTGTGCAATATATTTCTATATTTTCCCCTTGTATTATGACAGTGTAATTGAATGAACAATTCCACATCAGAAATAAAGGTTACAGATATCTGGCACACTGTTTGTACACCAGTATCTCACAGATTAACTTTTAGCTAGCAAGTATACTCTGAAAAAGTGGTTATGTAAGAGGGTAATTCAAATGAAAATTGTACCCAACCACGCCTCAAATGTTGGTTTTACAGTAATAGGTGCCCTTATTCAATTAAAAAAGGACTTTATTAATGGTTTAATGTGTTCAAATATGAAAAACACACCAAAAATAATGGTTTTGTGGTGATGAAATTATAATCAACTACACAACAAAGCAAAGTATAGAAGAAAACACAGTGGTATACAGCATATACCACTCAAAAAATAAATAAAAGATATATATTTTATTTATTCTTTAATAAAATCTCCGCCTATAAAATAGAAACAAAAGTGTCAGAATGGGGAAAATAAGAGAAAAAATGGCTTATAAGGCTCAAAAAGGTTTAAAAACACGCCCAGGCCCCCAAAATCTCAAGCTGAGTCTATGATGAAGGTATAATACGGCTATTCAAAACTTTAACTATGACTGTGACAAGGTAAAATCAATAAAAAATAAGTTTATAATACATAATAAAGGTTAAAATTGAGTAATGAGGGCTTTACTATTGTGAAATAGTGGTGGTGAGTGCTGTTGAAAGCCCTGGGTGCAGTCTTACCAGTTGGATTATTATAATGAGAACTACAATACTTAAAGATTAAAGGTATAAACTGATTATTTTGCAAGAGTATAACTGTTTTTGACAGTTTTACTATGTAGGAATTCAAGAGCAGGATTAGGAAACCTTTTTTGGGGGAGAAAAGACATCCTTTTATCCTAAAATGGGGTTGAATGGCCCTATAGACCATCCACATAGAGGAAGTGAAGGGTTTTTCACTTCAGAGTGCCTGTATGCTCTGTATTGCGCTAAGATGTTGTTTTGAAACCACATCTGGCCGGTTTTCACCAATACAGGGTGAAAACTTTCATCCGGGGACCACCTAGCCCTCTTCTGATGTGTATGACGCATACAATGCTGTACAGAACCTGTACGGGACCCCATTATTTAATCAATTATGAGGTATTGAATTATAAACATGCATCTTTGTCTGTTTGACACATCATAATGATACTTCTAGCAGAATATCCCACTGTAAGACTGTATTGGTCTAATTATGAAATTTTGCGCTTAAAACTGCCATACCTTTGTCAGTTTTTGAGATATCAAGCTCAAAGTTGGTTCATTGTGTAGCCCTGGATGTATTCTACACAATGGTACCTCATCTGATATGGCTATCATTAAGTATGTAAACATTATGCCATGTACAAGATTTTTTTATACATATATGTTTTGCTCAAAAACTGTATAGAGCTTGTTTTCCCTGTAACTCATGTTCTAGATGAGATATGGGAAAATGGATGGCACCATCAGATAACCCTGATTGTGATCCTTCCACAAAGACCCCACCTTAAGTATCTCACACTAAAACTCTAGAAGTTAGATGGGAGGTGAATATTTTAATCACCCTTATTTGACTTTATTTTGGTCATAACTTATGTAATTATGGTGCTAGCTCAGTTTAGCTTATACCATTGCATAGCCGTTACTTGGAGCTCCATTTCGAATACAAAATTGATGGGGTTAGGCCTCTTCCTCTGTATTTCGGATGAGAGGTGAAAATTAAGGTTTATGCTCAGCAATAACTATGAGCAGGAATAACTTTGTTATTCTTTATCCTATGATGACGGAACTTGTATATTTGGAAAGGGGTGAGTTTCCTCTTTTCCTGATACCTTTTGAGCTGATTTGGCTCTCTTCCATGTTTTGGCGGTATCTTGGCTATACCATTGATTTATGGTATTTGGCTGTCATACTTGTGCTTTGGTTTTGAGTACAAGGCTGACATGTATGCTTGTTATATCACTGAAAAGTGAATCAACAGAATCAATGACCTGCATATGATCATACTTCCTAACTTTCACAGGGGTTCTTATGGAAGCAAGAGGAATCAAGAACTCACTTGGAGGGCTCCAAAGGAATAAAGGAACAAAGAATATATTTCTTTAGAGAAGAATAATAGATAAAGACAAGTCTGGAAAAAAATAAAAGGAAAGGAAGCCAATGGCAAGTATAATAAGAAGCCAAAAGCCAAAGAGCCAACCAAATGAATCCTCAATTCGCTGTTTCATGCCGCCAGAAAGAACAATGGAATTAGCAAAGGATCTGACCACCAATATCTACTGACAGGCAAAGAATAAAAGGTGAAAATGACTGACATAAAATTATCAGAATTTATTTTATAAGGTAAGAGAAAAGAAGGATAAAAATAAATCCAATATATTAATTAACTGGGGAAAAAGTCCCCAGGTGATGAAAGGTGGCCAGTATATGTGAAAATCTGAGAGGCTCATCCTGGAAGGTGAATCATTTGGCTGTATTGTCTGAATTGGGCCAATACAGCCCTGGCCATCTTGAAAATTGAACTGTGTTATTGAATTCCCACAGTGGAATATGAATTGGCCCAATTGCACCAAGGACATACCTGTTGATTGATTGTTGCCTGTATGGACCAATTGAGTTGTCCGAGGAGTATTGAAGTACTTGCTGCCTTTACAACTGATTTAATGATGAATAACCTCTGAGAATGGCCCTTGGAATACTCCTGAAATAATTGCCAACCCAACTCCTGCAGAACCAGGTGGTTGGGGTCCTGGGATGGTCTTATGATAGCCGCCATGAATTGCCAGGCTGATGAGGTGAAGAGTCCTCCTTTGAAATTGGTAATGAATTTTGGGACCTTGATTTGGAATCATGGAATTGGGTCCTGAAAATGTCACCATTGGATTGCTGAGCAAGAATGGTGCATAATGGTATAGAATACCATATGTGCACCACTCCTGCATCCTTGAGTATGGGGCGCATGGAGGAATGGGAAATCTTCCCCTTGAGTTGAGGGGAAGAGTGGATTTTAGCTGAGCTTGTGGCCCCTGGGGGTTACCAGAGGCCATGGCTGAAAATGGGACACAGGTGGTCCTTGGTCAATAATTGGGTCCTTTGGGTTCTTGGCCAAAATTGATGGATTGGGGTCCATGGTCAAAAACTGGCTCAGGTGGTCCCAGCTGGCCTTGGGGGCTAGTGGACTTCCCCCTTTGGCCCCTTTTGGTCTCATTGGATTAGGCCAGAAGGGGCCTAAAGGGCCCGTGGGCTGTAGAGGCCATAGGGGGCCTAAAGGGCCCCGAAACCCCCTAATATAAGGGGTTGGGCGAAGGGTCCTGGTGGTGGCTAGAGGGTCCATAGACCCCTGCAAGACTGAACGGATGCCCCCAGGCACAAAACAAAGATAAAGGCCTGGGGGTTGATGAGGTGAAATTTGTCAAGGGAGGCCAAAGGTGGCAGGATATGGCCTGAGGCCACAGATGATGATTGGGGCCATAGAGGGCCAGGGGAAATGTTTTATGTCCAAAAGGCCATAGAGAACCAGAGGGGGCCAATTGGCCATAAAAGATATGGTTTGTCCAATTCGCCCCAAGTTGGTTTCAGGCTCCCCCTGCCGCAACACCAATTGGGGAGGGTCATTCTTTGTGGTTGTGACACCTACACCACAAAGGTTTACCAACTTGAGGTTTCTGGAAGGTTTTTTAGTTCTTCCTTCTCCAAATAAGGCATTTTTTCTTTATTGTGGTATTTTCATGGACATCTTGGCTTATTCTACAACAAGGTATGTGGTTTGATTTCTTGCTGGTGGTATGGATTATTGTTAAAAATATTGCCCTTTGTTTGGCGATTTATGTTTTCAAAGACATCAAAAAAAAATTCATGGCTTGATCCAGACAATCACTCCACCTTCTTAAGTGGTCTTTTGTTGCTAAGAGTTGAACTAGTATTCTTCCAGTCTCTTTTCAGGCTTTGCTTATCTTAGGCTACCCCTTTTGAAGTGAAGGATGGTTCTTCCTTTTAAGGTTATTAGTTCTTGTAACCATTTTGTCCAGGGATGTTGTTAATAACTTCATCCTCTCATGGCTGTCTTGGAGTTCTGAAAACTTTTTTTGAGTTTGCTCTGCAAATTGGGACATTTTTAACCACAGTTAATTGCTGTTTATGTTAATATCAGGTGTAACAACACTATCTTCATTCTGAGTGTGGATAATATTTCTAGCAGTAGGGATACTGATTCTATCTGAAGTATTTAAAACTATTTCTGGCTCTTTAATACTTCATTCACCAAGTCCAAAAGCTTATGGATAATTGGGTCTGACACTTTCTGCCTCTGGTTGATTAAAGTATTGTTTTCCCCTTGAATCCTTCTCTTCTGGTGGAAACTGCCTGGTATTGTGAAAAATGGTGAGTCTTGGTCAATGATCTGATGCTTCCTGAATGGGGAGAAGCCAGTGGGGAGTTTGATTGGTTTACTACTTGTGAGCTTGAGGGAATCACAGTATGCTTTTTATGGTCCAGTTTTTCTTCTATGGCTTGGATAGTGGCTTGATTCTACCTTATCATGGCTCCTGTTTCTCCAGGAATTTGAACTGCATGTTGGGATTCCACCCTTTTGCAATTACCATAAGGTGTTTGAAGTGTTTCTATTTTGCAAACATCTTCTGGAAGCCTGCTCCAAGTTCTTCCCAGTTTGAATCTAGGTTAAACCTCCTTTTTTCCATGCTCCATTGGAAAACATCTTAGAGGAGTTGGTGGAGCTTAAAAACTTGATTCATGTCCTTCCAGTGCTATGGGTTGGGGCCCCTGTTGCATTGGAAGGTTAATAGCAGTGTTTTTATGATTTACCTCACTTTTCTTCCATCCACCATGGTTTTCATCCCCTGTTCTTCTGGTTCTAAACAGTCATGGTCTGTCCTCTGGCTGGTTCCTTGGGGCTCCAACTTTCCTGAGATGTACAGGGTACATATCAGTGTTTGAAAGAAGTCAACAACCTGTTGTTTTTAGGTAAGTTACATTTGCCTATGCTTGTACAAATTTTCTTTCCACTGCTTTAGCCAATTTGACTTTTGAGGTCACACCTGGGTTGATTACAGTTATATTTCCTGTAAAAGCTATGAAAGTTGGTTTACCTTGTATTACTGAAGACTTTTGTGGTTTTCTAGTCCCCTGAATGGCGATTTGTGTCCATTCCTTGTTTCATATAAGGCCATCACTGTGTCTCTTTCCTTGGTCCCTCTGCACTTCTTTGCCTGAGGGTTCCACTGGTATGTTTCCCTGTGACTGAGTCTCAAGTGGTAAGAAATTTTCTTCCACTGAAAGACAGGTTGAGGGCTTATGTCAGTTAAGAATTCTGAAAATGCTATTTTCACATCTAGTAATGGCCTGTGGTGTAATATGTTTATATTATGCTCTTGTATTATTATGTACATGTATAATTGAAATTATCAATTGCATGTCAAAAATACTGTTTTTCAAATGTATAGTCTACTGTTGTATTCCAATATCTCACAGATTAACTTATAATTAACAAGTATAATCTCACAAGTGCTTCTGAAATGAACGATTGAAATTATCAATATGGTCAACGACCCTTCTGAAACTATTATTTACAGTAAAGAGGTCTTCTTTTTATGTAAAAAAAGAAATATATAAAGGCTTCTCAGTATTTTTTGATATAAAAAAACTGCCAGTTTTGCCAGTGGTAATTAAATTATAATTAATCTGCATCAAAATATATGAAAAAAACACAGTGATACAAATTATATACCATTGGCAAAAATAATCATGGGTTATTATGAGCCCTAGAGGTATTTTCAGATACCCAAACAAGATGCAATTATAAATAAAATGAATTTATTCATATTATCAAAACAAAAATCAAAAGATAAATATAAATTTACACACAAAATGAAGAGTTAATTGTAATTGAAAACAATATTACATTGAAATTTAAATTTGTGAAAAGACATTTTTAGTTGGAAAAATTAAGTAAAAATGAATTTTCAACAAAAATACCAAAATTAAAATATTTTTGGAAAAAAGTTAAATAAAAACTATTATAACTTTCTATCCTACAGATCAACATATGAAAATTCTTTCACAATTGGATTACTCATGAAAAATAAGGTGGGGTCACCTCTGGGTAAATTTTCTAAGATTGTTTTAACTTAAGGGTAGTTTCACCTTCTTGAAAACAGTTAAAACTGCCCTGGGTGGTATCAAAACCTCAACATCAATTGAGTCACAGACCCTGTGACTCAATTCCAGTCCAAAATTGATGAACCTTTGCGTGTATTTTGACATCTCACGCCTTTCAGAAAGGATTTTGGGGGTCTGGCTCCCCCTTAGAGCTAGAGTTCCTTTTCCCCCCCAGATTTAATCTTTCCAGATTATTTTTTCTTTAATTCCTCATCATGTAATACATTTTCAATTTAAACATGCATTTCAATTGAAATTTTACAGTACAAAACTGTAATAATTGCTACCTCATATGTAAATTACAGTTCACTTATGTAATTCACCTGCACATTTTGACATTTCAATTCAAAATACTTCAATTCCTTGTAACTTCTATACTACACACAACACCCCAGCTTTGATAAAAAAATTGATGGTTAACACCTCATTTGGTGTGAATTAAATTAATGTTTTTAGGATTTTCACTTTTTGTACAGGAAATACTAAAAACTTAATTTAAGCTTATTTAAAGTTGAGTTACAGAAATTTTACCCAGAGGTGACCCCACCTTATTTTTTATGAGGAATCCAATGGTGAAGCAATTTTATTAAGTTTATCTCTTAGTTGAAAATTTATAATATCTTTCATGTACTCTTTTACCAAAAATATTTTAATTTCATTAATTTTATTAAAAATTCATTTTTACTTAAATTTTTCAAGTAAAAATTCATTTTCATAATTTTAAAATTTAATGTCATTTTTATTTTGGATTATAATTAAATTTTTGTTTTTTTATATAAATTTTTATTTATATTTTCATTTTTATTTTGATGATATAAATGAATTCATTTTATTTATATTTGTATTTTATTTTGTTATTTGTGATCTTTTGGGTATGTGAAAATACCTTTTAGGCTCACATTCCCCACCCCCTAAAAAAGAATATTACTTTGTAATATTGTTATTTATAGTGTGCCTGAATCTTCTGAGAATCTTCTTACCTTCAGGTATGTCCTTCTCTTCTAACCATTCATCTTCACAATTTGGGTCACTGTACCTAACAAAGTATTCCCTTACTTGATTGGTTTTCAACTTCCTTTCTTTGAGAACTTTGGTAATATTCTTAATACCAGATGATTCAATAGGAGGTATAACTTGGGGAACTTTATTTCACAAAGGAAATATTTGAGCATCACTAGATTTATATGGCTTTATCAAGCTCACTGGAAATGTAGAATGCCCATTGCTAGGTTCTTCAGATAATTATACTTCAAAAGCTTTTCTCCATGGAGGGCCTTCATGACAAAAGGTCCTGCAAAGGAAGCTTTGAGCTTTTTACATCTCTTGATGTTATTGAAGTTAGTGGTGGATGCAAGTACTGAATCCCCGACTTTAAAATCTGCAGTGGCACGTGACTTGTCCCATTTGTCCTTAGCATATGCAAAACAGTCTTCCTTGCACCTTACTGCATGCTTACTAGCTTTCACTAGCATTTCTTTGAAGCGAGCAACTTTAGGATGTATTTCAACCAATTCTTTCCTTAAGGAATATTGTCCTTTTTCTAGAATATCAGGAGTTTGATTGGTACTGGAATGGATGGATGTCTTATATGCCAATTCTAATGCTGGTAAAATAGTACACCAATCATGTTTAAATCCATCACAATCTTTTAATTGAAGAGCATATGCACAAAATCTTCTTACAATATCTTCCAAGGTTTGGATCATCTTTTCAGCAGCACCATCAGTTTGTGGGTGGTAGGCTGTAGAGAAGGATAATTTTGTCCCAAATAGTTGGTGATGATTTGTCCATAAGGCCAAGGTGAATTTAGGATTTCTGTCACTAATGATGTTTGTGAATATGCCAAACCATGATACTACCCTATCCCATATCAGAAGAGCTGTATGTCTGATTGTATCATATTTGTGACATGGTAGAAAGATTGGAGTCTTACTTAATCTTTCAACAATCACTAGGCAAGAATTATAACTTCTGTCACCCACTGGTGCCAGGCCAGTTACCCAATACATATGGACAATTTCCCAAGGTCTGCTGGGTTCTTGGATCTTGATCATATTTCCAAGTCTTTTGCCAGTGGATTTATTTGCTTTTTTACATCTGTCACAGGTTTTGCAATAATCTGAACCATCTTTTTGCCACATTGGCCACCATTTGCAGGTTTTTATTTTTTCTCTTTTTCTGACCTCAGACAGATGTCCTGAAAAGGGGTTTCATGGCACTTTTTAAGTACAAGATTGATTAAGGACCTGTCCACAACTGTCATAACACATGTATGTTTAGTTCAGTCGCAAATTATACCATCCAGTAAGTGGAATCTTCCTTCATCATATGATTTTCTCCAGATATCATCTTAGGCATGAATCAAAGAATTGTCTTTACAGTTGTTAGTAAGTACTTGTCATAAAATACTACAATTTGTATCTTGAGTATAACTGTTTCTTACCTCCTCAAAGAAAGTGGTTTTCAGGTATGTAACACTTATTCCTTTTATGGGGATTTGTAGGGAAGCTTCCTCTGGGACATAAGCAGGATTATCAATATTATTTGGTAATGGCCATCTGCTCAGTCAATCTTCATTTTTATCAATATTCCCACCCTTATGAGCAATGGTCATATTGCCCCTATATTCTTGTATGACTATTTGCCATCCGAGCATATGCCTGTTAGGAGTCTTCATGTTTGAAAGTGACTTAGAAGCAGTACAATCTATTATTAATTCAAAGACACACGCTTACAGAAGGTAATTTAGCTTTTCTAAGGCCCAGAAAAGGCATAAGCACTCCATTTGCTGGGCTCCATATCTGGCTTCAGTTGGTTTGATTTGTCTGGATATGAAGAATATGGGTCCTTCCACAGGTTTATCATTGATAATCTGTACTTGATGAAGTGCGCACCTAGCCCATCTCCTGATGGAGAAATATAAAATTTAAAAGGCAGCTCCAAGTCTGGCATCAGTAAGAGTGGAGCAGTTTCCAAGGCATGTCTCAAAGATTCAAAGGCTTTGACTCTGTCAACAGTTATTTCAAATACTGTGTCTTTGTCACATACTTTAGAAAGAGGTCTAGCTATAAATGCAAAATCTTGAAGATGTGTCCTGTAATATCCTGTAAACCACAAAAATGACTGAATTTCTTTCTCGTTCTGAGGCATGGGTTTCAGCAATACTTCTGCAACCTTGTTCTTGTCAATTCCAAGGGATAAACCCAATAATACTTGTCCCAGTGCTTTAAGTTCTTTAGATCCAAAATGGGATTTCTTTAGAGAAATTTTCATGCTTACAAATTGGATTTTTGTCAAAACTCTGGATAATCAATACATATGCTCTTCCCAAGTTTTGGAACAAGCAATAATGTCATCAATGTAAATAATTAACCATCCTTCTGAAAGTTGTTCAGGGAAGATTTCATTCGTCATTCTTTTTAAGTGTGAAGGTACATTCTTGATACCAAAAGGCATGCTTAACAATTCATATACTCCACAATGAACAATAATTCTGAAGTATTTTCTTCCCCTTGGTGTCACTAAATTCTTATGAAATGCCTGAAGGGCATCCATAGTGGTGATATACACTGCTTGAGATATCTGGGTACTGGCATTTTGTATTTTTGGTATTGTATACCTTTCTGGAACAGTGTTAGTGTTCAGAGCTCTAAAGTCCCCAACCATTCTAGATTTTCCATTATGCCATGCCACTATGACTGGTGTAGTTATTTTTACTCTCTCATTATGGCCAACCTTTCTTATTACAACAGGGTCTAGAAATTCTTCAATATGAATTTCCAGAGCTTCTCTTTATTTAGGACTTTCTGGATAGGCAGGTCTTCTTAAGAGTGGTGGAAAAGGTCTTTCAATACTAAGGATGATGTCAACTTCATGAGCAAAATTGCTTCCAAAGGTTCGTTGTCTGATTCAAATGCTTCTCTGTGGTCATATAAAAGAGCAGAAAGTCCATTTTCCTGACTATCAGTCAGATTAAGGTTTATTTCAGCTTCATTTAACTGTTCAGATTTGAATATTTCCAACACTATGTTTACTAGTGCTACTTAACGCACTTTAATTTGTCTTTTAAATGGTAAAAAGGCAAATTTATGAAATTTATTGTCTCCAATAGTAAAGTATCTTTCCTTGTTGTTATGTAAATTTATTCCATACATGATCAAATAATCATTTCCCAATATAAAGTTGGTACTAGAGCAATGCTCCATAACAACAAATTCAACAGCGATTCTTAAATTTCCATTAATATGTGGAAATATGACATTGGTCTCAAAGATTTCCAATGCTTTCATTGGATTACTTGCACTACTGAATTTTATGCCATCAATTGGTAACAATCGCTCTTTGAAATTTGGTACCCAAGTCTTAAGAAAGGATTTTCCAACACAAGAGCAGAAGGATCCTGGGGAAAGTAAAGGTTAAGTGGGTTTGTTCTCAATTACCACTTCTGCTATACAGGAGTTACCAGCTGTATAACCTTTTCCCCTGTTTGTTTTGGTTTTAATAAGTTGTGCATCTTGAATTTTTGACAAATCAAGTTGACCATTGCTTAATTGTGGAAAGTGGGAATAATATTCCATGATTTAAAAAGTGGTATTGATATTTTCTATATCTTTTGAATATCCAGAAAATATTTATGACTTATCATCTGAATTTTCCTCAATGATATTATCATCTTTTGCAACATCAGCTTCTTTTTCAATGTTAAGTTCATTGACTTTCCCCCTTTTTGGACATGTATTGGCTAAGTGGGTGGTGCTTTGGCAAATATGGCACTTTCTTATTATATCTGCAGATTTTTACTTAACATTATTAGAGTTTTCTTTGTGATTTTTGTCCACAGAAAATTTCCAAGGTGTATTAAACCTTGTTTTGAGATTCACCCTACTAGAACAAATCCTGGTTCTTGTGGTTACTTCTTCTAATAAATTCTGACATGTCAGGTTAAAATGCAGTTAATCTGTCTTTCTGTTGGCAAAACCATGGTAAAGCTTTGTCTTTATAAGAGTTAAATTTGGTAGATTCAAGAGCTTTTTTCACTAAAAACCTCCAAGAATCATTGTCTCATTTGTTCATACTTTGGTTTTGCCACCAAGTCCAACTTTGGTGTCCATGTGCTTGTCTGAATTTGATATACCATCTGTGGGATGATCTGGTAAGCAAGTTGTTAAATCTTGCTGCTACCAATCTGTCTGGTAATTTAAAATCTTCTTTAATAATTTCAATACATCTGATGAATTCCACATGGTCATATTCTCCTTCACCACTGAAGTGAGGCCATGCTTTAAGTTTTAGTACTTCTTTCAGGAGTGCTTGGCCCATTTATGGTTCCAAGTTATGAAAAGAAGTGGAAAATTCATTTTTTAATTTTGAGTTTTCGGCCTCCAATACTTGTGGACTTGGAATTCTTGTACCCTTATCTTGATTCAGAGGTGTAGACATTCTTGGTAAGTTGTTCAGTATTTGTTCAATATCAATCATTTTACTGTTGCTACACCGTTGGAAATTTGTGAATTCATGTTGGAAGGCTTGTATTAAATCTATTACTTCAATTTTATACATGTATTCTTTATGTGTCAGCTTTTTCCATAACTCTGTTTGTCTTCTATTCTCATAAGTGACTTGATTCAATTTCATTAATAATTTTGATACTTCTTCTTGTGAAGCATCAAAACACTTTTTCAAAGCAATTGTATATGTCTTTACTTCAGCAAATGAATTTTAAATGTCATCAAGGAATTTCTTGCTATCTGTCTTGATAATATTAATGGCTTGTTTAATTCTTGTTTCAATTATGTCAACAATATTGAATTTAGAATATTTGCCTGTTAATTCTTTGATAATGGCAGATTGTTCATTTATCTTATTGCCGAGGGATTTTTCATTGTTAGAATTTTTAATTGTTCTTAAAGCTTTCTCAAAACACATAATGTGGTATTCCATACCATTTTTTTCACCAGGCTCAAGCTCATAGTAACCCAAAACAGCAGTAAATCCAGCCTACAGGCAGACTTAAACTCAAATTTTACACCAAAGGGTCAATTTTAGAGCAAGAAGCTGGATTTAACTCATAAATCCATGGCAGAGGCACCAAAGGGCAGTGTATGTGTTTAAATAAATTATTCAATTTCATTATGCATATGTAAAAATCAAGTTACATATAGCAAACTAGTTACAACAAAGAAGGTATCACCCTTTAAATTATGCCCCCCACCCAGCTCTACACCCCCTTACAGCCACAGGAGTACCTTATATTATGTCCAAAGTAACCCCACCTGAAACCTTAAAACAGAATCAGATTCATTTACACCACTCATCACCTCATGCAAACCAAAGCTAGTTACAACAGGCTGCATGCAGTACACAATTTTAATTAAATCTCAACCACATGACTCTGCACAGCAGTTGTCAAACTCAAAAATCACATCATCTCATACATAACAGTAAATTCACCAGTGCAAGAAATTATCACCTGATGTCATTTTAAAGTTCAAAGAGAAGAAAACAACCATGACACCTGCATAAATTACACAGCCACTTCTACCAAACCTAAAAGAGGAAACATGCAAAGGAATTACAAGGTCATCATGTGATACTGCATCCACCAACAGAATATCATGTGAGAAGAAGGGGGCTGTGCACAACAAAAATCCCCAGCCAAAATTGAATCACCTCATGTATGCAAGGAAAATTCAAGAATATCACATCATAATTAGTTCACCAAAAGACAATCATGTGATAAATGGAGGCTGTGCAGAGAGAAAATTATCACCAAACTTTAAATCACCTGACCCATGAAAGAAAGGTCCTCACCAAAAACAGAGTCACACGATGAAATCAAGAGAAATTAAAGTGGAAAAAGACAGCTCCCATGGAGGGACCCTTGGGCTCCCAAAAGGTATAAATAGAGGGGCTCTCTCTCCCCAAATTTCAAAATCCCCCCATGCAAATTATATCCCATGCAAATTATATCCCCTGCACATTGCAAGCACAGGAATAATTCATCCCTCACCTGGGAGGTAGTCCAGAAAATTATAGTAAATTTTACTTGCCCAGTAGCTAAGCTCAGTGGAAGTATAGTGTTGAAGATTACCCAGTAGCTAAGCTCAGTGGCATCTTATTAACATTAAAATAAAAACAAAAATTATCTAGTACCCAAGATTAGGGTTACCACTCTATTAAAATACTTTATCCAGTAAAATTAACACCATTTATCAAGATCTTAAAATTACTTACCCCTTTAAAAATCCAATATCAAAGAACCTTACCTCTTAAATTTAACAAATACTATTTTATCTCATTATTAAACACTCTTAAAAAAATAATAACAAACCTTTCAAAAATCATTTTACTCTATTATAACTATACCTTAACAAAATTACCTTTATCAACACCAATCAAATTTTCTGGAAAACCTTAAATAACCCATCCTACCAAGGATTTATCACCAAGAAGAAAAAACTCACCTCAATTTAACCAACAATATTAAAATTAAACAGACAAGTATTTCATTAAAATCTGAAATTTAACCAGAATTACTCCCATTATTTTTCCTATTATTTATGGAATAGATCTGATCTGAGACTGCTGAATTTTGTCTTCTGCAGTTGTAAAGCCACTAACCAATTTTATTTTGGTTTGTGAGCTCCAAGGAAGATTTTGTTCAGTATTTTAGGAGGGGCAGTCAATACACCCTTGCCACCCTTGGTTACAGGTGTTATTAGCAATTCAAATTTAATCCCACACAAGAGGAGTTCCCACATCTGGTATCCCAACCGTGGCAGACAACCTCAACTTCAATAAAAAATCAATTAAATTAAAATAAACTATAAAACTCTTAACTACTCCAAGAATACCTTTTTTATAACAAAAACTGGAGTCAAATAATCAAAATCAGCAAAAACCTTCATCTCAGGAATCTGAATCATCAACTCACTCTGACCATTACTATTTTTCACCCAAACAAGAATGAGAATTAGGAGAGGAATCAGAAAAATATTCTAATTTTCTTATTTCAACACCAAGAACCAATAAAAGGGACTTGAAGGTTGTGGAGAAATTTTTCCTTGATCTCCTTGAAAGAAATAAAATCAATAACTCAATACCCGAATCAAAGGAAGAAGTAAATCAATCAAAAATGGATAAACCTTCATCATCAAAATAACCTGCCAGTATTGAAGAAATCCATGAAGAAAACCTTAATAAAGAAACTGTTGAAGGACAGGAAGAAATGTCTTGAACAGAGAGACTTCATCAGAAGATGCTAGAAATGCAAGCAGAATTATTAGCACTAATCAAAAAAGAAGGGAAAAATAAATCATCAAGTTATACTCCACAAAATAGTCCAATTGAAGAACAGGCCACCCTTCCAAGATCTTTCAGGCCACATGGATCACCTTCACCTTATCCAAGACCCATGGCTACATCAAAACCTTATTCAGAAGAAAGACCAAGTATCTTACCAAGAAGAGTAAACATTTCTGCACGAATACCAACTCCATTACATCAAGAAATTCCAAGAAATACTACTCCAATAGTGAAAATCAGAGCCAAGGACTATAATCTGTGGTTTGATGGAAAGGATGTTGAAAGATTCATCATGAAAGTTGAAAATATTGCAGAAATTGAAGGAGCAAGTGGAAGAGACATTGCGAGACAAATAGCATTTTAGACAAAAGATGAAGAAATCAGTTATTATATTGAAGGAATGCCAGGATATGAAACAGCTGATTGGGATCAATTAAAATAGGATATGAAAAGAAGACGGGGAAAAGTCTCACCTGAAAGAAGATACAGATTATCCTCAATCACTGATTTATTCACAAAAACTCAACAAGAAGGTGGAATAAGAAACATGACTCACTACAGAAAGTTTATTGGGGAATATGAAGCAATCATCACTTACCTCAAAAGATACCAATATATTCAAGGTGATATCAACCATAACCAAGAAATATTGGCCAGCCTGTCCACTAGTGTTCAAGAATCAATTTACAAAGAAATGATCAAAGACAGAGCTATGGTTCAAGCGTTGGATGGAGGTTACATCATAGCAAGATTAGATATTTTGAAATTATACATTGAACAAGACTTGGAGGCCAAGGGACTGATTCAACAAAAGGAATTTTCCAAACCAAAACCTCCAGAAAAGAAAACAAGCTTTGAGGATGAAAGTTGAGATGAAGTTTTAAAACAAGTAAAAGAACTCACCCGAAAGATTAAAAATCCTCCACAACCAGAACCTCAGCCAAGAAATGAGGGAAAAGAAACAGTTAAAGAAGTTCTAAATCAACTCAAAACACTTTCAGACGCAGTTAAGCGACCAAGAAGGAATTGGAAAAATAATCAAGAGCAAAGATTACCTCAAAATAACCAGCCATATAGGCGAAGGAATCCTTTACCACCATTTTCAGCCAGTTACCAACCATACATACCAGCTCAAATGGCTCCAATACCACCATTAAAATGTGCTTAATGCAAGGAAGAAGGACATTCAGCAACTAGATGCACTCACCTTGCTGAAAATTTGCACAAAAGAATTGTCAGAACTCAAGGAGCATCTTACTTATTTCCCAATTATCAGCGGGTACCTATGGAAGGAAATGAAAGTGCCAAAAACATAGTCACGGCTTTTGAAAAAAAAAAACTCAACAAGAAATTCACGGAAAAACCTGTGGTAAAACAAAAACAAGAAGAAGAGAATAAGCCCACTGAAAAGAAACCAGAGGATAAATCAACCTCAATTCCTCATGTTGAAGATTGGTCAAATTGGAAACCACCTACCATTTCCTCAGCCAATGACCCCTTTGAATCACATATTGACCTAAGACAGACGAAACAAAGAATGAAAAGACAATCCCAAAATCAAGAGCTAAAGAAGAAGGCTGCTATCCCAGAAACTTATATTGAAGAAGAAAAAGAAGAAGAAAAAGTCATAATTCCTACCAAATTCCAAAACTCAAATATTCCAAAACCAGACCAACCTGAGGAGGAAATTAAAAATATTGCCAATAAGAATGAAGATGAGGAAATCATAAAAGAAGAAAAGAAGCTCAGAAAACCTCAAAAGAAACAAGTTGAAACAAAATTGGAAATTGACAAAATTCTTAAGAAAATCCTGCAACAAAAGATCAACCTTACCATTGGAGAAAGTTTGAGGATGTCACCAATTTTGTCCATAAATTACAAGAATTATCAGAAAAAGACAAGGAAAAAATTAAACCACTCAGCTCAATGGATCTTCAAGAAAAACTATTAAAATTTGGATTTAAAGAAATACCAAAGCCCAAGATTCATTATGCCTGTCCTTTGGGATTTATGGAAATCTTTATTGTAAATGAAGAATATCCTATCAGAGCATTAGTGGACACTGGAGCAGAACTCAACATCATAACAAAAGAAATAGCCATCAAATCCTCACTCACAACAAGAAAACTAAACATGAACCTTAGGGGAATTGGAGGCCATACTACCTCATTGGTTGAACTATCAGAATTTACTCCAATCATCTTGGCTTCAGGTGAAGAAACTCTAATTCACTTCTTCATTGCAAAAGGATCTGTCCATACAGTACTTGGAAGACCCTTCTTGGCAGACAACAACATTAGGCTGGAATTTTCTCATAAGCAAGGAGAAATACTGAGCTATCAAGAACCTGATGGAAGAAGATTATGCGTGCCAATATGCAAGCCTCAAGCTCTTGGATGGCAAACTGGACCACCTAGAGGAATGGATTTATGCAATATGGCAAAATTGGTCAGAAATACCCCAGGAAAGAAGCATCAAAATGAAAAAAGAGACAATACCATAATCAATTTAACCCAGAAGACCCAAGAGTTATCCATATCTGCAAAAAGTGATAAATTTGGTCAAGATTTACAAAATACCCAAGGGCCAAACAACCTCAAAAGACAACTTGAAGACCCAACCTCTGAAGACGAATTAACCAACATAGTTTACAAGCCAATTGATAATAATGAAGAAATCTTCCAGATTTTGGTGGATGGAAATGAGAAAATTAATGGAGACCCTTTAAAACCTAAACCCAAAAAGAAGAAAGTCAGACTTAGTGAACTTCATGAGCTCTCAGATGAAGAAATTATAAATGACATTGAAAAAGACCTCAAAATTATGGAAGAAAGAGACAAAAATTTAAAAGACACATACAATATCAAATTCTTGGACAGACCATTGAATAACCAAGAAGAGCCTTATGAATGGCAACTGGAAAACCCTGAATTCATCCAGCAACCTCCCAATGAAGAAGAAGAAACAGAATCCATCTTAGAAAATGAATACAATTACATTTACCTGCCATACATCACCTTTGAAGACATTTATGGGGATGAAGCTCAAGGAATTTTATGTGAAAATAAATACTTATGTCACCTTCCAGGAGCAAACTTGAACAACATCCAATTCTTAGATTTATTGACTGAAGATGGAATTAAAGGTAACCTTGAAAGCAAATTTTGGGATGAAATATTGGAAATGACCACACCACCAAGAGGACTTTACTCCAATCAAATTTGGGCCCAGTGGTACCTTGGATTGAATGGATCAACATACCAAACTGGAAGAGTGAGATGGGTTGGAGATGGATATATATTCATTGATGAAAACTTATGGTGGTCAGAATTTCCATCAGAACAAGAAATTGAGGAAAGAAATGCCGTTTGGAAGCCCTCAAAGATCTTATTTTGGCCAGATTGCTCAACAGACACTCACCTTTCCCACTTGAGGGAGTTCAACTTTAAATAAAATCAACAAAATCAAGATTTCTTCTTTGAAAATTTATCAGTATCATCCATTAAATGTATCATTAGTTTTTTTATTATTATTTCATTTTTCTCTCAGAGGGCAGTGACTTCCTGCCTTAACAAACAAGACATTCATCAACAAATTATTTCTTAAAAAAATAAAAAAGAAAAATATAAAAAGAAAAATCTTACAAAAAAAAACAATCACCTCCACCATGCCCAATTCATCAATTTTTAAATCCAATGGGGAAGAACTAATAAAAAAAGACCAAAATTTTAATTAATATCCAATTTGGAAGCCAGTCAATAAAGAAAACCTTGGAAATTTAAAGATACTCTATCAATATCAAAAAAAAAATAAAAAAAAATAAAAAAAAAATAAAAAAAAATAAAAAAAAATAAAAAAAAATAAAAAAAAATAAAAAAAAATAAAAAAAAATAAAAAAAAATAAAAAAAAATAAAAAAAAATAAAAAAAAATAAAATAAAATAAAATAAAATAAAATAAAATAAAATAAAATAAAATAAAATAAAATAAAATAAAAAAAAATAAAAAAAAATAAAAAAAAATAAAAAAAAATAAAAAAAAATAAAAAAAAATAAAAAAAAATAAAAAAAAATAAAAAAAAATAAAAAAAAATAAAAAAAAATAAAAAAAAATAAAAAAAAATAAAAAAAAATAAAAAAAAATAAAAAAAAATAAAAAAAAACCCAAAATCATAAATCACTAGGCAGTGACCTCCTGCCTTATCAAAGACACAGTTCAACTTCATCAACCAAAAACAAAAAAATCACCAATTTCACTCACCCAAAAATCACTAGGCAGTGACCTCCTGCCTTATCAAAGAGTAAATTCAATTTTATCAACCAAAATCACCATTTTTCTTCACCAAAAGCCAATAATCACTAGGCAGTAACTGCCTGCCTTATCAAAGAGAAATATTAATTTTTATCAAATCCAAATACTCAAATTCATTCACCCAAAATCAAAAAAGCACTAGGCAGTGACCTCCTGCCTTATCAAAGCGGAATATCCAAGTTCTTACCCAAAATTACCATCTAAAACTCAATAAACCTACCCTCAAACTAGTTTGATAAACAAATCTGATAAAATTTTCAAATTTTATTACCTTTTAACACTTCAAAAATCCACCAAATCCTTCAAAATGAAATCATGGCCATTTGAAGAGAATTTCTGGTCAATGAACACAAATATCAGCTGGATAGAAGAAAAAGAAGTCTGGGACAATTACAAAAATCCCCAAGAATTAAATGAAAATTCTGACTGGTTCTTGAAAAGAAAAGCAGAACCCTGTCCTGATATTTCCACCATAGTCCTTCCATATATTGAGTTTGAGAACATTTTTGAAAAAGAAAACTCACCATCACAAACTGTGATTCCACATCCATGGGAAGAATTACCTGGATTCAACCTTACAAAATATGAATTCCTGGAACTACTGAACTGGGATGGAATTGATGGAAACCTTGGAAATCCATATTGGAATGAAATATTTCACATGGATGAAGACCTCAGAAAAGCACTCTTTTGTAAGACCTGGGAATGCCAAGACTGGTTCAACCTCCAGGATTTTGAAATTAGAAATGGGAAAATCAGCAAGATCTCAAGAAATTATTTTATTAAAAATTCCACCTGGGACTGCCACTGGGAAGAAACCCTTATACCAACAATATTCAGCCTGAGAGTTGGTGCAACTAAATTGAATACAGAAGAATGGAATTCTTTCTGTCAAGACTACTTGTTTAAAAGCCTAAAAAGAGAGAAATGGAGGGGAGGAAGAGTTCTCAAAAAAGAATTAGTGAAGAAGATACTTGGTCAAAGGAAAAAAAAATTAGAAGGAACATCACCTGCTAAGTCCTCAATTTCTTGATTAATTAGCCATCCTATTTCCATTGATAGTATCATTATTCATCTCCATTTTTTTTATATTTTACTATTTTATGTTTCCTTTTTTACAATTAAGATTTTCTTTCATATTAACAAAAAAGAAAGAAACAAAACAAAATAAAATATAAAAAAAAATTCAAAAATAAGCTTCAATTCATATAAGCTTTGAAGGAATAAATAGAACATAAGCTTAGCTAATATCAAGGGTTTTGTCTTATAATTATATTTATTTATTTATTTTATTTTATTTTATTGTTCAAAATAAATAAAAAATCCACTTATAAAAAAAAAAAAATCTTACATGGCTTTATAATTCTATTTTAGTCTTTGCTTACCTTATTATATATTCTATCTCATTTCTAATTTTATAAAACAAATATATATAGATATATATGTATATATATATAAATAGAAACAAATAATAAATAATAATAGAATTCTGTTTTGCTAGTATCTACCCTTTTCCCTGAAAATTCTTTTTCTAATTTTGTTTTTATCTTTATTTTTTTATAAGAAGTTAAAAACAATAAAACAAAATCTTTAAATAATTAATGATATGGGATTTAGGTGATATCACTATAGGTGGCAATCATAATAGGAAAATCACATACTACTCAAAATTTGGCCCTCATATAAAAATATGACAGAACATAGAGTCATATTCAATTAGTTTCTTATGATTCTTCAGATATAGCAAACAGTTGTATAAAAAAAATTACTGAATATATATGCAGTATATATTTCAAAATATGATTCTTAGCCTATTGTCCTCCTATACCTCTAGTTTTTTTTCTTTCTTTTTTTTATAATTCATTTTTGTATTTATTTTTGAATTTATTTTATTTATTTATTTTTGTATTTATTTTTTTATTATTTTTTTTTTGTTTTTTTTGTATTTATTTTTTCTATCTTTTCTTTTTGTTTATTTTCATTTTTTATTTTATTTTATTTTATTTTTCACTGACCTTATTTCATTTTTTTTTCTGACTGAATTTAGGTTTTTTGTAAAAAAAAAAAAAAAAAAAAAAAAGAAACATAGTAACCAAAGGCATACTTTCTGCATTTCAAAAGGTCTAACAGGGTGCGATAATGAGCTAAGTAACAGAATTTTAACTAAGGGTAACCTAAATAAATAAATAAATGAATAAATAATAATAATAAAAAAACCTTAATTAAACTAATAAAAAAAATAAAAAAGCAGCTCAAAAATACAAGCTTACCCTATGGCCTGCTTCACTTAGAAGGGTAAATAACGCGACCCAAATCATTACGGGGGCAAAGGTAGTAGGGCCCCTTGGAATTTTTTTTGAAACACTTCTTTTTAAAACAAAGCATGGATGATGGTTGAGGATCTGAGAGTCTGGGATCCACTTCTCCATTCAAGAAGAAATAAAAGGCCAAAGCTGCTGCAGATGTAGGCTTGCATTGGTTGGGAGAGCTCGCTGGTGTACTCAAGAGATTGCCGAGAGCTGGTGGTAATGGGGGGAATGTTGGATAAGGGCCATTGGCAGTAAGCCATTCCCACACTGACTTCCTCAACCTGTTGGTTGGAGGAATGCCAAGAACAAGGTCTTCTAGCTCCTCGGTGTTAAATGGATGGAAAGCATTGAAAAAGTCAGCAGCAAAGCAAACATCATAGGAGCTAATTGTTATTCTAAATAAAAAATACATATAAATCAACAAACAAAACAACCTCTAGCAAGGAAGACAAAATGTACTAAGGTTATAGTTAAGAAGGACACAAAGCTCTATTGGATTGATTGGCAGGATGAATGAAAAAACCAACAATGGTTTCTGATCCTTTTATTGAGATAATCAACTTCAGCACCTCAACTCAATCCTCATCATGGAATCAATCTAGCACTCTAAAAAAGGTAAAAAAAAAGAACATGAATCAACCATCAGTATTGCCAACATCAGTCCATCAACCATTGGGTGTCAGAAGAGAAGGATGAAGAACAAAATTCCTTTGTTCACTGAAGTTATAAACAAACGTGCACTCTGATAATGAACTTAACTAGAACATAATGAAGGAAATGCTTTCGGAGGAGACCTTACTTACGTGACCTGGGCTGGACGTTGAACAAGGAATGATATTGGTACAGCTTGCAGATAAACCGCCTATTTACTTTATTACATCTTCCCACTCTATATCCAATTCCCAAAGAGGAAGGCAATGGGAAAATGAATTGAAAAGATACGATACATACCTGAGTTTTTTTTAAGATCACATAACGAAAACCCTATGGAAACATCAACACCAGCCCCTGAAGCTTCAAATACACTTGGACTACTGCACTCGACTGCAACTGCAGCCTCTCAGAGAGTGATGGAGAAAACATTCACCACAAAAGAAGTCACCCAATGCCCTGGTAGCCGTTAAAGAGGTGTGATAATACATGTCATCAACACCAATTTCACCACCCGGAAAGGGTATTAGAGAACCCCATACCCAAACCGACTCAAGTCTCAACCAAGTAAGGACGTTTAAATGCTCCTTGATCAAACATCAGCCCACCCAAAGTGGTTGTGTGATTTGCAAAAGGTGCAATAGCACTTCCTCAATAGACTGCAGCTACCCAACACTGTTCTAGACAGGATACGGGGTATCAAAACCCATCCAAATGACTCTGCCACCCAGACGGCCTTGAAAGATGATGTCAAAGCCACCATTGGAGCCAGATCTGAAACCAACCTTCAATACCAGCACTGGGAGAGTGGTAAAGCCGGCGAGAAGGCTTGGGTAAAACCACAAGAAGAACACGATTCTTCAAAACCTCCGACTTTGGCCTAAGCTTTCCTATAGTCACTCAACATCAATCGAACCATACTTCGGTGACAGAGTCCCTAGGAATTGAGTCTTACATTTGTCAATTCAGTCACCCGAATAAAACTATAAAGTCCTAGCTGCTAGATTTAGCACCGCAAACCAGAATGAAACCAGCTCAAATGGTATCAAACACTCAGGAGAGTGTTTAAGAGAACTAGACTGCCGCATTATGTTGAAAAAACCCTCAGTGATGTAAGAAGAGAATCTAACAGTTGAAATGACCTGAAACGAACCTAGAAAATTTCCTTAGCTTAGAATAAAAGTTGTTCCAATAACTATTCTGACAAAACCTGTTGACCCGAGGCTATTTCAAGTGTACAAAAGACCTATTAACTGCAGGACAAACCAATCGAAGTAGTTTAAATCACCTGAAAGTCTCTCTTAAAGAAAATTCTAGATGGAAGCAGAACACTCACAGCACACTAGAGGATTCTAAGGACCTCTAGATTATCCTGAAAAATTGAATGTTCTAAAGAATAATAAAAAATAATATTGAAAACAATAATATGCCCTGAGCAAGGCATTAAACTGCTTCAATTTCTTTGTTTATGTTATTTTTTTTTACTGATTCTTTATTTTACTGGAATTTAGGTATTTTTTTTCAGTTTAATGAAATAATGAAAGGAATAAAAAAAAAGCCCTCAGCATGGCTATAAACTGCTTAATTTCATTTATTATCATGATTTAATTAAGTTGACTAACCATGTTTTTTTTATGAAGGAACAGGGCTTTGAAAAGAAAATAAAATCCCTGAGAAGGAATTAAACTGCTCAATTTCTTTTTTTATAAGGAAAAATCAATATATATATAACAGAATTAGGGATTAAGAAGGAAAAAGCCCTCAGGATACAAAAAAAAACAATACAAAAAAATGTCCCCAGAAAGACATTAAACTGCTGGAATTCTCTTTCATTTTCTTCTTAATATTACATTAAGCGGACTTATTTTATTTTGATGTGCTACAAGGCTATAAACAAAAAAAAGCCCGGGGCAAGGCTTTAAACTGTTCAATTTTATCTTTTATTATTTATTTTAATTTTATTGACTTCTTTTATTTGATTTTTTTTATGTTACTCAAAATTTGTTATTATTTTCTTTTCAAAACATATATAAAAATAAAAACAATACAAAAAAAATGTCCTCAGCAAGACATTAAACTGATGAAACTTTTTCATTTAATTTGATTTTATCTTTAAGTCTTACTGAATCATTTTCTTTTAAATTCTACAGGTTTTCAATATACAAAAAAGCCCTCAGCAAGTCTTTAAACTGCTTGTGTTTTTTTCTAAATGATAAATCTGACTTATTAGATTTCATTTCTGTCTAGCTACTAATATTTTGTTTATTTTTTATGCTACAGGGCATACAAAACAATAATATGCCCTGAGCAAGGCATTAAACTGCTCAAATTTTATTTTTTATGTTTTTTTTACTGATCTTCCCTTTAGTTTAATAATTAGAGGAAATAATGAATAAAAAAAAATCCCTCAGCATGGCTTTAAACTGCTTGGTTTTATTCATTATTTGAGTCTTGTTTCCTTTTTTTCAATGCTAATATTATCTTTCTATTTTTCATACAGGTATATTTTAAAACAAAAAAAACTATATATATATATGAATTTAATCAATTAAGGAAGTTGAAATAAACCAAAAAAAATAATGTCTTCAGAAAGACATTAAACTGGCTTCAAATAACAATACATGCCCTGAGCAAGACAATAAACTGCTAATTTGTTTTTTTTATATTTAAATTTTCAGGGCATAAATTCAAGGATAAAGACCTCAATAGCTTCAAAATAATTAAACAAAAGAAAAAAAGAAGCCCTCAGCATGGCTTGAAACTACTGGGTTTTCTTATTTTAATTCAATTATTTTTTTTAATTTTTTATGATACAGGGCTACAAATAACAACAAGCCCTAAGCAAGGCTTTAAACTGCTGTTTCTATCTCTATGCTTTTTTCTTATGTCTCATAAAATATTATACTGATATATTTGATTTTGAATACTACAGGTTTCATCATGAGAATAATTCTCTTATTTTATAGGCTTAAAAGTGCTTTTAAAGTAAAAAAAAAGAAGTCCTCAATAAAACTCTAAACTGTTTGAATTAATTTACAATTTGCCTTTGAAGATAAATCCAATGTCATGAAAACCTCAAAAATCAACATAAAATGAAGAAAATATCAACAAGAAATCTAAGGTCCTTGGCAAGACCATAAACTGCCTCTTCAAATATCAATAATAAATCACTCAAATTATCAACAATAATCAGGAAAAAGTACTCAATGGTCCTTGGCAAGACCATAAACTTCCCACCATTAGAATTATCAACAAGGCCTCAAAATGCAAAACAATCAACCAATGGTCCTTGGCAAGACCATAAACTGCCTATTTAAAATATTCAAAAAGATTGAACAAGGACAATCAAAGGAGGATAAGTCCTAGGCAAGACTATAAGCTACCCAAGGTTTCATTTCTTATTTTTTTTAATTTAATTCCCAATTTTATGTCATTATAAACAAGAATTAGAAAGATTTACTGACTTGAAGGTTCTGAGCATATTTTTTTATTTTTTATTTTTTATTTTTTTATTTCAAACTCATTTATTTATTTTCACTAAGAATTAGGTTCATATCCCATTAAGGAGCTCAAAAATATTCTATTATACTTTTCCTACTATTACAACAAGAGCCATTAAGTTGGCTTAATTTTTCAACTCAATAATAACAATAATTAAAAAAAAAACTCTACATCAAGTATTATTGTTTTTAAAAATGATAAACTTATTTGAAATATTTCTTCAATTACAAGAGAGTGATTGGAAGTTGTTTGAAAATAAGAAGTGTTTGTTCCATGAAGGCATTAATTGAACTCTGAAGGAGTTATTTATATTAAAAACTCATAAATTGATGACATAATTTTGGGAACTTACATATTAATAACACCTAAATGTGCTGTTTATTCCAAATGCAATTGGAAAAGCCCCCCAAAAAAGCAAACAAGAGTTTTTTTTTAATTGTACAAATTTTCAATTTCACTGTTTATATTTTTTAACAACTCAAATGCATTCATGGGTAACAGAAAATCTGAACCATAAAGGGGATGGACTTGAAATGAAGTCTGAGTCACAATGATGATTCCAAAAGGAAGAGTTGTGGCATCATAAGGGTCATTATATGAATAAAGGACTAAAATTATGATCTTTCAATTGTGTAATATTAATCATAAATACTTTCAAGAGTACCAATTTTTACTGATTGGCACAAATTACCACCTTCAACCAAACAGTTTCAGGATCTTAATTGTGATTCAGGTTTATTTCATTTGAATTTTGATTTTTAATCAGATATCTCATTTAATGGTTATTTTATACGTACAAAAAAAATAAAAAAAAATAAAAAATAAATAAATAATAAAAATAAAAATAAAAAAAATAAAAAATAAAAAATAAATAAAAATAAATAAAAATATGTAAATTTACTGTATCATTATTTATCCTTATCAATATCACTAAAAAAAACAAGGGGTGGGTAAGCTTATTTCTTACACTATCCCTTATAGTGGAAGTTTTGGGGGAATGAGAACATATCCTCTTCAAATTTGAAAACCAACTCAAGATTTTTAAATTGGGAGGGGGCCCTCATCCAAAAGAATATTATTAGGAAACAGAAATAAAAGAAATCAATCAATATAAGAATCAATTTTAAATCATCTTATTATTATCATCTATCATTTATATTCTTTATAACAGGGATATTTTAGGAATACAGAAGAGCCAAAAAGACATGAATTATTTTGAAGAAATAGCAAGAGAATTTGGAAACAACTTATCAGAGGACAATTCTTCATAATAATGAAAATGAAGAAGATTATTTATGAAGAAAAGCAGGAGTTCCTTATGGATTGACCTTTGGACAACACAAGAACTTGGACACTTCTTTTATTCTGGATTGAAACTCATTTGGAATTCAAGAATCATTGGTCAGGAGTTATGGACTGAAGGATGACCCACTGGATGAATTATGGACTCAGGAATCACTCAAAATGAAGGACTAACAAGATGATGTACAACACTCAAATCAAATTTCCCTTGGGATTTTAAAGAAGCTTGAAGACTCAAGAGGTCCTCAGCATGACACTAAACTGCTTCCCCTGTAGACTTGGGCAGGGAAAATTATAAAAAAACAGCCAAGAAGCTGGAGGGGATTGTCCTAGTCAGGAGAAGTGCTGAAGGACCATCTTTGTCCTTAGCATGTCAAGAAACTTCTCCCTTTGTGTAACAGGAATAAGGGGTTTCACAGGTGTTTAGCATTATCAAATTGGCCAAAATGAACAAAGTGTAGTCCCAAGCCATCAATTAAGACAAGAAAATTACTTATCAAGAAATAAAACAACCAGAAGAATCTTTCATCAAGTGGGAATCATGAAGATTGAAGAATAAAACAAGAGTCAAATGGAACCCAAAATCAAGCCCAAAGGAGCTCAAGACTCATAATAAGCCCTTGGATTAGGCCAGGAGGTCCTTGCATGACTTAAATTGCAGGACTTGTATACCTAATATACAGGGGTTACACACCTAGTTGTAGGTCCTGTATGACCTTAAACCAAATTTTTTATGGAAGAAAGAAGAAAGAAGAATTGTGAAGACCTCAAAATTTCAGGACACTAGCAAATTCTTGGAAATAATTAAAAATCACTAATTGAAGATGGATACCCAAGTTTTAGCAGCCAAATATAAATCAGTCCTGAAGAAGGTGAGACCAGTCAATGAGCCAATGCCTCAAGACCTTAACCTACCTTTGGAAAGACCACCTTTGTCAAGAGATCCTTATGAAACACCCTTATCACAAAACTTACCTATATTTCAAGAAACCTTCAAGGTCACCCATGAAAGACTTCAAGAAGTCAATTTTGGCCCACCAGGATGGTTATCAAATGAAGAAATCAATCTACTTAAAAATGTTATTACGTTAGGGGAAAAAGCAATAGCATTCTGTGAAGAAGAAAGAGGATTACTCAAACACTCATATGGAAAACCTTACGAAATACCAGTAATAACTCATGAACCTTGGAAGAAGAAACCAATTCCCATTCCCAAATCAATTTTACCTCAGTTTACTGAATTACTCAGAGAAAGAAGCAGGACTGGACTCTATGAGCAATCCACCTCAAGCTAAACAACCCCAATCTTTTGTGTGACTAAATCAAATGGAAAACTACGAATTGTCCATGACCTTCAATAACTCAACAAAGTCACCATCAAGGATGCTGGCTTACCACCTCACATTGAAGAATATGTAGATGCATTTTCAGGAAGAGCATGCTATGGACTAGGAGACATCATGGGAGGATATGATGAAAGAGAATTAGATGTCACTACAAGACCCCTCACTACTTTTGAAACACCCCTTGGAAGGATGCAACTTACAAGAATACCCCAAGGAGCCACCAACTCAGTAGCAGTATACCAAGCCCAAATGACCTGGATACTTCAAGAAGAAATACCAGAAAGTGTAGGAATATTTGTTGATGATGGAGGAATAAAAGGACAAAGATCACTTTACAACCAAGAAGCCTTACCAGAAAACCCCTCAATTAGAAGATTTATATTGGAATATGCCATAACCCTAGAAAGAGTCTTATTCAGGATTGAAGAAGCAGGAATTACTATCTTGGGATCAAAGGTTTCTTGCTGTGTTCCAGCTTTGGACATAGTAGGGCAGGCTGTATCATTCAAAGGAAGAACAATCTCAAAAGAAAAGATCAACAAAATTCAAAATTGGCCAACACCTCTTAACAAGAAGGAAATAAGGGGATTGGTTGGTCTTTGTGCTTATGTAAGAATGTTTATTGCGAACTTCTCACAAGTTGCATCCCCACTCAGAAGGCTCACCAGAGAAGATGTTGACTGGGACTGGGATCAAAAATGTGAAGAAGCTTTCCATAAGCTCAGAAGAATAGTTGGAGAAGAAATAACCTCAAGAAATTGGATTATGACAAAGGAGCAGGAAAAATTAAGGTAGCAGTAGACTCAAGCTACATTGCCGCAGGAGCAGTACTCACTTAAGAAGACAAAGAAGGAAAAGACATATCAGTGATATATGAATAAATAACTTCTTCCAAATTAGAATCAAAATACTCACAACCCAAATTGGAACTCTGTGGAGTTGCAAGTATTCTCAAGAAGCTTCAAACAATAGTTTGGGGACAACATTTTGAATTACAGGTTGATGCCAAGGCCTTAATTGAAATGATAAACACCCCTTGCTTACCCCATGCCCCCATGACAAGATGGGTGGCTTTCATTCAACTATTTTCCTTTGATTTGGTACACAAACCAGGGAAAACTTTCACTATGCCAGATGGGCTATCGAGAAGACCAAAAAAATCAGAAGAAGGAGATGAAGGTGCACCAGAATTTGATGAAGAAGAAGATTGGATCAAGCCACTTCCTGGATTTGGGGCTAAGAATGTAAATACACTCCATTTTTCAGGAATACAAGTACCAACAAAACAAGAAGGATTTTGGAAGAGAATGCAAGAATACTTAAGTACAATGAACAAACCACAATCAAGCAAAGATGAAGAGTTTAGAAGGATAAAAAGAAGGTCATCCACCTTTTTCTTGGACAATGGCCAGCTCAAAAGAAGAAATAACCCAAACCCTCAATTGGTTATATCAAGTCAAGAAGCTCAAAGCTACATTTTAAAGTCACTTCATGAGGACATGGGCCACAGGGGGCAAAATGAAACTTATAGAAGAATTAAAGCAAGATTTTGGTGGGAAGGAATGAAGAAATAAGTCAAGAAATGGGTTCAATCTTGCCTGGCCTGCCAAAAGAGAAGTCAAAACTTACAAAGGGAACAAGGAAAATCTATAGCAACATCAACAATATTTGAGAGGGTTAATATGGATGCAGTCCATATTAAATCTGGAAGATGGAAATGTGTGGTTGTGGCGAGAGATGATTTTTCAGGATGGCCAGAAACAGTTGGACTAGTCAAATTAACAGCAAAAGCAGTTTCAAAATGGTTCACCTCAGAATGGATATGCAGGTATGGCTCACCAACGGAAGTAACTGTTGATGGGGGGCCAGAGTTTGGAAAAGAATTGCAAGTTGCAGTAAAAAAAGCAGGATCAAGGATCAGAGTCACCACACCTTATTACCCAGAGTCTCAAAGGATGCTTGAAAGGGGTCATAAGCAACTCAAAGATGCACTGGTCAAGATGTGTGGAGAAAATGGAGGAAAATGGAAAAATATCTACCTTTGGTTACATTGGCTGACAGAATCTCAACTAAAAGGACAACTGGTTTCTCACCACATGAACTCCAATTTGGACAACTACCAGTATTACCAATTGACATTGAAACAAAAACATTTTTAGCAGTAGAACGGCACAAAATATCCACAACTGAGGAATTACTGGAAACCAGAGCCAAACAGTTGAAAGGAAAAGAAGAGATGAGAAGAAAAGCAGCAGAAGAACTGAAAAAATACAGGGAAGGCGCAAAGAAATATTGGGATAGAAGAATGGCACACCAACTAAGATCACCACTCTATCCAGGAGATTTGGTCCTGGTTTACAACAAAGCAATAGAAACTAATTGGGGACTACTTTTCAAAAACAAATGGAATGGACCCTACAGAGTAATCAGACAAATAAACAATGGACCATATGAGCTTGAGGAACTTGATGGAACAGAATTAGCAAGAAGATTTGCAGCATCTCAAGTCAAGAGGTTCTACCCAAGAGGAAAGTTGATAAACAGAAAAGAAGACACAGAAGAAGAACGAAGTGAAGAAGATGAAGGAATACTGAAGGAAGAGGTATTTGAGGAGACCACAGAATCAGATGAAGAATAGAGAGCTCTCACCTGGAATTCTGGGGACAGCATTAAATGGAGAGGGGGATGTGGTATTCCATACCCTTTCTTTCACCAGTCTCAAGGTCATAGTAACCCAAAACAGCAGTAAATCCAGCCTGCAGGCAGACGTACACTCAAATTTTACACCAAAAGGTCAATTTTACAGCAAGAAGCTGTATTTAACTCATAAACCCATGGCACAGGCACCAAAGGGCAGTGTATGTGTTTAAATAAATCATTCAATTTCATTATGCATATGTAAAAATCAAGTTACATATAACAAACTAGTTACAACAAAGCAGGTACCACCCTTTAAATTACACCCCCCACCCAGCTTTACACCCCCTTACAGCCACAGGAGTACCTTAACTTATATCCAAAGTAACCCCACCTGAAACCTTAAAACAGAATCAGATTCATTTACACTACTCATCACCTCATGCAAACCAAAGCTAGTTACAACAGGCTGAATGCAGTACACAATTTTAATTAAATCTCAACCACATGACTATGCACAGCATGTGTCAAACTCAAAAATCACATCATCTCATACATAACAGTAAATTAACCCGTGCAAGAAATTATCAACTGACTTCATTTTAAAGTTCAAAAAGAAGAAAACAACCATGACACCTGCATAAATTACACATCCACTTCTACCAAACCTAACATAGGACATATGCAAAGGAATTACAAGGTCATCATGTGATACTGCATCCACCAACAGAATATCATGTGACAAGAAAGAGGCTGTGCACATTGTTCTTAACGCTTTCTCAAAACACATAATGTGGTATTCCATAACATTTTTTTCACCAGGCTCAAGCTCATAGTAACCCAAAACAGCAGTAAATCCAGCCTACAGGCAGACTTACACTCAAATTTTACATCAAAGGGTCAATTTTACAGCAAGAAGCTGTATTTAACTCATAAAACCATGGCACAGGCACCAAAGGGCAGTGTATGTGTTTAAATAAATTATTCAATTTCATTATGCATATGTAAAAATCAAGTTACATATAGCAAACTAGTTACAAAAAAGAAGGTACCACCCTTCAAATTACACCCCCCACCCAGCTCTACAGCCCCTTACAGCCACAGGAGTACCTTATCTTATATCCAAAGTAACCCCATTTGAAACCTTAAAACAGAATCAGATTCATTTACACCACTCATCACCTCATGCAAACCAAAGCTAGTTACAACAGGCTGCATTCAGTACACAATTTTAATTAAATCTCAGCCACATGACAATGCACAGCATGTGTCAAGCTTGAAAATCACATCATCTCATACATAACAGTAAATTCACCAGTGCAAGAAATTATCACCTGATGTCATTTTAAAGTTCAAAAAGAAGAAAACAACTATGACACCTGCATAAATTACACAGCCACTTCTACCAAACCTAAAAGAGGAAACATGCAAAGGAATTACAAGGTCATCATGTGATACTGCATCCACCAACAGAATATCATGTGAGAAGAAAGAGGCTGTGCACAACAAAAATCCCCAGCCAAAATTGAATCACCTCATGTATGCAAGGAAAATTCAAGAATATCACATCATAATTAGTTCACCAAAAGACAATCATGTGATAAATGGAGGCTGTGCAGAGAGAAAATTATCACCAAACTTTAAATCACCTGACCCATGAAAGAAAGTTCCGCACCAAAAACAGAGTCATATAATGAAATCAAGAGAAATTAAAGTGGAAAAAGACAGCTCCCATGGAGGGCCCCTTGAGCTCCCATAAGGTATAAATAGAGGGGCTCTCTCCCCCCAAATTTCAAAATCCCCCCATGCAAATTATATCCCATGCAAATTATATCCCCTGCACATTGCAAGCACAGGAATAATTCATCCCTCACCTGGGAGGTAGTCCAGAAAATTATAGTCAATTTTACTTGCCCAGTAGCTAAGCTCAGTGGAAGTATAGTGGTGAAGATTACCCAGTAGCTAAGCTCAGTGGAATCTTATTATTATTAAAATAAAAATAAAAATTATCTAGTACCCAAGATTAGAGTTACTACTCTATTAAAATACTTTATCCAGTAAAATTAACACCATTTATCAAGATCTTAGAATTACTTACCCCTTTAAAAATCCAATATCAAAGAACCTTACCTCTTAACTTTAACAAATACTACTTTATCTCATTATTAAACACTCTTAAAAAAATAATAACAAACCTTTCAAAAATTATTTTACTCTGTTATAGCTATACCTTAACAAAATTACCTTTATCAGCACCAATCAAATTTTCCAGAAAAGCTTAAAAAACTCATCCTACCAAGGATTAATCACCAAGAAGAAACAACTCACCTCAATTTAACCAACAATATTAAAATTAAACAGACAAGTATTTCATTAGAATCTGAAATTTAACCAGAATTACTGCCATTATTTTGCATATTATTTATTGAATAGGTCTGATCTGAGACTGCTGAATTTTGTCTTCTGCAGTTGTAAAGCCACTTACTAGTTTTATATTGGTTTGTGAGCTCCAAGGATGATTTTGTTCAGTATTTTAGGAGGGGCAGGCAATACACCCTTGCCAACCTTGGTTACAGGATATAAGCAATTCAAAACTAGTTACCTGTGATTTCCCCCCCAGGTACTGCCTCAAGAGGAGTTCCCACAATAAGCGTTACATTTATTTGGCTCAGACTTAAGTTGGTTTTTTTAAGATTGTTACGAATGGATGAAGTTCTATCAGAAAGATGAGTTTTCACGTCATTTGTAGCTTCATACAACTCTTGGATAGAGTTAAAAATGTCAGGAATCATTTCTGATATTTTAATCTGCCTTCCTCCCTTTTCTATAATTCCATTATTGCTCTGGCCATCTGAAATACATTTTCCATGGCATCCTTCTGAATATTTGGAATTGTGTAGCCCTGGCTTCAAGGTTTTGTGGCTGGTGCCTTGCCTTTGCCCTTGTTTTGAGCTTGTGCCTGCTTTTTCCCGCTGGAATTGCTTCTGCTGGCTACTGGGGCTGTTTTGGGAACTTGATTGGGTGGTGGAGGATTGTTTTTCTTCCATTCTGCTGTTAAAAGCATCATGTTTTTCTTTTCTGTCAAGGCATGCCATCCATTGAGTAACTTGCAAGTTTTGGGATGGCCCAGGAATTTTCTCATAGTCAGGTAAGAATTAATGCAGTTTTTCCACAGATCTGCAAGTATCAGGTATTCTTTGTGCTGCAGTGCATTGTTGTAAGCCTTCTTACTGGCTTTGTATATGTCCACTGAGCCTTCTTGTGGCAGTTTCAGCTCTGTTTGAAGTTAGAATAGTATTATCAGCTTCAGACTGACATAACTTATTAATTTGGAGGTCATATACTGACCCTTGTCCTTCTGTAACTGATTTGCTTCTGCCATAATCACGTCTATGAAGTTTTTGGGAGCTTCTTGAGGGGTTATAGCCAGCTCCTGAGCTGGTTGAAGCCATAGTTTATGATTAAAAGGCTTAAAAATAGTATTTTTATGTCAAAAAACTTACTATTGGCGAAATTCTTTTCCTTCTGAGGGTATTTCTTATATCCAAGTAAATTAATTCAGGAGAAATTGGTTCAGGTAGATTATTCTGAGCTAACAACTGTATTATCATGGTCAGAATTCACAGTACTTGCAGGAATAATTCTTGTTACTGTTGAGGCTGTTGCAATATTTTCTTGTCTTATCACAGTTTCAGACACTAAAATTAATGAAAAAGCCAATTGATTAAGTAAAAAAGATTTTTTCAAGAGATAAATAAAAAAAATAAAGGCTCCTTCATAATATGAAAAAGGTTATTTTTATGGATTGTTGAAATTATAAGTATTTTTTATATGTTTTTAACTTTTTCAATATAAGAAAAAAAGATTAAAGAAAAAAAAGTAAAAAATTCTGTCACAGGTAAAATATCATGGCTGGGCCCCCAAATGTAAGGTTTGGATATGAAACTTTGATTAAAAACTCAAGTACTTTTCCCGTCCTCAAAATTTGTATAAGGTAAAAAGATTAAAAAATAGTATGAAATACTGTTTTCAAGAGAAAACAAACCAATTTTATTTTTTTTAATTTCATAAGTATAAAGCAATAATATTATAAAGATTCCTTGTTTTACCAACAATTAAAATTTATCCAAAAATACTCTACAAGAGATATGTAAGGCTACAAAAGAAATTTCTTCAAGAGAAATTTCAATTGGAATTAATTGAGCAAAAGACTGTAAGCAATTAATTAAAGAAAAAAGTCTTTAAAAAGGTATTTAAAAAGGAAACAGGTCCAAAAGTGACCAGAGTGAATTTGGAAACAAAGTGACAAAGTTAACAGTGATGAAAGATGCTTTAATTCACTTATGGGGTGCTTCAAGACGTAAAAATGATTAGAAGAGTTACACACAATGATTATAAGAATTTTTTCACATGGCTAAAAGGTTAGAGATGATATAGAAAGGGTGTTTTTAATCTTTTATTGATTGGTTTAACAGTGTTGAAACTTATTATAAAAGGAAAAGATTCTAACATGAAGAGAAAATTGGGGCCAAGAAGACATCCTTTTATAGCCACCGATTTTCTTACTGCAAAAGAAAGATTTACTCTTGTCAGTCGTGGAAAACACTCTGACAACAGAAAAGCCAATTATGGCATTATTGAACCCTGGTTTAGACCAAAAAAGGGCTGATTTCAGCCAATTTTGGCTATTTTTAGCCATTTTAGACCCTTAAATCAGCCCTTAATATAGTAATACCTAGTCTAGAGCCTTCAAAACACATCAGAATGTGCTCAATAGACCTAGATACCAGTTCAAACTGCTTTCACTGAGATTGTTTTAGCTTAAGAGTAGTTTTACCCTCTTGGCAACAGTTAAAACTGCCATGGTTGGTATCAAAACCTCATCATCAATTGAGTCACAGACCCTGTGACTCAATTCCAGGCCAAAAGTGATGAACCTTTGCGTGAATTTTGACATCCCGTGCCTGTCAGAAAAGATTTTGGGGGTCTGTCTCCCCCTTAGAGCTAGAGTTCCTTTTCCCCCCAAGATTTAATCTTTCCAATTTATTCTTACTTTAATTCCTCATCATGTAATACATTTGTAATTTACACACGCAATTAAATTGAAATTTTACAGTACATAACTGTAATAATTTATACCTCATATGTAAATTATATTTCAATTATGTAATTCATGTGCACATTTTGACATTTCAATTGAAAATACTTCAATTCCTCATAACTTCTAAATTACACACAGCAACTCAATTTTAACACAAAAATTGATGGCTAACAACACATGTGGTGGGAGTTAAATAGAGGTTTTGACGATTTTCACTTTTTGTACAGGAAATACTAAAAACTTAATTTAAGCTTATTTAGAGGTGAGTTACAGAAATTTCACCCAAAGGTGACCCCACCTTATTTTTTATGAGGAATCCAATGGTGAAGTAATTTTCTTAAGTTTCTTCATTGGATAAAAAGTGATAATATATCTCATGTAATATTTTTACCAAAAATATTTTTATTTCATTAATTTTATTAAAAATTCATTTTTACTTAAATTTTTCAAGTAAACATGAATTTTCATAATTTCAAAATCTAATGTAATTTTTATTTTAAATTATAATTAAATTTTCATTTTTGTATATAAATTTGTATTTATATTTTCATTTTTATTTTGATAATATGCATAAATTAATTTTATTTATATTTGTATTTTATTTTGTTATTTGTGGTCTTTTGGGTATGTGAGAATACCTCTTAGGCTCACAATAAGTGAATTCAAGCATCTTTAATCACTGTTCACTTTGTTATTTGTTTACAAGGTCCCTCTTATCACTTTTGGGAATGTTTTCTCTGCAACATTCTTTTTGAAAACCTTGTTCTTATATTAATTTTCTGAAGCTCTTTGCTCAATTAGTTCCAATTGAAATTGCTCTTGAATAAATTTTTTTTAGCCTTAAATATCTCTTCTAGAGAATTTTTGTACAAATATTTATTGTGGGTAAAACAATAAATCTTTATAGTATTATTTTTTTAAAATTATAAAAGTTGAAAACAATAAAATTGGCATGTTTTCTCTTGAAAATCTGTAATCTTAACATTTTAATCATATGAATCTCAGCAGACAAACTGAGGGAAGACTTAATTGACATCTATCCTACAGCTTCCAGCTGCAAGACTGTGCTTGATAAAGTGAAACATTGTTCACAATAGATCATGAATTATGTCTTTGACTATGAAAAACGGAAGTGGGACAAGAATCATAAAGTACTAGACTTCAAAGTAGGGGACTTAATTCTAGTTTCAACTTTGAATTGTAGTAATATCAAAGGCCCAAAGAAACTTAAAGATTCTTATGGAGGAACTTTTGTTATTGTTTCCTTACATGGAGCCAATGCAGTTCAAGTGGAATTGAGTGGTGAATTGGAAAACAAACATTCCACCTTTTCAGTAAGCCTTATGAAACCTTCTAGCCCAGCTGATAAAAAATTCTTTCCTTCAAAGAACCCTACTCCTTTAGCTGTACCACCAGTGGAACAGAATGATGACAGAAAGATAAAGAAAGTCATTCAAGAAAGGAAAATTAGGGGTAAAAAGCAAAGAGAATATCTTTTCAAATAGTGAAACTCATTACAAGAAGATGAGTGGCTGGCTGAATGGGATATATCTGACTAAAATAAACATTTAACAAGATTCAGAAATGTAGAAATCCCACAAGCCTGAATATGGCCATAAATGTGCTGTAAATTACTTAATATGAGTAATATAGAGAGTTTGGAAAGTGGACATGAAACCCCTTTGGGTCCTTTTCCATGTTGATATTATTCATAAAACTGTAGTACAGTTTTATTTTTGGTGGGAGGGAATGTGAGCCTTGAGGTATATTTTACATACCCAAATATTGAACAATTAATTTTAATTTTTTTTTTAATTATGCATAACTAATAAGTAATACATATATCTCAAAATTTGTCATTTTTGACTTAAGAAAAGATGAATAAATGTTTTGTGAATAGGTAAATCCATGAATTTAAGCCCACATTTGGGTCTACACAAAACTTCACCTAGGGTAGCTCCATGGGGAGAATAAGATTAAATTAACTCTATCAGGCGGTAATATGGAAAATAATTCAAAACCAAATCATCAATACTACCTAATATAATTGTGAAAGTTTTTGTTTTTCTCAATTTCACACCAGAATAATTAGAATGTGAGAAATCCCATGTTACATATAAGCTAATATTAGTGTTATGCATGTTTTTGGAACTTGGGAGTACATTATTCTTTTGTACAGGTTTGGTACACCCACAGTCACTAGCAGTCTTTAAGCCTGAATTACTATCTTTGATTTTAAAATAACTAAGGGGGACAAAAGACATCAAATAGAGCCAAAATACCCACCTTCTGTGGCCTCAGAGTTGTAGAAAGATCTTAAGCTTGAATAAATGGCTGCTCATGGCACAATTATTATACAAAAACCTTTGTAGAAGATTATTACCAAGTTAAAGTCTCACTAAATCATAGGAAAATTTCAAATAAGCTGGTATTTTGACATAAAAAGGAGGTAATGAGCAACTCTGACTCCTGTAACCATGTAAATTCTCAATTTTTTCCATGGATATACCTTTAAAGACTAATTAAAACCCTTAATGTACTAGTATCCATTAATTTACCTCATGGAAACCAGCTATTACTGTGATATTTGCAATTCCAAGTAGAAAAAAGGTAAAAACTTTCAAAATTAATTAAAAATATAATTATTAATGAATCGTTCTGAAACTGGAATGACAAATGGAGGAAAGTCTTATTCATATATAAAAAAAGTAAAATTATCACTTCATGATTCAAATCAAAAGTTTTACTAACAGGCCATTTTTGATTATTTCATGTGAAACACTGAATTGTCAGATATTCACAAAACATACAAACTATGATGAAATTTCCAAAAACATTGAGACAGTTGATAAATTAATTTTTATTTCAAAATAAAAGAATATTTAAAGTTGTTAGCCCTTTTGTTGTTAACTATAAATGGGATGGTAGGCATGGAAAAAGACTTAATTAAGTAACTATGATAATATTAAATGAAAATATATGATGCAATCAATAATCCAAGGAGGATAATTGGTTTCTCACTCACTCGTCTTTTCAGTTGACTCCATGGAATACCTCTTTGAGCTGTTGTTGACTTAAAAAGAGCCTCTGCTTGCTGTTTTTTCAAAATCATCTTATTATTGAATGGTATACTTAGTAACAAAAAGTAAATATTAGTTAATCCTTTTCTTAAGTGTTTTACATATTTCAAAATCAATCTTAACAACATGAAATACTTTAAATATACTATTTCGAATAGTATTTACCTATTATTGTTATAAAGAAATGTTGATCCTGTAAAGGCACAATCATCCCTCAAATGACTCTAGCAATTCTTTTCAAGGTATTATTAGAGTATTAGCGAGTTAATTTATTTGATCATCAAAGTTTTCCTCTAGAAATATGTTTCTTCAAGAATTATATTTGAAACTATTCTTTAAAAAACTTGTTATATATTAAAATAATCTTATTATTTTAATAATGAAGTCTTATTATTAAGTTCTCCTTGTAATTTATTCTTTTAGACAATTACTGCTTACTTTTATGCTCAATATTAGTGTATAAAATGTGGAAGAAATAATTAAGAAATTAATTATTTGTTTGTGGCTATAATGCATTCATTTTTCATATTTCATATGAACAGTCATTGAATTAGAGTGAAATCTGATCATTTTCCAATAGTATAACTGTTTTTGACAGTTGTACTATGCAGGATTATAAGAAAAGTATGGGATTCTTATTTTGGGTAGAGGAAAGTCGCTTTTGAACCTGAAAATGGTTGGAAAGGCGTTTATACCATTCCTTGTAGGGGAAGTGAAGAGTTTTCACTTCCAAGGACTGGCTTGTGGCTTTCACAATGCCTTTCCAGAATTTACGGGGCACAGATGTGGTTTTTAAACCACATCCAGGCAGTTTTCACCAACACAGTGTGAACATTTTCATCTGGGGACCACACATCTCTCTTCTGACATGTATTATGGAGAGAACTCTTTACAGAAACTGTATGTGACCCCAGTATTGAACAACCTATGTGGTATCAAAGGATAAACGGGAGCAGTCGTCCAATTGACAAGCCATGTTCAAAGATATGGGAAAGTATCCCACAGTATGGGTGTATTGGCCCAACTGTGGGATTTTAACCTTAAAACTGCCATACCTTTGTCAGCTTTCAAGATACTGAACTAAAGGTTTTTTCATTTTGTAGCTCTTAATGGGGCCTACACAATGGTACCCAAATTTCTATGGGTAGCATTACATTATCCAAACATGGTTTTTTCTCACATCCTGTATGGAACTCATTTTCTCCATAACTTTGGCTCTAGCTGGGTTATTTAAAAAGTTATGGAACCATCAGATAGCCCTTATTGTTCTTGTTCTATAATGGCCCCAATTTATGTATCTCACACTAAAACTGTAGAAGCTAGATGAGAGGTAAATATTTTATTCACCCTAATTTGGCTTTATTTTGGCTTTAGCTTCTGTATCTTTTATGGTAGCTCATTCTGGCTAGTACCATTAGATGTGCCTTACTGAGAGCTAAAATTTGGGCACCTTCTTGATGGGGTTCAGCCATTTTCTCTAGATTTTAGATGTGAGGGAAAAATCAAGGTTCATGCTCAGCAACTGCTTTGAGCCTGAATAACGTTTTTATTATTTTTCTCATGATTATGGGACTTTTATATTTGAAATTGAAGGTGCTTCCTCTTTCCTTTGATACCCTTTGAGAGGATTTGGCTCAGCTCCATGTTCTTGGTGGTATTTTACTCTACCATTTCTTTATGAAATTTTGGCATTCATACTTGTGCTCTGGTTTTGAGTCACAGAGGGACATACCTTCCCTTTCAAAAAGCCTCATTAATGATGAGACTGTTCAGCCCTCCTAGAGGCTACTAAACAACTCAGATAAAGGTCTCCATCTGGTATGGCATCCTTTGACAACCATTTATCTTTATCAGCTGTCTGGTTCTCAAATCTTAACAAATATAGTCTTGGTCCTTTCCATTGAGTATGATATCCTGGCCTTCATGATTCTTTGAAATTTCCAAGGGAATCCCCTACTTTACTTCTTTCCTGTGGAGTGTGGCTCTTAATTGTTGAGGGGAACCTCTCCTCTCCTGTTTGGTGGTAAGTTTTGACTAAACTCACTTGGAACACTGGGTGTTTCCTAGAGAATTCTTCTGTGAGTCTGGCCTCCACTTCATTTTCCCCTCTCAATCTAATGATATTGAATGGTCCCAAAAGGTAGTTCCTCATTTTCTTTGGGCCTTTGATGTTGTTTAAATTTATTGTAGACAAACACACCTTTCGCATTCTCTGAATTCTGGCTTCTTGTGTGTCTTGTAATACCTCTGTTTGTTATATTCTTTAGCCTCAGATATGTATCTTGCATCTGTATCACATCTCATCTTCCACATGTCATGTAAGTATTTTCTTGTGGGATTGATAGTTAGACTATTTTTCTTCAATTGGTCAACACCCATTATTGGGTTCCACCATTTCTCTACCAATGCGGGTGATTTTCTGTCACAACTATGGCAATTACCCTCCTGGACTCCAAATGGCATATCAGTGCCATATCAATCTTATGGCAATTCGGCCATATCTATAATCACTGGGAAAATTGGCCCTCTCATCTTTTCTGGCCTTTTATGGTCATTTCAGTCCTGGGGCCAACCTGGCCTTTTTGCTATCATCAGGCCTTTCCCGGGCATTCTCTGCTTTTGGGCACTTTCAGGTATTTTCCAGTCAACAGGGAAAATACAGCCCAAAAGCCTGTATTTGGCTTTTTAAGCTTTAAATACAATTTTTCACATTTTTGCACATTTTTGCTGTATTCAACTGTATATGCCATTTTCCCATGTATTATGGTAAATATTCCCAAAAGGCCATATCAGGCCTTTGGGGGCTTAATTGCCAGTTTTGCACATTTTGCGCACTTTTTCACATTTTGCGCAAATACAGTTTTAAAGCTGTAGAAGCTGTATTTGGCCAATACACCCAGGAACACCTTCTCACTCATCCTCCTGACTTCACTCACAAAGACCTTTGGCCACTTTCACACTCCAGCAACTCAAATTGTCATAAAGGGTGTTATACACCATTATGCACCTTTTTTCACCAGCAATCCAATGGTGTCAAGATCAGAGGGGTACTTCAACATTCCATAAGTCACCAAAGTGACATGTCATACAGAGGACCCATCAATGCTCAAGTGCAGGTGTAATTTCTCAAAGACCAATGACGCCATCAGGAATTCATTGGCTATTCTCACTTCAAGTATTCCCTCAAAGGAAATACTGTCAATTCATTCCCAAGGGGTATTCAAGAGACAGTTCGAAACAAGTTGTCAAGTGTCAATGATCCATCAATCCAACTTGGCATCCACATTCATTTAAATACAGTCTGTATTCCTCAAGACCTGTATTTCATTCATACAGTGTGGGAAAATAATTCAAAACAGTTCATTTCCCAATCTGGCAAGGTATACACTCCATCAGACAATCAATACAGCTTCCAATATTCAATACAGACCAGCTGTCAGCCTGAAGGAGTGAAGCTCTCAACCTTTCACATATACCAGCCTCCTTTGACCCTGGGGGATTTTTCCCCCAGTTAATTAATATATTTTGATTTTTTTTTATCTTTATTTATCTTATCATATTTGTTAAGTGAATACTGATATTATCAAGTCAGTCATTTAGCACCTTTTCTGTTTACTTTCTTCACCTGTCAATGGATATTTGGTGGTCATATCCTTACTAATTCCATGTCTCATTTTGGCAGGTTAAAAGAGTGTTTAAGGTCTTACTTGGTTGGCTCTTTGGCCATTTGGCTTCTCATTTCTCTTATTGCACTTCATCTTTGCACTTGCATTCTTCTTAGAGAACTTCAATTATTTATTTTCTTTTTCTTTATTGTTTTGGAGTCTTCCAAGTGCGTTCCCTGATTGCTGAGTGACATTCCACTTTGCTTTTTCTGTCCAAGAGCCCCTGTGACATTTCCATGTGATAGAGTGCTGAATTTTATTGTAAGCCAGTTGGATTTCTGGTAGAAGTGTAACCTAGTCATGGGCTTACCCTTCATGGTACTTGTATTCCAAGCCAGATGCACAGAATTTTATGATGATGTCCTCCATTGTTTGGATCATCCTTTCAGCTGGGGCATCTTTCTGTGGATGGTAAGCTGTGGAAAAGGAAAGTTTGGTTCCAAGCATATCATAGATATTATTCCAAACTTATGATGTGAATTTTTGGGTCCCTATCACTAATTATTATTTGGAATAACAATGCTGTGTCCATAGCTGTGTACCCTTTGTGGAATAGTAGGGATCTAACACTTTTACTTTACCTGTCTACTATTACTAGCCAAACATTGAAGTTTTCTTAGTCATGGCATTCTTAGGGGATCAGGGAGATATGGTCCCTTTCTGTTACTTTGAGGGCACTAGTGTAGTTTTCTCTATGAGAGAGAAGTCCATCTATAAGGAAATATTTATTTTCCTCATAGTCCCTAAGCCACAGTTCCTCTAATTCAGATTCCAGTTCTGGGCTCCTGTTGTCAAAACCATGTGTAATCACCCCCCCAATGAGTGTTTAGGGAAACTCTAGCCCCAACCAAATATATGGCCAATTGGCTATGCCATCTGTTTTATGGCCAATTGGACTCCTTTTGGTGCTTTATGGATTTTGGGCCATATCAGCATTCTTCTGGCCATTCATGGCCTCACGCCATCTCCTGCTACCATTGGCCTTTTTGGCCAATTCTCCACCTCACCAGCCCCCAGGGAAATACCCTTTTTTTGGGCCTGGGGGGTCCCTTTAGTGTTCCAGGGTCTTCTTGCACCTCTAGCCATCACCAGGGCCTGTGGCCCAACCCCTTTGATTATGGGGTCTATTGCCAAAATGGCCTTTTTGGGCCATTTAGGTCCCCTACACCCTCTAAGGCCCATGGGCCGTAATCAATGGCCCATGGTCCATAAGATGCATACAGCGGGCGGTGGTAAATGGAACCCTTAGGCCCCTTTTGGCCTAAATCCAATGAGGCAAAAAAGGGCCAAGTGGCCCGACCTGAGCCCAATTTTGGCCTCAAATCTCAACAATCCCAAAATGGCCAAAAGAACCGCTGGACCCAAATTGGCCACTTTCAACCAATGGCCTCTGAAACCCACCAGAGTCCACCAGCTTAGGTACATCAAAGCTTCCCCTTGATTCAGGGGAAGACCTCTCCTTCATTGATGTACCCTTTACCCAAGGATCCAGGCATGGTGCATACATGGTATAATATACCATTATGTACCATTTTAGCTCAGCAATCCAATGGTGATGTTTTCAGGACCCAATTATTTCTTTTCATTTCAAGTCCCAAAATCCATCACCCATTTTTAAGGAAGAATTTTCCTTCATTCAGTCTTGCAATCCCTGGTGGCTACTAGAAGACATTTTGAGGACCCCAACAACCTGGCCCTGCAGGAGTTGGGTTGTTATTTCTCTTAAGAGTTATTCAAAGGGTAATTTCAAGTGTTTATCAATCATAAAATCATTTGTCAAGGAATCAAGTACTTCAGAATTTCTTGGACAGCTCAATTGGTCCATACAGGCTGTACTCAAGCAACCTGTCAGGTTGAGTGTATGATGAAGCTTGCTAACAACTATTTACAACCTTTAACTATGATTGTGACATGGTGAAAATAATGGTAAAATGCTTATTGATGATAATAAGGGTTTAATAAAAGAATATGAACGGCTTTACTATTGAGTAATAGTGGTGGTGAGCATTGTTGAAAGCCCTTGGTGAAGTGTTACCTGTTGGGTTACAATAATAAAGACTACAATAATTCAAAATATAATTATACCTGATTATTTTCTAAGAGTATAACTGTTTTTGACAGCTGTACCACATAAGAATTCAAGAGAATGATGAGGAAACCTCTTCTGGTGGAGAAAAGGTCCCTTTTTATTGTAACATTTGGTGAAAAAGGCTTATAGACCTTTCCACATAGAGGAAGTGAAGATTTTTTACTTCCGAGGAGTGGCTTGTGGTTTTGACAAGGCCTTTATAGCCTTTATTGGGCTCAGATGGTGTTTTGAAACCACATCTGGGCGGTTTTCACCAATACAGGATGAAGATTTTCATCTGGGGACCACATAGCCCTTTTCTGATGTGTATGCTGCATAGAATGCTGTACAGAACCTCTACAGGACCCAAGTAGTGACCAAACTATGGAGTATTGAATTATAAACAGGCTTCTTTGTCTGTTTGACACCCCATAATCATAATTATGGGAGAATATCCTACAGTAATGCTGTATTGGTCTAATTGTGGGATTTTGACCTTAAAACAGCTATACCTTTTTCATATTTTGAGATATCAAGCTCAAAGTTGGTTCATTGTTTATCCCTGGATATTTTCTATACAATGGTACCTAATTTGGCATGTTTATCAGTAAATATGGAAACATTATGTCATGTACAAGATTTTTTGTACATGTGCATGATTTTCTTAAAATCTGTATTGAGCTTATTTTCCCCATAGCTTTTGTTCTAGATGAGATATGGGGAAATGGATGGCACCATAAGATACCCCTGATTGTGCCCTTGCCAAAAAGACCCCATGTTAGGTTTCTCACACTAAAACGGTAGAGGTTCAATGCGAGGTGAATATTATCCCCCCTTCTTTGACCTTATTTTGGTCATAACTTCAGTAATTTTGTGGCTAGCTCAATTTTCTTAGTACCATTGGATAGCCCCAACGTAGAGCTTCATTTTGAATACCCATTTGATGGGGTTAAGTCTCTTCCTCTGGATTTCAAATGGGAGGTGAAAAGTAAGGTTTATGCTCAGCAACAACTTTGAGCAGGAATAAATTTGTTATTCTTTTCCCTATGATTATGGGAATTGTATATTTGGAAAGGGGTTAGTTTCCTCTTTCTTTAGATACCTTTTGAGCTGCTTTGCCTCATCTCCATGTTTTGGTGGTATTGTGGCGCTACCACTGGTCTATGGTATTTAGCTGTCATGCTTGTTGGCTGGTTTTGAGTAAAAGGCCGACATACCCTCCCTCCAAAAAAGCCTCCTCATTGATGAGACTTTTCAGTCCTCCTAAAGGCCATGAATCTCCTTAGATTAAGGTTCCCATCTGGTATGGCAGCTTCTGCCAACCATTTGTCTTTAGCTGCTGTCTGGTTTTTAAATCTGACCAAGTATTGCCTCTGGTCTTTACCATTCAGTCTGATCTTCCTTGCCTTGATGATTTTCTTCACAGGGCCAGGGGAGTCTTCCACCTCCACTATTTCTGGTGGAGTGGGAATCTTCTTCCTGGAGGGGAACATGTCCTCCTCTTTCTGGAAGTATGGCTTAACCAAACTCACTGGGAATACTGGGTGTTTCCTAGAACATTCCTCTGTGAGTTTGATATCCACTGCATTTTTCCCTATCAAATTAATGATAGCAAAGGGCCCTACAAAAGAGTCTCTCATTTTATTTGGCCCCTTAAGATTTTTGAAGTCAAGTGAAGACACTAGCACTTGGTCCCCTTCTTTAAAGTCAGGTTCAATGTGTGATCTGTACCACCTCTGTTTGTTGTATTATTTTTCCTCAGCTATGCATTGAGAATCTGTATCACCAGCCCTACTCCACATATCATGGTAATCCTTGGCTGGGGGTGGATGGTTAGAAGATTATTCTTTAAATGATCCACAGGCAATAGGGGGTGCAACCATTTTTCTACCACTGAAGGTGATTTCCCTGTGGTAGAATGCTGACTTGTATTATAAGCCAGTTTGACTTCTGTTAGAAGGGTAACCCATTCATGGTTGTATCCTTTAAAGTCCTTGTATTCCATGCCATATGCACAGAACCTCCTAAGGATATCCTCCATGGTTTGCATCATCTTTTCAGCTAAAACATCTGTCTGTGGGTAGTAAGCAGTGGAGAATGCAAGTTTAATACCATGAAATTTCATACAAGTTGGTCCAAAATTCTGATGTGATGAACTTTGGGTCCCTATCACTAATGATGATTTTAGGGAATCAACAGGTGGATATCATGTTATTCCAAAAGAACAAGGCAGTATCCATTGCTGTGTCCTCCTTGTGACATGGTAGGCGCCTCACACTCTTGCTGAACCTATCAACTGTGATCAGGAAAGAATTAAAGCTTTCTTTGTCTCCTGGGACACTTCCTGTAACCCAGTCCATGTTGATGGTTTGCCATGGGTGTTTGGGTTCTTCTATGTGTTGAAGTAGCCCATACTTTTTCCCATTTTTCCTGTTTGCATTCTGGCATCTTTGACAAGTGTTGATATATTCAATCATCTCTTGCTCCCATTTGGGCCACCAAGCTTTGCTTGCTACCATTTCCTTGGTCCTGTCTTCACTCATGTGTCCCATATAGGGCCAGTCATGACATTCTTGAAGGATCAGGAATATGTGGTCCCTGTGTACTACTGCAATTCCACTTGTGTGCTTTTCTCTATGGTAGAGCAAGCCATCTAGAAGCAAAAACTTGTTGTCCTTATATTCCCTCAACAAGGGTTCCCCTAACTGGGATTCCAGTTCTGGGCTCCTGTGTTTCTGTTAAAGGATTTGTAACAATATGCCACATTGTTTGTGTTTAGCATATGTCTTCATCACTGAATAAAAGAACTCATTATGCATTTCTGAGGAGCTTATTCCCAGTATGGGAGTTTCTGTTCCTTCTGAATCAGTGTCTCCACTGTTTGGGGTACCACGCTCTGGTGCCCATTCAGAAAATATGAAGTTCTTCCTCCTATGTATTTCCATGAAACTAATAGGAATCTTGGCTTCTACTTCAGGGTCATAAGCTGAACTGCTTTTGACATTGTCCAGTGGCCATCTGCTTAGGACATCTGCATTGGTGTGGCTTTTACCTTCTTTGTATCTGATGGTCATATTGCCTCTATACTCTTGGATGGCTATTCACAACTCAGTATGTGTCTATTGGTAGTCTTTAGGTTCAGTAAAGACTTCAAGGCTGTGCAGTCTGTGTAGAATTCACAGACTGCACCCTCCATATAATAGTGGAGTTTCTCTAGATCCCAGAGTAAGCATAGAAATTCAGTTTGGGTGACCCCATACCTGGGTTCCGAATCCTTCAGTTGCCTAGAGATGTAGCATATCACCCCCTCTCTTGGTTCACCATCTACAATTTGTCTCTGGTGAAGGGCTTCCCCTAAGCCTTGTCTACGTAATGCCTCTATGTGTAACCTGAATGTTAGTTTAAAGTCAGGTAAGATAAGCACAGGTGCATTTGTGAGTTCATGTTTGATCCTCTCATATGCATCCATCCTTTCTTTAGTAATTTCAAAAACTACATCTTTTGAACATAGCTTGTATAGACTACTAGTTATGTAAGGTTTGTGTATGAGACTATTTATAATAGTAACAATATCAAGAGTACTATGACTGTCCTCAGTAGAAAAATATAATATAATAAGATAGTATAACCTAAAATTTAGATATGATTATTAAAAACAATTATATAAAAACAAAATTTAATCATTATTATATTAAATAATAATAAAAAACTATAATAATTATAATAAATTGTAATTATTCTATTAGTGTTATAGTCACTGACAATTATAACGATAGGAAGTGTAAAGCTCTCAAAGAGACAAATATACATGGAAAATATAGATATTTAACCACTTATAAATAGTATATAAATATTATTTATAAAAGAATTGTAACACACACTGTGCAGAAATAATTCTTATAGAAAAATTCTATATAAAAAAACAAATAATAGCTAATAAAGAGATAGAATTTTAGAGAAAAACTTACCTATAATATAAATTTAATACAACAAGTCAAATACAACAGTTATTATATTGAATAATTATTATAAGTCAAAAAAACGCCAAAAATTAATATTTTTAATGATAAAACAACTTTTTATGATAAAAAATATGATTTAAGAGTTTTTGGGAGGACTTTGTGGATTTTAAAAGATATTTTAAATATGATAATTTTTAAAATAAAATATATTATAGGTGATTACAGCAATGATCTAATTTCTATGATTTCAATTCTTTAATTTAAGATGTATTAAGAATAAAGTACTTAAGAAATATCTTGATAATAAGATTTTATATATAATGAAACTTCACCTGTTTACATGTCTAATATTATTTGATTGATAATTGATTATGGACAAAAACAGTGGTGAAAAGACTCTTTTTGTGTCTACCGAGCAGCTCTTATGATGAATAATGGATATAGAGGGCATGCTCAGGTCAAAACTGAAAAACCATGCTTGAAGATAAGGTTCTTAGCTTAAAATAACTTATTTTTGATTCCAACTTAAAGTTACCAGTGTTATTATTAAATCCAAGTAGCTTTTTTTGTCAGGTTGGGTCTATGTAGAAGTAGTAATTAGGCTACTTACAGCCTTAACTGTGACTGTGACACGTGATGGAAGATTTAAAATAAAGGTATTGATAGATAATAAGGATTTTATAATGAAATCAAAAGGGCTTTACTATTATAAAATAATGGTGGTGGGCGCTGTTGAAAGCCCTGAGTGCAGCTTTACCTGTTGGATGAAAATAATAAATACTAAAATAATTAAGATTATAACTATACCTGGTTATTTTCCAAGAGTATAACTGTTTTTGACAGTTTTAATAAGTAGGAATTTAAGAGCAGGATGATGAAAACTTCTGTGGCTGTGAAAAGCCCTCCTTTTAGCTTGAAATGGGATGGAAAGGCTGCTAGACCTTTCCATGTAGAGGAAGTGAAGATTTTTTCACTCTCTGAGACTGGCTTGTGGTTTGCAAAAGACCTGTATAGCCTGTATTGGGCTCAGATGTGGTTTTGAAACCACATCGGGGTGGTTTTCACCAATACAGGGTGAAGGCTTTCATCTGGGGACCACATAGCTGTCTTCTGACATGTATGACGCGTAGAATGCTGTACATAAACTGTATGGGACACCAATATTGACTGAACTATGAGTTATTGAAGTATAAACCTGCTTCTTCATCTGTTTGACACCTCAGAATCATGGTTATGGGATCTTATCCCAGGGTAAAGTTGTATTGGTCAAAGTGTGGGATTTTGACCTTAGAACAGCTACAACTCTGTCAGTTCTTGAGATATCACCCTCAAAATTAAATCAGTGTGTAGCCCTGTATGTTGTCTACACACTGCTACCTTATTTGATATGGTTATCATTAAATATGACAAAGCTTTGCCATGTTCAAGATTGTTTGTACACATGCATGGTTTTGTCACAGGGGCTCTTCAAAGTGAAGAGGGCCTGGCACTCAGTAAACTGGGACTCACTTATGGAGGGCTCAAATATATGGTAAGAAAGGATACACTTATAGTGTTAAAGATGAATTACTAAAAGAATGAATATAAGAAAGCAGCAACAAAAGAATAAGAATAAAAGAATAGAAGAGCCAACCACAAACAAGTCCAAGTCCACTGTTTCAACCTGTAAGAATGAAAAGAGAAGGGTTAATAAGGATATGGCCACCCAGCTCATACTGTACAGGCGAAGAGAAAAATGCAAAGACTAAATTAATATTAAATAATTATAATACCCAAAATAAGGATAAGAATAACTATAAAATAATAAATAAACTAAATTAATTAAATGGGGAAAAGTCCCCAGGGGGGAGAAAGAGGGGCTGGTATATGTGAGAATCACCAGCCCTGATCCAGAGGAAGAATTTTCATGAGAATAATTGTTGATTGAATTGAGTCTGGAGAAAACAGGTCCTGTACAGCTGTACAGAGCCTGTACAAGAGGTGTGGTGTATTTGAGTGATCATACAGTTTCATACTGGTGTATTGAAACTGTATTGGGTGAATCCAACCTGTACAGGTATTGACAGGCTGTATTGATGTACCAAGCTGTATGCATGTTTCAGAATGAAGATTGCTGAAACTGAATGCTGATGCAGATACTGGATTTGCTGATTTGAGGTGTTTGAGTGGGTTTATGAATGAATACCCTTACCCCTGATGGATGGTTGTTACAGTATCCCCCTCTTGAAACTGGTGGGCTCCTGAGCACCATAATACCCTGCCACTGTTGAGTGGCATCTCAATATCCCCACATTTTTTTCAAAAAATTTCTTTTAATTTTCTTTTCCTCTTGACCATTATCCTGAAAATCCTTCTTCACTTCTTCTCTGTCAAATTCAATTGATTCCCCCTTTTTTTTCAAGTTTTGAGTAAGTATTCCACTTTGAAATATGCTTTTCTGTTCTTCTGATTCAATCAACCATGCCCTTGGGATATATCCCAGAATAAGGGCAACTGAGCTCTTGTGCTCAAAAAATGATGCCCAATGAGTAGATGAAGTGTACTCATTGGGCAAGGCTTAATCCAATGAAATCTTGAAAAATTTTCCTTCAAGGGGTCTTGTCCCCATTGTCCATGGAAATAGCCTCAAACAGCCCTCAAAAGTGTTTTTGGGCTGTGGCCTATACCCTGATGAATCTTGATATTTTTTGATTTTTATGGCCTTTTGGGCCTTTTTGGGTTCTTTGGTGAATTTGATCATTTGATGATTTTTGGCCATTATTGGCCATTTTGCGTCTTTGGGGTCCTACGGTCCGCGGGCCGTACACCGCGGTCCGTGGGGGCTATTGGAGGCCCCTGGGCCCAATTTTGCTGGGGACCCAGGGTGACCAAGGGGCCCAGAATTGGCCCAAACCCAAACTTCACCAGATATGGCCTGGACCATCAAGATCCTGGCCTCCCCAAAGTTGCAGGGGAGGCCTTGGGTGATGAGTTCAGCCCTAAAGGGGTATGAACCTTCACCTTAGAGGCCTTGAGGGGGGGCATAATTGAGTTATGGTCCCCCAATTCCTTGCGGTCAAATTTTTTCTTGATATGGAGTGGATTGATTCTGACGTCTTGAATCTTCTGCTTGCATATTCTTCAGTTATGAGTTCCAAACTGACTGAACTCACTGACTCTTCTCCTTCTGCACCACTGCCGTCTGTTCTTTGTGGTTCTGGCGTCTTCAGTCAATTGTCTTCCCCTTCCATGGCATCTTCTGGTCATTTTGATCCCTCCCAAACTTATGATGGGTTCAGAGAAGTTGAAGTTCTTTATCCTGCCTGTACTGAATATTTGGCCAAGGGTAAGGATTGCTTTCAACATTACAATCCTCGATTGTGAAAGTGCCACTTTTGCTTCATTGGGAAGAAGCCATATTGTCGTACTGGGTCAACTTTTTCCCAGGTCAGGAGGCTCTTATGGAGCAGGAAAGATGGGCCTTATGGGCAAGAATTCCCCATTCTTGAGGAACCTACCCCTGATGCAACCTCAGGATTTTCTCAATGTGAGTGATTTGCATATCTTGATTGAATTGGTACTGATATTTTGATGTAGTGACTGGTTCCAGGTAGAGGGATGTGGCCAGGTGGACTAATGTTGGAGGGCCCATTCCAATCAGTGGTAGGCCCATACATTGAAGCTCAGAAATCCCAATCTCAAGGACCAATACTGATGGAGTAGTGAAGGTAGTGAAAAAACTAAGAAGAATTGTTGATTCCCCAACAGATACAGATGCTAAGGGAAGTGATGAGTTGGATGGTGAAGAAGTTCAAGTTGTTCCTCATTCAGTTGGCCATCCATCCAGAAATTCCTCTTCTCAACCTCTTGCCAACACTAGATTCCAAAGCCAAATTATTCCCAGAACTCCAAGAACCTTCCAACCAATGCTTTCTTCCATTCCTACAACCCTTCATCCTCCTTCACCAACTACTTCCCACACCACCAGGCCTGCCTTGAATCCAGCAGTAAGACCATCACCAGTTCAACAGCCCAGAAACTCACCCATAGCCACCTCCCGTCAACTCCAACCTGTGGCCAGCTCCAGAAGAAGAAGAAATGGATTGTCCCCTTTGCAATTTCCTGCCGCTCAGGTTTTTCAAAGAAGAGAAGGTTGGCCTATCCGGGTTACCAGAGAAGATTCCAACGTGGCTAGTGAAAATCAAGATGCTGTGGCCAGATTATTCAGGAGGGTTGATAGAAATAGCAGAGAGGTGATTATGTATGCCAATGACAGGACTATTCCAGGTGCTGCTTCTGAAGAGATGGCTGCAAAATTTGCCTGGTATGAAGATGAGTTGATAAATGATTTCCAGAGAACTTTTGATGATTTGGGTAGAGATAACTAGTTTCCTTTTCCTTGTTTGTGTTTGGTTTGGCTTCTATCCCCACTCTTATAAATCCTAAAAAATGAAAAATAATGGAACCTCCCAATACATGATTTGGGGAGGGGATGCTGCTGCTTTAAAGAAATAAAAGAAAGAAAATTATACAAGTAAAGAAAGAAAGAAATAAAAGAATAAGAGAAAAAGAGAGTAAAGAAAAGAAATAAAGAAAAATCCTGATGGCTGGTCCTTCTTGTGGTGAGTTGCTTGATTCTGGCCAAGAAGTGTCTGAAAAATGAAAACCAAGCATTTGATGCTCACAGAGTGGCCAAGGTAATGTTTTACAAGAAGTAGAACCCTCAGGGATGCATACCAGGAGATGGAACTTACTTTCATAACTTCCACTCCCCACCAAGCACCATAAAACTGAATTAATTTGCCATAAATGACTTCTGACATGAATTGCCATAAATGATTTCTGAAATGAATTGCCATAAGTGACTTCTGAAATGAATTGCCATAAATGACTTGAAGTAATGAATGTATTGAATTATGATGATTGGCATAAATTGAAATGGTAATAAAGAAAAGAAAAGAAAAATAAAGAAAGAAATATTTGGCCATATCTTGATAAGGTCCAAATCGGAGGGTATTGGTGTTGTATGCTTCCTGAACCTGTCCGAAGAATTGACAAGTTCTCACAAAGTGGCCAAGGTGATTCTTACAACAACATATGGGTAGAATACCCCCTTAAAGTGGCATGCCAGGAGAGGAACTTACTTTCATGACTTCTTCTCCCCACCAAGCACCATAATCAAACTCTTGAGGTATTTGGACCAGGCTTGTCTGGATATAATGAATGGAAATCCTTGACAAGGTCTGGTTAGTTAGTAAGGTTGGAAGCTGGTTCCCAAGTGGTTCTTTCTGGGTCTTCACTGAATCCTTTCCACTCTACAAGATACCATAATTTACCTCTTTTGAGTTTTGAGTCCAGAACCTGAGCCACTTCCCATTCTTCTTGCTCCTCCACTAAAACTGGTGGTGCGTCAATTGATGAAAATTTGGGATAGTTGAATGCTTGACTGGTTCTAATAAGGACACATTGAATACAGGGTGAAATGTCTTCTATTGCTGAGGCAACTTGAGGTGATATGCATGGCTGCCAATCTTCTTCAGAACTTCAAAGGGTCCCAACCATCTTTCTGATAATTTCTTGGTTGGTCTTGTTGTCTTGATATTCTTGGAAGCTAGCCATACTTTGTCCCCAGGTTGGAAATCAGGTGGATTTGCTCTATTTCTATCTGCATACTTCTTGAATCTCCTTATTGCTGACTCTAATTCTTCTTTGACCACTTGCTGTACTGATTGGAGTTTTGTTGATAACTTTCCAGCAGGTGAATCTTGAGAAATATGGATTGAGTCAAAACTGGGATTTCTTCCATAAATGGTGAAAAAAGGTGATTGCTTGGTTGATGAGTGCTCTGCATTATTATAGGAAAGTTCAGCCAGAGGGAGCCAGGTGTACAAGTCATCTTGATGATAGCTGACATACATCCGAAGGTACTGTTCTAGTATCTGATTTACCCTCTCTGTCTGTCCATCTGTTTCAGGGTGAAAGGCAGTTGAAAGATATATTGATATCTTGGGCTGCTGACACAATTGAGTCCAAAATGATGAAACAAATAAGGATCCTCTATCACTGATGATACTGACTGGAAGGCCATTCTTGGAAAATACATGACTAATGAAGATCTGAGCTAAGTCCAGTGCTGTGATTGTTCCATGAGTTGGAATGAAGATTGCCATTTTTGCAAATCTGTCCACAACTACTAAAATTGAATCAAAGTTGTTTGACAGTGGCAATTGAGTGATGAAGTCCATTGATAATGAATTCCAAGGACCAGACAGAATTGGAAGAGGTTTGAGTAGTCCAAACTTCTTGTGATGAATTTTCTTGTTTCTTGAACATTGCTGACATGAGGACACATATTCCTTGATGAATTGATTCATGCCACCCCAAAAAATCCCTCTTGATGAGCTTGAGGGTCTTCTCCTGGCCAGGATGGCCAGCCAAGGGTGAGTCATGACGCTTTTGAAGAATATTGAGTTGAAGTTCTCAATTTCTTGGGATTACCACTCTATCTTTGAATAATAACAACTTGGCTTGAGGTTCATAAGAATAATCTGGAACTGATTCACCTCTTGCTAGTTGCTTGAGTATTTCTTTATAGTCTTTGTCTTGCCATACTTCCTTTTGAATCTTGTCAACTAAATCTGAGAAAATCTCCACTTTGATTGAAAAGAATCTTGACTCTTGAATTCCATCTTGCTTGATTACTTGATGAAAATTTTGAGGATTCTTGCTGATGAAACCCACCCCCCTCTCTGGGTACACATTGTCCCGACGTGAAAAGGCATCTGGTAAAGTGGCCAGCCTGCCTGGGAGGTAAGTGATAGTGAAATGAAATTCCAAGAGAAATTCAGCCCAATGGGCCTGACAACGAGTAAGAACTTTGGAAGACATGAAATACTGCAAAGAAGAATGGTCTGTCAAGACCTCAAAATGATTGGAAAGAGAAAGAAGAAATGCTCTCCAGCGCTTGAGAGCCCAAACTATGCCAAGGAGTTCCTTGTCATGAATTTGATAGTTCAGCTCAACTGGGAGAAGCTTGCAACTATCAAATGCAATGAGGTGCTTTCCTGAGTCATTCACCTGACTCAGTACGGCACCCAATGCATAATCAGAAGAATCAGTCTCTACAATAGTAGGTAGAGATGGATTGAAATGGGATAAGATAGGAGCGGAGGTGAAAGCTTCTTTGAGTGATTGAAACTGACTCAGAGCTTCCTCATTGAAGATGAAAGGAGAATCTTTTTTAAGGAGGGAAGTGAGAGAAGTGATTCTTTTGGAATAATTTTTAATGAAACGACGATAAAAATTGGCAAAGCCAACAAAAGATTGAAGGGCCTTGATGTTTTTGGGCTGAGGCCAATTGAGGATTTGCTGAACTTTTGAAGAATCCATCTTGAGGCCATCACTTGAAACAACATAGCCCAAGTATTCCACACTTGAGGCATGGAATACACACTTGGAGGCTTTGGCAAACAAATTATTGTCCCTCAGTCTTTGGAGGACAGAGGCCACATGTTTGACATGTTCCTCCTCAAAACTGGAAAAGACCATAATATCATCTAAATAAACCACAAAAAACACATCCAAGAAATCTGCAAAGATATCATTTACTAGATTCTGGAAAGAAGCAGGAGCATTGGTCAGACCAAATGGCATGACCAAATACTCATAACTACCATATTTGGTTCTAAAGGCAGTTAAGTGCTCATCCCCCTCTTTAATTCTCAGAAGGTTATATGCACCAGGCAAGTCTATGTTGGAGAAGATAGTGGAACTGTTGAATATGGTAAGGAGCTGGTTCATAGGAGGAACAGGATACCTGTTCTTTCTAGTGACAGCATTGAGTTTGCGGTATTCAACACACAAACCAAGACCTCCATCCTTTTTCTTAACAAAAAGGACAGGTGCTCCTGTTGAAGAGGAGCTGGGTCTAATGAAACCTTTCTCTACATTCTCTGAAATTTAGGCCTGTAGTGTTTCTGACTCTTGATTTGATAAGGAGTAGATAACACCAATTGGAGGTAGAAGACCCTCCAATTCAATATGGTGATCACAGGTGGGGTGTGGAGGAAGTTTCTCTGCTTTCACCTTGGAGAATACATCCAAATATTGGTGATAAGCAGGAGGGACAACCTTCAACACAGTTTCAATTTGTTCTGGCTCTTCCTCCTCATCCCACTGCTCCTCCAGGGATGCATGTAAAGATAAGGGAGGAAGGTCCATATCCCCTTGAAAGAGATGGAGTGAAGATATGGCAAAATCTTCTCCAAAATCCTTTATCTCTTTGAAGACTTCATCTCTTAATGGAAGTAATGACTGGGAGGGAATTATGGAAGGGATATGGACAGAAGAAAAAAGGGAAGGTGTCTTAAGTTCACCAACCAGAGCAACACTGTTGACAGCAGTGGCTAAGTCATTACTAGTAGAAGGAATAGTACCACTAGAATCCTTATGACTAGAATCATAGGTGATCAATCCATTTTTCCAATCAATAATGGGATTAAAATGGTAAAGGAAATCATAGCCCAATATCAGGTCTTCTCCCTTGGGTGAATCTATGATAAAAAAGTCCCATTCAAAGCTTGGGAAGTAAGGCAAGTCAACTACCCACTTGGTATAATGGGTGATCAACAAGGAAGGGGATTCATTAGAATCCAGAATGAAAAGTGGAATCTTTTCAGGGAGCTCTGACAGAGTCAATGAGTACTTGAGAACAAAATTCTTTGCAATAAAAGAGTTTGTAGCACCAGAATCAATGAGAATACTATAAAAAATATCAGAGACCAAAGAGAAAATAAGAAATTTTAAAGATTTATTGACACTAGTATTCAGATTGCACAATTGTGCTCTTGAAGTAAATAAGTGAGATCCATTGAACACATCATGATTCCCACTCAGGATTTTCCCTGCTTGCTAGGGAAGCCTCTTGATGATGACCCAGGCTTGTTCTGAGGTCTCTTGAAGCATTTTTCAATTGGGTGCTTTCCACCACAATAAGTACACAACCCCTCTTTAATCCTCCTCTCCTTTTCAGAACCAATGAATTTATTTTCCTTATTGAGGAGAGCAGTATGGGGCTTGTCCTTTGAAGATTGAAACTGCTTGCCCTTCTTGTTCTTCTTCTGGTGAGGCCTCTTTGAAGATAAGTTTTGAGCAGGCCTAGATTGATTGGACCCATTGACTGGAGGCTTCTTCTCTTGATTTCCACCCTTCTCTTTTTGCCTCTCATGATATCTTGTGTCTAATTCTAAAGTGATATCCATAAGTTCTTGAAGAGTGTCAAACGTTCCAGGGTGAGAAGCCAACTGATCCAATAATCTTGATGCCAATCCTCTTCTGTAAACATGGATATAAGCTCTTTCCCCCCAATCACCAATTCTTGACATTAAGCTTCTGAAATCAGCAATGTACAAGGATACATGACCACTTTCCTTCATCCTCAAATTGTCCAACTCTTGTTCAGCTTTCCTGACTTCATTGGGGTCACCAAACAGAGTGAATAATTGAGATTCAAATAATGGCCAATTATTGAGGAGGTAGGAAGGGTCTTCATTGGAAATATTTCAGAGATAGGGTTCAATCCACTTTCCAGCTCTACCAGTGAGAAAAGAAGTTGAGTAAAGAACTTTCTTCCTGTCAGAGAAGAAATTTTCTGGATCATTATGGAAGATTAATTGACAGGATTGGATGAATCCTCTCAATTTATGAGCTTGAGTACCATCAAAAGAATCAGGTGCCTTCATGGATGGAGTCTTGAAAGCAGGGGCTTTGGAATTGTCCCTGGGGGCAACTGCTTGAGTGAGTTGCCCCATGAATTGAGTCATCTGCTCCATCATCTTGAGGAGACTTGGATCAGTTTGAGAGACAAGAGGCTGACTAGAAAGGGCTAGATTAGAACCCTGAGGCACCTCTGGAGCATTTGCCAAGGCATCTGCCACTTCAGTTTCCCCAGAATCTTCCTCTTCCACAGACTCTTCCCCCTCTTCATCTTCAACTTCCCCTAATCTTGCCCTTGCACCTTCAGAAATGCCAGGGTAGCCACCCAAAAGTCCAGAAAAGGATCTTGATCTTCTAGATTTCATTCCAACTCTTCTTGAGGGTGCTGCTCCTTCCATTGGTGGTCCTCTGTCCAAGTTTTCACTCAGTTGATGAACTGATGGTGTGCGGTCAAGAGGAGCCCTTGCTGTAGGAGTGAGAACAGCTGGAATTTTCTGGGATCTAGTATTCTTTGCTGGGGGACTATGCTGAACTGGCATTTTGAATAAAAATGAAATAAAATTGATGGTATTAAGAATAATAATCAAAACTTGGCCAAATCAATCACAATAAAAATTCTTGAGGAATCTTGATGAATCAATTCAAATCTTGAGGTGAAATCAAATTCAGTCAATAATCAAAATCAATTCAATCAATCAACAATCAATTCAAATCAAATAGCAATAATATTGAATAAATCAACAATCAATCAATATTCAATCAATAATAAATCAATCAATAAACTAGTGTCTTCAATATGAAATCAAGGTCTTGAGGAATCAATCAATCAATTTAAAATCTTCAGAAATCAATTCAATATCTTGATGAGTCAAATCAGTCAATAATCAAAATCAATTCTTGAGGATCAATAAAATATCTTGAGAATTCAAAGTCAATCAATCCAAGCCAAATGAAAAATCCTGAATCGTTGAATAAATAAACCCAATGAATCCCAATGAATAATCCAATCAATTAAACCAATCAATAATTCCTAAAAGAACCTGAATAAGAACACAGAAAAAATTTGATTTGATAAATTGAGATGAAGTGAATGAAATGGTCAGAAATGATTAAGAAAGGAGGAAAATCAATTTCATATGAATGAAATGAATGAGATGAAATTAATGAGAGAGAAAAATCATAATCATTAAAGATCATTAAATCATAAAAGAGATCATAATTGATGAATGAGAGAAAATTAATATAAATGAATGAAAAGAAAGAATCAAATATGAGTTAATTGATTTAATGTCACAGGGGCTCTTTGAAGTGAAGAGGGCCTGGAACTCAGTAAACTGGGACTCACTTATGGAGGGCTCAAAGATATGGTAAGAAAGGATACACTTAGAGTTTTAAAGATGAATTACTAAAAGAATGAATATAAGAAAGCAGCAACAAAAGAATAAGAATAAAAGAATAGAAGAGCCAACCACAAACAAGTCCAAGTCCACTGTTTCAACCTGTCAGAATGAAAAGAGAAGGGTTAATAAGGATATGGCCACCCAACTCATACTGTACAGGTGAAGAGAGAAATGCAAAGACTAACTTAATATTAAATAATTATAATACCCAAAATAAGGATAAGAATAGTTATAAAATAATAAATAAACTAAATTAATTAAATGGGGAAAAGTCCCCAGGGGGGAGAAAGAGGGGCTGGTATATGTGAGAATCACCAGCCCTGATCCAGAGGAAGAATTTTCATGAGAATAATTGTTGATTGAATTGAGTCTGGCCAAAACAGGTCCTGTACAGCTGTACAGAGCCTGTACAAGAGGTGTGGTGTATTTGAGTGATCATACAGTTTCATACTGGTGTATTGAAACTGTATTGGGTGAATCCAACCTGTACAGGTATTGACAGACTGTATTGATGTACCAAGCTGTATGCATGTTTCAGAATGAAGATTGCTGAAACTGAATGCTGATGCAGATACTGGATTTGCTGATTTGAGGTGTTTGAGTGGGTGTATGAATGAATACCCTTACCCCTGATGGATGGTTGTTACAGGTTTAGGCAAAAAGCTGTATTGGGCTTTTTTGCCCTAGAACGTTTGATTTAGTTGAGATATGAGGAAATTAATGACACCATCAGAAAGCCCTGGTTATCCTCTTTCCAAAAAGACCCCACTTTAGGTATCTCACACTAAAACTGTAGAAGCTAGATGAGAGTTGAATGTTTTGTTCACCCTTATTTGGCCTAAATTTGGCCATAACCTCAGTAATACTGGTGCTAGCTCCGTTTTGCTGGTACCATTGGATAGCTCTGGCTTAGAGCTTCATTTTGAATACCCATTTGATGGGGTTAAGTCTCTTACTCTGTATTTCAGATGAGAGGTGAAAATTAAGGTTTATGCTCAGTAACAACTTTGAGAAGGAATAGCTTTGTTATTCTTTGTCCTATGATGATGGGACTTATATCTTCAGAAATACGTGAGTTTACGCTTTTGTTTGATACCTTTTGAGCTAATTTGGCTCAGCTCCATGTTCTGGTGGTATCTTGGCTATACCATGGGTTTATGGTATTTTGGCTGTCATGCTTGTGCTCTGGTTTTGAGTCACAGGCTGTCATCATTTAAGTTAATTATTTTGATTTTTAATATAGAATAATTTTATTTATATTAAACTCCATCACATGAACAGCTTAAAATAGACTTTCAAGCAGGAATCTCTTCAACTCAATTTTCAATTAATTTTTAAAGAAATCTTAATTTTCTTTTAGTAAAATTGAAAGAGTAAATATCCAGGCCAATTACCCAAGAAATCTGTGGATAAAATATACTTAAAATTTGAGTTATATATAGATAATAGTAAACTGTAAGCTGTGTGAAATATTCAAGCCAATCCATTAAGAATTGGAGTTTTAATGAATTTTTGAAGTTATTACTCTTTTTCCACGTAAAATAGCACTACACACTAAACCTTAACTGTCAGGGTGAGTCTATATAGTAGCTATGAAATATAAATATAAGCTAGTATTATGACTGTGACACGTCAAAAAACAAATAAATTTAATTCTTCAGGTCCTACTGCTACGTGGTAACAGTGGTGATGAGTCTGTTGAGGACCTGGGTTGCAATACTCTAATATCTTTGACTGTAAAGAAGTACTACAATAATTATGCTCTAATTATATCTTTTAATAATTCTAAGGAAACTACTGATGGATAACAGTTTTGTCACGTAAGAATATGGTTCAATAAGATAAGATGATGGGTTTTCAAGGAAAAAACCCCTCTTTTTATATCTTTCAAGACTGTCAAGAGTTATTAACTCTTCACACGTCAGTGGAGTGAAAATTTTCACTCCAATGGTCAATCTGTGATTCTGGATCCTCAATTTTTTGACGTCAATAGAGGCAGAATTGTGGTTTTAGCACCACAAATGATCATTCTGGGTCAATACAGGGTGAAAACACTTTTCACCTGCCACGTCAGCACTTGGATGACGTTTTTCTGGTGTCTGTATGATCAATATTAGTCATTCTGGGCGGATTTAAGCTTTAAGCAACCATTATTATAAGTATCAAGCCAGTACTGTTTGGTACAGGTTTGGTACAGGCCAGTATTGGTCAAAATACTTCCAGCCAAGATATCTTAGTCAGTTTTTGAGATATCAAGAAACCAAGAGCACAGAATTGAAGGGCTTAATGAGCTCTTCAATTTGGTATGCTTCATGTTTACCCTTCTTTCAAATAGCAAAAGTTATAAGGGTTTTCAGTTTTTGGATGTAATTTTGTACATCAGTATGAGGCTTCAAAAACTTCCATGCTAGATATCTTCTCCAATTTGGAAGATATCTGTATTCTGATGATACAGTTTTGTAGGGTTTGATTAGCTCTACAGTTTGGTATATTACACTGTACAGTTGTATGGGTGTATGCCAAAGATACAGGGGTTTGTTTACTTTCTTGTTTTCAGAATATCTGTATTTTTGGTTGTTAAACCTTTGAACCAAGATCCCTCAGTCAATTTAAGAGATACAGAGGTCTAATGTATCTCAAATCAAAGCTCTTGTTTATATCTTTAAGTTGGTTATACCTTTGTACAGTTTTGTACAAGCCCTCTTTGACTTTCAGGGGGGTCTTGGTTTTAAAATAAAGGTCATATGGTATCTCCAGTTGTAGTGGTGTTACAACAACATGGATGATATCATTGTGTAGCTCTCTATGTGAGCTTTAAGAAAAATACCATTTTGGTATAGGATAACTTAAATATGCATAAATTAGATGAGAGGTGAAAATAAGGGTTTTGACTTGTTTATTCTCCTCTAGGTTTCCTTATTCTGTTTGGATAAGGTTGGTGTTTAATTTAAGAGGATTTTTTCCTCTTATTTATTACCTGTATCGACTATGTTTGTTCAATACTTGTCATACCATTATTTATGGTATGTTGGATGTCATGCTAGTGCTCTATTTTGAGTCACAGGCTGACATACCCTCCCTCAAAAGAAGGCTCATCATTGATGAGACTCTTCAGCCCTTCTGGAGGCTCTGAATCTTCTGAGGTGTATTTGCCCATCTGGTATTTCTTTCTCAGTTAACCATTCATCTTTATCTGCTGGTTGATTCTTAAATCTAACCAGATATTGCCTGTTGTCTTTCCCATTAATTCTTATTTTCCTGGCTTTAATGATCTTTTTCACTGGTCCAGGTGAGTCATCTTCTTCTACCAATCTTTCATGGGTGACTGTTTTCTTTCTTTCAGGGAATTTCTCCTCATATGTTTGGTGATAAGGTTTGACCAGGCTCACAGGGAAAACTGGGTGTTTCCTAGAAAATTCTTTGGTCAGGTTGACTTCTACTGCATTCTTTCCTATTAATTTAATAATGGTGAATGGTCCTATGAATGAGTCTCTCATCTTCTTGGGTCCTCTTAGATTGTTGAAGTTAAGAGTTGAGATTAGAACTTGGTCTCCTTCTTTGAAATCAGGTTCTTGGTGACTTTTATCATATCTCTGTTTGTTGTATAATTTGGCTTCAGCCACACATTGTTCTGCTTTTTCACAGGCAGTTTTCCACATTGTGTGGAAGTCTTTAGCTGTGGGGTGTACTGAGAGGAGGTTCTTCTTCAAGTAGTCTACTGGAAGTAGTGGGTTCCATCCTTTCTCTAATGTGGCAGGGGTTTTTCCTGTCACTGAGTGTATACTTGTGTTGTATGCCAATTGTACAGCTGGTAGGAGGGTTACCCAGTCATGAGTATATCCCTCATTGTCTTTATATTCCATGCCATATGCACAAAGCCTTCCAATGATGTCTTCTAATGTTTGAATTATTCTTTCTGCTAGACCATCTGTTTGTGGATGGTAAGCTGTGGAGAATGCTAGCTTGGTTCCCAGAATCTCATATAGATTAGTCCAAAATTCTGATGTGAATTTAGGGTCTCTGTCACTAATTATGATTCTTGGAACTCCACAGTTTGCTATCACATTGTTCCAGAACAATATGGCTGTTTCCATTGCTGTGTCCTCTTTGTGACAGGGGAGACATCTGACACTCTTGCTGTACCTGTCTACTACTACTAGGAATGCATTAAAGCTGTCTTTCCCTCCAGGGACCAGGCCTGTCACCCAATCCATGTTTATTATTTCCCAGGGGTGTTTGGGCTCCTCTATACTCTGGAGTAATCCATATCTTTTGCCATGACCTTTGTTGGCTTTTTGGCATCTGGTACAAGTGTTGATGTATTCACTCAAGTCTTGTTCCCACTTGGGCCACCAAGCTGTGCTAAAGACTCTTTCTTTAGTTCTTTCTTCACTCATATGTCCCATGTATGGGCAGTCATGGCATTCCTGTAGTATCAGGGAAATATGTTCTCTATTTATTATTACCAGGGAACTTGTGTGTTTTTCCCTATGGTATAGTAGATCATCTATCAGAAAAAATCTATTCTCTTTGAAGTTTTTGAGCCATGGCTCTTCCAATTGGCTCTCTAGTTCAGGACTCCTGTACTTTTGTTTTAATAGTTGTATCAATATACTACACTGTTTGTGTTTATTGTATGATGATTGTACTATGCTAAAGAACTCTGTATTCAGATTAGAGGAGCTGATTCCCAGTATGGGTATCTCTTTGCTCTCCCCATAGCTCTATGCTGGGTTTGATGGGTCATTCCCTAATGCCCAGTTTGATAGTTTGAAGTTCTTTCTCCTATCTATCTCCATGCATTGTATGGGTATTTTGGCCCCATTTTCTGGGTCATATGCTGGATTCTCTTGGTCATTCTTCAGTGGCCACCTGCTGAGACCATCTGCATTAGTATGACTTTTCCCTTCTTTATAGATGATAGTCATATTCCCTCTGTATTCTTGTATGGCTATTTGCCACCTAAGCATGTGTCTGTTTGTTGTCTTCATGTTCAACAGTGATTTGAGGGCTGTGAAATCAGTAAAAACTTCAAATACTGCTCCTTCAAAGGAGTAATGGAGTTTTTCTAATGCCCATACCAAACAGAGACATTCTGTCTGAGTAGCTCCATATCTGGCTTCTGAGTCTTTCAGTTGTCTTGATATATAGCAAATTACTCCTTCTTTGGGTATTCCATCCACTAGTTGCCTCTGGTGTAGTGCTGCCCCCAGTCCTTGGCTACATGCTGCATCTATATATAGCTTGAATGGTAGTTCAAAATCAGGCATCATTAGGACAGGGGCATTGGTCAGTTCATATTTTATCTTCTCAAATGCATCTCTTCTTTCTTTGGTAATTTCAAAGACTACATCTTTTGAGCATAGTTTGTATAGGCTACTTGTGATGTGTGCAAAGTTTTTTATGTGGCTCGTGTAGTAACTAGCAAAGCCCAAAAAAGATTGCATTTCTTTAATGTTCTTTGGTACTGGTTTCTTCAGTACTGCAGCAACTTTATTTTGGTCTATAGCTAGACTTAAACCTGAAACTTTGTGTCCTAGGGCTAGCAGTTCTTGCTGTCCAAAGTTACATTTTTTAAGTAATAGCTTCATGTTGATTGGTGTGCATTTTCCCAATATTTTATCAATTTCCCTCACATGGTCTTCCCATGTTTCTGAGTATATTATGATATCATCAATGTACACTACCATTTACCCTTCCATTATTTCATCTTGAAATATGGTATCCATCATCCTCTGAAAATGAGCTGGTGCATTTTTAATGCCAAATAGCATTCTAGTATATTCATATATGCCCATATGGCATATAATTCTTAGCAATTTGATGGAATCTGGTTTCACCCCATTCTGGTGGAAACCTTTAATGCAATCCATTTTTGTAATAAACTTGGCTTTTGCTATCTTATCTAGTGCATGTGGTATCCTTGGGATGGGGTACCTATCTGCTTTGGTGTAATTATTCAAAGCCCTGAAGTCACCACATAGTCTGGATTTACCATCATGCCAAGTTATAAGGACTGGTGTAGTGACTTCTACTATCTCATTATGTCCTATTTTCCTTATTACCCCCATTTCTAGGAGTTCATTGATATGTTTCTCAATTTCTTTCCTAGTTTCCATGCTGGCTGGGTATGGTGGTCTCCTAAGCATAGGTGGATATGGTCTTTCTACATCCAGATATAATTCTATATCATGTCCTTTGATTTTTCCTAGTGGTTCATCTCCTATTTCAAAAGCTCCTCTATGCTTCCTCAATACTTTCAGTAAGTTGAGTTTCATTTTACTGGTGAGTTGAGTGCTATATTGGGCTTCTTTGAATTCTTCCACTAGTTCTTTCAGGGTGTTATCATTTGTTATATGATTTATGTCAAAGGAATTTTTTTGTCTTTGTTTGTACCTATGGTAAGATATCTATTTTTACTATTGCAAATGTCCATACCATACATTCTTTGGTACTCTGTACCTAGTAAGAATCCTTGTACATGTGCATTTTCTAGAACTACAAATTCAGGTTCTAGTCTGATATTTCCTTTTTGGTGTGGGATGATTATCTCTTTGATTTTTGTCCCCAGTGAGTGCATTTTGCCTGATGCACTTTTAAAGTTTCTAGCTTTTGTTGGTATTATATCCTTTTCCCATTTGGGGAAGTGTTGTTTAAGTATTCTTTTGCCACTATGGAGCAACTTGCTCCTGTGTCAATGATCATTGGATGTTTACAGTTCTCAATGTAGACTGTCAATTTTGTAGGTGTTCCATGAATGAATCCCATCCCTCTATTTGGGGTTACCAGGAATGTTTGTGCATTCTGTGTGTGCTTACAGAGCTCTTTGTCTGTTGTTTTTTGTGGTATTCCTGAATCTAATTCAATGTCTTGTATGTCAAGTGAACTTTCTTCATTGCATTCCACTATGTATTCTTCTATGGTATCAGGTTCACTTTGTGATTCTGCTCTTATACCATTTCCCATACTGTCAGAATCAGATTTGTCACCTGTTTGTTCTTCTTCTGATTCTTCATCAATTGCATATATTTTCTTTTTTGGTTTTGTGCAATTGTTGGCATAGTGGTCTGGTGATCCACAGTTGTGGCACACATATTTCTTTTTTGGGGTTTCTTTCCCTTTCTCTTTGTTTGTTTCAGACTTCTTGTCTTTGAAGTTTGGTTTATAGGATGTGTAACTTCCTATGGAGGTTTTTTTTCTCACATCTTGTATGACATTTGCTATGTCATCAATGCTGCTGATGTTGTTGCATCTGCATTTGACTGCATGTTCTAGATCTCCTGGCAATTTTGTTAGGAGTTTATGGTTTCTCATTTCTATTGTCATATTGGGATCAATAGCTTTTAGCCTTTTTGTTTGTTTGAGACACCATTCATATGGGTCTTTTTCTGTGGAGTATCTATCACTCTCAAAGGACATGGTCTTTTGCCAGATCCAACTACCATTGCTATACTTTTGTATAATCTGGTTCCTCCACCATGGCCAGCTTTTCCTGCCATGTATTTCTTTCATCTCAGTATACCATATGTTTGCATGGCCTCTGAATGCTGTGTTAAGTCTTGTTGTGATCCAGTAGTCTGGTATCTTTGGGACATCAACAAAGAGTCCATCAATATAGTCAATGATTTCCATATGCTCATATTCCCCAATTCCTGAGAACTTTGGCCAGTTTGCTACTTCTGGTAACTGTTTTAGTGCCTGTTTCTCTGAGTAGCTGAGATTTTCCCCATCTTGGTACATTGACTCTGATCTTGACTTTGGATTCTGATATTCAGTTTCCTGGTCATAGTCTTTATCCTCTTCTTTCAATTTTGTAGAGGTAGTGGGTTGACCTTGTGTTGGAGGGTATTGATTATCTTCTCTGTCATAGAGGTAATCAATTTCTTTATCAAAGCTATCCTGTTGCTGCTGGATACTCCTCAGATCTCTCCTCACAGTTTGTTGTTCTTCTAGAATTGAATTCAACTGTCTGTTAATTTTTTCAAATTCTGTCCAAATTTTTGCCAGATTTGTATTCAAGTCTTTTATGACTGTTGCTTGGAAAGCATTTTCTTCTTTCAATGTTTCCACTTCTCTCCTCATTTTTTCTGAGGTTTCATGTGTCCAATCCATGAATTGGGCCAATTTGGTCCATGTGAATTTGTTTTCAAATTCATGAGTGTGGATTTTAGTCTCAGTTATTAATTCTGGATCAATTGAGTCAGAACTATCAACACTATTTGTAGGTACAACTATTTTTTGCTTTTGTGTACTTCTTGGACTAAGTCCATCAACTTTTTCATCAATGGGTCTGCTTCCCTCTTCCTCTGGTTGAAAGAAGTTTTGTTTCTCCCTTGGGCTCCTTTTCTCCTGTTGGAAACTACCTGGAATGGTTGGGGAGCCTTGGATGAAGTTTCCTTTGGCTTGTAAGGCTTGGAACTACTGGATTGTTGTGGGGAAGATGGAGCTTCTCCTTCAATTTCTGGGGGTACCTGAATCTGACTGGGCTCTTCCTTGTGCCAAGATCTCTCTATGGCTTGTATGGCTTCCTGGTTCTCTTTGATTCTGATTGCTCTTTCTTCTAAGAGTTTGAAGTTCTTGTTGGGATTCCAACCTTGCATTTCTGTCATAAGCTCCATCCAAGCCATTTGCTTGAGACAGATCTTCTGAGTTGTTAACCCCACTTCTGCCCATGATGCTGCCATAGTGAACATTTTGTTGTCCATGCTCCATGTGAAGAGGTCTTTCAGCAGTTTGTGTATTTGAAGGACCTGTTCTGCATCTGTCCAATCTCCTGGTTGGACTTCTGGGTTGAATTTGATTTGGAATAAGACCTTGGGTAGGAGTTCCCTGATGGTAAGTCCTTTGCTGGTCATTTGATCCAGTGATTGGCTGTCTTCTTCCTCTGTGTCTTCTTGGCCAGTGTTCTGGTTGATTTCTTGGGAATTCAAGATCTCTAAGAAGTGGAGGTGTCATGTTAACAATGTTAAAAAATGACAGACAATAAAAAATGTTGTATGTTTCAAGGTTTATTTACCTTTAGCAGGCCCTTGTACAAATTTATGATCTATACTCTTTGGCAATTTGCCTTTAGAGTTTACAACTGGGTTGATAACAGTGATTTTCTGTTTTTCAATTTGTTTTGGTGATCCAACTGGTTTTGTTGGAGCTTTTCTGGGTTTTTTGGCCCTTGGCACGGCTATTGGTGTCCAATCTTTTGAGTTGATTGTCACTTCACTGTGTCTTTTCTGCTTGCCCTTGGTTTTTGGCAGCACCTCTCTGTCTTCTGAGGCTGTCGCGGATGGATTTCCTTGTGACTGGGTTTCTAATGGAATATAGTCTTTTTCCACTATTCAGAAAAGATATTTCAGATTGTATATCAGTATTTTATGATAAAACAAAATGATTATATTCAATTCTACTGTTATTTTGCAAAATATTTAGGTATTATATGTTTTTTTTTTATTATTTTTATATGTTTTTTTATTGAAAAATAACAGTTTTTGAGTTTTTCACTTATGTTTTATAAGTGAAAACTGTAATATCCAAGTGTTTTGTGAATGATTCACTTGGATATTATTATGTTTTTGTATAAACACGTCAAATTTATTAAATTATAATAAATTTGGTTATAAATATTATTACTAATATTTCTTAATGTGAGTTTTTATGAATTAAAACTTTAATATCCAAGTGTTTTGTGAATGATTCACTTGGATACTATTGTTTTTCTTCTAAAAAACCACGTCAAATTTATTTCATTATAATAAATTTGATTTGTTATTATAAATATTATAAATAATATTTATTTTAACACTTGATTTTGATATAAATTATCAATTAATTACAAGTTTTCACGTCAATTTGATTGATGTCTTGTTTTAAAGGAAATATTTAATTAAAATATTCCTTTTAAATAATAAAAAATTATTTTATTATTTAATATTTATTAATTATTTATTAATAAATGTTTCTTTATTAATTTTCACGCACTTTGGTGAAAAATAATAGTAAAATAAATAATATACTGTTTGTATATTATTATTTATATTGAAATTTAAATAATACTGTTGTATTATTATCAAATTTCGTGAAAATTGTTGCAATATAATGGAAAAGAGGATTTGTACTCTTATTCTCAACAAAAATATTTTGTAATATATATTTTTGGAGGAAAAAAAAATGTGTATATAATATATGATGCTATATTATATAAAAAAAATGATAATAATATAAAATAAGATAAATTAGAAATTTCACTCACTGTTAGTAAAATACCTTTTAAATAACTGAATTTTTACGCCTAATTCAGTTCAGAACATGTCCAATAAGGTTGAAAAACCACAGCCAGGCCCCCAAAATGTCAGGGTGAGTCTATATAGTAGCTATGAAATATAAATATAAGCTAGTATTATGACTGTGACACGTCAAAAAACAAATAAATTTAATTCTTCAGGTCCTACTGCTACGTGGTAACAGTGGTGATGAGTCTGTTGAGGACCTGGGTTGCAATACTCTAATATCTTTGACTATAAAGAAGTACTACAATAATTATGCTCTAATTATATCTTTTAATAATTCTAAGGACACTACTGATGGATAACAGTTTTGTCACGTAAGAATATGGTTCAATAAGATAAGATGATGGGTTTTCAAGGAAAAAACCCCTCTTTTTATATCTTTCAAGACTGTCAAAAGTTATTAACTCTTCACACGTCAGTGGAGTGAAAATTTTCACTCCAATGGTCAATCTGTGGTTCTGGATCCTCAATTCTGACGTCAATAGAGGCAGAATTGTGGTTTTAGCACCACAAATGATCATTCTGGGTCAATACAGGGTGAAAACACTTTTCACCTGCCACGTCAGCACTTGGATGACGTTGTTCTGGTGTCTGTATGATCAATATTAGTCATTCCGGGCGGGTTTAAGCTTTAAAAACCCATTATTTTAAGTATCAAGCCAGTACTGGTTGGTACAGGTTTGGTACAGGCCAGTATTGGTCAAAATACTTCCAGCCAAGATATCTTAGTCAGTTTTTGAGATATCAAGAAACCAAGAGCACAGAATTGAAGGGCTTAATGAGCTCTTCAATTTGGTATGCTTCATGTTTACCCTTCTTTCAAATAGCAAAAGTTTTAAGGGTTTTAAGCTTTTGGATGTAATTTTGTGCATCAGTATGAGGCTTCAAAAACTTCCATGCTAGATATCTTCTCCAATTTCGAAGATATCTGTATTCTGATGATACAGTTTTGTAGGGCTTGATTAGCTCTACAGTTTGGTATATTACACTGTACAGTTGTATGGATGTATGCCAAAGATACAGGGGTTTGTTTACTTTCTTGTTTTCAGAATATCTGTATTTTTGGTTGTTAAACCTTTGAACCAAGATCCCGCCGTCAATTTAAGAGATACAGAGGTCTAATGTATCTCAAATTAAAGCTCTTTTTTATGTCTTCAATTTGGTTATACTTTTGTTCAGTTTTGTACAAGCCCTCTTTGACTTTCAGGGGGGTCTTGGTTTTAAAATAAAGGTCATATGGTATCTCCAGTTGTAGTGGTGTTACAACAACATGGATAATATCATTGTGTAGCTCTCTATGTGAGCTTTAAGAAAAATACCATTTTGGTATAGGATAACTTAAATATGCATAAGTTAGATGAGAGGTGAAAATAAGGGTTTTGACTTGTTTATTCTCCTCTAGGTTTCCTTATTCCGTTTGGATAAGGTTGGTGTTTAATTTAAGAGGATTTTTTCATCTTATTTATTACCTGTATTGAATATGTTTGTTCAATACTTGTCATACCATTTTTTATGGTATGTTGGATGTCATGCTAGTGCTCTGTTTTGAGTCACAGGCTGACATTAACTGTGAGCCTTGAAGGTATTTTCACATACCCAAAAGACCACAAATAACAAAAAAAATGAAAATTTAAATAAAATGAAGTTATTTATATTATCAGAATAAAAATGAAAATATAAATAAAAATTTATCTACAAAAATAAAAATTTAATTATAAGTTAAAATAAAAATTACATTAAATCTTAAAATTATGAAACTGCATTTTTACTTGAAAAATTTAAGGAAAAATGAATTTTTAATAACATTAATGAAATTAAAATATTTTTGGTAAAACTTTACATGAAATATATTATAACCTTTTATCCAATAAATAAACTTAAGAAAATTACTTCACCTTTGGATTCCTCATAAAAAATAAGGTGGGGTCACCTTTACGTAAAATTTCTGTAACTCAACTCTAAATAAGCTTAAACTAAGTTTTTATTATTGTTTGTACAAAAGGTGAAAATCCTCAAAACCTTAATTTAATTTGCCCACCATCAAATTTTGTGTTAAAAGTGAGGTGCTGCGTGTAGTTTAGAAGTTATGAGGAATTGAAGTATTTCCAATTGAAATGTCAAAATGTGTGTGTGTATTACATAAGTGAACTGTTATTTACATATGAGGTATCAATTATTACAGTGGTGTACTGTAAAAGTTCAATTGAATTGCATGTGTAAATTAAAAATGTATTACATGATGAGGAATTAAAGAAAAAAATAAATTGGAAAGATTAAATCTGGAGGGGAAAAAAAACTCTAGCTCTAAGGGGCAGCCAGACCCCCAAAATCCTTTCAGATAGGGGTGGGATGTCAAACTCCATGCAAAGGTTCATCACTTTTGGCCTGGAATTGAGTCACAGGGTCTGTGACCCAATTGATTATGAGGTTTTGATACCAACCAGGGCATTTTTGACTGTTGCCAAGAGGGTAAAACTACCCTTAAGTTAAAAACATCTTAGTAAAAAAAGCTTAATCTGGTTAATACGTCTCTTAAACACAATCCAACGTGTTTTGAAGGCTCTAGACCAGGTATTACAATATTAATGGCTGATTTTTGAGGCCATAATTGTCTTTTCTGTTGTTAGAGTGTTTTCCACGACTGCAAAGAGTAATTTTTACTTTTGGAGTAAACCAATCAACAAAAGATTACAACTACTCTTTTTATATCATTTTGAACCTTTTAGCCACGTGAAAAAATCATTATAATCATTGTTTGTAACTCTTATAAACATTTTTATCCTTTGAACCACCCCATAAGTAAACTAAAGCATCTTTCATAACTGTTAACTTTGTCACTCTGTTTCCAAATTCCCTCTCGTCCCTTTTGGGTGTGTTTTCTCTTAAAATTTTTTTAAAGACTTTGTTCTTTAATTAATTGCTTGAAGTTTTTTTCTCAATTAATTCCAATTGAAATTACTCTTGTAGAAATTTCTTTTGTAGCCTTAAATATCTCTTGTAGAGTATTTTTGGATAAATTTTCTTGTTGGTAAAGCAATAAATCTTTATAATATTATTGTTTTATACTTCCAAAGTTAAAAACAACACAATTGGTGTGTTTTCTCTTAAAAATACTCTTTCATACCATTTTCTAATCACTTTTACCTTATAAAAATATTGAGGACAGGAAATTTACTTGCTTTTTTAATCAAAGTTTCATATCCACACCTTACATTAGCTTTTGATAAGTTTTTAATGCTTGTAACCTCAAAGGTTTAAGGCTATTTAAGCTTTTTACGCTTAATCAAGTTTTGACAGTTCTTAAAACCTTAATTTCAAGCCTGCATATTGGGATTTACCTTTTGGCAGCTTGAATTTCCTGCCCAACTTAGGATAAACCCAGTTTACACTTTAAGATTGGATCAAAATCTGATCTTAAAGTTTAAATGAGGTTGAAAATCCCCCAATACAGGCGGACAACCTTAATTGAATCCTTGCAGATCCAAAAAGTTGGGTACCCCAGCTCTGTTTGGTCTTTTTCCTTTGTCCCATTGTTTTGCGTGGATTTTGCCCTTTTATTTATTTAAAGCCATACTATGGCTCTAAACACTTTTAAATTGAGCTCACACAGGATTTACATTCTGTACAGAAAATCCTTGGCCAATTCAGCAAATATACACAACACCTCAAGTTTAACTAAAATTTTGGTAAGTTTGAATAAACCTTATGCAGCTTTGATTTAAGCTTATTTAAGATTAAATTTAACAATTTTAAAAAAATGTTAAAAGAGTTACATTAGTACTGTGATATTCTTAAATCTTCCAATAACATATGAATTAAGCCTTTTTGGGTATAACACCCTATGGGTGTACCCTTGGTTATTTTTGGTGTAGAATCTCAAAATGACATGATATTTTTAAATTTGTATCCAAAGAAAGATAATTCTTATTTTTTGTTATTTTTTGTTTTAAATTCAATTGAAAAGTCTGTTGAATACTAAATCAGCTTTATATAAAATCATTTGTGGTGTTATTGATATGTTATACATACCTCACAGGCTCACATTCCCTACCACCAAAAAAAATTGTACCACAATTTTCTTTTGTCCAACCTCTCTATTTATACCTCCAAGTATGTAAAGCACACAATTCAGATTTTTATTGTGGAATCAATCTTCTCTCATGTCTGAATCTTTTGAGAAACTTTTGGCAAACAGGTATTTCGTTTTCATGAAAGCCACTCACCTTCATGTTGTGGGTTTCTGTACCTGACCAAGTATTCTCTTTCGTCTTTCCCCCTAAGTCTTCTTTCTTTCAAGACTTTTAGTACTTTTTTCTCTTCACTCTGATCAAGTGGAGGTACTTTCTAGGGTGTTTCATTTCTCAAAGGAAATAATTCCTTCTCACTTGAAGTGTAATGCTTTACTAGACCAGCAGGAAAAGGTTGATGTTTGTTTTCCAATTCCCCTGAAAGTTCTATATGTACTGCATTTGTCCCATGAAGGGCTTTAATAATAAATGGTGCTTCAAAGCAATCTGTAAGCTTCTTTTGACCTTTAATTTTATTCAAGTTCAAGGTTGAAACTAGTATTAAGTCCCCTACTATGAAGTCTTGGGCTTTATGACTTTTATCCTATTTCTGTTTAGCATATTCAAAGGCATCATTCATGTTTGATTTGAATGATGCCTTACTTTATTGATGAATAACTTAAACCTTGAAGCAGTTGGATGAATATAAACTAAATCTTTCTTCATAGTATCAACTGGAACTTTAGGGTTCCATCCTTTCTCCAACATTACAGGATTCATGCCTGTTCAAGCATGGATAGAAGTCTTGTAGGATAATTCCAATGCTGGTATAAGATTACAAAAATCATGGGTAAAGCCATCAAGAATCTTTAGACTGCAGGCCATAAGCACAAATTTTTCTGATCATATCCTCAAGGGTTTGAATCATTCTTTTTGCTATTCCATCTGTTTTTGGATGGTATGCTGTTGAGAATGATAGTTTTGTACCCAAAGGCCTATGTAAATTGGTCCATAAGGATGATGTAAATTTTGGGTCTCTATCACTAATCCTATTTCTAAAGAGACCAGTATGGGATATGACTATATTACAAATCAAAAGAGCTGTATCCATAGCTGTGTGCTCTTTATGACATGGTAAAAAGCTTGGTTTTTTTCTATATCTGTCTACAATGACAAGACCTACATTGTAACCTTTATCACCTTCAGGTGGTAAGGCAGTTACCCAATCCATATGAACCACTTCCCATGGGGTACTTGTTTCTTGGATATGAATCATCATACCAAACCTTTTACCAGTAGCTTCATTGGCTATCTGACACCTATCACAACTATGAAAGTACTCAATGACATCTTTTTGCCAAGATGGTCACCAGGAACATGTCTTAATTCTTTCCATTGTTCTGTCTTCAGAAAGATGTCCAGAATAAATGTTATTATGGAATTCTAGCAGTATTGTGTTAACTAACACTGTACTACACAGGACCATGACACATTTTTGTTTAGATCTATGACCTAAGATACCATCAAATGAATGGAGGCTTCCATTGTCATAAGATGTTTTCCAAATATCATCTAGATAATGAGCCAAAGCTGCGTCTTTGCAGTCTTTTTCAAGTAGAGAAGTAAGAATAGGACATTTCTTATCCAGATTCTAGCTACCTCTAACTTCTTCAAAGAATTCTGTTCCAAAATCTGTGGTGTTAATTCCTTCAATTGGTATTTGAGTTTCTGCACCAGTGGGAACCTAGGCAGGATTGTCAGGTGTATTGGGTAATGCCCATCTACTTAAGCCATCAGCAATCTTGTGAATATTTCCAGCTTTATGTACTATAGTCATATTACCTCTATACTCCTGTATAGCAATCTGCCATCTTAACATGTGTCTGTTTGTATTTTTCATGTTAAGAAGTGATTTTACTGCATTACAATCAGTAATTACTTCAAACATACTACCATCAAGATATTAATGGAGTTTTTCCAGAGCCCAAGAAAGGCAAAGGCACCCCATTTGAATAGCTCCATATCTGCCCTCAGTAGGTTTGATTTGTCTTGAAATAAAACAAATTGGACCTTAATAAGGTTTGTCATTGACAATTTGAACTTGATCAAGAGCTGCACCTAGGCCCTCACCACATGCATCAATATACAGCTTGAAAGGAAGTTTCCAATCTGGAATCAATAATAATGGGGCATTAGTCAAGGCATACTTGATTTTTTCATATGCTTGAATTCTTTCCTGTGTCATTTCACAGACAGTTTGTTGATCAAAAATTCTGTACAATGATCTGGCATGGATTGCAAATTTTTTAAGGTGTTTCTTGTAATAAATTTCAAACCGTAAGAAAGAAATCATTTCTTTCTTGTTCTGGGGCATTCATTTCAGTAAAACTGCAGCCACTTTGTTTTTATCAACACCAAGCCTCAGCCATGAGACTACATGTCCTAGAGCTTTCAACTCATGAAACCCAAAATTACATTTTTTAAGAGATATTTTCATGTTCACTTGAAGAATTTTCAGAAGTACTAGTGAAAGTCTCTCTAATTGCCATTTACAGGTTTCTGAACAAATGATAATTTCACCAATGTAAATGGTTAACCATCCCTCTGATAATTCATGTGGGAAAATGGTATTCATAATTCTTTGGTAATGAGAGGGTGCATTTTTAATACCAAAAGGCATCCTCAACTATTCATAAATACCACCATGAGGAATAATCCTCAAACATTCCTAGCATGAGTTGTTAAAACATTCTGATGGAAACCTTTAAGAGAATCCATAGAAGTGGTAAACGTTTCTTGGGAGAATTGAGTCAAAGTCTCATGGATTCTAGGAATTGGATACCTGTCTGGAATAGTGTAGGTATTCAATGCTTTAAATCACCAACAATCCTTGATTTATTATTATGACAAGTAATGATTACAGGAGTTGTGAATTCTACTTATTCATTGTGTCCAACCTTTCTAAGAACTCCCAGTTTCATTAGTTCATTCATATGACTTTCTAATGCTTCTCTGGCCTTAGGGCTAGCTTTATAAGCTGTTCTTCTTAAAAGTGGAGGGTAAGGTCTTTCCACATTAAGCATAATGTCCCCTTCATTTCCTTTGATAGAAACAAGTGTTTCATTATCAGACACAAAGGCCTCTTTGTAGTGAAATATAATTTCAATAAGTTCTTCCTTCATTCCTGGTGTTAATTCAGTACTAATTTGCGCTTCAATTAATTGATCTGACACAAAATTTTCTTTATTAACGTTTTTTCTTGTCTAATGCCAGTTACTTCTCTCTCTTTTTTATGGGGGAAAAGCAAATTTTTGCCTTTTATTTTTCCCTATAGTGAAATAACTGTCTTTATGATTATTAATATCAATACCATAAATATTGAGATAATCATTTCCAACTATAAAATGTTGTGAAGTACAATTGTTCATAACAACAATTTCAACTTTGAATCTGATGCTTCCTGCAGGATGAGGGAATATCATTGCTGCTTCAAATATACCAAAGGGGTGCATATTTTGGCTTGCACTGCTGAATTTTATACCTTCAATTGGCATTAAATTGTCTTGCCAATTGGGATAAACCTTTTCAAGATAATTGTTTCCAACACAAGTAAAAAAAGTGCCTGAGTCAAGAGGTGTCTTGGCTTCTCTGTTGTTTGTCACAGTATTAGTGATACAAGATGATCCAGCTGTATAAAATTTGCTTCTGGCTGGCTTGGTTTTCTGCATTATATCATCTTGCACATGTATGAGATCCATACATTCATCACTGTACTGTGTTAAGTGAGTATGCACTTCTGTGACTTCAAAGGAAACATTAATATTTTCTATACTAAGTTCATCTGGTAATTCCTCCTCTTCAGAAGGCTCAGAATCACTGTCATGTACAGGGAGAGCATTTGTTTATTTTGTGTCATCTTTTTCAATTTCTATCTCATTGATTTTGTCTTTGTGGGACAAGTATCAGCAGAATGAGATGTACTTCCACACTTCTGACATTTCAAAGGAGCTTTTTCATGTGGTTTATTGGGTTTTGGAACTGGTTTCCCACTGGTCTGGTTGTCCATTTGCAGTTTACACCAATTTCTGCCAATTTTTGTTATAGTAGTGATGTCCTCCATAGCATTGGTATAATCTTCTTTAGAGAAAGGCTCAATACATATGCTTCTTATAGCATGCTTAAGGTCACCACCACACCTTCCTAATATCATTTTATGTACCATTGTTTCAGACATATCAGGATGAAGGGCAGTCAATCTGTCCTTTTGCTTAAGAAACCAAGACATGGGCCTGTTCCTCTCAATATTGAAAATGGCTTCTTCAAAAGAATTATCCATTTTAAATCTCCAGAAATCATTTTCCCATTTGGAAATGATTTGTTCTTTCCACCAAGGCCAAGAATGTTTACCATGGTCTCGTCTCACTTTGTAATACCATTTCTTTGCTGATTTGGTAAAAATTTATGTAATCTGGCACTTATGTATTCATCTGGTATGTTAAAGTATTATTTAAACATATCAATTGTTTTCATAAATTCCAGATTTTTATATTCCCCTTCACCACTGAAGGTTTGCAATTCTTCTAATCTCGGAATGTCTCTAAAATTGCAAGCAGTTTTCACTTCTACATTACTTGAAATTGTATGATGTAAGTCATTATTCAAGTTTAGCACATTTCTGTCAAGAATTGGTGTATACCTTCTTGGAAACTCAATCTTCAGTAATATATTATTAATATTTGAGTGAATATGTTCTTTCAATTCAAGTCTTGCTTTCTCAATTTTTTCCAATTGTTCTTGGAAAAGAGCTGCATTGTACCCAGTTGATTTTTCCAAGTTTTGAACTTGTATTCTTAATTCTTTTAACTGTCTAGTTATAAAAGAAGTAGAATCATCATCTGGTTGATTGAGTAAGGTAACCTTAGACCCAATTATTGCACAAATTTGTGCCAAAGACAAAATATTGTCTTTATTAACATTTTAAAGGCCATTAATGGTCTATTGTGACTCATTCACTTGTAGTATCTCATTACCCAACTTCTGTTGGATATACTCAAATTTTCTAAACTTTGGTATAATTTCTTCATTACAAGTTTCACTTTGGCTTAAAAGCTTTACAAGGTCTACTTCTTTTGAAAAGATTGGTTTTATCTTTCTTCTTCCTTGCTTTTGAATACCATCACAGTTCTTTCCATATTGAACTCATTGTCCATGGATGTCTTCTCTTTCTTGGGAATCCTGTAACTTGGCAGGTAAGGTATGTTCCACTTGGGCTTTGCCTTTCCCTTTGCCTTTTTCCTGCCCTTCTAGTTGGTCTTTGTGGTTTTCTTTAGCTTTTTTGGCACTTGTTGAGGTGGGTTTTTGCTTTTGGAGGCTTTGGAAGCTTCCACTGGGCTTTTTTCCTTCCTGTGGGCCAACTTCTTCTTCTGGTCCTCTGATAACATGCTTTGGTTCTTCAACAAAGCTTTTATCTGTTGGACTTTTCCTTTGCAAGACATGGGTGTCTAACCCTTCAGAAGTTCCTCTGTCTTTTCTTGCCCCATGAACTTCTTCACTTGAAGATATGAGTTCATGGTGCCTATCCAAGGACTTGGGAGAAGTTCCCACTCTTGATGTTTTGCTTCCATAAACCAGTTCTTGTACTGAGACTGATATATATCTCTATTGTTTCCTGTTGAAAGTGATTCAGGTCTAACAACAGCAATAGAAGTTATGTAATCTTCTGGACTCTCAATCAGAGTTTCAAAGGTGCTGGCTAACCTTTGGGAACTGGTGGAAGTTCTGGAATCCTCCATTTGTGACTCTCCTCTGAGGTGAAATCCTTTTCTTTTGGATTTATGATTTGAATGTCCTGGTCCAGATCCATTTCATTGGATGGAGCAGTTACTTCCACTTTTAGTAGGAGTCATTTCACGTCAATATAAAGCAATTGAGACTAAGAAATGGATTGAATTCACCTGCTGGACCTTTAAAGGGCTCTTTGGTAATTAAACCCTTTGGTGCTAGCCTAGTTTGAACTTCAATACTAGACTCTGAGGCTTCAATGTCTGAAGAACTTTCTCTGATGGATGAGACCACGGAACAAATATAAGTTATTTTATCAAACAATAAAAAGAAAAAATATTTTAGTAAATATTTTAATTTTTAAATTTTTTTATTTCATTTTATATTTTCTTTAAAGAATTAATAATTATGCAATTAATTAGTTAATAATCAAAATTGTATTATTATTCACTTTATACTAGAATAACTCAAAGAATAAATTTCAAGTTTGTGATGTGAAAAAGCCACTGGATATAAAAAAGAAATTAATGCCAAGTCACTTAATAGTATAGTGTTTTAAACACTATTCTTAAGAAAAAAAATAACTTTATTAATATTATAAAGATTATTTATAAGGGATAAGCCCCAAAAGAGCCAATATTAGAGTAAATATGTCAAATTTACGTCAAAAACAATAAAATAAGGTCTAGAATATGATTTATGTCCCAAAACATGTTTAAAATAATGGCCAGGCCCTCAAATGTAAGGTTTTTCTATTAAACTCTTGATAATAGTAACAATATCAAGAGTACTATGACTTTCCTAAGTAGAAAAATATATTATAAAAAAAATATTATAACCACAAAGTAAATATAATTCTTATAATGATTATATCAAAAAAATAGATTTAATTATTATTATGTAAAATAATAATAAGAAAATCTAATAATTATAACAAATTATAATTATTCTATTATTGTTATAGTCACTGACAATTATAGCAGTAAGAAGTGTAAAGCTGTTATTGAAACAATTCCACATGGAAAATATACATATTTAACCACTTATAAATAATATATAAAAATTATTTATAAAAGAACTAAAGTACACACTTTGCAGGCATAATTACTATACAAAAGTTCTATATATTAAAAAAACTGATGATATATATAAAAAAGATATAGACTTTTAGAGAAAAACTTACTTCTAGTATAAATTTAATACAACAAGCCAAATACAACATTTATTATATTAAATAAGAAACATAAGCTATAAACACACCAAAAATCAATATTTTAAATTATAAAACAACTTTTTATGATAAAAAAGTGATTAAAGGGTTTTTTAGAGGAATTTGTGTATTTTAAAATATACTTTAAAGACAATAATTTTATAAAATAAAATATATTATAGGTGATTACAACAAAAGCATAATTTCTATGATTTCAATTCTTCAATTTAAGATTTATAAATAATAAAATAGTTAACAAATATTTTAATAATAAGATTTTATATATAAGAAAACTTTACCTATTTAAATGTCTAATATGATTGGATTGATAAAAATCTTAACTTTTGATAAGGTTTGAATGCTGGTAAGCTTAATGTTTTCAGCTTATTTAAGCTTTTTAAGCTTCATTAAGTTTTGAAAGTTCTTAAAACCTTAAGTTGAGACCTGCATATTGGGATTTACCCTTTGGCAGCTTGAAATTCCTGTCCAGCTTAGGATAAAACCAGTTTAAACTGCAAGTTCAGCTCAATTTCTAATCTTAAAGTTTAAATAAGGTTGAAAATTCTCCAATACAAGTGGACAACCTTAATTGAATCCTTGCAAATCCAAAAAGTTGGTTACCCCAGCTCTGTTTGGTCTTTTTCCATTGTCCCACCATTTTGCGTGTATTTTGCCCTTTTATTTATTTAAAGCCATACTATGTCCTTAAGCACTTTTAAATTTAGCTCATGCAGCCTTCACATTCTGTACAGCAAATCATTAGCCAATTCAGTAAATATACACAACACCTCAATTTTCACTAAAATTTTGGTAAGCTTGAATAAACCTTATGCAAATCCAAATTTAAGCTTATTTAGCCTTAAATTTAACAATTTTAAAAAAATGTTAAAGAATTTACATGGGTACTGCGAGATTCTTAAATCCTCCAATAACATAAGAAATAAGCCTTTTTGGGTATAACACCCTATGGGTGTAATCCAGGTTATTTTTGGTGTAGAATCCAAAAATGACATATTTTTTATAACTTTGTTTATCCAAAAAAAAGTTATACTTATTTTCTGTTATTTTTATTTTAAATTCAATTGAAATGTCTGTTGAAGACTAAATCAGTGGTATATCAAATCATTTGTGGCCTTGTGGGTATGTTATACATACCTCACAGGCTCACAAATATCCCACAAAGCCCAAAAATGAATGGATTTCCTTCCTGGTCTGAGGCATACATTTCATTAGTACTGCTGCAAATTTTCTTTTTTCAATGCCAAGGGATAAACCAAATACTACATGTTCCAGTGCTTTGAGTTCTTTAAATCCAAAATGACATTCCTTGTAAGAACTGTCATGTTTACAGATTGAATTCTGTTCAAACCTCTGGATAATCTGTATATATGTTCTTCCCACGTCTTGGAACAGAAAATAATATCATCAATTTAAATGATTAACCATCCTTCTGAAAGCTCTTCAGGGAATATTTCATTCATGATTCTTTGGAAGTGTGAAGGTGCATTCTTGATACCAAAAGTCATCCTTAAATATCCATACACTCCACAATGCACAATAATTCTCAAGTATTTTCATGCCCTTTCTGTCACCACATTCTTCTGAAACCCTTTAAGGGCATACATGGTGCTTATATACACTGCTTCGGATATTTGGGTAAGGGAAATTTGGATTTTTGGTATTGGGTACCTGTCTAGAACAGTGTAAGTATTCAGAGCTCTAAAGTCCCCAACCATTCTAGAATTTCCACTATGCCATGCCACTATGACTGGTGTAGTTATTTCTAACTCCTCATTGTGGCCAACCTTTGTTATTACCCCGAGGTCTAGAGGCTCTTTAATATGGATTTCTAGAGCTTCTCTTGATTTAGGACTTGCTGGATATGCAGGTCTTCCCAAGAGTGGTGGGTAAGGTCTTTCAATATTAATAATACGGTCAACCTCATGATCAAAACTGCTCACATGGGCTCCTTATCTAATTCAAAGGCTTCTTTGTGGTCATATAAAAGTGCAGAAAGTTCAATTTCTTGTTTATCAGTGATATGAAGACTGATTTCAGCTTCATTCAATCGTTCAGAATTGGAATTTTCTAACTCTAAGCTGGCTGGTGATACTTTTTTTACTGTAATTTGTCTTTTAAATATTAAAAAGGCAACTTTTTGACGCTTATTGTCCCCAATAGTAAAGTATCTGTATTTTTTGTTATGTAAGTCCATGCCATACATGATCAAATAGTCATTTCCCAATATAAAATGGGTACTAGAAAAATTTTCCGTAACAACAAATTCAACAGTTATCCTTATATTTCCATTTATGTGTGGAAATATTACATTAGTCTCAAATATTCCCAATGCTTTCATAGTACTACTTGAACTATTAAATTTTATGCCATTGATTGGCAATAATTGCTCTTCAAAGTTTGGTACACAAGTCTTAATAAAATATTTTCCAACACAAGAGCAGAAGGCTCCTAGGTCAAGTAAAAGCTTAGTGGGTTTGTTGTCTATTCCCACTTCTGTTATACAGAATTTACCAGCTGTATGACCTTTTCCCCTGTTTGGTTTGGTTTTCATTAGTTGTGAGTCTTGAATTTTTGAGAAATCAAGTTGACCATTGCTTAATTGTGGCAAGTGGGAATAAGATTCCATGATATCAATAGTGGAATTGATATTTTTTATATATTTGAAGATTTAGAAAATATTGATGATTTATCATCTGAATTATCTTCAGGTACCTCATCCTTTTCAACATCATGTTCCTTTTCAATGTCACTTTCATTGATTTTCCCCTTCTTGTGACATGTATTTGCTAAATGTGTGGTGCTTTGGCAAATATGGAACCCTGTCATTACACCTGCAGATTTATACTTCAAATTATTAGAATTTTGTGTGGGATTTTTGTCCACAGAATCTTTCCAAGGTGTATTCAACCTTGTTTTAAGATTCACTATACTAGAACCAATTCTGGTTCTGGTGGTTCCATCCCAAGATATTAATGATATCTTCTCCAAAGATAGTTCAGTAGTCCTACTTTTGACAGCATTGTCTAAGTCACCTCCACCTTGTCTTACAATTTTTCTTTGAATCATAAATTCTGACCTTTCAGGATAAAATGCTCTTAATCTATCTTTGTGTTTGCCAAAACATTGCAAAGCTTCGTCTTTGTCAGACTTAAATCTGGCAGATTCAAAGGCTATTTCAACTTCAAATCTCCAACCATCATTGGCACATTTGTTGATAATTTGGGTTTTTGACCAAGTGTTACCAATCTTTCAGGTAATTCAAAATCTTCTTTAATCATTTCTATACCTCCGATGAATTGCATATGATCATATGCAACTTCACCACTGGAGTGATGCCATTCTTTAAGTATTGATACTTCTTTCAAGAGTGGTTGGCCCATTGATGGTTCCAAGTTATGAAAAGCAGTGGGTAATTCATTTTTTAACAGTTAATTTTCAACATCCAATACTTGTGGATTGGGAATTCTTGTACCATCATTATGATTCAGAGGTGTAGAAATTCTAGGTAAGGCTTGCAGTAATTTTTCAATATCAGTCATTTTACTTTTGCTCCAGTTTTGAGAATTTCTGAGCTCATGTTGGAAGCTCTCGATTGAATTTCTTACTTGAATTTTATACATATTTTCCTTAGGGGTTAGTTCTTGCAATAATTTTGTCTGTCTATTATTATCAGAAGTGACTTGATTCAATTTCATTGTTAATTTTGATACTTCCTGTTGTGAGGTGTCAAAACTCTTTTTAAAGGCAATTATATATTTCTTCATTTAAGCAAATGAATTTGCAGTTTCATCATGGACCTTCTTATTATATTCTTTGATAATATTTATGCCTTATTTTATTCTTTTTTCAATTATTTCATCAATATTGAATTTAGAATATTTATCTGTCAATTCTGTAATAATGGTGGATTTTTCATTTAATTTATTTCCAAATAAATTCCCATTTTCAGGAGCTTTAATTGTTCTTAAAACCTTCTCAGAACACATAAGTGTCTCATTTATTTGGCGCAGACTTAAGTTATTTGTGTTCAGATTGTTACAAATGGATGGATTTTTATCAGAAACATGGGTTTTCACATCATTTAGAGCTATATACAAGTTTACAATGCCATCTAGAATATCAGAAATCATTTCTGATAGTTTAATCTGGATTACACCTTTTTCTGAAATTTCCTCATTGTTCTGGCCATCTGTAATACATTTTCCATGGCATCCTGCTGAATCTTTAGAATTATGGAGCATCAGCTGTACGTCTTTGTGGCTAGTGCCTTGCCTTTGCCCTTGTTCTGAGCTTGTGGCCTCTTTTTCATTTTGGAATTGCTGCGCTGGCTACTGGGGCTGTTTTTGGCACTTGCTTCGGTTGTGTAGGGTTGTTTTTGCTCCATTCTGCTGTTAAAAGCAGCATGTTTTTATTTTCCATAAATGGCTGCCATCCATTGAGTAAATTTCAAGTTCTGGGATGGCCCAGAAATTTTCCCACAGTCAGGTAAGAATTCATGCAGGTTTTCCACCTATTGCCAAGAAGGTGGTATTCTGTGTGCTGAAATGCATTGTTGTAGGCCTTATGGCTGGCTTTGTATATGTCCACTAACACTTCTTGGGTGGTGTCAGCTCTGTTTGAAGGTAAAACAGTATTATCAGCTTCAGAATGGCATAATTTGTCAGTTTTGGATCCATTTACTGATGCTTGTCCTTCTGTACCTGATTGGCTTCTGCCAAAATCATATCTATAACCTTTTTGGGAGCTGCTTTAGGGGTTATATATGGCTTCTGCTCTGGTTGAAGGCATATTTTATGATTAAAAGCTTAAAAATAGTAATATTTCTGTCAAAAAACTCACTTTTAGCCAAATTCTTTGCCTTTTGAAGGGTATTACTTATGTCCAAGTTAATTAATTCACAAGAAACTGGCTCTGGTTTCTTTTTCTGAGCTATAATAACTTTCCTATTCTAGTCATAATTGGAAGTGTTGGAAGAAATAATGCTAGTAGCTGTTGATGCAGTTTCAATATTTTCCTGTCTTACCACATTGTCAGACAATAGAATTGATGAAAAGCGCACTTATCTAAGTAAAAAAGGATTTTTAAAGAGAGAAATCAAAAATAAAGCCTCACTTATAATATAAAATAGTTTTTTTTATGAAATTTTAGAATTATAAGTATTTTTGCGGGTTTTTTAAGTTTTTCAATATAAGCAAAGATATTTGAAAAGAGTAAAAATATATGTCACAGGTAAAATATCATGGCTGGGACCCCAATCGTAAAGTGTGGATGTGAGACTTTGATTAAAAAGTAAGTACTTTTCCTGTCCTCAAAATTTGTTTCAAGTAGAAATTGATTGAAAATAGTATGAAATAAGATTTTTAAGATCAAATGCGCAGGTTTTATTTATTTCAACTTTATTAGTATAAAACAATAATATGATAAAGAATTATTGTTTTACCAACAATAAAAATTTATCCGAAAATACTCTACAAGAGATATTCAAGGCTACAAAAGAATTTTCTTCAAGAGAAATTTCAATTGGAATTAATTGAGCAAAGGACTGCAGGAAATTAATATAAGAACAGAGTCTTTAAAAATATTATTAAAGAGAAAACACACCAAAAAGTGACCAGAGTTAATTTGGAAAAAAAGTGACAAAGTTAACAGTAAAGAAGATGCTTTAATTTACTTTTGGGGTGGTTCAAGGGTTAAAAACGATCATAAGATTTACAAACAATGATGAGAATAATTTTTTCATGTGGTTGAAAGCTTAATAATAATTTCAAAGGTGTGGTTGGAATCATTTATTGATTGGTTTAACAGTGTTTAAACTAATTATAAAAGGAAAAGATTCTAACATGAAGAGAAGAGTGGGACCAACAAGACATTCTTTTATAGCCATCCATTCTCTTACTTCCAAAGTAAAACTTCCTCTTGTCAGTCGTGGAAAACACTCTGACAACAGAAAAGCCAATTATGGCATCATTGAACCCTGGTTAAGCCAAAAAAAGGGCTGATTTTACCCCTTTTGGACCCTCAAATCTGCCATTGCTATAGTAATACCTAGTTTTAAGCATTTGAAACACATTAGAATTTGTGTGAAAAGACGTCATTACCAGTTCAAACTGTTTTTACAATTATCAGTTTATCTTAATGTTAGTTTTACCCTCTTGGAAACAGTTAAAACTGCCCTGGTTGGTATCAAAACCTCATCATCAATTGAGACACAGACCCTGTGACACAATTCCAGGCCAAAATTGATGAACATTTGCATGTATTTTGACACCTCACGCCTGTCAGAAAGGAATTGGGGGCCTGGCTCCCGCATAGATCCAAGATTCCTTTCCCCCCCCAGAATCAATCTTTCCTATTATTTTTTTGTTTAATTCCTCATCATGTATTATACTTATAAGTTACATATGGAATTCAATTGAGATTTTACAGTACACAGCTTTAATAATTGACACCTCATATGGGAATTAAACTTCACTGATGTAATACACATGCACATTTTGACATTTCAATTGAAAATACTTCAATTACTCATAACTTCTGAATTACACACAAAACCTCTATTTTAACACCAAAATTGATGGTTAAAACCACATGTGATTTGAATTAAATTAAGGTTTTGAGTATTTTTAACTTTTTTAAAGAAAATACCAAAAATTTAATTTAAGCTTATTAAGAGTTGGGTTACAGACATTTTACCCAGAGGTGACCCCACCTTATTTTTTATGGGGAGTCCAATGGTGAAATAATTATCATATGTTCATTTGTAGGATAAAAATTTCTGATAATTTTTGTTTAAATTTTTTCCAAAAATATTTGAATTTTGGTATTTTTGTTGAAAATTCATTTTTACTTAATTTTTTCAAGTAAAGATGTGTTTTCAAAAATTTAAAATTCAATTTAATTTTATCTTTAAGTTATAATTAAATTTCCATTTTTTGTGTATAAATTTAGATTTATATTTTTAATTTTTGTTTTTATAATATGAATAAATTTATCTTATTTATGACGGTATATTATTTTATTATTTGTGGTCTTTTGGGTATCTGAAAATACCTTTAGGGCTCACATACTAATTATTTTCCAAGGATAAAACTTAAAAGAGTAATTATAACCATTCTTGGACTACTATCCATGCATTTAACTCATGGAAACCAACTATTATTGCACTCTTTGATTTTTCCTGTAACAATAAGGTAGAAACTTCAAAATAATTCAAGGATACAATTTTTGGTGAATCTTGTTAAAGCTTCCAGGCAAAATAGAGAGAGGAATAATCCATATGAAAACCAAAAATAAGTATGACTTTATACTTCAAATCAAAAGGCTTACTTACAGTCCATTTATGATGATTCCATGTGAAACACAGAATCTTCAAAACTTAACAGAAAATACAATCTGTGATAAAATTGCTAAGAAAATTGATAACTTTTCTAAATTCATTTGTATTGTGGAATTAAATGGTATTGACAGCTTTCATCAATTTAAATCTTAACCATAAATGGGGTGGTAGGTATGTAAAATTACTCAATTAAGTAATTATGATGCCCTTATGTGACAAAAAGTGATCAAATTAATACAATAGAGAGGCTAATTGGTTTCTCACTCAGTGGGTTTTCAGTTTGCTCCATGGCATGCCTCTGTGAGTTGTTTTTTACTTGAAAGGGTATTTTTCTTCCTGTGTTTTTCAAACTCCACTTTTTTGGTCAAGGCATATATTCAAGGATTGTAGCTAATATCTCTTGAATTATACATGATAGAGTGATGAACCAAAAATGAAGTCATCACGTAATTACTCTAGGAGCACAGATATGAAGTTTATTTCACAAGCTATAAACAAGATTAAAATCTGTAAGGAATTATTGATTAAAATCAACAGAGCTGTTGACCACTTTGTTGTGAAAGTGGTCCAAACTTAAAAAGAAGTAGATAGTTGGATTCTACTAGTTCATTTGTGAAGAATGATGTATTTTGTATCATAATATTCAAGGTATAACCCCTTGAAATCTTAGTTTGAAGTTTAAAATATTAAATTTTGACAGAAAAGATGAGTTACAAGAAAAATCATCAAAAATAGAGTTTTGATGATGTAATGAAATACTCTTGGAAGAATAATAAGGTTATTCCAGGATATTAGAACTCACTCCCTGAATTGCTGTAGCGTGTAAATCTTAAAAGGTATTAAGGATCAAAGTTTGAGCTTAATTTGATCTTTTATGATCACACACTGTAACCTTAAATTCAGTTTAACAGTCATAGAAGTGTTAAAATTGGTGAATACTATCAGTTTATGATTAAAACTAATAAAATCCAAGAAATTTGGGGTTCTTCCAAGCCTTTGACGTCATCAGACTTAGAGTTATAGTGATAACTCTAAATAATGGCGTAATAGTGATGTAATGAGGTTTGATCATGATGTAATCATCACCAAAACTTAAAATATTGATCAACTCCAGTGGATATGATCAGTACACGTCTACTAGAAGCTTGTTGGACTCTAGGAGGGAGGTATTTACTATAAATAGAGCTCTTTCTGCTCTGTTTTCCCCTCAGACGCATCAAAAACATTAAATAAATACAAACAAAAAGGTAATATCTTTATTCTTTATATATAAAACCTTTATATTATTAAAGACCAAAGTTCATCTTTATTATAATCATCAATTTTGACGTGATTAAATCATTTTTTTAACTGTTTTTGTTAAGAATCTCTCTAAAACTCATTTCCACATAAAAAATCAAGAATATTTGTAATTTCTCTATTTTTTATTGTAAATACAATTTTTATAAGTTGTATTTATATTATTTGGCGTAAAATATCTCAAAATTATTATATTAAGTGTTAAAAGTAGGTTATTTTCTCTTATATTAATAATTTTCTCTATATTATTCTTTTAATAATTCTTTAATTAATATAAATAGTATTTATATTAATTTATAACTTTAATATTAGTAATATTATTGTTATTAATTGTTTTTTATTAATAAACAACAATTTTTTAAGCCTTTATTATTTGTTTGTAACAATAATAAAGTGCTTTTAAATATATTAATTATTTCATATTAATATATTTATTTTATTATATTATATTTTATAATATAAGTTATATTATTATATTTTTATTAATAATATAATTATTTTTACGCCATAATTATAATAAGTCTTTATTATTGTAATTATTTTTATCTTATTTATTTCATTTATAAGGACATTCATAGTACAATAAGTAAAATATTGGTAATTTTTACTTATTGTTTCATAGTCAAACCGTACAATTTTAGATTTTTTTAAACATGACTTTTTCCACTCCAAAAACTTAGAAAATTTGTCTTTGAGTTATTCTGAATCAATTTTAAATTAAAAATCTTAAATTTTAATTTTTCCTCTCCAAGAAGAATAATTTTTTGATAAAAAAAAATAAAAACTTATAAAGAAAATCTTAAAAATATATGAAAAAAGTACAAAAGATTTTTTTTATGTATTTCTTCTGGTGTCTTTGATAAAGTATATTGCAGCTGATAATTGGCTCAGTAAGAGATACATTAACAGTCCGTAATTTGGACAAATTTATAAAGGGAAAATTGCTAAAAGCAGCACTTCAGTTGCAGAAGAGTTATCCAAGCAGCCACCAAAAGGTGTGTGTTCTTTTTCTTTATTCTTGATTTTCACTTGAATTGACCTGAAAATGGTGCCTACCAGAAATGGAAGCAACTATCAAGTCCAACCAGATTGATCTAGACAAGGAAGCTGCAAGACCAAAGCCAGAACTGCCAACCCTTCCTCAAGAAAGGCACATTTGGAGAATTCAAGAGATGCCCCCCATTCCTCAAGTGTGAGCCTTGAGGTATATTTTACATACCCAAACATGCCACAATAGAGATAAAACCAACTTTTAAACTATTTATAACCCATAAGTCATGCATATATTCAAAATTCATCATTTTTAACTTAAGAAAAGATGAATAAATTTGTTAGGTTTAGTCTATGATGAAATAGTAATATATGTGTGTACAACTTCAAATGTTACTGTGACACAGACATTTCAAGTTAAAAAAGGATTATAAATGATAGTTAAAGGGATTTACTATAAGAAATAGTGGTGGTGAGGGCTGCTGAAAGCCCTGGGTGCTGTGTTTATCAGTTGGGTTACAATATTAAGGACTACAATAATTGAAATTATGATTATACCTGGTTATTTTCCAAGCGTATAGCTTTTGTGGACAGTTTTATTATGTAGGATTTCAAGAGAAGGATGGGGATTCCTCTTTTGGGCAGACAAAGGGCCCTTTTTATCCTGAAATTGGGTAGAAAGGTCCTCTAGACCACTTCCCTTGGAGTAAGTGAAGATTTTTCACTTCATAGTACTGGCTTGTGATTTTAACAAGGCCTCTATACTCTGTATTGGGTGCAGCTGTGGTTTTGAAGTCGCATTTGGGCAGTTTTCCCCAATACAGGGTGACATTTTTCATCTGGGGACCACACAGCCCTCTTCTGACATGTAGGACACATAGAATGCTGTACAGAACCTGTATGGAACCCCAGTATTGACTGACATATAAGGTATTAACGTATGAGCAAGCTTCTACATCTATTTGACACCTCATAATCAGGGCTATTGGATAGTATCCCACAGCAAAGGTTTATTGACCAAACTGTGGGACTTTAAAATTAAATCTGCAATACCTTTCTGAGTTTTCAAGATATTGACCTCAAGGTTGGTTCATTTTGTAACCCCGCATGGTATCTACACAATGGTATCTCTTTTGATAAGGGTAACATTAAATATAGCAAACTCATGCCATGTTCAATTTTTGTTATCTATATATATGATTTTCTCAAAACCTGTATGGATTTTGTTTTCCCCGTAACCTTTGTTCTAGATGAGATATGGGGGAATGGATGGCACCATCAGATATCCCTTATCATTCTCTTTCCAAAAGGACCCCACTTTAGCTATCTCACACTAAACCTGTAGAAGCTAGATGGGGGTGAATACTTTATTCACCCTTATTTGGCCTTATTTTGGCCATAAACGTTGTAGTTTTGGTGCTAGCCCCATTTGTCTAGAACCATTGGATAGCCATAATTGAGAACTTCAGTTTAAATACCCATTTCATGGGTTTCAATGGCTTCCTCTGGATTTTAGATGGGAGGTGAAAATTAAACTTTATTCTCAGCACTTGCTTTGAGCTTGAATAACTCGGTTATTCTTTGTCCTATGATGATGGGACTTATATATTTCAAAAAAGGTTATTTTCCTCTTTTTTTTATACCTTCTGAGCTGGTTTGGCTCAGCTCCATTTTTAGGTGGTAATTTGCTCTACAATTGATTTATGGTACTTGGCTATCATGCTGGTGCTCTTGCTTTGAGTCACAGGCTGACAAAATATATTTGGAGTAAGTAAATTCAAAGTTTTAAGGCCAGATTTTGATTCTATACAAATGTTCACCTAGGGTAGCTACATTGAGTGAATAAGCTTAAATTAGTTCTATGCAGTGGTGCGTAGCAAAAGAACTCAATACCACTGTAAAGTGTGGATATGAAACTTTGATTGAAAATCAAGTACTTTTCCTGTCCTCAAAATTTGTCTAAGGTAAAAATTTGAGTAGAGATAGTATGAAATACTATTTTTAAGAGAAAACCCACCAAATATGTTTTTTGTAACTTTATAAGTCCAAAACAATAATATTATAAAGATGGATTGTTTTACCAACAATAAAAATTTATCCAAAAATACTGTACAAGTAATATTTAAGGCAAAAAAAGAAATTTCTTCAAGAGCAATTTCAATTCAAATTTATTGAGCAACAAACTGCAAGAAATTGATCAAAGAAAAAACTCTTTAAAAATATTATTAAAGAGAAAACACATCCAAAAGTGACCAGAGTGAATTTGCAAACAAAGTGACAAAGTTTACAGTGATGAAAGAGATTCTAATTCACTTATGGGGTGGTTCAGGGGTAAAAATGATAGAAGAGTTACAAAAAAAATGATTATAATGATTTTTTCATGTGGTTAAAAGTTTAAAAATGATTTTAAAAGGGTGCTTGGGAGCTTTTATTGATTGGTTAAAAAGTGTTTAAGCTAATTCTAAAAGGAAAAGATTGTAACATGAAGAGAAAAGTGGGGCAAAGAAGACAATCTTTTATAGCCATCAATTTTCTTACTCCAAAAGTAAAGTTTACTCTTTTCAGTCGTGAAAAAACACTTTGACAACAGAAAATCCAACTATGTCATCATTGACCCTGAATTAGACCAAAAAGGGGTGGTTTTAGCCATTTTAGACCCTTAAATCAGCCATTACTATAGTAATACCTGGTCTAGAGCCTTCAAAACATCTCAAACTTTGTGTAAGAGATGTAGAAATCAGTTAAAACTGTTGTTACTCATATTGGTTTAGCTTAATGGTAGTTTTACCCTCTTGGCAACAGTTAAAACTGCCCTGGTTGGTATCAAAGCTTCATCATCAATTGAGACACAGAAATTGTGATTCAATTCCAGGCCAAAAGTTGGGAACATTTGCGTGGATTTTGACATGTCACGCCTGTCAGCAAGTATTTTGGTGGTCTGGCTCCCCCTTAGAGCTAGGGTTCCCTCCACCCCCAAAATTAATCTTTCCAATTTATTTTTCCTTTAATTCCTCATGATGTATTATACTTGTAATTTACATATGTAATTAAATTGAATTTTACACTACACTTACTGTAATCATTCACACCTGATATGTAAATTAAAGCTCAGTTATGTAATACATGCACACATTTTGACATTTCAATTGAAAATACTCCAATTCTGCATAACTTCTAAGCTGCACATAACACCTCAATTTGAACACAAAAATTGATGGTTAACACCACATGTGATGTGAATTAAATTAAGGTTTTGAGGATTTTCAACTTTTGTATTGAAAATACTAAAAACTTAATTTAAGCTTATTTAGAGTTGAGTTACAAGAATTTCACTCAGAGGTGACCCCACCTGATTTTTTATGAGGAATCCAATGGTGAAATAATTTTTATATGTTTATTTATTGGATAAAACTTTATGATAATTTTTATTTAACTTTTTTCCAAATTTATTTATTTTTTCACAATTTTGTTAAAGTTTCATTTTTACTTAATTTTTTCAAGTATAAATGTAATTTTACACTTACAAAACTTAATGTATTTTTATTTTTTAATTGTAATTAATTTTTTATTTTTAATAGAATTTTATATTTATATTTTGATTTTTATTTTAATAATATAAATAAATTTATTTTATTTATATTTATATGTTAATTTTTTGTATTTGTGGTCTTTTGGGTATATGAAATTACCTCTAAGGCTCACATTTCTAGTTTTTTCTAGCATTCCTTTGAGGCTAGCAGCTGCAGGATGTATCTCAACCAAATCTTTCCTACGCGAATTGTGAGGTAATTTGGGATTCCATCCTTTTTCTAGAATACTAGGAGTTTGATTTGTACTGGCATGAATGGAGGTCTTTTATGCCAATTCTAGTTCTGGAAAACCAGTACACCAATAATGGGTGAATCCATCACAAACCTTAAATTTAAGGCTATATGCACAAAACCTTCTTACCAAGTCTTCCAAGGTTTGGATCATTCTTTCAGTCATACCATCAGTTTGTGGGTAGTAGGCTTTAGAGAAGGATAACTTTGTCCCAAATTGTAAGGTTTTTCTATGAAACTCTTGATAATAGTAACAATATCAAGAGTACTATGACTCTCCTCAGTAGAAAAATATAATATAATAAAAAATTATAACCACAAATTTAAATATAATTATCAAAAATAATTATATATAAAAAACAATTTAATTATTATTATATAATATAATAATAAAAAAAATATAATAATTATAATAAATTATAATTATTCTATTCTTGTTATAGTCACTGACAATTATAACAATAAGAAGTGTAAATCTCTTACAGAGACAATTACATGTGGAAAATATGAATATTCAACCACTTATAAATAATATACATATTATTTATAAAAGAATTAAAACACACACTGTGCAGAAATAATTCTTATAGAAAAATTCTATATAAAAAAACTAATACTGGATAAAAAATATAGAATCTTAGAGAAAACTTCCTTATAATATGAATTTAATACAACAAGTCAATTAAAACGGTTATTCTAGTAAAAGGGTATTATAAGTTAAAAACACCTCAAAAATAAATAATTTAAATGATAAAACAACTTCTTATTATTAAAATGATGATTAAAGAGTTTTAAGAGGACCTTGTGGATTTAACAAAGATTTAGGATGATAATTTTATAATATAAAATATATTATTGATGATTACAATAATAATCTGAATTCTATGATTTCAATTCTTTAATTTACATATAATAAAGAATAAAATTCTTAAGAATTACTTTTTAAAAATAAGATCTTTATAAATAATAAAACTTTACCTGTTCAAATTTCTAATATGATTGGATTGATTAATGATGATGGACAAAAACAGTGATTAAAAGACTCTTTTTATGTCGACAGAGAAGCTTTCATGATTCATAATGAATATAGAGGGCGTGCTGAGGTTCAAACTGAAAAACCATGTCTAAAAATAAAGTTCTTAACTTAAGCTAACTAATTTTTAATTCCAATTTAAAGTTACCAGTGTTATTCTTAACTACAAGTAACTCTAATCCTCATTAAAAATAATTATTTTGAGTTTTAATATAAAATAATTTTATTTATATTAAAGTTCATCACATGAACAACTTAAATATAGAGTTTCAAGCAGAAATCTTTTAAACTCAATTTTTAATTAATTTTTAAAGAAATTATAATTTTCTTTGAACTTAATTAAAAGAGTAAATTTCCAGGCTAATTACCCAGGAAATTTATTTACAAAAGAGAGTTAAAATATAATTTGTAACTAGGTAATATTAAATTTTAAGTTGTGTGAAATTTGAAGCGAATCCATTAAGAATTGAATTTTGAATGAATTTTTGAAGTTATTGCTATTTCTCAACGTAAAACAGCAATACACAATAAACCTTAACTTTTAATAAGGTTTTAAGGCTTGTAACCTTAAAGTTTTAAGCTTATTTTCACTTTTTGAGATTAATTAAGTTTTGAAAGTTCTTAAGACCTTTATTTAAAGCCTGCATATAGGGATTTGCCCTGTGGCAGCTTGAAATTCCTGTCTAATTTGGGATAAAACCAGTTTAAACTTGAAGGTTGGATTAAAGTCTAATCTTAAAGTTTAAATAAGGTTGAAAATCCTCCAATAAAGGTGGAAAACATTAATTGAATCCTTGAAGATCCAAAAAGCTGGGTAACTCAGCTCTATTTGGTCTTTTTCCTTTGTCCCACCTTAAGTTTACTTTCTTGAATCTATTCATCTTCATGTTGTGGATTTTTGTACCTGACTAAGTATTCTGTTTCAATTTTTCCCCTAAGTCTTTTTCCTTTCAAGACTTTCAGTACCTTTTTATCCTCACTTTGATCCAGTGGGGGTACTTCTAAGGGTGTTTCATTTTTTAAAGGAAATAATTCCTTATCACTTGAAGTGTAATGCTTTACCAGACTGACAGGGAAAGTTGGATGTTTGTTTTCCAATTTTCCTGACAGTTCTACTTGTACTGCATTTTTCCCATTAAGGGATTCAATAATAAATGTTCCTGAAAAGGAATCTTTCAATTTCTTTGCGCCTTTAATATTATTAAAGTTCAAGGTTAAAATTAGTATTAAGTCCCCTACTTTGAATTCTGGGATTTTATGACTTTTATCCCACTTCTGTTTAGCATATTCAAAGGCATCATTCTTGCTTTGATTTTCGTGATGTCTAACGTTATCAAGCAATAATTTAAAGCTTGAAGCAGCTGCATGAATATCAACCAGATCTTCTTTCAAAGTATCAACTGGAAGTTTGGGGTTCCATCCTTTCTCCAACATTGCAGGAGTTTTTCCTGTTTAAGCATGGATGGAGGTCTTGTAGGCTAATTCCAATGCTAGTATAAGAGTACCCCAATCATGGGTAAAGCCATCAGAATCTTTAAACTCCAGGCCATAAGCACAAAATCTTTTGATCATGTCCTCAAGGGTTTGAATCATTCTTTGTGCCAACCCATCTGTTTGTGGATGGTATTCTGGTGAGAATGATAGTTTTGTACCCAAAAGCTTATGTAAATTACACCATAAGGATGATGTGAATTTTGGGTCTCTATCACTAATAATATTTTTGAAGAGACCAGTATGGGAGATGACTCTATTCCAGATCCTAAGAGCTGTATCCATAGCTGTGTCATCTTTATGACATGGTAAAAAGATTGGTGTTTTGCTATATCTATCTACAATAACAAGACATGCATTGTAACTTTTATCACCCCCAGGTCGTAAGGCAGTTACCCAATCCATGTGAACCACTTCCCATGGGGTATTTGGTTCTTGGATATGGATCATCAAACCAAATCTTTTACCCATAGCTTTATTGGATTTCTGGAATCTATCACAACTAGGGCAATACTCAATGACATCTTTTTTCCAAGATGGCCACCAGTCACATCTCTTAATTCTTTCCATAGTTCTATCTTCAGACAGATGTGCAGAAAAAATGTTATCATGACATTCTAGTAGTATTGTGGTAATTAACATTCTACTACATAGGACCATGACACATGTGTGTCTAGAGCTATGATATAATATACCATCAAATAAATGGAATCTTCCATTGTCATAAGATGCATTCCAAATATCATCTAGAGAGCTAGTGAATGCTGCATCTTTGCAATCTTTGTCAAGTAGAGCAGTAAGGGTATGAAGATTTTTATCTTCCCTATTGCTTTCTCTAACTTCTTCAAGGAATTCTGTTCCAACATCTGTAATATTAATTCCTTCAATTGGAATTTGAGATTCTGCACTTGTAGGAGCATAGGCAGGATTTTTAGGTGTATTGGGTAAAGCCCATCTACTTAAACCATCAGAATTCTTATGAATATTTCCAGCTTTATGTACTATGGTCATATTGCCACTATACTCCTGTAAAGCAATCTGCCATCTTAACTTGTGTCTGTTTGGGGTTTTCATGTTAAGAAGTGATTTTACTGCATTACAATCAGTAATTACTTCAAACACACTACCATCAAGATAGTAATGAAGTTTTTCCAGAGCCCAAATAAGGCAAAGGCACTCCATTTGGCTAGCTCCATATCTGGCCTCAGTAGGTTTGATTTGTCTTGAAATAAAACAGATTGGACCTTCATAGGGTTTGTAATTGTCAATTTGAACTCAATGAAGAGAAGCTCCTAAACCATCACCACATGCATCAATATACAGCTTGAGAGGAATTTTCCAGTCTGGAATCAATAATAATGGTGAATTGGTCAAGGCATACTCAATTCTATCATATGCTTGAGTCCTCTCCTGTTTCATTTCAAAAACAGTTTGTTGATCACAAATTCTGTATAATTATCTGCCATGGAATGCAAAATCTTTAAGGTTTTGCCTGTAATAACTGGCCAACCCCAAGAAAGACATCATTCCTTTTTTTGTTCTGGGGAATTTCTTTCACTAAAACTGCAGCCACTTTGTTCTTATCAGTACCAAGGCTCAGTCCTGAGACTACATGTCCTAGAGCCTCCAACTCATGAAACCCAAAATTACATTTCTTAAGAGATATTTTCATGTTCACTTGAAGAATTTTCTTAAGTAATAATGAAAGTCTCTTTAAATGTAATTACCAGGTTTCTGAACAAATTATAATGTCATCAATATAAATGATTAACCATTCCTTCAAGAATTCATGTGGGAAGATGGTATTAAGCATTCTCTGATAGTGAGAGGGTGAATTTTTAATACCAAATGGCAGTTTCAAATATTCATAAATACCACAATGAGCAATTATTCTCAATAATTTCCTAGCATGAGGTGTTAAAACATTCTGATGGAAGCCTTTCAGAGCATCCATGGAAGTAATAAATTTTGCTTTGGATAATTGAGTCAAAGTCTCATGGATTCTAGGGATTGGATACCTGTCTGGAATAGTATAGGTATTCAGTGCTCTAAAATCACCAACCATCCTTGACTTATCAAAGTGCCAAGTAATTGTTACTGGAGTTGTGACTTCTACTTCCTCATTGTGTCCCACTTTTCTAAGAACTGCAAGTTTCATTAGTTCATTAATATGACTTTCTAATGCTTCTCTAGCCCTAGGGCTAGCTGGGTAAGCTGCTCTTCTTGAAATAGGGGAGGATAAGGTCTTTCCACATGAAGCATAATGTCCACTTCATGGCCTTTTATAGCTCCAAGTGGTTGATCATCTGAATCAAAGGCTTCCCTGTATTTGTCAGGCTGAGTCTATATTGAAGTGGTAATAAGAGTATTTACAACTAGAATTATGACTGTGACACGTAGAAAATTGATTAAAATAAGAGTATTGAGTTTTAAAAGATGATTTATAATATAATTAAGGGGTTCTACTATTGGATAATAGTGGTGGTGAGCGCTATTGAGAACCCAGGGTGCAATCTTACCAGTTGGGTTACTATAATAAGAGTTACAATAATTAAATATATAATTATACCTGTTTATTACCCAAGAGTAAAACTGTTTTTGACAGTTTAATACGTAGGGTATTCAAGAGCAGGATGAGGAGACAATTCTGGCTGTGAAAAGCCTCCTTTTTATCCTGCAATGGAGTGGAAAGGGTGCTAGAACTTTCCACATAGAGGAAGTGAATATTTTTCACTTTCTAGGACAGGCTTGTGGCTTTCAAACAGCCTGTATAGCCTGTATTGGGCTCAGATGTGGTTTTGAAACCACATCTGGGCGGTTTTCACCAATACAGGGTGAAAACTTTCATCTGGGGACCTCACAGCCTGATTCTGACGTGTATGACGCGTAGAATGCTGTACAGAAACCGTATGGGACCCCAGTATTGACTGACATATGAGGTATTGAAGTAAAAGCATGCTTCTTCATCTATTTGACACCTCATATTCATGATTATGGGATATTATCCCATGGTAAGGCTCTACATGACAGCAGGTTGGATTTTAACCTTAAAACAGCTATAACTTTGTCAATTCTTGAGATATAAACCTCAAAATTGGTTCAGTGTGTATCCCTGTATGTGCTCTACACAATGGTACCTCATTTGATATGGGTATCATTAAATATGGCAAAGTTATCCCATGTACAAGAGTTTTGTACATTTGCGTGTTTTAGGCAAAAAGCTGTATTGAGCTTGTTTGCCCCATAACTTCTGCAGTAGTTGAGATATGAGGAAGTGGATGACACCATCAGATAGCCCTGATTGTCCTCTTTCCAAAAATACCCCACTCCAGGTATCCCACACCAAAACTGTAGAAGCTAGATGAGAGGTGAATGTTTTGTTCACCCTTATTTGGCCTGAAATTGACCATAACTCCAGTAATATTGGTGCTACCTCAGTTTGGCTGGTAACATTGGATAGCCCTGACTTAGAGCTTCATTTTGAGTACCCATTTGATGGGGTTAAGCCTCTCCTTCTAGATTTTAGATGAGAGGTGAAAATTAAGGTTTATGCTGAGCAATAACTTTGAGCAGGAATAACTTTGTTATTTCTAGTCTTATGGTTATGGTACTTATATTTTCAGGAAGAGGTGAGTTTCCTCTTTGTTTTGATACCTTTTGAGCTGATTTGGCTCAGCTCCATGTTTTGGTGGTATCTTGGCTATACCATCAGTTTATGGTATTTTGGCTGTCATGCTTGTGCTCTGGTTTTGAGTCACAGGCTGACAGTATTGGAATAAAATTTCAAAAAGTTCTTCCTTCATTTCTAGTGTTAATTCAGGACTAATTTGTGTTTCAATCAATTGATCTGACACAAATCTTTCTTTATTAACATTTTTCACTTGTTTAATGACAGTGATTTCTCTTTTTTCTAGAGGAAAATCAAATCTTTGTCTTTTCTTTTCCCCTAAAGTGAAATACCTGTCTTTATTTTTATTAATATAAATACCAAAATATTGAGGTAATCATTTCCAAGTATAAAGTATTGTGAAGTAAAATTATTCATAACAACAAATTCAACTTTTACTCTGATACTTCCCCCAGGATGAGGGAATATCATTGCTGCTTCAAATATACCCAAGGGGTGCATATTTTGGCTAGCACTTCTAAATTTTATACCTTCAATTGGTATCAGCTATTCTTGCCAGTTGGTATAAATCTTTTCAAGATAATTTTTCCCAACACAAGTGCAAAAAGCATCTGAGTCAAGATGTATCTTGGCTTATGTGTTTTTTATCACAATATTAGTGATACAAGATCATCCAGCTGTATACCCTTTACCTCTTGCAGGCTTGTTTCTTGCATTTTAGCATCTTGTACATGTATGAGATCCATACATTCAACACTGTATTGTGGTAAGTGAGTATGCACTTCTGTGACTTCAAAGGAAACATTAATATTTCCTATACTAAGTTCATCTCGTAATTCCTCCTCTTCAGGAGTCTCAGAATCACTTTCAAGTACATGGACAGCATTTGTTTCTTTCGTGTCATCTTTTTCAATTTCTATCTCATTGATTCTTGTCTTTTTGGGACAAGTATTAGCCAAATGAGATGTACTTCCACACTTCTGACATTTAAAAGGAAGTCTGTCTTGTGGTTTATTTTGTTTTGAAATTGGTTTCCCACTAGTTATGTTGTCTATTGGGGATTTATACAAATTTCTTGCACTTCTTGTTCTAGTAGTGATGTGCTCCATAGCATTGATATAATCTTCTGTAGACCAAGGCTCAATACATCTGCTTCTTATAGCATGCTCAAGGTCATCTCCACACTTTCTTAATATCCTTTTATGTACCAATGTTTCAGACATATCAGGATGAAGGGCAGTCAATGTAAGGTGTGGATATGAAACTTTGATAAAAAATCAAGTACTTTTCCTGTCCTCAAGATTTGTATAAGGTAAAATTCAATTAAAAATATTAAGAAATATTATTTTTAAGAGAAAAACACGCGAATTTTATTGTTTATAACTTTATTAGTATAAAACAATAATATTATAAAAATTTATTGTTTTACCAACAATAAAAATTTATCCAAAAAATACTCTACAAGAGATATTTTAAGGCTACAAAAGAAATTTCTTCAAGAGCAATTTCAATTGGAATTAATTGAGCAAAGAACTGCAAGCAATTAATTAAAGAACAGAGTCTTTAAAAAGAATACTAAAGAGAAAACACGCCCAAAAGTGACCAGAGTGAATTTGGAAACAAAGTGACAAAGTTAACAGTGATGAAAGATGCTTTAATTCACTTATGGGGTGGTTCAGGGGTAAAAATGATTATAAGAGTTACAAACAATGATTATAATGATTTTTTCACGTGGTTAAAAGGTTCAAAATGATTTAAAAAGGGTGGTTGGAATCTTTTATTGATTGGTTTAACAGTTTTAAACTAATTAATAAAAGGAAAAGATTCTAACATGAAGAGAAAAGTGGGGCAAAGAAGACATTCTTTTATAGCCATCAATTCTTTTACTCCAAAAGTAAAATTTACTCTTGTCAGTCGTGAAAAACAGTCTGACAACAGAAAAGCCAATTATGGCATCATTGAACCCTGGTTTAGACCAAAAAAGGGCTGGTTTAAGCCATTTTTAGCCATTTTTAGCCATTTTAGACCCTTAAATCAGCCATTACTATAGCAATACCAGGCCTAGAGCCTTCAAAACACGTCAGAATGTGTGTCAGAGGCGTAGAAACCAGTTAAAACTGTTTTTACTATGATTGTTTTATCTTAAGGGTAGTTTTACCCTCTTGGCAACAGCTAAAACTACCCCAGTTGGTATCAAAACCTCATCATCAATTGAGTTCACAGACCCTGTAACTCAATTCCAGGCCAAAAGTGATGAACTTTTGCGTGAATTTTGACATCTCACGCCTGTCAGCAAGGAATTTGGGGGTCTAGCTCCCCCTTAGAGCTGGAGTTCCTTTTCCCCCCCAAATTTAATCTTTCCAATTTATTTTTCCTTTAACTCCTCATCATGTATTATACTTATAATTTATATATGTTATTCAATTCAATTGTACAGTACAATACAGTAATAATTGATACCTCATATGTAAATCAAAGTTCACTTATGTAATACACGCGCACATTTTGACATTTCAATTGAATTCAATTGAAAATACTTCAATTCCTCATAACTTCTAAACTAAACACAACACCTCAATTTTAACACAAAAATTGATGGTTAACACCACATGTGGTGTGAATTAAATTAAGGTTTTGAGGATTTTCAACTTTTGTATTGAAAATACTAAAAACTTAATTTAAGCTTATTTAGAGTTGAGTTACAAGAATTTCACTCAGAGGTGACCCCACCTGATTTTTTATGAGGAATCCAATGGTGAAATAAATTTTATGTGTTTATTTATTGGATAAAAAGTTATGATAATTTTTATATAACTTTTTTCCAAATTTATTTATTTTTTCACAATTTTGTTAAAATTTTATTTTTACTTAATTTTTTCAAGTATAAAAGTAATTTTATACTTACAAAATTTAATGTAATTTTTTATTTTTAAATTGTAATTGATTTTTTATTTTTAATATAGTTTTATATTTATATTTTGATTTTTTATTTTAATAATATAAATAAATTTATTTTATTTATATTAATATGTTATTTTTTATATTTGTGGTCTTTTGGGTATATGAAATTACCTCTAAGGCTCACATTCCCTCCCCCTAAAAAAGAATATTACTTTGTAATATTGGTGTTTCTAGTGTGTCTGAATCTCCTTAGGAGTTTGGTAGCTTCTGGTATATCTTTTTCTTCTAACCATTCATCTTCACAAGTTGGGTCACTGTACCTAACAAGGTATTCCCTTACTTTCTTGGTTCTTAATTTCCTTTCTTTAAGAACTTTGGTTATTTTCTTAGTACCAGATGTCTCAATAGGAGGTATAACTTGGGGAATCATATTCCTCAAGGGAAATTTCTCAGCATCACTAGATTTATATGGTTTTATCAAGCTCACTGGAAATGTAGGATGCTTATTGCTAAGCTCTTCAGATAACTCCACTTCAACAGCATTTTCTCCATGGAGGGCTTTAATCACAAAAGGTCCTGCAAAGGAGTCTTTCAACTTTTTACATCCTTTGATGTTATTGAAGTTAGTGGTGGATACAAGAACTAGGTCCCCCACATTGAAATCTGGAGTTGCATGTGATTTATCCCATTTGTCTTTAGCATATGCAAAAGAGTCCTCCATGCATCTCACTGCATGCCTTCTAGCTTTGTCTAGCATTCCTTTGAAGCTAGCAGCTGTGGGATGTATCTCAATTAAGTCTTTCCTCAAGGAATCTTGGGGTAACTTGGGGTTCCATCCTTTTTCTAGAATAGCAGGAGTCTGATTGGTACTGGCATGGATTGATGTTTTATATGCCAATTCCAGTGCTGGCAACAGAGTACACCAATCATGGGTAAATCCATCACAATCTTTGAATTCAAGGCCATATGCACAAAATCTTCTTACCATGTCCTCTAAGGTTTGGATCATTCTTTCAGCCAGGCCATCAGTTTGTGGGTGGTAGGCTGTAGAAAAAGACAGTTTAGTGCCAAATAATTGGTGAAGATTTGTCCATAGTGCTGAAGTGAATTTGGGATCTCTATCACTGATGATATTTGTAAATATCCCAGTCCATGACACTACTCTATTCCATATCAGAAGAGCTGTATCCATGGCTGTATCATCTTTGTGACATGGTAAAAAGATTGGAGTTTTACTGAATCTGTCCACAATTACTAGGCAAGCATTATAGCTTCTGTCACCTCCTGGTGGTAGGCCAGTTACCCAATCCATATGGATAATTTCCCAAGGTCTGCTTGGTTCTTGGATTTTCATCATATTTCCAAGTCTTTTGCCAGTGGATTTATTTGCCTTTTGGCATCTGTCACAGGTTTTGCAATACTCTGCAACATCTTTCTGCCACATTGGCCACCATATGCAGGTCTTCACTTTCTCTCTTGTTCTGTCTTCAGAAAGATGTCCTGAAAAGGGACTATCATGGTATTCTTTCAGTACAAGATTGATTAGTGACCTGTCCACAACTGTCATAACACATGTGTGTTTTGTTCTGTGGTAAATTATACCATCTAGTAGGTGAAATCTTCCTTCATCATAAGGTTTTTTCCATACTTCATCCAAGGCATGTGTAAGAGAGTTGTCCTTACAGTCCTTGTTAAGTAATTGGCATAAGATGCTACAATTCTTATCTTGAGTGTAACTGTTTCTGACTTCTTCAAAGAAGGTGGTGTTTAAGTCTGTAACACTTATCCCTTCTATTGGAATTTGTGGGGAGGCTTCTTCTGGTACATAAGCAGGATTATCAATATCATTTGGTAATGGCCATCTGCTTAGTCCATCTGCATTTTTATGAATATTGCCATCTTTGTGAACAATAGTCATATTGCCCCTATATTCTTGTATGGCTATTTGCCATCTAAGCATATGTCTGTTGGGTGTTTTCATGTTCAGAAGTGATTTAACAGCGGTACAATCTGTTATTACTTCAAAGACACATCCTTCTAGAAAGTAATTTAGCTTTTCCAGAGCCCAAACAAGGCATAAACACTCCATCTGACTTGCTCCATATCTGGCTTCAGTTGGTTTGATTTGTCTAGATATGAAACATATGGGTCCTTCTACAGGTTTATCATTTATAATCTGAACTTGGTGAAGTGCAGCACCTAGCCCATCTCCTGATGCATCAATATAAAGCTTAAAGGGCAGCTTAAAGTCTGGCATCAGTAAGAGTGGAGCAGTGGTCAAGGCTTGTCTCAAAGATTCAAAGGCTTTTACTCTGTCAACTGTCATTTCAAAGACTGTGTCTTTGTCACATAGCTTATAAAGAGGTCTTGCTATGGATGCAAAATCTTTAATGTGTTGCCTGTAATACCCTGCAAAACCCAAAAATGATTGAATTTCTTTTTTGTTTTGAGGCATGGGTTTAAGCAGTACTGCTGCAACTTTGTTTTTGTCAATTCCAAGAGATAAACCAGATACTACATGCCCTAGTGCTTTAAGCTCTTTAAATCCAAAATGGCATTTCTTCAAAGAAATTTTCATATTGACAGATTGAATTTTTGTCAAAACCCTGGACAATCTGTACATATGTTCTTCCCAAGTTTTGGAGCAGACTATAATGTCATCAATGTAAATGATTAACCATCCTTCTGAAAGTTCTTCAGGGAAGATTTCATTCATCATTCTTTGGAAGTGTGAAGGTGCATTTTTGATACCAAAAGGCATTCTTAAATATTCATAAACTCCACAATGAACAATGATTCTCAAATACTTCCTTGCTCTTGGTGTTACCACATTCTGATGAAATCCCTTAAGAGCATCCATAGTGCTTATATATACTGCTTGAGATATTTGAGTGAGGGCAATCTGGATCTTTGGAATTGGGTATCTGTCTGGAACAGTATAAGTGTTCAGAGCTCTAAAGTCCCCAACCATTCTAGATTTTCCATTATGCCAAGCCACTATGACTGGTGTAGTTATTTCTACTTCTTCATTGTGGCCTACTTATCTTATTACACCAAGGTCTAAAAGTTCTTTAATATGGCTTTCTAGTGCTTCTCTTGATTTTGGACTTGCTGGATATGCAGGTCTTCTTAAGAGTGGTGGATAAGGTCTCTCAATATTAAGAATAATATCAATTTCATGACCAATAATTGCCCCTAGGGGTTCTTTATCTGAGGCAAATGCTTCTTTATGGTCATATAAAAGAGAAAAGAGTTCATTTTCTTGTTTATCACTCAAATGAAGGCTTATTTCAGCTTCATTTAAGTGTTCAGATTGAATTTCTCTAACTCTAAGTTGACTGGTGATACTTTGTTTACTGTAATTTGTCTTTTAAATGGTAAAAAGGCAAATTTTTGGCGCTTATTGTCTCCAATAGTAAAGTATCTGTCTTTGTTGTTGTGTAAATCTATGCCATACATGATTAAATAATCATTTCCCAATATGAAATGGGTACTAGAGCAATTTTCCATAACAACAAATTCAACAGTGATTCTTAAATTTCCATTGATATGTGGAAATATGACACTAGTCTCAAATATTCCCAATGCTTTCATTGGGTTACTTGCACTATTGAATTTTATGCCATGAATTGGCAATAATTGATCTTCAAAGTTTGGTACACAAGTTTTAAGAAAAGATTTACCAACACAAGAGCAGAAGGCTCCTGGGTCAAGCAAAAGTTTAGTGGGTTTGTTGTCAATCACCACTTCTGTTATACTGGAGTTACCAGCTGTATAACCTTTTCCTCTGTTTGGTTTGGTTTTCATGAGTTGTGCATCTTGGATTTTTGATAAATCAAGTTGACCATTGCTTAATTGTGGCAAGTGGGAATAAGATTCCATGATGTCAAAAGTGGCATTGATATTTTCTATATCTTTTGAAGATTCAGAAAATATGGATGACTTGTCATCTGAATTTTCTTCAATTATGTCATCTTTTTCAACATCAGGTTCTTTCTCCACATCAATTTCATTGATTTTCCCTCTCTTTGGACATGTATTGGCTAAATGAGTGGTGCTTTGGCAAATATGGCACTTTCTGACTGTATCTGCAGATTTATTTTTAATATTATTAGAGTTTTCTTTGGGGTTTTTGTCCACAGAATCCTTCCAAGGTGTATTAAACCTTGTTTTGAGATTCACCCTACTGGAACCAATTCTGGTTCTTGTGGTTACTTCCTCTAATATATTGATAATGTCTTTTGCTGAAGATTGTTCAGTAGTCCTGCTCTTGACAGCATGCTCTAAGTCACCTCCACATTGTCTTAGAATTTTTCTATGAATCATAAATTCTGACATGTCAGGGTATAATGCTGTTAACATGTCCTTTTGTTGACAAAACCATGGTAAGGCTTTGTCTTTATCAGCATTAAATTTGGCGGATTCAAAGGCTGTTTCAACTTTAAACCTCCATGCATCATTGGCCCATTTGTTGACAATTTGGGTTTTCCACCAAGTCCAACTCTGGTGACCATGTGCTTGTCTCAATTTGATATACCATCTGTCAGCTGATTTGGTAAACAAGGTGTTAAACCTGGCTGTCACCAATCTGTCTGGTAATTCAAAATCTTCTTTGATCATGTCAATACCTCTGATAAATTCCATATGGTCATATTCTCCTTCACCACTGAAGTGAGGCCATTCCTTAAGTTTTGGAACTTCTTTTAATAGTGCTTGGCCCATTGATGGTTCCAAGTTATGAAAAGAGGTAGAAAATTCATCTTTTAACTGTGAATTTTCTCCATCCAATACTTGTGGATTGGGAATTCTTGCACCCTCATTCTGGTTCAGAGGTGTAGACATCCGTGGTAAGGTGTTTAGCAGTTGTTCAATATCATTCATTTTACTGTTGTTACACCTTTGAGAATTTTTTAAGCTTTGTATAGAGTTTATGACATTCTTTTTATGTTCATCCTCTTTATATGTAAGCTCATTCCATAACTCTGTTTGTCTAGTATTATCAGATATAACTTCATTCAATTTCATTGTTAATTTTGATATTTCCTCTTTTGAGGTATCAAAATCCTTTTTCAAGGCAATTGTATTTGTCTTTACTTCAGCAAATGCTTTTGAAACATAATCCAGAGTCTTTTTATTGTCCTCTTTGATAGTACTAATGGCATGTTTTATTCTTGTCTCAATTATGTCATCAATATTGAGTTTAGAATATTTTTCTGTTAATTCTTTCTTAACTGCAGATTGTTCATTTATCTTAATGCCAAAAGAAGTATCATTATTGGAAGTTTTAATTGTTCTTAAAACCTTTTCAAAACACATAAGTGTTTCATTGATTTGGCACAGGCTCAAGTTGTTTATTTTAATGTTGTTACAAATGGATTCATTTTTATCAGAAAGATGTTTTTTCACGTCCTTTATAGCATCATACAACTCTGGGATGGAATCAAATATATCAGAAATCATTTCTGGAACTTTAATCTGGCTTCCTCCTTCTTTTGTAATTCCATCATGGTTCTGGCCATCTGAAATACATTTTCCATGGCATCCTGCTGAATCTTTGGGATCCTGTAGCCCTGGCTGTAAGGTTTTGGAGCTTGTGCCTTCCCTTTGCCCTTGTTTGGAGGTTGTGGCTGCTTTTTCACGTTGGAAATGCTGCTGCTGGCCACTGGGGCTGTTTTTGGCACTGGTTTTGGTGGTGGAGGGTTGTTTTTCCTCCATTCCAGTGTCAAAAGCATCATGTTTTTCTTCTCCATCAATGGATGCCATCCATTGAGCAATTTGCAAGTGTTGGGATGGCCCAAGAATTTTCTTACTGTCAGGTAAGAATTCATGCAATTCTTCCACAGGTCTGCAAGGATCTGGTACTCCTTGAATTGAAGTGCATTGTTGTATGCACTGTGGCTGGCTTTGTATATGTCCACAGAGGCTTGTTGTGGCGGTGTCAGCTCTTTTTGAAGGTAAAATGGTATTATCAGCTTCAGAATGACCCATTTTAGTTGTTTGGAAGTCATCAACTGACCCTTTTCCTTCTGTACCTGGTTGGCCTCTCCCATAATCACGTCTATTACCTTTTTGGGAGCTGCTTGAGGGGTTGTAGCTGGCTCCTGACCTGGTTGAAGGCATAATTATGGTTAAAAAGGGCTTAAAATAGTATTTTTACGTCAAAAACTTACTATTGGCCAAATTTTTAGCTTTCTGAAGTGTATTACTTATATCCAAGTTAATTAATTCAGAAGATATTGGTTTAGGTTGATTATTTTGAGTCACAATAACAGTACTATTATGATCAGAATTAACAGTACTGGCAGGGATAATGCTGGTTACTGTTGAGGCTGTTTCAATGTTTTCTTGTCTTACCACGTTGTCAGACACTAAAATTAATGAAAAAGCCAATTAATTAAGTAAAAAAAAGGTTATTTCAAAAAATAAATAAAAATATAAGCCTCACTTATAATATGAAAAAAAATTATTTTTTAAGAATTTTTTGGATTATAAGTATTTTTTATATGTTTTTAAATTTTTCAATATAAGAAAAAAAGATTTAAAAAGAGTAAAAAAATATGTCACAGGTAAAATATCACGGCTGGGCCCCCAAATGTAAGGTGTGGATATGAAACTTTGATAAAAATTCAAGTACTTTTCCTGTCCTCAAGATTTGTATAAGGTAAAATTCAATTAAAAATAGTAAGAAATATTATTTTTAAGAGAAAACACGCCAATTTTATTGTTTATAACTTTATTAGTATAAAACAATAATATTATAAAAATTTATTGTTTTACCAACAATAAAAATTTATCCAAAAAATACTCTACAAGAGATATTTTAAGGCTACAAAAGAAATTTCTTCAAGAGCAATTTCAATTGGAATTAATTGAGAAAAGAACTGCAAGCAATTAATTAAAGAACAGAGTCTTTAAAAAGAATATTAAAGAGAAAACACGCCCAAAAGTGACCAGAGTGAATTTGGAAATAAAGTGACAAAGTTAACAGTGATGAAAGATGCTTTAATTCACTTATGGGGTGGTTCAGGGGTAAAAATGATTATAAGAGTTACAAACAATGATTATAATGATTTTTTCACGTGGTTAAAAGGTTCAAAATGATTTAAAAAGGGTGGTTGGAATCTTTTATTGATTGGTTTAACAGTTTTAAACTAATTAATAAAAGGAAAAGATTCTAACATGAAGAGAAAAGTGGGGCAAAGAAGACATTCTTTTATAGCCATCAATTCTTTTACTCCAAAAGTAAAATTTACTCTTGTCAGTCGTGAAAAACAGTCTGACAACAGAAAAGCCAATTATGGCATCATTGAACCCTGGTTTAGACCAAAAAAGGGCTGGTTTAAGCCATTTTTAGCCATTTTTAGCCACTTTAGACCCTTAAATCAGCCATTACTATAGCAATACCAGGCCTAGAGCCTTCAAAACACGTCAGAATGTGTGTCAGAGGCGTAGAAACCAGTTAAAACTGTTTTTACTATGATTGTTTTATCTTAAGGGTAGTTTTACCCTCTTGGCAACAGCTAAAACTACCCCAGTTGGTATCAAAACCTCATCATCAATTGAGTTCACAGACCCTGTAACTCAATTCCAGGCCAAAAGTGATGAACTTTTGCGTGAATTTTGACATCTCACGCCTGTCAGCAAGGAATTTGGGGGTCTAGCTCCCCCTTAGAGCTGGAGTTCCTTTCCCCCCCCCAAATTTAATCTTTCCAATTTATTTTTCCTTTAATTCCTCATCATGTATTATACTTATAATTTATATATGTGATTCAATTCAATTGTACAGTACAATACAGTAATAATTGATACCTCATATGTAAATCAAAGTTCACTTATGTAATACACGCGCACATTTTGACATTTCAATTGAATTCAATTGAAAATACTTCAATTCCTCATAACTTCTAAACTAAACACAACACCTCAATTTTAACACAAAAATTGATGGTTAACACCACATGTGGTGTGAATTAAATTAAGGTTTTGAGGATTTTCAACTTTTGTATTGAAAATACTAAAAACTTAATTTAAGCTTATTTAGAGTTGAGTTACAAGAATTTCACTCAGAGGTGACCCCACCTGATTTTTTATGAGGAATCCAATGGTGAAATAAATTTTATGTGTTTATTTATTGGATAAAAAGTTATGATAATTTTTATATAACTTTTTTCCAAATTTATTTATTTTTTCACAATTTTGTTAAAATTTTATTTTTACTTAATTTTTTCAAGTATAAAAGTAATTTTATACTTACAAAATTTAATGTAATTTTTTATTTTTAAATTGTAATTGATTTTTTATTTTTAATATAATTTTATATTTATATTTTGATTTTTTATTTTAATAATATAAATAAATTTATTTTATTTATATTAATATGTTATTTTTTATATTTGTGGTCTTTTGGGTATATGAAATTACCTCTAAGGCTCACAGTCAATCTGTCCTTCTGTTTAAGAAACCAAGACATGGGCCTGTCCCTCTCAATATTAAAAAGGGCTTCTTCAAAAGAATTTTGCTTTTAAATCTCCAGGAATAATTTGTCCATTTGGAAATAATTTCTTCTTTCCATCAAGCCCATGAATGTTTACCATGGTTTTGTCTGATCTTATAATACCATTTCTTTGCTGATTTGGTAAATAATGAGTGTAATCTGGCACTTATGTATTCATCTGGTATGTTAAAGTCTTCATTGAACATATCAATTGTTTTCATAAATTTCATATGATGATATTCTCCTTCACCACTGAAGGTTGGACATTCCTCTAATCTTGGAATGTCTTCAAAATTACAAGAAGTCTCCACTTCTGCATTCCTTGAGATTGTATGGGGTAAATCATTATTCAAGTTACGCACAGTTTTGTCAAGAATTGGTGTGGATTCCCTTGACAATTCATTTCTTAGTGATATATCATTAACACTTGTTCGAATGTCTTCTTTCAATTCAAGTCTTGCTTTGTCACTTTTTTCCAATTGTTCTTGGAAAAGAGCTGCATTGTTATCAGTTGATTTTTCCAAGTTTTGAACTTGTATTCTTAATTCCTTCAACTGTCTAGTTATAAAATAAATTGTATTGTCATCTGGTTGATTGAGTAAGGTAGCTTTAGACTCAATTCTTGCACAAATTTGCGTCAAAGACAGAATATTGTCTTTCTTAACATTTTCAAGGCCAACAATGGTCTTTTGTCTTTCTTTCACTTGTAATATCTCATTACCCAACTTCTGTTGGATGTACTCAAATGTTTTAGACTTTGTCATAATTTCTTTATTACAAGATTCAAACTGAGTTAAAATTTTTACAAGATCTAGTTCTTTTGTAAATATTGGTTCAATCTTTCCTCTTCCATGTTTTTCATTTCCATCAGAGTTCTTGCCATATTGAACACATTTTCCATGGCTGTCTTCTATTTCTTGGGAATTCTGTAATTCTGAGGGTAAGGCTTGTTCCACTTGGGCTTTGCCTTTCCCTTTGACTTTTGCTTTCCATTCTGATTGGTCTTTGGGGTTTGCTTGGGCTTCTTTGGCACTTTTTGAGGCGGATGTGTGCTGGTAGATGCTTGGGGAGCTTCCACTGGTGTGTTGTCCTTGCCTTGGGCCAACTTCTTCTTCTGATACTCTGATAACATGCTTTGGTTTTTCAACCAAGCTTTTATCTGTTGAACTTGTCCTTTGTAAGACCTTGGTGTCCAATCCTTCAGAAGTTCCTCTGTCTTTTCTAGCCCCATGAACATCTTCACCTGAAGAGATGAGTTAATGGTGCCTATACAAAGACTTGGGAGAAGTTCCCACTCGTGCTGTTTTGCTGCCATAAACCAGTTTTGGTACTGACACTGGTATATCTCTACTTCTGCCTGTTGGGGGTTATTCAGGTCTAACAGCAATAGAAGTTATGTCAGCTTCTCTCAATAAGAGTGTCAAAGGCGCTGGCTAACCTTTGGGAACTGGTGGAAGTTTTGGAATCTTCCATTTGTGCCTCTCCTCTGGGCTGACATTCTTGTCTTTTGGATTTGTGACTGGAATGTCCTGGTCCGGATCCATTAGATTGGATGGAGTAGTTACTTCCACTTTTAGTAGGAGTCATTTCACGTCAATATAAATAAATTAAGACTAAGGAATGGATTGAATTCACCTGATGGACCTTTAAAGGGCTCTTTGGTAATTAAACCCCTCGGTGCTGGGCTAGTTTGAATTTTACTACTAGACTCTGACACTTCAGAGTCTGAATAACTTTCTCTTATGGATGACACTAGAGAAAAATAAAAATATAAGTTCTTTTATCAAACAATAAGAACAACTTATAAACTCAACTTATTGGATAAAGCTGGTTAAATGTAGTTTTTGGCAAATTACATCAAAAGTAAAGAAAAATGTCTAAGATGAAAGAAAAAAGGATATTCTTAGTAAAGATTTTTTATTTTCAGAAATTTTTTATTTGATTGTTTACTTTCTTTAAAGAAATAATGAATATGCAATTCATAAGTTATTGATCAAAATTGTATTATTCTTTACTTTATACTAGAATAACTCAAAGAATAAATTTCAAGTCTGTGATGTGAAAAAGCTACTAGTTAGACAAAAGAAATTTATTCCAAGTCACTCAATAGCATATTGTTTCAAACAATATTCTTAAGAAAAAAATCATTTTATTAATATTATAAAGACTATTTATAATGGATAAGTCCCAAAAAAGCCAATATTACAATGAATATGGCAATTCTACGTCAAAAAATAGTAAATTGAGGTCTAAAATATGCTCTCTGTGCCAAAGGTTGGTTAAAATCACGGCCACACCCCCAAATGTAAGGTTTGTCTATGAAACTCTTGATAATAGTAATAATATTAAGAGTACTATGACTGTCCTCAGTAGAAAAATATAATATAATAAAATTTTATAACCACAAATTTAAATATAATTATCAAAAAGAATTATATATAAAAAAATAAATTTAATTCTTATTATATAATATAATAATAAAAAAAATATAATAATTCTGATAAATTATAATTATTCTATTATTGTTATAGTCACTGACAATCATAACAATAAGAAGTGTAAAGCTCTTAATGAGACAATTACACATGGAAAATATAAATATTTAACCACTTCTCAATAATATAAATCTTATTACTAAAAGAACTAAAACACACACTGTGCAGAAATAATTCTTATAGAAAAGTTCTATTTAAGAAAACTAATAATACATAAAAAAATAGATTCTTAGAGAAAACTTACTGATAATATGAATTGATTACAACAAGTCAAATACAACAGTTATTATATTAAAAGATTATAATGAGTTAAAAACATGTCAAAAATCAATAAGTTAAATGATAATACAACTTCTTATTATTAAAATTATGATTAAAGAGTTTTAGGAGGAATTTGTGGATTGAAAAGAGATGTAAGATGATAATTTTATAATATAAAATATATTATTGATGATTACAATAAAAATATGAATTCTATGATTTCAATTATTTCATTTTCAATTAATAAAGAAGAAAATTCTTAAGAATTACTTTTAATAATAAGATTTTTATAAATAATAAAATTTTACCTCTTTAAATTTCTAATATGTTTGGATTGATTAATGATGATGGGTGAAAACAGTGATTAAAAGACTCTTTTTATGTCTACAGAGCAACTCTCATGATTCATAATGAATATAGAGGGCGTGCTCAGGTCAAAAATGAAAAACCATGCTTAAAAAGAAAGTTCTCAACTTAAGGTAACTTATTTTTAATTCCAATTTAAAGTTACCAGTGTTATTCTTATTTCCCAGTAACTTAAATCCTCATTTAAATTAATTATTCTAAGTTTGAATATGAAATAAGCTTATTTATATTAAGGTTCATCACATGAACAACATAAAAATAGAGTTTCAAGCAGAAATCTTTTAAACTCAATTTTTAATTAATTTTTTAAGAAATTATAATTTTCTTTGAACTTAATTAAAAGACTACATTTCCTGGCTGATTCCCCAGGAAATTTATTTCTGAAAGATATTTAAAATCTAATTTATACCTAGGTCATATTAAATTGTAAGTTGTGTGAAATCTTCAATCAAATCCATTAAAAATTGGATTTTTAATGAATTTTTGAAGTTAATGCTATTTTTCCACGTAAAATAGCAATACACACTAAACTTTAACTTTTGATTAGGTTTCAATGCTTGTAACCTTAAAGCTTTAAGCTTATTTAAGCTTTTTGAGCTTAATTAACTTTTGACAGTTCTTAAAACCTTAATTTCAAACCTGCATATAGAGATTTACCCTGTGGCAGCTTGAAATTCCAGTCCAATTTGGGATGAAACCAGTTTAAACTTTAAGGTTGGATCAAAGTCTAATCTTAAAGTTTGAATAAGGTTGAAAATCCTTCAATAAATGTGGAAAATATTAATTGAATCCTTGCAGATCCAAAAAGCTGGGTACCCCAGCTCTATTTGGTCTTTTCCCTTTGTCCCACCTTTTTTTTGTAAGTTTGCATAAACCTTATGCAACTTTAAATGTAAGCTTATTTAAGCTTAAATTTAACAATTTTAATTTTTTTTTAAAAAAAGTTACCTTAGTACTGTGAGTTTCTTAAATCTTCCAATAACCTAAGAAATAAGTATTTTTGGGTATAATACCCTATGGATGTACCCTAGGTTATTTTTGGTATAAAATCCAAAAATGCTATAATATTTATAACTTTGTTTATCCAAAAAAAAGTTATACTTATTTTTTGTTAGTTTTCATTTTAAATTCAATTAAAAAGTCTGTTGAAGAAAGATTTCACTGTGTATAAAGTAATTTGTGGCCTTATGGGTATGTCATACATACCTCACAGGCTCACCAAAAGTTGGTAAAGATTTGTCCATAGTGCGAAGGTGAATTTAAGATCTCTGTCACTAATTATGTTTGTGAATATGCCCATCCATGATACTACCCTATCCCATATCAGAAGAGCTGTATGCATGGTTGTATCATCTTTGTGACATGGTAGAAAGATTGGAGTCTTACTAAATCTGTCAACAATCACTAGGAAACCATTAGAACTTCTATCAGCCCCTGGTGGAAGGCGAGTTACCCAATCCATATGGACAATTTACCAAGGTCTGCTGGGTTCTTGGATCTTGATGATATTTCCAAGTCTTTTGCCGGTGGATTTATTTGCCTTTTGACATCTGTGACAGGTTTTGCAATACTCTGAAACATCTTTTGCCACATTGGCCACCATATAAAAGTCTTCATTTTTTCTCTTTTCCTGTTCTCAGACAGATGTCCTCAGAAGGGGCTGTCATGGCATTTGTTTAGTACAAGATGGATTAAGGACCTGTCCACAACTGTCATGACACATGTATGCTTGGTTCTGTGGTAAGTTATACCATCCAATAAGTGGAATCTTTCTTCATCATATTATGTTTTCCATATTTCCTCTAAGCAATGTATTAAAGAGCTATCTTTGCAGTTTTTGGTAAGCAATTGGCATCAAGTGCTACAATTCTTATCCTGAGTATAACTGTTTCTCACTTCAAAGAAATTGGTGTACAGATTGGTAACACTGATTCCTTTTATTGGGATTTGTGGGGAAGCTTCTTCTGGAAAATAAGAAGGATTATCAATATCATTTGGTAATGGCCATCTGCTCAGTCTGTCTGCATTTTCATGAATATTCACATTATTTTGAACAATGCTCATATTGTCCCTATACTCTTGTATGGATATTTGCCATCTGAACATATGTCTGTTAGGCTTCTTCATGCTTAAGAGTGACTTAACAGTGGTAAAATCCGTTATTATGTCAAAAACACATCCTTCCAGGAAGTAATTTAGCTTTTCCAAGGCCCAGAAAAGGCATAAACACTCCATTTGACTTACTCCATATCCGGCTTCAGTTGGTTTGATTTGCCTGTATATGAAGCATATGGGTCTTTCCACAAATTTATCATTGATAATCTGGACTTAATGAAGTTCAGCACCAAGCCCATCTCCTGATGCATCAATATAAAGCTTAAAAGGCAGCTTAAATTCTGGCATCAGTAAGAGGGGAGAAGTGGTTAAGGCTTGTCTTAAATATTCAAAGGCCCTGACTTTGTCAACAGTCATTTCAAGCACTGTGTCCTTGTCACACAAGTTATACAGAGGTTTTGCTATTGATGCACAATATTAAATATTCTGTCTGTAATATACTGAAAACCCCAAAAGTCACCGAATTTCTTTTTTTTTCTGAGGCATGGGTTTCAGAAGGACCGCTGCAACTTTTTTTTTTAAACTCAAAGGGATGAACCATATACTACATTTGCCAGTTCTTTGAGTTCTTTTAATCCAAAATGACATTTATTCAAAGAAACCTTCATGTTTACAGATTGGAATTTGGTCAAAACTCTGGATAATCTGTATATATTTTCTTCCCAAGTCTTGTAACTGACAATAATTTCATCAATGTAAATTATTAACCATTCTTCTGAAAGTTCTTCAGGGAAGATTTACTTCATCACTCTTTGGAAGTGTGAAGGTGCATTCTTGATACCAAAAGGCATCCTCAAATATTTATATACTCCAAAAAGAACAGTTATTCTCAAGTATTTTCTTGCCCTTGGTGTTGCCACATTCTGTGGAAATCCTTTAAGGGCATCCACAGTGCTTATATAAACTGCTTGGGATAGCTGGGTAAGGGAACTTTGGATTTTTGGTATTGGGTACCTGTCTGGAACAGTGTAAGTTTTCAGAGCTCTAATGTCCCCAACCATTCTAGATTTTCCATCATTCCATTCCACTAAGACTGGTGTAGTTATTTCTACTTCCCCATTATTCCCAGCTTTCCTTATTACACTAGGGTCTAGAAGTTCTTCAATTTGAATTTCCGTAGCTTCTCTTTATTTAGGACTTTCTGGATAGGCAGGTATTCTTAAGAGTGGTGGAAAAGGTCTTTCAATATTAAGGATGATGTCAACTTCATGAGCAACAATTGCTTCCAAAGGCTCTTTGTCTGATTCAAATGCTTCTCTGTGCTCATATAAAAGAGCAGAAAGTCCATTTTCCTGACTATCAGTCAGATTAAGGTTTATTTCAGCTTCATTTAACTGTTCAGATTTGTATATTTCCAACACTATGTTGACTAGTGCTACTTTACACACTTTAATTTGTCTTTTAAATGGTAAAAAGGCAAATTTTTGACATTTATTGTCTCCAATAGTAAAGTATCTTTCCTTGTTGTTATGTAAATCTATTCCACACATGATTAAATAATCATTTCCCAATATAAAGTTGGTACTAGAGCAATGCTCCATAACAACAAATTCAACAGTGATTCTTAAAGCTCCATTAATATGTGGAAATATCACATTGGTCTCAAAGATTCCCAATGCTTTCATTGGATTACTTGCACTACTGAATTTTATGCCATCAATTGGTAACGATCGGTCTTTGAAATTTGGTACCCAAGTCTTAAGAAAAGATTTTCCAACACAAGAGCAGAAGGATCCTGGGGAAAGTACAGGTGAAGTGGGTTTTTTCTCAATTACCACTTCTGCTATACAGGAGCTACCAGCTGTATAACCTTTTCCCCTGTTTGTTTTGGTTTTCATAAGTTGTGCATCTTGAATTTTTGACAAATCAAGTTGACCATTGCTTAATTGTGGAAAGTGGGAAGAAGATTCCGTAATTTCAAAAGTGGCATTGATATTTTCGATATCTTTGGAAGATTCAGAAAATGTTGATGATCTATCATTTGAATTTTCTACATCATCATCTTTTCAAACATCAGGTTTATTTTCAATGTCAATTCCATTTATTTTTCCCTTCCTGGGACATGCATTAGCTAAATGTGTGGTGTTTTGGAAAACATTGCACTTCCTGATTATATCTGCAGATTTATACTTCATCTTATTAGCATTTCTTTTTGGATTTTTGTCCACAGAATCTTTCCAAGGTGTATAAAAACTTATTTTGAGATTCACCCTACTAGAACCAATTCTGGTTCTGTTTGTTACTTCTTCTAATATATTAATAATATCTTCTGCTGAACCTTGTTCAGTATTCCTGCTTTTGACAGCATTCTTTAAGTCACCTTACAATTTCCTTAGAGTTTTTATGTCAATCATAAATTCTGACATGTCAGGCTATAATGATGTTAATCTGTCTTTTTTCTGGAGAAACCAAGGTAAAGCTTTGTCTTTATCAGAAATAAATTTGGCAGATTAAAAGGCTGTTTCAACTTCAAACCTCCACCCATAATAATTTGGGTTTTCCACCAAGTCCAACTTTTGTGTCCATGTGCTTGTCTTAATTTGATATACCATCTGTGGGATCATCTGGTAAACAAGGGTTTAAATCTTGCTGCTACCACTCTTTCTGGTATTTCAAAATCTTCTTTCATCATGTCAATACCTCTTATGAATTCCATATAGTCACATTCTCCTACACCACTGAAATGAGGCCATTCTTGGAGTTTTGTTACTTCTTTCAAGAGTGATTGGGCCATTGACAGTTCCAAGTTATGAAAAGAAGTAGAAAGTTCATTTTTTAGTTCTGAATCTTCAACTTCCAATACTTGTGGATTTGGTATTCTTGTTCCCTCATTCTGATTCAAAGGTGTGGACATTCTTGGTAAGGTGTGCAGTAATTGTTCAATCTCATTAATATTACTGCTGCTCCACCTTTGAGAATTTCTGAACTGTTGTTGAAAGCTCTGTATTGAATTTATTACTTCAATTTTACACATATCTTCTTTATGTGTTGAGTGTTGCCATAATTCTGTATGTCTAGTATTATCAGAAGTGACTTGGTTCAATTTCATTTTTAATTTTGATACTTCCTGTTGTGTGGTGTCAAAACATTTTTTCAAGGCAATTTTATATGTCTTGACTTCAGTAAATGAATTTTCAATATCATCAAGGACTTTCTTATCAGCTTCTTTGATCATAGTGATGGATTGTTTTATTCTTGTTTAAGCTATGTCCTCAATATTGAATTTAGAATCTTTTTCTGTCAATTCTTTAATGATTGCAGATTGTTCATTTAACTTATTTCCAAAAGAATTGTCATTGTTGGAAGTTTTGATTGTTCTTAAACCTTTTTCAAAACACAGAGGTGTCTCATTTCTTTGGCTCAGACTCAAGTTATTTGTCTTGAGATTGTTACAAATTGATGAATTCCTATTAGAAATATGCCTCTTTACATCATTTCTAGCTTCCTACAATTCTGGGATAGCATCAAAATTGTTGGAACTCATTTCTTATATTTTAATCCATCTTCCACCTTTTTCTGTAATTCCATCATTGTTCTGGCCATGTGAAATACATTTTCCATGGCATCCTTCTGAATCTTTGGGATTCTGTAGCCCTGGATGTAAGGCTTTGTGGCTGGTGCCTTGCCTTTGCCCTTGCTCTGAGCTTGTGGCTTCTTTTTAGTTTTTTAATTGCTGCTGCTGGCTACTGTGGCTGTTCTGGGCACTTGCTTTGGTGGTGGAGGGTTGTTTTCCTCCATTCTGCTGTTAAAAGAATCATTTTTTTCTTTTCCATCAATGGATTCCATCCATTGAGTGGCTTGCAAGTGTTGGGATGGCCCAAGAATTTTCTAACAGTCATGTAAGAATTCATGCAGTTTTCCACAGATCTGCAAGGATCTGGTACTCTTTGTCCTGCAATGCATTGTTGCAGGCCTTCTGGCTAGTTTTTTATATATCCACTGAGGCTTCTTGTGGTGTATTTAGCTCTGTTTGAAGGTAAAACAGTATTATCAGCTTCAGAATGAACTAATTTATTACTTTGGGAGTCCTAAACTGACCCCTGTCGTTCTATAACTGATTTGTTCTGCCATAATCATGTCTATGACCTTTCTGAGAGCTTCTTGAGGGTTTTTAGCTGGCGCCTGATCTAGTTGAAGGAATATTTATGATTCAAAACGCTTAAAAATACTAATTTTATGTCAAAACTTAGTATTGGCCAAACTCTGACTTTCTGAAGAGTATTACTTATATCCAAGTTAATGCATTCAGAATAAATTGACTCTGGTTGATTATTTTGAGTTATAATAATTGTAGTATTATTCTCAGAATTAACAGTACTTGCATGAATAATTTGGGTTACTGTTGAAGCTGTTTCAATATTTTCTTGTCTTACCACATTTTGAGATACTAAAATTAATGAAAAAAACCCAATTTTTTAAGTAAAAAAGATTTTTCCAAAATAGAAATGAAAAATAAAGCCTCACTTATAATATGAAAATTTTCCATTTTTTATGGATTTGTTGAATGATAAGTAATTTTGAAATGTTTTTAAATTTTTTAATATAAGAGAGAAAAGATATAAAAAGAGTAAAAATTATGTCACAGGAAAAATATCACGGCTGGGCCCCCAAATGTAAGGTGTCCATATGAAACTTGGATTGAAAATCAAGTACTCTTCCTGTCCTCAAAATTGGTATAATGTAAAAATTTGATTAAAAATAGTATGAAATACTATTTTTAAGAGAAAACTGGCTAAATATGTTTTTTTAACTTTATAAGTCTAAAACAATAATATTATGAATATTTCTTGTTTTACCAACCATAAACATTTATCCAAAAATACTTTACAAGAGATATTGAAGGCTACAAAAGGAATTTCTTCAAGAGAAATTTCAATTGGAATTAATTGAGAAAAGAACTGCAAGCAATTAACCAACCAACAAAGTCTTTAAAAAAAATTAAAGAGAAAACACACCCAAAACTGACCAGAGTGAATTTGCAAACAAAGTGACAAAGCTTACAGTGGTGAAAGATTCTTTAATTCACTTATGAGGTGGTTCAGGGGTAAAAATGATTATAACAGTTACAAACTGTACAATTTGTCTATGAAACTGTTGATAATATTACTATAAAGCAAAAATACTATGACTGTTCTTGTGAGCCTTAGAGGTGATTTCATATACCCAAAAGACCACAAATATAAAAAATAACATATTAATATAAATAAAATAAATTTATTTATATTATTAAAATGAAAATCAAAATATAAATGTAAAATTATATTAAAAATAAAAAAATTAATTACAATTTAAAAATAAAAATACATTAAATTTTGTAAGTATAAAATTACATTTATACTTGAACAAATTAAGTAAAAATGAAATTTTAACCAAATTGTGAAAAAATAAATAAATTTGGAAAAAAGTTAAATAAAAACTATTATAACTTTTTATCCAATAAAAAAATACATAAAAATTATTTCACCATTGGATTCCCCATAAAAAATCAGGTGGGGTCACCTCTGAGTGAAATTCTTGTAACTCAACTCTAAATAAGTTTAAATTAAGTTTTTAGTATTTTCAATACAAAAGTTGAAAATCCTCAAAACCTCAATTTAATTCACACCACATGTGGTGTTAACCATCAATTTTTGTGTTAAAATTGAGGTGTTGTGTTTAGTTTAGAAGTTATGAGGTATTGAAGTATTTTCAATTGAATTCAATTGACATGTCAAAATGTGCCCGTGTATTACATAAGTGAACTTTGATTTACATATGAGGTGTCAATTTTTACTGTATTGTACTGTACAATTGAATTGAATTACATATGTAAATTATAAGTATAATACATGATGAGGAATTAAAGGAAAAAGAAATTGGAAAGATTAAATTTGGGGGGGAAAAGGAACTCCAGCTCTAAGGGGGGGCTAGACCCCCAAAATCCTTGCTGACAGGCGTGGGATGTCAAAGTTCGCGCAAAAGTTCATCACTTTTGGCCTGGAATTGAGTTACTGGGTCTGTGGACTCAATTGATGATGAGGTTTTAATACCAACTGGGGTAGTTTTAGCTGTTGCCAAGAGGGTAAAACTACCCTTCAGATGAAACAACCATAGTAAAAACAGTTTTAACTGGTTTCTACGCCTCTTACACACATTATGACGTGTTTTGAAGGCTCTAGGCCTGGTATTGCTATAGTAATGGCTGATTTAAGGGTCTAAAATGGCTAAAAATGGCTAAAAATGGCTTAAACCAGCCCTTTTTGGTCTAAACCAGGGTTCAATGATGCCATAATTGGCTTTTCTGTTGTCAGACTGTTTTTCACGACTGACAAGAGCAAATTTTACTTTTGGAGTAAGAGAATTGATGGTTATAAAAGAATGATTTCTTTGCACCACTTTTCTCTTCATGTTAGAATCTTTTCCTTTTATTAATTAGTTTAAACACTGTTAAACCAATCAATAAAACATTACAACCACCATTTTTAAATCATTTTAATCCTTTCAACCACGTGAAAAAATCATTATAATCATTGTTTGTAACTCTTATAATCATTTTTACCCCTGAACCACCCCAAAAGTGAATTAAAGCATCTTTCATCACTGTAAAATTTCTCACTTTGTTTCCAAATTCACTCTGGTCACTTTTGGGCGTGTTTTCTCTTTAATATTCTTTTTAAAGACTTTGTTCTTTAATTAATTGCTTGCAGTTCTTTGCTCAATTAATTCCAATTGAAATTGCTCTTGAAGAAATTTCTTTTGTAGCCTTAAAATATCTCTTGTAGAGTATTTTTTGGATAAATGTTTATTGTCGGTAAAACAATAAATCTTTATAATATTATTGTTTTATACTAATAAAGTTATACACAATAAAATTGGCGTGTTTTCTCTTAAAAATAATATTTCTTACTATTTTTAATTGATTTTTACCTTATACAAATTTTGAGGACAGGAAAAGTACTTGATTTTTAATCAAAGTTTCATATCCACACCTTACATTTGGGGGCCAAGCCGTGATATTTTACCTGTGACATATTTTTTTACTCTTTTTAAATCTTTTTTCTTATATTGAAAAATTTAAAAACATATAAAAAATACTTATAATTCAAAAAATCCATAAAAAATAACTTTTTTTCATATTATAAGTGAGGCTTATATTTTTATTTCTTTTTTGAAATATCCTTTTTTTTATTCAATTAATTGGTTTTTTCATTAATTTTAGTGTCTGACAACATGGTAAGACAAGAAAATATTGAAACAGCCTCAACAGTCACCGGCATTTTTCCTGCAAGCACTATTAATTCAGACCATAATAGTACTGTTATTGTGACTCAAAATAACCAACCTGAACAAATATCTTCTGAATTGATTAACTTGGACATAAGTAATACCCTTCAGAAAGCAAAGAATTTGGCCAATAGTAAGTTTTTGACATAAAAATACTATTTTAAACCTTTTTAAACCATAATTATGCCTTCAACCAGGTCAGGAGCCAGCTACAATCCCTCAAGCAGCTCCCAAAAAGGTAATAGACGTGATTATGGCAGAGGCCAACCAGGTACAGAAGGAAAAGGGTCAGTTGATGACTTCCAAACAACTAACTTTGGTCATTCTGAAGCTGATAATACTATTTTACCTTCAAAAAGAGCTGACAATGCCACAACAAGCCTCTGTGGACATATACAAAGCCAGCCACAGTGCATACAACAATGCACTTCAATTCAAGGAGTACCAGATCCTTGCAGACCTGTGGAAGAATTGCACAAATTTTTACCTGACAGTAAGAAAATTCCTGGGCCATCCCAACACTTGCAAATTGCTCAATGGATGGCATCCATTGATGGAGAAGAAAAACATGATACTTTTGACACTGTAATGGAGGAAAAACAACCCTCCACCACCCAAACCAGTGCCAAAGACAGCCCCAGTGGCCAGCACCAGCAATTCCAACGTGAAAAAGCAGCCACAAGCTCCAAACAAGGGCAAAGGGAAGGCACCAGCCCCAAAGCCTTACAGCCAGGGCTATAGAATCCCAAAGATTCAACAGCATGCCATGGAAAATGTATTTCAGATGGCCAGAACCATAATGGAATTACAGAAGAAGGAGGAAGCCAGATTAAGATTCCAGAAATGATTTCTGATATATTTGATTCCATCCCAGAGTTGTATGATGCTATAAATGACGTGAAAAAACATCTTTCTGATAAAAATGAAACCATTTGTAACAACATTAAAACAAACAACCTGAGTCTGTGCCAAATTAATGAAACACTTATGTGTTTTGAAAAAGTTTTAAGAACAATTAAAAATTCCAATAAATATAATTCTTCTAGCAATAAAATAAATGAACAATCTGCCATTATTAAAGAATTAACAGATAAATATTCTAAATTCAATATTGATGACATAATTGAAACAAGAATTAAACAAGCCATAAATATTATCAAAACAGATAACAAGAAAGTCCATGATGACATTTCAAATTCATTTACTGAAGTAAAGAAATATACCATTGCCTTGAAAAAGTGTTTTGATGCTTCACAAGAAGAAGTATCAAAATTATCAATGAAATTGAATCAAGTCACTGCTGATAATACAAGACAGACAGAGTTATGGAAAGAATTGACACATAAAGAAGACATGTATAAAATTGAAGTCATAAATTTAATACAAAGCTTCCAACATGAATACAGAAATTCCCAAAGGTGTAGCAACAGTAAAATGAATGACATTGGACAAATACTGAACACCTTACCAAGAATGTCTACACCTCTGAATCAAAATGAGGGCACAAGAATTCCAAATCCACAAGTATTGGATCCTGATAATTCACAATTAAAAAATGAATTATCCACTTCTTTTCATAACTTGGAACCATCAATGGGCCAAGCACTTCTGAAAGAAGTTCCAAAACTTAAAGAATGACCTCACTTCAGTGGTGAAGGAGAGTATGACCATATGGAATTCATTAGAGGTATTGACATGATCAAAGAGGATTTTGAATTACCAGACAGATTGGTAACAGCCAGGTTTAACACCTTGTTTACCAGATCAGCTCACAGATGGTACATCAAAATAAGGCAAGCACATGGACACCAGAGTTGGACTTGGTGGAAAACCCAAATCACCAACAAATGGGCAAATGATGCTTGGAGGTTTAAAGTTGAAACAGCCTTTGAATCTGCCAAATTTAATGCTGATAAAGACAAAGCTTTACCATGGTTTTGCCAACAAAAAGACAGATTAACAGCATTATATCCTGACATGTCAGAATTTATGATCCATAGAAAAATTCTGAGACAATGTGGAGGTGACCTAGAGCATGCTATCAAAAGCAGAACTACTGAACAATCTTCAGCAGAGGATATTATCAATATACTAGAAGAAGTAACCACCAGAACCAAAATTGGTTCTAGTAGGGTGAATCTCAAAACAAAGTTTAATACACCTTGGAAAGATTCTTTGGACAAAAACCCCAAAGAAAATTCTAGTAATATTAAGTATAAATCTGCAGATACAGTCAGAAAGTGCCATATTTGCCAAAGCACCACCCATTTAGCCAATACATGTCCAAAAAGGGGGAAAATCAATGAAATTGACATTGAAAAGGAACCAGATGTTGAAAAAGAAGACATAATTGAAGACAATTCAGATGATAAGTTATCCATATTTCCTGAGTCATCAAAAGATATGGAAAATATCAATGCCACTTTTGACATCATGGAATCTTATTCCCACTTGCCACAATTGTCAGGGTGAGTCTATATAGTAGCTATGAAATGTAAATATAAGCTAGTATTATGACTGTGACACGTCAAAAAAACAGATAAATTTAATTCTTCAGGTCCTACTGCTACTTGGTAACAGTGGTGATGAGTCTGTTGAGGACCTGGGTTGCAATACTCTAATATCTTTGACTGTAAAGAAGTACTACAATAATTATGCTCTAATTATATCTTTTAATAATTCTAAGGACACTACTGATGGATAACAGTTTTGTCACGTAAGAATATGGTTCAATAAGATAAGATGATGGGTTTTCAAGGAAAAAACCCCTCTTTTTATATCTTTCAAGACTGTCAAGAGTTATTAACTCTTCACACGTCAGTGGAGTGAAAGTATTCACTCCAATGGTCAATCTGTGGTTCTGGATCCTCAATTCTGACATCAATAGAGGCAGAATTGTGGTTTTAGCACCACAAATGATTATTCTGGGTGAATACAGGGTGAAAAAACTTTTCACCTGCCACGTCAGCACTTGGATGACGTTGTTCTTGTGTCTGTATGATCAATATTAGTCATTCTGAGCGGGTTTAGGCTTTAAACAACCATTATTTTAAGTATCAAGCCAGTACTGGTTGGTACAGGTTTGGTACAGGCCAGTATTGGTCAAAATACTTCCAACCAAGATATCTTAGTCAGTTTTTGAGATATCAAGAAACCAAGAGCACAGAATTGAAGGGCTTAATGAGCTCTTCAATTTGGTATGCTTCATGTTTACCCTTCTTTCAAATAGAAAAAGGTATAAGGGTTTTAAGTTTTTGGATGTAATTTTGTACATCAGTATGAGGCTTCAAAAACTTCCATGCTAGATATCTTCTCCAATTTGGAAGATATCTGTATTCTGATGATAAAGTTTTGTAGGGCTTGATTAGCTCTACAGTTTGGTATATTACACTGTACAGTTGTATGGGTGTATGCCAAAGATACAGGGGTTTGTTTACTTTCTTGTTTTCAGAATATCTGTATTTTTGGTTGTTAAACCTTTGAACCAAGATCCCTCAGTCAATTTAAGAGATACAGAGGTCTAATGTATCTCAAATTAAAGCTCTTTTTTATGTCTTCAATTTGGTTATACTTTTGTTCAGTTTTGTACAAGCCCTCTTTGACTTTCAGGGGGGTCTTGGTTTTAAAATAAAGGTCATATGGTATCTCCAGTTGTAGTGGTGTTACAACAACATGGATAATATCATTGTGTAGCTCTCTATGTGAGCTTTGAGAAAAATAACATTTTGGTATAGGATAACTTAAATATGCATAAGTTAGATGAGAGGTGAAAATAAGGGTTTTGACTTGTTTATTCTCCTCTAGGTTTCCTTATTCTGTTTGGATAAGGTTGGTGTTTAATTTAAGAGGATTTTTTCCTCTTATTTAATACCTGTATTGACTATGTTTGTTCAATACTTTTCATACCATTATTTATGGTATGTTGGATGTCATGCTAGTGCTCTGTTTTGAGTCACAGGCTGACAACAATTGAGCAATGGTCAAGTTGATTTATCAAAAGTTCAAGATGCACAACTTATGAAGACAAAAGCAAACAGAGGGAAAGGTTATACAGCTGGTAACTCCTTTTTAACAGAAGTGGTGATTGACAACAAGCCCATCAAACGTTTGCTTGACCCAGGAGCCTTCTGCTCTTGTGTTGGAAAATCTTTTCTTAAGACTTGTGTACCAAATTTTGAAGACCAATTGTTACCAATTGATGGTATAAAATTCAAAAGTGCAAGTAACCCAATGAAATCATTAGGAATCTTTGAGACCAATTTCATATTCCCACACATAAATGGAAATTTAAGGATCACAGTTGAATTTGTTGTTATGGAAAATTGCTGTAGTACCCATTTTATATTGGGAAATGACTATTTAATCATGTATGGGATAGATTTACATAATGAAAAGGACAGATACTTTACTATTGGAGACAATAAGCACCAAAAATTTGCCTTTTTACCATTTCAAAGACAAATTACAGTAAACAAAGTATCACCAGTAAACTTAGATTTAGAGAAATTCAATCTGAACAGTTAAATGAGGCTGAAATAAGCCTTCATCTGACTGATAAACAAGAAAATGAACTTTCTTCCCTTTTGTATGACCACAGAGCAGCATTTGCTACAGACAAAGAACCTCTAGGAGCAATTATTGGTCATGAAGTTGACATCATTCTTAACATAGAGAGACCTTATCCACAACTCCTAAGAAGACCTGCTTATCCAGCAAGTCCAAAATCAAGAGAAGCTCTAGAAATTCATATCAAAGAACTTCTGGACCTTGGTGTAATAAGAAAAGTAGGCCACAATTAAGAAGTAGAAATAACTACACCAGTCATAGTGGCATGGCATAATGGAAAATCCAGAATGGTTGGGGACTTTAGAGCTCTGAACACTTACACTGTTCCAGACAGATACTTAATACCAAAAATCCAAATTGCCCTTACTCAAATATCTCAAGCAGTGTATATAACCACTATGGATGCCCTTAAAGGATTCCATCAAAATGTGGTTACACCAAGAGCAAGAAAATACCTGAGAATTATAGTTCATTGTGGAGTGTATGAATACTTGAGGATGCCCTTTGGTATTAAAAATGCACCTTCACACTTCCAAAGAATGATGAATGAAATTTTCCCTGAAGAACTCTCAGACGGATGGTTAATCATTTACATTGATGACATTATTGTCTGTTCCAAGACTTGGGAAGAGCACATATACAGCTTGTCCAGAGTTTTGACGAAAATTCAATCAGTCAACATGAAAATCTCCTTGAAGAAATGCCATTTTGGATTTAAAGAACTTAAAGCACTAGGACATGTTGTATCTGGTTTGTCCCTTGGAATTGACAACAACAAAGTTGCAGCAGTATTGTTAAAACCCATGCCTCAGGATAAGAAGGAAATTCAGTAATTCTTAGGTTTTGCAGGATATTACAGGCAACACATTAAAGATTTTGCATCCATAGCAAGACCACTTTATAAGTTGTGTGACAAAGACACAGTATTTGAAATGACTGTTGACAGAGTCAAAGCTTTTGAGTCTCTAAGAGAAGCATTGACCACTTCTCCACTCTTACTGATGCCAGACTTTAAACTGCCTTTCAAACTGTATATTGATGCATCAGGGGATGGACTAGGTGCTGCACTGCACCAAGTTCAGATCATAAATGATAAACCTGTAGAAGGACCCATATGTTTCATATCCAGGCAAATCAAACCAACTAAGCCAGATATTGAGAAAGTCAGATGGAATGTGTGTGCCTTGTCTGGGCCTTGGAGAAATTGAACTACTTCTTAGAGGGATGTGCTTTTGAAGTGATACCAGATTGTACAGCTGTCAAATCACTTTTGAACATGAAAACACCCAACAGACACATGCTCAGATGGCAAATAGCCATACAAGAATACAGAGGCAATATGACTATTGTTCATAAGGATGGGAATATTCATAAGAATGCAGATGGACTAAGCAGTTTGCCATTACCAAATAGTATTGATAATCGTGCTTATGTTCCAGAAGAAGCTTCACCACAAATTCCAATAGAAGGAATAAGTGTTACAGACTTGAACACCACCTTCTTTGAAGAAGTCAGAAGTAGTTACACTCAAGATAAGAATTGTAGCATCTTATGCCAACTACTTAACAAAGACTGTAAAGACAACTCTCTAATACATGCCCTGGATGAAGTATGGAGAAAATCTTATGATGAAGGAAGATTTCACCTACTGGATGGTATAATTTACCACAGAACCAAGCACACATGTGTCATGACAGTTGTAGACAGGTCATTAATCAATCTTGTACTGAAAGAATGCCATGATAGTCCCTTTCCAGGACATCTTTCTGAAGACAGAACAAGAGAGAAAGTAAAGACCTGCATATGGTGGCCAATGTGGCAGAACAATGTTGCAGAGTATGGCAAAAGCTGTGACAGATGCCAAAAGGCAAATAAATCCACTGGCAAAAGACTTGGAAATATGATAAAAATCCAAGATCTAAACAGACCTTGGGAAATTGTCCATATGGATTGGGTAACTGGCCTACCACCAGGAGGTGACAGAAGCTATAATACTTGCCTAGTAATTGTGGACAGATTCAGTAAAACCCCAATCTTTTTACCATGTCACAAAGATGATACAGCCATGGATACAGCTCTTCTGATATGGAATAGAGTAGTGTCATGTACTGGCATATTTACAAATATCATCAGTGATAGAGATCCCAAATTCACTTCAGCACTATGGACAAATCTTCACCAATTATTTGGCACTAAACTGTCTTTCTCTACAGCCTACCACCCACAAACTGATGGCCTGGCTGAAAGGATGATCCAAACCTTAGAGGACATGGTGAGAAGATTTTGTGCATATGGCCTTGAATTCAAAGATTGTGATGGATTTACCCATGATTGGTGTACTCTGTTACCAGCACTGGAATTAGCATATAAAACATCAATCCATGCCAGTACCAATCAGACTCCTGCTATTCTAGAAAAAGGATGGAACCCCAAGTTACCCCAAGATTCCTTAAGGAAGGACTTAATTGAAATACATCCCACAGCTGCTAGCTTCAAAGGAATGCTAGACAAAGCTAGAAAGCATGCAGTAAGATGCATGGAGGATTCTTTTGCATATGCTAAAGATAAATGGGATAAAGCACATGCAACTCCATATTTCAAGGTGGGGGACCTAGTTCTTGTATCCACCACTAACTTCAATAACATCAAAGGATGTAAAAAGTTGAAAGACTCCTTTGAAGGACCTTTTGTGATTAAGGCCCTCCATGGAGAAAATGCTGTTGAAGTAGAGTTATCTGAAGAACTTAGCAATAAGCACCCTACATTTCCAGTAAGCTTGATAAAGCCATATAAATCTAGTGATGCTGAAAAATTTCCCTTGAGGAATAAGATTCCCCAAGTTATACCTCCTATTGAGACATCTGGTACTAAGAAAATTACCAAAGTTCTTAAAGAAAGGAAATTAAGAACCAAGAAAGTAAGGGAATACCTTGTTAGGTACAGTGACCCAACTTGTGAAGATGAATGGATAGAAGAAAAGGATATACCAGAAGCTACCAAACTGCTCAGGAGATTCAGACACACTAGAAACACCAATATTACAAAGTAATATTCTTTTTTAGGGGGAGGGAATGTGATCCTTAGAGGTAATTTCATATACCCAAAAGACCACAAATATAAAAAATAACATATTAATATAAATAAAATAAATTTATTTATATTATTAAAATAAAAATCAAAATATTAATGTAAAATTATATTAAAAATAAAAAATTAATTACAATTTAAAAATAAAAATACATTAAATTTTGTAAGTATGAAATTACATTTATACTTGAACAAATTAAGTAAAAATGAAATTTTAACCAAATTGTGAAAAAGTAAATAAATTTGGAAAAAAGTTAAATAAAAATTATTATAACTTTTTATCCAATAAATAAATACATAAAAATTATTTCACCATTGGATTCCCCATAAAAAATCAGGTGGGGTCACCTCTGAGTGAAATTCTTGTAACTCAACTCTAAATAAGTTTAAATTAAGTTTTTAGTATTTTAAATACAAAAGTTGAAAATCCTCAAAACCTCAATTTAATTCACACCAAATGTGGTGTTGACCATCAATTTTTGTGTTAAAATTGAGGTGTTGTGTTTAGTTTAGAAGTTATGAGGAATTGAAGTATTTTCAATTGAATTCAATTGAAATGTCAAAATGTTCGCATGTATTACATAAGTGAACTTTGATTTACATATGAGGTGTCAATTCTTACTGTATTGTACTGTACAATTGAATTGAATTACATATGTAAATTATAAGTATAATACATGATGAGGAATTAAAGGGAAAATAAATTGGAAAGATTAAATTTGGGGGGGAAAAGGAACTCCAGCTCTGAGGGGGAGCTAGACCCCCAAAATCCTTGCTGATAGGCGTGGGATGTCAAAATTCACGCAAAGGTTCATCACTTTTGGCCTGGAATTGAGTTACAGGGTCTGTGGACTCAATTGATGATGAGGTTTTAATACCAACTGGGGTAGGTTTAGCTGTTGCCAAGAGGGTAAGTGTAAGGTTTGACTATGAAACAATAAGTAAAAATTACTAATTTATTACTTATTGTACTCTGAATGTCCTTATGAATTGAAGAAATAAGATTAAAAATATAATAATAATAAATAATTATTATTATTATGGCGTAAAATAATTATATTATTAAGTCAATATAATAATATAATTTATATTATGAAAATATAATATAATAAATAAATATATTAATATAAAATAATTAATATATTTAAAAAACTCTTTATTATTGTTACCAACAAATAATAAAGGCATAAAAAATTGCTTTTTATTAATAAAAAACAATTAATAACAATAATATTACTAATATTAAAGTTATGAATTAATATAAATACTATTTATATTAATTAAAGATTTATTAAGAGAGTAATAATGGAGAAATTATTATAATAGGAGAAAAAAACCTACTTTTAACACTTACTATAATAATTTTGTAATATTTTACGCCAAAAAATATAAATACAACTTTTTCAAATTGTATTAACAATAAAAAATTAAGAGAATTACTCATATTCTTGATTTTTTATGTGGAAACGAGTTTTTAGAGAGATTTTTAACAAAAACAATTAAATAAATGATTTAATCACGTCAAAATAGATGATTGCAACAAGGTGGTCTTTGGTCTTTAATAATATAATAGTTTTATATATAAAGAATAAAGAAATTACCTTTGATTTAATTGATTTAATGTTTTTGATGCGTCTGAGGGGAAAATAGAGTAAAAAGAGCTCTATTTATAGTAAATACCTCTCTCCTAGAGTCCAACAGGCTTCTAGTAGACGTTTACTGATCATATCCACTGGAATTGATCAATATTTTAAGGTTTGAAGATGATTACATCATTATCAAATCATATTACATCATTATTACACCATTATTTAGAGTTATCACTATAACTCTAAAGTTGATGACATCAGAGGCTTGGCAGAACCCCAAATTTCGTGGATTTTATTAGTTTTAATCATAAACTAATAGTATTCACCAATTTTATCACTCTTAAGACTGTTAAGCTTAAATTAAGGTTACTGAGAGTGATCATAACTGCTCAAATTAAGCTCAAAAATTAATCCTTAATAACTTTTAAGATTTACACGCTACAGCAATTCAGAGAGTGAATTCTGATAGCCTGGCATAACCTTATTATTCTGCCAAGAGCTTATCATTACATCATCAAAACTCTGATTTTAATGATTTTTCTTGTAACTCATCTTTTCTGTCGAAATTCAATATTTTAAACTTCAAACCTTGATTTCAGGGGGTTATACCCTGAATTTAATAATAAGAATTACAACATTCTTCACGAATCAACTAATAGAATCCAACTGTATACTTTTTTTTAAGTTTGGACCACTTTCACAACAAAGTGGTCAACAGCTCTGTTGATTTTTATCAATATTTCATCATAGGTTTTAACCTTGTTTATAATTTGTAAAATAAAGTTCATATCTGTGTTCTTACAGTAATTAAGTGGTAACTTTATTTTTGGTTCATCATTCTATCATGTATAGTCTAGGAGATATTAGCTATGATCCTTGAATATATGCGTTGACCAAAAAAGTGCATATATTCAGGTTAATTCCTTAAGTATTAACTTTGGAAATTAGCTTATTGATTGTTTTATGTGTGGACTTTCGTGGGGAATCCACTGGTACAATTTACTTCACATGTTGTTTCATTAGGTCTTGAGATAAATAAGGTTTTATGGTTTTTATAAGGTATTATACCTTATAATTCATTAAATATTGACTTTACAGATATGCCATAAAAATGGTATATGTGTATTTTTCAATGGGTAATCCAATGGTATACTTTAATTTACATGTTGATTCATTGGTTTTGAAGTTAAACCAATTTTTGTACCAATTTATGGTATTTTTTGTATATTTAAGTAATTATTTTTAATGTATAATTATTCTAAGTAATTTTAATATAATTATATTAAAGGTATAATTATTCTGAGTCTTTTTTGTGACCTTATTGGGTATGTGGTCATATCTGAAAGGCTCACAGTAAAGCTACCCTTAAGATAAAACAACCATAGTAAAAACAGTTTTAACTGGTTTCTACGCCTCTTACACACATTCTGACGTGTTTTGAAGGCTCTAGGCCTGGTATTGCTATAGTAAGGCTGATTTAAGGGTCTAAAATGGCTAAAAATGGCTAAAAATGGCTAAACATGGCTTAAACCAGCCCTTTTTGGTCTAAACCAGGGTTCAATGATGCCATAATTGGCTTTTCTGTTGTCAGACTGTTTTTCACGACTGACAAGAGTAAATTTTACTTTTGGAGTAAGAGAATTGATGGTTATAAAAGAATGTCTTCTTTGCCCCACTTTTCTCTTCATGTTAGAATCTTTTCCTTTTATTAATTAGTTTAAACACTGTTAAACCAATCAATAAAAGATTCCAACCACCATTTTTAAATCATTTTAATCCTTTTAACCACGTGAAAAAATCATTATAATCATTGTTTGTAACTCTTATAATCATTTTTACCCCTGAACCACCCCAAAAGTGAATTAAAGCATATTTCATCACTGTAAACTTTGTCACTTTGTTTCCAAATTCACTCTGGTCACTTTTGGGTGTGTTTTCTCTTTAATATTCTTTTTAAAGACTTTGTTCTTTAATTAATTGCTTGCAGTTCTTTGCTCAATTAATTCCAATTGAAATTTCTTTTGAAGAAATTTCTTTTGTATCCTTAAAATATCTCTTGTAGAGTATTTTTTGGATAAATTTTTATTGTTGGTAAAACAATAACTCTTTATAATATTATTGTTTTATACTAATAAAGTTATGAACAATAAAATTGGCGTGTTTTCTCTTAAAAATAATATTTCTTACTATTTTTAATTGATTTTTACCTTATACAAATTTTGAGGACAGGAAAAGTACTTGATTTTTAATCAAAGTTTCATATCCACACCTTACAGTTTTTAGGAAACATAATAATAAAAGTTATCATAGCCACAACTAAATAATTAAATAATTATTTCTTTTACTTGTTATACACTACTAGTGACTATAACAGTAAGCATTAATCTTGTACAAGAATCAATTACAAGAAGAATTTAATAAAAAAACTTCTCTTATTAAAATAATAAAATTATTTTAATATATAATTATCTTTTGCAAGAATAATTATAAAGATAGCTCTTGAAGAAAGCTCTCACTAGAGAAAAACTTTAAGAATTAAGATAAATCACTCACTATTAATCCAATGAACTTTTTTAGAAGATAATAGTAGAGAGATTTCACATAGAATTGTGGATTTAATGGATCAAAATTGTTTTATAACAAGATTACAACAATATATAGTTGATTTATATGATTTAACGTCTTTCTGATTGTTTCTTAAAGAATAAAACACTGAAGAAAAGGTTTAACTAATCCTTACTTGTTGGTAATAAAGGTATATTTGAATAATGTGATAATTTGGGAAAAAAAGCAAGAGGAGGCCTCTTTTATGTCTAAGAAAGTGCACAGAGGTATTCCATGGAGCAAACTAAAAACCTAGTGAGTGAGAAAACAATAAAACCTTTCGTATTATTGATTGCATCATCTGTTGTCATGTAAGATTATCATAATTACTTAATTGAGGCTTTTACGTGATTACGAACCCATTTATGCTTAAGAATAAAAGGAGTCACAACTTTAAATCTTCTTTTATTAAAAAAAAATCATTGATTTCTCAAATTTATGAATGTTATTGGAAATTTCATCACAGAATGTATTTTCTGTAAATTTTCAAAGATTCTGTGTTTCACGTGGGATCATCAAAAATGGACTGTAAGAATAACTTTTAATTTGACTTAGAAAAGCATAATTATTTTTGGTTTTTATATGAATTATAAAGTTCTCAATTGGTCCTCAAAGTTTCATAAAGATTAATTAAGAATTGTATTTTTACTGAATTTTTGAAGTTTTTACCTCATTTCTATGTAGAATTGCAAATAGCAGTATAGGGCTGGTTTCTATGAGGTAAATCAATGTATACTAGTCCAAAGAGGGTTTTAATTACTCTTTTGTGTTTTATCCATGGTAAGTCATTAAGAATTGACATGGTTACAGGAGTCTAAGTTGCTTTTTACCTCCTTGGCATGTCAAAATAGCAGGTTATTTGCTATTTTCTTATGATTTACTGAAGTTGTAACATGGTAACCATGTTTACAAAAGGTTTTAGTTTACTAATTGGGCCAAGATTAGCCATAGAACCAAGCTTTGGAGCTGTCCAAGCCTCTGAGGCCTCAGAAGCTGGGTACCCCGGCTCTCTTTGATGTCTTTTGTCACCCTTGCCTATTTTTTATGTCAAAATAGAAATTCAAGCTTAAAGTAAGATATCCCCTATGGGTGTATCAAAGGTGCATGTAGGAATACCATAATATTAAGTTCCCAAAACATGCATAGCACTATTCTTAGTGTATATGTAACATGGGATTTCTCACATTCCCATTATTTTGGCATAAAATAGAGAAGAACAAAAATTTTCACAGATTGTTTATGTCATATTGATGATGTGGTATTGAAGTATTTTCCACATTACCACCTCGAAGGGTTGATTTGAGCTTATTCACTCTATGGAGCCACCCTAGGTGAATTTTTGTGTAGAATCCAAATCTGGCCTTAAATCCATGGAGTTACTTACTGTATAAAAATTTATTCATCTTTCCTGAAATCAAAAATGATGAATTTTGAATATATGCATGACTTATGCGTTATGCATAGTTCAGAATTTCTTTTTAAGACAATTGTGTCCTATTTGAATATATAAAATATACCTCAAGGCTCACCCAAACAATGATTATAATGATTTTTTCACGTGGTTAAAAGGTTAAAAATTATTTGTAAAGGGGGTTGGAAGCTTGTATTGATTGGCGTAACAGTGTTTAAACTAATTTTAAAAGGAAAAGATTCTAACATGAAGAGAAAAGTGGGGCAAAGAAGACATTCTTTTATTGCCATCAATTTTCTTACTCCAAAAGTAAAGTTTACTCTTGTCAGGTGTGGAAAACACTCTGACAACAAGAAAGCCAATTATGGCAAAATTAAACCCTGGTTTAGACCAAAAAAAGGATTGTTTTAGCCATTTTAACCTCTTAAATAACCCATTACTATAGTAATACCTTGTCTAGAGCCTTCAAAAACACGTCAGAATTTTTGTAAGAGATGTAGAAACCAGTTAAAACTTTGTTTACTAAGATATTTTTAACTTAAGGGTAGTTTTACCCTCTTGGCAACAGCTAAAACTGCCCTGGTTGGTATCAAAACCTCATCATCAATACAGTCACAGACCCTGTGACTCAATTCCAGGCCAAAAGTGATGAACCTTTGCGTGAAATTTGACATCCCACGCCTGTCAGAAAGCATTTTGGGGCTCTGGCTCCCCCTTAGAGCTGGAGTTTTTTTTCTCCTCCAGCTTTAGTCTTTCCAATTTATTTTTTGTTTAATTGCTCATCATGTAATACATTTGTAATTTAAACATGCAATTCAATTGAAATTTTACAGTACACAACTGTAATAATTGATAACTAATATGAAAATCACAGTTCACTTATGTAATACACGCGCACATTTTGACATTTCAATTGAAAATACTTCAATTCCTCATAACTTCTAAACTACACACAGCACCGCAATTTTAACACAAATATTGATTGTTAACACCACATGTGGTGTGAATTAAATGAAGGTTTTGAGGATTTTCACCTTTTGTACAGAAAATGCTAGAAACTTAGTTTAAGCTTATCTAGAGTTGAGTTACAGAAGTTTTACCCAGAGATGACCCCACCTTATTTTTTATGAGAAATCCAATGGTGAAGTAATTCTCTTAAGTCTATGTATTGGATAAAAGCTTAAAATATATTTAATGCAATCTTTTAGCAAAAATATGTTAATTTCATTAATTTTATGCAAAATTCCTTTTTAATTAAATTTTTCAAGTAAAAATGCATTTTCATAATTTTAAAATTAAATGTAATTTTTCTTTTAAATTATAATTAAATCTTTATTTTTGTATATAAATTTGTATTTATATTTTCATTTTTCTTTTGATAATATAAATGAATTCATTTTATTTATATTTGTATTTTATTTTGGTATTTGTGGTCTTTTGGCTATGTGAAGAGACCTCTATGGCTCACAAAGATAAAATTGTATAATAAATATAAAAGCCAAAAGGAATTATGACTTCATAATTCAAATTGAAAGTTTTCCTTGCAGTCAATTTCTGAATATCCCAAGTGTAACACTGAATATTCAAGATTTCACAGAACATACAACCTGTGATGAAATTTTCAATAAAATTGATAAATTTGAAGATTTTACGTTTCTTTTGAAATAAAAGAGGATTTAAAGTTGTTGTTCTTTTACTTATTAACCATAAAGGGGTTCATATTTATGTAAAATGAATTAATTACATAACTATGATAATCTGACATGACAAAAGATGATGCACTCAATATCCCAAAGAGGATAATTGATTTCTCGCTCAATGTGTTTTCATAATGATCAATGACCTGCCTCAGTGAGCTGTTTTTGACTTAAAAGAGCCTCCCTCTTGCTTTTTTGTTTCAAAATCATCTCATTATCCAATTATATTTTTATACCAACAAGTAAGTATTAGTTAAATCTTTTCATAAGTGTTTCAAAAATTTCATAATCAATCAGAAAGATTTGAAATCATAGCAAAATGCTATTTTTCAGAGTATTTAAATATGAATATTGGTATTACTGCTATAAATTAAAATTTCATCTTTTAAATCCACAATTAATCTATATTGTTAGATTTTTCTCTATAAATAGTTTTCTTCAAGAATTATATTCATAATTATTCTTGAAAAAGATAATCATATATTAAGATAATTTATATTATTTTAATAAAGAGGTTTTATTATTAAACACTTCTCTAATTGATTCTTGTAGACAATTACTGCTTACTCCTAGACTAACTAGTAGTGTATAACAAGTGAAAGAAATATTGAAGAAATGCAGTATTTAATTTTGGTTGTAATAAATTTATTTCTTTTATTTCATAAGAGCAGTCATATTACTTTTGATTGATAGTAATATTAGCAACCATTTCATAGAAACATCTTACATTTGGATACCTGGCCACTTTTTTTGAAGGGTGTACACTCATTTAAAAAACTCTAAAATATACTAATTTGCTATTTTTTTCTTTCAATTTTAAGTTTAAATTATTTATATTTTTGAAATTGTATTATAAATATTATTCATTGAGGAATTTGGATTGATTTTATATTTTTCTAAATGTGGCCTTTCACCTCCAAAAACCTATAAATTTCTTCTTTGAGTTACTCTCAATTGAATTTCGATTTAAATCCTCAAATTTTAATTTTTTTTAATATATAAAAATAATAAAATTATATAAATTCTTAAGAGTATACAAAAAAAACTTTCTTTCAGTAATTTTTCTCTAGTGAATTTAATCAAGTATATTGCAGCTGGTAATAAGCTTAGTAAGAAATACATTACCAGTCAAGCATCTGAAAGAAGTAGTGAAGTGAAATTTGCTAAAAGAGGCATTGTATTTAAAACAGAGTTATCCCAACAAGCACCAAAATTTGTGTTCTCTTTCTTTATTCATTTTTTCTCTCATATTGATGTGGAAAGAGGCATACCACAAATGGAAGCAACTATGCAGTCTAACCAGATTGCTCTGGGAAGACCTGGAAGACCTTTCTTGGAAAAGGCACATTTGGAGGATTCTAGAGTTTCCCCCCTTCCCCAACGTCTGTACCAACCACCTTTGAAATTAACTCTGAGCTTGAACTTATTCAAAGTAATTTTCTAAGGGTTGAACAACTTCCAAGTTGCATCTTGAGAAATATATCAGTCCCAGGACAAACTCTGGTACAGAGCATCCAGGAAAAATGTGAGCCTTTGAGATATGACCACATACCCAATAATGTCACAAGAGAGACTTAGAATAATTATACCTTTAAGATAATTATATTCAAATTACTTAGAATAATTACACATTAAAAATAATTACTTTAAAAATACAAAAATACCATAAATTGGTACAAAACTTGGTTTAACTTGAAATCCAATGAATCAACATGTGAAAAAAATTATTTCATTAGATTCCCCATGGTAAAATACACATATACCATTTTTATGGCATATCTGTAAAGTCAATATTTACTGAGTTATAAGGAATAATACCTTATAAAAACCTTAAATCCTTATTTATTTCAAGACCCAATGAAACAACATGTAAAATAAATTTGAACATTGGATTCCCCACGAAAATCCACACATAAAACAATCAATAAGCTAATTTCCAAAGTTAATACTTAAGGAATTAACCTGAATATATGCACTTTTTTGGTCAACGCATATTTTCAAGGATCATACCTAATATCTCCTAAACTATACAAGATAGAGTGATGAACCAAAAAAAAAGTTACCACGTAATTACTGTAAGAACACAGATATGAACTTTATTTTACAAATTATAAACAAGGTTAAAACCTATGATGAAATAGTGATAAAAATCAACAGAGCTGTTGACCACTTTGTTGTGAAAGTGGTCCAAACTTGAAAAAAAGTACACAGTTGGATTCTACTAGTTAATGCGTGAAGGATGATGTAATTTTTATTATTAAATTCAGGATATAACCCCCTGAAATCATGGTTTGAAGTTTAAAATATTGAATTTCGACAGAAAAGATGAGTTACAAGAAAAATCATCAAAATTAGAGTTTTGATGATGTAATAAAAAGCTCTTGGCAGCAGAATAACACCAGGGAAAATCTCGTGTCAATCGTCGGCGATTGACTTCACGTTGCACTGCTGTCAGTATAAAATCTTGCTTCAGTCGCGTTAGTGTCACTTTATAGTCACTGGATTTAGTGGGTCACATCACGTCAGCGTCAAGACAACGTCAATTGTCACATGTGTTACATGAGAATGTCACTCAAAGCCCAAACCCATTTCAACACTATTCACAATGTTCGGGTAATTTCACCTCATTGGCTTCTGCATCCCCACCTAATCCGCCCCAATGCTTAGCATGCTTACGAGCCCGCACCGCCCTCCAGATGAGACTCCGACACTGCCCCCCCATCTCCGTCCTCACCACTCCTTACACTTTCACACCCCCGCCCATACCATCTTTATGCTCACGTGGTGCACTCTTAACATGCTCCCAACATCATTTATCCTTACGCTCGCTCAAGTGCCCTCCCGATATGCTCCCGACACTGCTTACAATCATTACGCTCGTGGAGTGCACTCACGAGATGCTCCCAACACCAATTATCCTTACGCTTGTGTAGTGCCCTCCCGAAATGCTCCCAACACTGCTTATCCTTACACTTGTGTAGTGCCCTCCCGACATCCTACCCACACTGCTTACCATTCTTACGCTCGCGGAGTGCACTCCCAACATGCTCCCGACACCAATTATCCTTACGCTTGTGTAGTGCCCTCCCGACACTGCTTATCCTTACGCTTGTGTAGTGCCCTCCCAACACTGCTTACCATCCTTACGCTTGCGGAGTGCACTCCCGACATGCTCCCGACACCACTTATCCTTACGCTTGTGTAGTGCCCTCCCGACATGCTCCCGACACTGCTTATCCTTACGCTTGTGTAGTGCCCTCCCGACATCCTCCCGACACTGCTTACCATCCTTACGCTCGCGGAGTGCACTCCCGACATGCTCCCGACACCACTTATCCTTACGCTTGTGTGGTGCCCTCCTGACATGCTCCCGACACCACTTATCCTTACGCTCGTGGAGTGCCTCTCAACATGCTCCCGACACAACTTATCCTTACGCTTCCGTACTACATCCATAGTGTACGGTGGCTTGTTGGCGTACATGATGAAGGCAATCGCCGAAATATGCTGAGTGGCCTTCTCTGCCAACAGGACCTAAGGGGAAATTGGTCAGTATATTCACAATGTTGTGGTTAGGGTTTAAATCATGAGACTCACAAATTTAAACCTAATAAGTGGACTATTTAATAGAATAGAATTGTGTCTCCTGTTTCGCCAACAAAACCATTTTATTTCATATCATTCAAATGGAACACTTTGCTTAGTCCTTACCTCATGAGCGTTGAATAGTTCAAAAGTTGACTTTAGTAGGTTTCTCACTAGTCAACTTTATTCAATGTCTCACAGGGAAGTGATTTCATTTGCATGATATGAAATAATTTGCAAAACATCGCCTCCTTCAATTTCCCGACAAATCGCATTTTGCAAATGCGATTATTTTACTTGCACCTTTTTTCTTGAATTTGGATCTTTTTATTCAAAAATTTTCAAACAAGTTATCAATCAACTCGTCACCATCTATTTGCTTAATAAACTACCTCCGCTATGGCCCAAACCCTGGGAAATTCAACTGAATTCAATGAACGACCAACTTCAGCCCGAGAGAGTGGAAGTGAAATCTCTGATATCGCCAGTAGTCGTGAATTAGGCATTGAAGTCAAGAGCCAGTCACATGAAGATAATCAAGATCCACCAGTTCTTCCAGAATGTGAGTATGCATCCATCTTGAATATTTCTAATCTCCCAAAACCTGATATTGTGTCATAGCCTTTATTTCAGGTCAGCCTCCAAGCTCTCAGAATAAAAGTTATGAGAAGGAAAAGACTGTTGAACCTTGTGCACCGACAGAAGATGATGGGCAAGATGATGTAATTTTCAGTGGGGAGGTGGAAATTATATCCAAGGAACAATTTGTCTCCAACATTGCTCAAACAATCCCAAGGCTCGAAAAAATTCAAAATGATAGAAAAGTTCTTGATTATGTGCGTCAAAAGATTGCTGAAGCCATGAGCCTGCTCAAAATGGATTTGAACCGTAAGTCCATTACTAATTCAAAACAAAGTTGATAAAAATAGCTGCTTACAATATATGGGCAGGTGTGGAGGTGGGAGAATCTCTACCTGAAGGATCTTGAGTCGTAATTGGATTTCCAGGCAAAGGATTAGGAAAAAGACCAAATATACATGCAACCAAAAAAACAAACAAAAAACACCGTACCTTTGAAGCAGCAAACGGTTCTCGCGATCAAGGTCATGAAATTATCAATGTTGAAGGGGACCATATTGATAATCAACCTCTGCATACTGAACCCCCCCCAATACTCAATGAAACAATCCATGATGAAGCTCCACATACTGAAAGCGCCCCAATACCCAATGAAACAATGCATGATGCAACCCCTCCCGCCTCTCCTCGGAATATTCAAGCCTTTCAAGAAAGGGAAACAATTAAACATGATACAATGGGACGAGATATGACTGATATAGTTCCTGACCCTGAGCCCGAAGTGTCATTGTCTGCTAATTTTCAAGGAATATTTTTATCCCGCATGGAAGAGTTTGCAGGCGTTTTGAATTATCATTCCAATATTACTCAACAATCATGGAAAAGGGGGCTTGATAATATCAATAGTATTTACAAAAATCGATGGGACAATTTACCAACAAAAGATGCTCATACATTCCTGCCTGTTGGTATTAAGGTGATCAGTAACCAAGAGCTTAAAATGTTGGCCTGGCTGGAGGACCTTGAGATGGCAGGTGAGTTTGATCTTTGTGCATGGTACATGATTATTGGCTGTTGACTGGTGATATAAATTGCAATATACAGGGTTAGATTTTTTTAGGCCAACAGAAGCAGAAGCGTTTTTTGATCACAACATTTGGAATCTCAAATTGATGAAGGAATCAGCTAAACCTCCAGAGAATCTCCCAAAATCTGAACACTCCTTCTTCAAAATGGTTCAGAGCCTTCTTTACCCCGCCAATCCAGTTAAACATTTTTGGGCAAATGTTATGTTTGAATCCATTAGTTTAGTCTCATACAATGTGATTGCACCCAAACCATATGTTGCACCAACATCAAATTCGACTGATCCTCTTGGACTCGAACGGGGAGCAGTTGAATACCTTGCCTCCTGCTTGAGTAAATCGAAGCAATGTGCAACCCAACTCAGCATTGAAGGTGGCGGGGCTGAAAATGAGATATCCACAAAGCCGCACAAGAACCTGGAGGATCTAGTGATACAGTTATACATTTGATGATTGCGTACAACATGGTACGTGCACATACAAAGGTCAAAGTTAATGGCATCAAAGGCAAACTCACGAACTCAAAAAAAAATGAGGCCATCAAAGATCTTTTGGCGTGTCACAAGAATCTCAGAATAAATTTAATTTGCTATGGTATATTAGCAGCATTCTGTGCGGCGGGGGTTCGTGGTTTGATGGTATGCTCAGATGACTGGAGAACAAGCTCAGTTAAAGGGGCTTTATCACTAATTGACATTTCCGCAAAACTTTCAGAGGGTAAAAATCTAGTGGAGCCAGTGTGGCTACGTACTAATAAGTATATATGTAATTTACTGAATAAAAGTTTCTTCTCATCACAGTCTTTTAACCCCGCTGTACCTCTTAGATTTGAATTTGCACAATGCTTAGTATTAGACTTTGTTGATGCCTGGGTGGCGAAACGCGGTCTTGGTTCAAGTGATGAGGTCACCTTGATGGTACCCAGGTCAGCTAAACTCACAACCAGGATTGACCCGTTTTAGATTAGCTTTGTACTAGATAGATTGTAATTTAATTTTGCAAAGTGATTTATGAATTTAATAATCATGACTTCCTATCCTACTACTGCCCGGATGCCACAGTCTGAGTACCAATAGTAATTGTACGGCGGCATGCCACCGTACATCATTGCAAAGACTCCGACAAGACGCAAGCTGAGTCAGGCGTTGTGCCCACAAGTAGCACACGTGGGGGCATTGCGGGAAGTCGTGTTTATCACTTCCCGCCAGCCCATAATAGGCCAAATGTTCCTGTGTCTTTCAAGAGGACTAGGATAGCTAGGGATCTGCAGCAGGATGCAAATTGCATTTGCGTGTGCTTGCAAGATTCCAAATGGTTGGATTGGAAAGTGATTGCATGGGAACATCAATGTGTAAAATTGAATAATGCACTATCCACTGCAATTTTCAGGTTCAGGTATTTGAGATTGCGAATTTGCCAAGGTCAGGTGTGATCTTTCTTTTTAGCCGCAATCAAAAAAGATTCATCAACTGCAATTCAATTTAGGTGATATTAATAAATCAGTAATCATTCGGTTTCATTTCATTTTCTGCTGAAAGCATGCCATTCACAAAAAAAGGAAAAGAGCATAAAAGGGAACTCGTGAGAAAGCGTTGGGCTGAGGAAGGAAAGTGTGAGTTGCTCGCTTAATCTCAGTGTATATATGCTTCCACATTTATGTGGCACCCTCATTGGGCCCCACGGAAGAACATTGGCTTTAGTCGGTTCAGATTGTGCCAATGTCATGTGGGCTCCAACAGGGAAGTCAAAGGATGTGTGCCGAAGAAAGCTCCTTGGCAGTATCTGATATCTTGTGTGCTTCAACACATAGTGATCCCTCAACCACTCCGGAATAGTAGAAGATCCCAAAAGACAAATGAGCTCAAAACGACCCGAATGAATAGGTTGTTTTCCTCCTCTCGCCCAACAGCACAAATATCAATGCCAGTATCAGCAAATATCACCCCAAGTGAAACTCGGAGGGTTGTGGATGTCAATCAGATCAAACGCATTCACTTTGGCCGTGTGGCAATTTTCTCATCAACTGGATTACTCATTGCCCTTGTCGAATTCCGACCATTCACAACAATGAGTGAAGTCGAGGTCAATCAATGGGATGAATTATCACAATTCTTATTTCGCGAAAAGAGATTCACCGACCCGATTGCAACCAATGGAGCATTACTTGAGGGATTTATGTTCGCGATTGGGTGGCGCAAATGCAGCAGCAAGAATGAACAATTTGGTCTGTATGGAAATGTCGGGAAATTTGAAAACGCAACAGATGAATGGCAGAACCGAGGTCCCAATCTTAGCTGGGTGGGTTGCATTCTAAGTCAATCCTTACGATATGTTGGGGATAATTTGTTTGAGAGGATTCAAAATTGCTACAATTCATTGTGGGTTCCGTCTTTTGATCAAGTCAACTATGAAGGCAATATTCCGGCAAATCAGGGTGCATTCGAGTTCGCTTCCGCACTCACTTTCACCATGAATGGATTCAAAAACGCACCTCATGTTGATAAGGATGCATCGCTGTATGCTTCGGGATGGTGGTTTCAAGCTGATAAGTGGACCGGCCAAATTCAAAGAGATGCGTCAAAGCGGTGTACAGGGGGAAAATTGATTTTCCAAAATGAGCATTTTTGGATTGATCTATCCGCATGTCATGGGTTCATTCAGGTAGTGTGGGCCAGTAGTACATTTGTTCATTATACTGATCCAGCACAGGACAACAAAAGCACGACACTAGTGGGTATGTCCGCACAATGCTCAAGCAGGTTAGCAAAAACAATGCGGCAAAAAAACCATGGCTATTATGAGATTGGCGAGAGAGCGGGCTATCAAATCAGGGATGGTAATACAATCTCATGCCGATTCAAAGAATGAGGAGTTTTGCATGTGTGTTGGGTAAGTAATGGTGGGGTAAGGCAGAGGACAATATACACCAGGATTGGATGGATTTGAGTGTGGGAGATGGGGTGTCTCACATAAAAAGGGGTGAAGTGGATTATGTAAGGTGGCATGCCATCGTACATCTGTCCTGGTTTGTTGCTATTGTCCAGGATCCCAATGCTTCACACGCAAAACCTTATGCTTGTGCAGGTTCCGACAATGCTAAAAGTTCCTTACGCCTATGCGGGGTGCCGACGCTACACACGCCAATCCTTACGCCTGTGCAGGCTCCTGAAAATTTACACGCCAATCCTTACACTTGTGAAGGTTCCCAAAAATGGTAAAAATTCCTTACGCCTGTACAGGCTTCCGGCGATTCACACGGCAATCCTTACGCTTGTGAAGGTTCCCCACAATGCTGAAAATTTCTTGGCCTGTGCAGGATCCCGAGAATTCACATGCCAATTCTTACGCCTGTGCAGGCTCCCAACAATTCACATGCCGATCCTTATGCTTGTGAAGGGTCCCAAAAATGCTAAAAATTCCTTACGCCTGTACAGGCTTCCGACGATTCACACGCCAATCCTTACGCTTGGGAAGGTTGCCAACAATGCTGACCAATTCTTACGCCTGTGCAGGCTCCCAACAATTCACACGCCAATCCTTATGCCTGTGCAGGCTCCCAACAATTCACACGCCAATCCTTACGCCTGTGCAGCCTCCCGACAAGTCACATGCCAATCCTTACGCTTGTGAAGGTTCCAGACAATTTAAACAATTCAATACATGAGTAAGATTAATAGCGTGTGACCATAGGAAAGGCCATGTTTCACAAATCTGGAGTGGATTGCTCACATGCGGGAAGCTCCCGCTTTTTTACAGTTAAGAATGGATATGGCTCTAAACCATGGAAGAAGAAAATATAGGAGACGGTAACGGCAACTATTGGCGCATTTTGGGAAAAAGAGGTTCATGAAAACAAATACTCACTCAAAATTTTGGTGGGGCACTTATAAAAATTTTTCTCACGCAATAGGATATTTGAACCATTGAGGAAAATATAATTTCATGTAAGCAAAGAATGTAATAGAAATTGAACACAACAATAATTGAAGACAAATAATTTATTTAAAAGAAAGTATTACAAAGAATAAAAAGAGGAAATCATGACATTTTTTTTAAATTTTTATTTTTCTAAGAATTTCGAGAATATCCCGGTGATGTCCTCCTTTGGATAAGCCTCCAGTGCCTGGGCAAGGAGGGAGTTTAGCTCCTCCCGGAATTCCCGGTGCATCTCATGTTGATGAGTTGCATCCACAAAAGGAATCATGTGGAGCAAGCGGCGATGCTCCAACAAGATTCGGTTGATCGATTCGTGGACGATGGCTCGAGGAATCGTTAGGGTCAGTCGCAGGTTGGTGAATTCCTGGCAAGCGTCATCGTGGGAATGAGAGGAGCTTGGCACCGGGGGGGAGGAGGAGGTTGGGTTCTCGGGGGCAATGGGAGGGAGATCCTGGGAAGGAACCAGGGTAGGAGTGGAGGGAGGGGGAACAGGAGGGGAAGATGGTGGAGTCGGTGAAGAAGAAGGGGGAGGGGGAGGGGGATGGGGGGATCCGACGGGCGTATCGTCGATGATGATTATCGAGCAAGGAGTGGCGGGACGATCTGGAGACGGTCGAAGAAAAAATGAGGAAAAGTGGATATGGATCGAAGAGAAAGAAGGGGTGACTTACCATAAGGTTCCTCTGTGGATTGCATAGGAGCCACCTCAGGTTCTGGCTCACGAGTCGTATTGTCCTCAGGTGGTTGGGACGATGGACTTGGGCCAGGAATAGGTGGCTCTTCTGTTCGGGAGGGTTCTAAAAAAGGAGTAAGAGTCAGTTCACTCGACTTGAAAGTGAAAGTGAAAATGAAATGAAACTTTGGCTGCTTACCGCGGAATAATTCCTCAGACCATCGGGTGCCACTCGGGCCTGGAGTGGGTTGCCGGGGGGTTTGCTTGCAAGGCAAACTAGGAACGGGAGAGTCTTGTTGGGGGGGATTCAGGGGGTTTTGTTCTATGAGTAATGGAAAAAAGTCAGTATTATTGCGTGAAGAGAAATGAGATAAGGAGGAGAAAGAAAACTTACTTTGGCGTTTGGATCCCATTGGTGACAAGACATGGTGACGATCAGCCCAAGTTCAAATGTCCTCTCGCCATCGCCATCCTTCATCGGCCGGATAATCACTTCGCTCCGGTCGAGGAGTGAAGTGACCATTGGATGGTGGCCTAGGAGGGGGAGTGGACAAATCGATACTGGAGGGGACAGGGCTAATCGTCCGGAATCATTCCCATTGGCCTGTTTGGGGGCCCGGCGTCCATTCACGCTTGGAAATGGTTTCATCATCGTCGACCACAAAGGAGTCCTCGCGAGGGCGTCTTGGGAGGGAACTCCTCTGGCCTCGTGGTCGGAAGGGGCGGACAACAAACAAACATTTCTTGTGTGCTTGTTGGCAAGCATCACAAGCGTCGTTCGTCGTCAAGGAACGAATGCAGGGGACACCCTGCTTGGTGCATAAAGTGCACGACATCTAAAAACAAAACAATTGAGGTTAGTAACTGCATACAAAGTAAACAATCAAGAGAAAAAATGAAGACATACGATGAATTATGAATTTAAAACGGAAACAAAATAAGAATGCTCTAGTCCGAAGTTTTTAAAAGTCTGGAAAAGAGTTGTGAAGAAAAATAAGTATTAATATCGGTACATAATGTTGACAAAAGTTAAAAAAAGAGGTAACGCACAAGGTGGATAGAAGGGAGGTTCTGAAAGGATCAGCAGAAGAAACAAACAGGCAAAAGTAAGGGGAGTGGGTTTAGTGGAGTGCAAAAGACAAAAGTAGAAAGGCAGGAAGAACAAGGGGAATACGCACAAGAAGGACAAACGCAGGTGAGGTTGAACGAAGTGGAGTGGGTGAGAAAGAAAGTGAAGGGCGTGTTGTGTGAAGATGGTCTTTTATACCATGGTGAAGCTGAGACGATCTCAGCAGTTGCAGCACCCGCAAAAGGCTCAGCTTCAAGGCGTGTGGGCAAAATTGAAGCTGAGTCTCAGCGAATGCTGCAACTGAGAAGTGAAATGCTGGCATGAGGCAGAAGAACAATGGGGGTCTGGCTGAGTATTGCAATTTATTGAATTGTCAAGCTGAGTCAAATCCCCTTTGTTTCCTTAAATTGCCACCCAATCACCCAGGAGGGTGGTTGTGAGGCCCTCGTTAAATTTGCATTGTGGGTGCAATTCCCAAATGCCCCATGTAGAAAAGAACGTGGTGCATTTGGTCACAAGTGACTGCGGCAAGATCACCGGCCGTATGGCCTGGTGATAGTCTTTGAACAAAGGGGGGGCTGTAAGACAAGTGAATACAGCGTGAGCTTGCCTCGGCCCATTGCTCAGGTTTGCTTTCGGGTCATAATTGAAATGCTCAGTGGCTGAACATTTTAATTGCACAGTAATTGAACTATTGATATAACAATATGAAATGCATCATGCTGAGGCATTGCTCAGTCGCTTTTGTATGCACACAATCTGAGCATTTGGCACAGCATTGGGTGACATTTCAGCCAGGTGCAGCATTTCACACGCTTTGGTGAAGTGCTCCAAACTGAGCCTTCCAATGAACTAATGCAAAAATAGTTCATTCCATGGCTTTACTTAGCACTTCCACACGGTGCGTTTGACCATGACATGCTCAACTTGCATGTGCAAATCAGGTTAAACGCAATGCTGAGCATGTGGCACATGAGCTATGTATATGCCAACAATCGGAAGGTGCATGCAGGCTCAAGAAGTATTACACCTTCCTAATCTGTACAGCCAACACTGTAGTACGCAGTACACCTTTGTAGATGTATGCTGCGGGGCAGAGCAAAAGCTGTTCAACAATGTAACATGCAATCACGTCAAGCCATTGAGTCATATCTCTCACCTGCATCCCTTTGATGCACCTTGTTCGACAGCTCTGCCTAACTATGGCACAGATGCGCATGTGATCCAAGATAATGTAAGTGGGTCATGGTGGGATGACTGTTTATTTGGGTCATACACAAACGTTGGATTCCATCCGGTGCCATTGTCGGGGCAAACAATGACTGGCCCTGCTTGTTCATTGCACGTGCTCATTGTCGGGCAGCCACACGCTTTCATACGCACCCCCCAACAGGTCATACACAGGCAACTTTCATATGCCTGGAAGACATTTTACTGCCAGTGTTCCGACCGGCTAGTTTCTTGGTCGGGTGGTCAGCTTGACTGCAGACGCTCACCTGCTCGCCCGTGGAAACCTGAGGCCAATCAGTGTGGATTTGCTTCAGCCTCATCCACATTAGAATAATCCCAGCCTATGTTTGCGTGGGTATCTCCCACCGCGGGTCATTTTCTTCACGTTCTCACACGCCCCACGCAAGTTGTGGCACCTGGCTTGCAGCCAAAAATTCCCTTGGGTGGGTGGCCTCTTTCGCCGGAGTTTTGTACGCGCATGAGGCAAAGACCCAGATGCCAATCTCGGTGGATTAGTACTCGCCTCAAACGCAATAGGGGTGAATGTATATGTGGATCACGGCTCACGGCTGGCGCCCCCTTTGATCATCCCACACATTCCCCCCTGGAAGCCCAGTAGGCATCAGTCAGCAAAAAACTTCAGGCAAAACCGAAGTCATGTTCGGTGGCATTCCACCGAAAATATCTCACCCGCCCACACACAAACATCCCCACAGTGAGATTGCCCTTTGAAACGGCCAACATTGCCCAGTAGGTCCCTGTGCGACAATTAACCTGGGGAAGATATGCATCCATGTTCGCTGTCACACCAGCGAACATGACTGCATGCCTCTAATATGCCCTCCACAATAAGTTGCTCCAACCCACCCAATTTCGGATATGCTAATGTTAACCTTGTTCCACCAAAGGTTCTGTACCTTGCTGCAGATCCAGTAGTCAGATTGGTGCACCCACATTTTGGCCACCTTGCCTTGATATATGCCCCAAATCGGATATGAAAATTATGAGCCCAAGAGGCCCACCCCCATCAAGACCTGCACGTAACCACAGGCCATCCCCCCTTGACCCCATTGTTGCCTCTCATATAAGCTCCCCACCTGCACCTATTTGTCTTCATTCCGTTTAGCTAACCCCTCCCGATCATATAATTTCCAACTGTCCCCAAATAATTCAAAATAGCCATCATGTCAACCCCTTCACAACCACTTTGCATTGGGATGATTAATATTTGTATTCAAATAAATAGTGATATAGCCTTAAATCCTGAGGATTCCCACTTAGCTTCTTGGATTATCATATGGCACAATCAACACAACATATTTGTTTATCTCCCCAATCACCAGCATGCTATTGGCTCTCTACCTGCAACCCTTTCCAAAACGTTGATACCATTCCTTGGGGCACCAAAAACGTTCATGCACTGTGGTCCTGGTGGGGCATGGATTGAAAATTTCCAATCCAATCCTTCTCAAATATTATTTGTTGAGGGAGTATTTATGACTGATGCAAATGATCCCTCCTCATCTCAGAAACCCAATCTAGCATTGATGTTCTTCACATGGTATCCAAACATTTTATTCATAATGGAAAGCTTTTGAACACAAGATTTCAAGCTTAAAATGCCCAAAGAATATGACTGTAATACTCATAGTCAATGTCAACTCTTCACTCCGACATTTCCCGCTTCAAGATCGACTCCAGTTTCATATCCTGCTGTTTCATCATTGATTTCCAAGCAAAAACTGATACAATTACCCAGTGGATCAGACCTCCCCATGATGACCCCGCCCCATGCCATTATTCAAACCCCCCTCCTCCCTCATCAAAAGACCAGACTAGCTTTTCTCTGGGATCGAGAAATCCCCAATGGCCAATCAGCCCGTAACCTTTGGGCCACCTCACCCCCAGGATCCACTTTCAATTCCAGGCACATCATTACAAACAAGGTCATTAGCTCATTTGAATCCCTTTCAACCAATACCCCTCTTGGAGGACTGCTCGCGGATGATATGGGATTAGGTAAAACCATTCAGGCCATTGCTCTAATTGGTACCTCCAAGGAGCGGATGATTGCAAACCCCCATCGCTCCACGCCCACCATGATCATCTGCCCCCCTCGCTTAATTATCAACTGGCAATCAGAAATATCCAAGCATGCTCAGGCTGGAGCGCTGCATTCCAAAATCTACCATGGTCCCACTCGTCACTCATTATCCAAAGACGACATCTTAAAATATGATATCATTATCACTTCTTACAATAATATCACCCAAGAATTTAAGCAAACCAATACCTCTACATCATTCATTTTTCAAATCAATTGGCATTGTATAATTTTGGATGAAGCACAGTGAGTGTCTGATCTTAAATGATTCAAATTAACTTTTATATCCAATAACCCTTGCCCCATCTTATAGCTATATTCGCTCTCAATACACTGCCACTCACCGTGCCATTAATAGCCTGCTTTCATCCCGTCAAATATGTTTAACGGTGTGAGCCTTAGAGGTAATTTCATGTACCCAAAAGACCACAAATACAAAAATTAGTATATAAATATAAGTAAAATAAATTTATTTATATTATTAAAATAAAAAATTAAAATATAAATATAAAATTATATTCAAAATAAAAAAAATTTAATTAAAATTTAAAATTAAAATTACATTAAATTTTGTAATTATAAAATTACATTTATACTTAAAAAAAATAAGTAAAAATGAATTTTTAACAAAACTGTAAAAAAATAAATAAATTTGGAAAAAAGTTAAATAAAAATTATTTTAACTTTTTATCCAATAAATAAACATATAAAAATTATTTCACCATTGGATTCCTCATAAAAAATCAGGTGGGGTCACCTCTGAGTGAAATTCTTGTAACTCAACTCTAAATAAGCTTAAATTAAGTTTTTAGTATTTTCAATACAAAAGTTGAAAATCCTCAAAACCTTAATTTAATTCACACCACATGTGGTGTTAACCATCAATTTTTGTGTTAAAATTGAGGTGTTGTGTTTAGTTTAGAAGTTATGAGGAATTGAAGTATTTTCAATTGAATTCAATTGAAATGTCAAAATGTGCGCGTGTATTACATAAGTGAACTTTGATTTACATATGAGGTGTCAATTATTACTGTATTGTACTATACAATTGAATTGAATTACATATGTAAATTATAAGTATAATACATGATGAGGAATTAAAGGAAAAATAAATTGGAAAGATTAAATTTGGGGGGGGAAAAGGAACTCCAGCTCTAAGGGGGAGCTAGACCCCCAAAATCCTTGCTGACAGGCGTGGGATGTCAAAATTCACGCAAAAGTTCATCACTTTTGGCCTGGAATTGAGTTACAGGGTCTGTGGACTCAATTGATGATGAGGTTTTGATACCAACTGGGGTAGTTTTAGCTGTTGCCAAGAGGGTAAAACTACCCTTAAGATAAAACAATCATAATAAAAACAGTTTTAACTGGTTTCTACGCCTCTGACACACATTCTGACGTGTTTTGAAGGCTCTAGGCCTGGTATTGCTATAGTAATGGCTGATTTAAGGGTCTAAAATGGCTAAAAATGGCTAAAAATGGCTTAAACCAGCCCTTTTTGGTCTAAACTAGGGTTCAATGATGCCATAATTGGCTTTTTTGTTGTCAGACTGTTTTTCACGACTGACAAGAGTAAATTTTACTTTTGGAGTAAGAGAATTGATGGCTATAAAAGAATGTCTTCTTTGCCCCACTTTTCCCTTCAGGTTAGAATCTTTTCCTTTTATTAATTAGTTTAAAGCTGTTAAACCAATCAATCAAAGATTCCAACCACCACTTTTAAATCATTTTAATCCTTTTAACCACGTGAAAAAATCATTATAATCATTGTTTGTAACTCTTATAATCATTTTTACCCCTGAACCACCCCAAAAGTGAATTAAAGCATCTTTCATCACTGTAAACTTTGTCACTTTGTTTCCAAATTCACTCTGGTCACTTTTGGGCATGTTTTCTCTTTAATATTCTTTTTAAAGACTTTGTTCTTTAATTAATTGCTTGCAGTTCTTTGCTCAATTAATTCCAATTGAAATTGCTCTTGAAGAAATTTCTTTTGTAGCCTTAAAATATCTCTTGTAGAGTATTTTTTGGGATAAATCTTTATTGTTGGTAAAACAATAAATTTTTATATTATTGTTTTATACTAATAAAGTTATAAACAATAAAATTGGCGTGCTTTCTCTTAAAAATAATATTTCATACTATTTTTAACTGAATTTTACCTTATACAAATTTTGAGGACAGGAAAAGTACTTGATTTTTAATCAAAGTTTCATATCCACACCTTACATTTGGGGGCCCAGCCGTGATATTTTACCTGTGACATATTTTTTTTTACTCTTTTTAAATCTTTTTTCTTATATTGAAAAATTTAAAAACATATAAAAAATACTTATAATTCAAAAAAACCCATAAAAAATAATTTTTTTCATATTATAAGTGAGGCTTAAATTTTTATTTCTTTTTTTGAAATATCCTTTTTTTACTTAATTAATTGGCTTTTTCATTAATTTTAGTGTCTGACAACGTTGTAAGACAAGAAAACATTGAAACAGCCTCAACAGTAACCAGCATTATCCCTGCCAGTACTGTTAATTCTGATCATAATAGTACTGTTATTGTGACTCAAAATAATCAACCTGAACCAATATCTTCTGAATTAATTAACTTGGATATAAGTAATACACTTCAGAAAGCCAAAAATTTGGCCAATAGTAAGTTTTTGACGTAAAAATACTATTTTAAGCCTTTTTTAACCATAATTATGCCTTCAACCAGGTCAGGAGCCAGCTACAACCCCTCAAGCAGCTCCCAAAAAGGTAATAGACGTGATTATGGCAGAGGCCAATCAGGTACAGAAGGAAAAGGGTCAGTTGATGACTTCCAAACAACTAAAATGGGTCATTCTGAAGCTGATAATACCATTTTACCTTCAAAAAGAGCTGACACCGCCACAACAAGCCTCTGTGGACATATACAAAGCCAGCCACAGTGCATACAACAATGCACTCCAATTCAAGGAGTACCAGATCCTTGCAGACCTGTGGAAGAATTGCATGAATTCTTACCTGACAGTAAGAAAATTCTTGGGCCATCCCAACACTTGCAAATTGCTCAATGGATGGCATCCATTGATGGAGAAGAAAAACATGATGCTTTTGACACTAGAATGGAGGAAAAACAACCCTCCACCAGCCAAACCAGTGCCAAAAACAGCCCCAGTGGCCAGCAGCAGCAATTCCAACGTGAAAAAGCAGCCACAAACTCCAAACAAGGGCAAAGGGAAGGCACCAGCCCCAAAACCTTACAGCCAGGGCTACAGAATCCCAAAGATTCAGCAGGATGCCATGGAAAATGTATTTCAGATGGCCAGAACCATGATGGAATTACAGAAGAAGGAGGAAGCCAGATTAAGGTTCCAGAAATGATTTCTGACATATTTGATTCCATCCCAGAGTTGTATAATGCTATAAATGACGTGAAAAAACATCTTTCTGATAAAAATGACACCATTTGTAACAACATTAAAACAAACAACCTGAGTCTGTGCCAAATTAATGAAACACTTATGTGTTTTGAAAAAGTTTTGAGAACAATTAAAAATTCCAATAATGATAATTCTTCTAACATTAAAATAAATGAACAATCTGCCATTATTAAAGAATTAACAGATAAATATTCTAAATTCAATATTGATGACATGATTGAAACAAGAATTAAACAAGCCATAAATATTATCAAAACAGATAACAAGAAAGTCCTTGATGACATTTCAAATTCATTTACTGAAGTAAAGACATATACCATTGCCTTGAAAAAGTGTTTTGATGCTTCACAAGAAGAAGTATCAAAATTATCAATGAAATTGAATCAAGTCACTGCTGATAATACAAGACAGACAGAGTTATGGCAAGAACTGACACATAAGGAAGACATGTATAAAATTGAAGTAATAAATTTAATACAAAGCTTCCAACATGAATACAGAAATTCCCAAAGGTGTAGCAACAGTAAAATGAATGACATTGAACAAATACTGAACACCTTACCAAGAATGTCTACACCTCTAAATCGAAATGAGGGCACAAGAATTCCAAATCCACAAGTATTGGATCCTGATAATTCACAATTAAAAAATGAATTATCCACTTCTTTTCATAACTTGGAACCATCAATGGGCCAAGCACTCTTGAAAGAAGTTCCAAAACTTAAAGAATGGCCTCACTTCAGTGGTGAAGGAGAGTATGACCATATGGAATTCATTAGAGGTATTGACATGATCAAAGAAGATTTTGAATTACCAGACAGATTGGTAACAGCCAGGTTTAACACCTTGTTTACCAGATCAGCTCACAGATGGTACATCAAAATAAGACAAGCACATGGACACCAGAGTTGGACTTGGTGGAAAACCCAAATCATCAACAAATGGGCAAATGATGCTTGGAGGTTTAAAGTTGAAACAGCCTTTGAATCTGCCAAATTTAATGCTGATAAAGACAAAGCTTTACCATGGTTTTGCCAACAAAAAGACAGATTAACAGCATTATATCCTGACATGTCAGAATTTATGATCCATAGAAAAATTCTGAGACAATGTGGAGGTGACTTAGAGCATGCTGTCAAAAGCAGGACTACTGAACAATCTTCAGCAGAGGATATTATCAATATACTAGAAGAAGTAACCACCAGAACCAAAATTGGTTCTAGTAGGGTGAATCTCAAAACAAGGTTTAATACACCTTGGAAAGATTCTGTGGACAAAAACCCCAAAGAAAATTCTAGTAATATTAAATATAAATCTGCAGATACAGTCAGAAAATGCCATATTTGCCAAAGCACCACCCATTTAGCCAATACATGTCCAAAAAGGGGGAAAATCAATGAAATTGACATTGAAAAAGAACCAGATGTTGAAAAAGAAGACATAATTGAAGACAATTCAGATGATAAGTCATCCATATTCTCTGAATCTTCAAAAGATATAGAAAATATCAATGCCACTTTTGACATCATGGAATCTTATTCCCACTTACCACAATTGAGCAATGGTCAAGTTGATTTATCAAAAGTTCAAGATGCACAACTTATGAAGACAAAACCAAACAGAGGAAAAGGTTATACAGCTGGTAACTCCTGTATAACAGAAGTGGTGATTGACAACAAACCCACCAAACTTTTGCTTGACCCAGGAGCCTTCTGCTCTTGTGTTGGAAAATCTTTTCTTAAGACTTGTGTACCAAATTTTGAAGACCAATTGTTACCAATTGATGGTATAAAATTCAACAGTGCAAGTAACCCAATGAAAGCATTAGGAATCTTTGAGACCAATGTCATATTCCCACACATAAATGGGAATTTAAGGATCACAGTTGAATTCGTTGTTATGGAAAATTGCTCTAGTACCCATTTTATATTGGGAAATGACTATTTAATCATGTATGGGATAGATTTACATAATAACAAAGACAGATACTTTACAATTGGAGACAATAAGCGCCAGAAATTTGCCTTTTTACCCTTTAAAAGACAAATTACAGTAAACAAAGTATCACCAGTCAACTTAGAGTTAGAGAAATTCAAGTCTGAACAGTTAAATGAGGCTGAAATAAGCCTTCATCTGACTGATAAGCAAGAAAATGAACTTTCTTCCCTTTTGTATGACCACAGAGGAGCATTTGCTACAGACAAAGAACCCCTGGGAGCAATTATTGGTCATGAAGTTGACATCATTCTTAACATTGAGAGACCTTATCCACCACTCTTAAGAAGACCTGCTTATCCAGCAAGTCCAAAATCAAGAGAAGCTCTAGAAATTCATATCAAAGAACTTCTAGACCTTGGTGTAATAAGAAAAGTAGGCCACAATGAGGAAGTAGAAATAACTACACCAGTCATAGTGGCGTGGCATAATGGAAAATCCAGAATGGTTGGGGACTTTAGAGCTCTGAACACTTACACTGTTCCAGACAGATACCCAATACCAAAAATCCAAATTGCCCTTACTCAAATATCTCAAGCAGTGTATATAACCACTATGGATGCCCTTAAAGGATTCCATCAAAATGTAGTAACACCAAGAGCAAGAAAATACTTGAGAATTATTGTTCATTGTGGAGTGTATGAATACTTAAGCATGCCCTTTGGTATCAAAAATGCACCTTCACACTTCCAAACAATGATGAATGAAATCTTCCCTGAAGAACTCTCAGAGGGATGGTTAATCATTTACATTGATGACATTATTATCTGTTCAAAGACTTGGGAGGAGCACATGTACAGATTATCAAGAGTTTTGACAAAAATCCAATCAGTAAACATGAAAATCTCCTTGAAGAAATGTCATTTTGGATTTAAAGAACTTAAGGCACTAGGACATGTTGTATCTGGTTTGTCCCTTGGAATTGATAAAAACAAAGTTGCAGCAGTATTGTTAAAACCCATGCCTCAGAATAAGAAGGAAATTCAGTCATTCTTAGGTTTTGCAGGATATTACAGGCAACACATTAAAGACTTTGCATCCATAGCAAGACCACTTTATAAGTTGTGTGACAAAGACACAGTATTTGAGATGACTGTTGACAGAGTCAAAGCTTTTGAGTCTCTAAGAGAAGCATTGACCACTGCTCCACTCTTACTGATGCCAGACTTTAAATTGCCTTTCAAACTGTATATTGATGCATCAGGGGATGGACTAGGTGCTACACTTCACCAAGTTCAGATCATAAATGACAAACCTGTAGAAGGACCAATATGTTTCATATCCAGGCAAATCAAACCAACTGAAGCCAGATATGGAGCAAGTCAAATGGAATGTCTATGCCTTGTCTGGGCCTTAGAGAAATTGAACTATTTCTTAGAGGGATGTGTTTTCGAAGTAATAACAGATTGTACAGCTGTGAAATCACTTTTGAACATGAAAACACCTAACAGACACATGCTCAGATGGCAAATAGCCATACAAGAATACAGAGGCAATATGACTATTGTTCATAAGGATGGGAATATTCATAAGAATGCAGATGGACTAAGCAGATGGCCATTACCAAATAACATTGATAATCCTGCTTATGTTCCAGAAGAAGCTTCACCACAAATTCCAATAGAAGGAATAAGTGTTACAGACTTGAACACCACCTTCTTTGAAGAAGTCAGAAATAGTTACACTCAAGATAAGAATTGTAGCATCCTATGCCAATTACTTAACAAAGACTGTAAAGACAACTCTCTAATACATGCCTTGGATGAAGTATGGAGAAAATCTTATAATGAAGGGAGATTTCACCTACTGGATGGTATAATTTACCACAGAACCAAGCACACATGTGTCATGACAGTTGTAGACAGGTCATTAATCAATCTTGTACTGAAAGAATGCCATGATACTACCTTTTCAGGACATCTTTCTGAGGACAGAACAAGAGAGAAAGTAAAGACCTGCATATGGTGGCCAATGTGGCAAAAAGATGTTGCAGAATATTGCAAAACCTGTGACAGATGCCAAAAGGCAAATAAATCCACTGGCAAAAGACTTGGAAATATGATGAAAATCCAAGAACCAAACAGACCTTGGGAAATTGTCCGTATGGATTGGGTAACTGGCCTACCACCAGGAGGTGACAGGAGCTATAATGCTTGCCTAGTAATTGTGGACAGATTCAGTAAAACTCCAATCTTTTTACCATGTCACAAAGATGATACAGCCATGGATACAGCTCTTCTGATATGGAATAGAGTAGTGTCATGGACTGGGATATTTACAAATATCATCAGTGATAGAGATCCCAAATTCACTTCAGCTCTATGGACAAATCTTCACCAATTATTTGGCACAAAACTGTCTTTCTCTACAGCCTACCACCCACAAACTGATGGTCTGGCTGAAAGAATGATCCAAACCTTAGAGGACATGGTGAGAAGATTTTGTGCATATGGCCTTGAATTCAAAGATTGTGATGGATTTACCCATGATTGGTGTACTCTGTTACCAGCACTGGAATTAGAATATAAAACATCAATCCATTCCAGTACCAATCAGACTCCTGCTATTCTAGAAAAAGGATGGAACCCCAAGTTACCCCAAGATTCCTTGAGGAAAGACTTAATTGAAATACATCCCACAGCTGCTAGCTTCAAAGGAATGCTAGACAAAGCTAGAAAGCATGCAGTGAGATGCATGGAGGACTCTTTTGCATATGCTAAAGACAAATGGGATAAATCTCATGCAACTCCAGATTTCAAAGTGGGGGACCTAGTTCTTGTATCCACCACTAACTTCAATAACATCAAAGGATGTAAAAAGTTAAAAGACTCCTTTGCAGGACCTTTTGTGATTAAGGCCCTCCATGGAGAAAATGCTGTTGAAGTAGAGTTATCTGAAGAACTTAGCAATAAGCACCCTACATTTCCAGTAAGCTTGATAAAGCCATACAAATCTAGTGATGCTGAGAAATTTCCCTTGAGGAATAAGGATCCCCAAGTTATACCTCCTATTGAGACATCTGGTACTAAGAAAATAACCAAAGTTCTTAAAGAAAGGAAATTAAGAACCAAGAAAGTAAGGGAATACCTTGTTAGGTACAGTGACCCAACTTGTGAAGATGAATGGTTAGAAGAGAAAGATATACCAGAAGCTACCAAACTCCTCAGGAGATTCAGACACACTAGAAACACCAATATTACAAAGTAATATTCTTTTTTAGGGGGAGGGAATGTGAGCCTTAGAGGTAATTTCAGGTACCCAAAAGACCACAAATACAAAAATTAGTATATAAATATAAATAAAATAAATTTATTTATATTATTAAAATAAAAAATTAAAATATAAATATAAAATTATATTCAAAATAAAAAAAATTTAATTAAAATTTAAAATTAAAATTACATTAAATTTTGTAATTATAAAATTACATTTATACTTAAAAAAAATAAGTAAAAATGAATTTTTAACAAAACTGTAAAAAAATAAATAAATTTGGAAAAAAGTTAAATAAAAATTATTTTAACTTTTTATCCAATAAATAAACATATAAAAATTATTTCACCATTGGATTCCTCATAAAAAATCAGGTGGGGTCACCTCTGAGTGAAATTCTTGTAACTCAACTCTAAATAAGCTTAAATTAAGTTTTTAGTATTTTCAATACAAAAGTTGAAAATCCTCAAAACCTTAATTTAATTCACACCACATGTGGTGTTAACCATCAATTTTTGTGTTAAAATTGAGGTGTTGTGTTTAGTTTAGAAGTTATGAGGAATTGAAGTATTTTCAATTGAATTCAATTGAAATGTCAAAATGTGCGCGTGTATTACATAAGTGAACTTTGATTTACATATGAGGTGTCAATTATTACTGTATTGTACTATACAATTGAATTGAATTACATATGTAAATTATAAGTATAATACATGATGAGGAATTAAAGGAAAAATAAATTGGAAAGATTAAATTTGGGGGGGAAAAGGAACTCCAGCTCTAAGGGGGAGCTAGACCCCCAAAATCCTTGCTGACAGGCGTGGGATGTCAAAATTCACGCAAAAGTTCATCACTTTTGGCCTGGAATTGAGTTACAGGGTCTGTGGACTCAATTGATGATGAGGTTTTGATACCAACTGGGGTAGTTTTAGCTGTTGCCAAGAGGGTAAAACTACCCTTAAGATAAAACAATCATAATAAAAACAGTTTTAACTGGTTTCTACGCCTCTGACACACATTCTGACGTGTTTTGAAGGCTCTAGGCCTGGTATTGCTATAGTAATGGCTGATTTAAGGGTCTAAAATGGCTAAAAATGGCTAAAAATGGCTTAAACCAGCCCTTTTTGGTCTAAACTAGGGTTCAATGATGCCATAATTGGCTTTTTTGTTGTCAGACTGTTTTTCACGACTGACAAGAGTAAATTTTACTTTTGGAGTAAGAGAATTGATGGCTATAAAAGAATGTCTTCTTTGCCCCACTTTTCTCTTCAGGTTAGAATCTTTTCCTTTTATTAATTAGTTTAAAGCTGTTAAACCAATCAATCAAAGATTCCAACCACCACTTTTAAATCATTTTAATCCTTTTAACCACGTGAAAAAATCATTATAATCATTGTTTGTAACTCTTATAATCATTTTTACCCCTGAACCACCCCAAAAGTGAATTAAAGCATCTTTCATCACTGTAAACTTTGTCACTTTGTTTCCAAATTCACTCTGGTCACTTTTGGTCATGTTTTCTCTTTAATATTCTTTTTAAAGACTTTGTTCTTTAATTAATTGCTTGCAGTTCTTTGCTCAATTAATTCCAATTGAAATTGCTCTTGAAGAAATTTCTTTTGTAGCCTTAAAATATCTCTTGTAGAGTATTTTTTGGGATAAATCTTTATTGTTGGTAAAACAATAAATTTTTATATTATTGTTTTATACTAATAAAGTTATAAACAATAAAATTGGCGTGCTTTCTCTTAAAAATAATATTTCATACTATTTTTAACTGAATTTTACCTTATACAAATTTTGAGGACAGGAAAAGTACTTGATTTTTAATCAAAGTTTCATGTCCACACCTTACAAACGGGCACACCTATTCACAACACCATTTATGACCTTTTGGGCATAATATCATTCATCACTCAACCCCAGAGCGCCGATCAAGATAACTGGTCACCATTAATCCTGAGTAGTCTTTCCAAAGGTTGCAATAATATCTTGCATTTGGAATTGCGGCATTTAAGTTTGCGCCGCACCAAAACCACACATCTCGAATCCCTCCCCACTATTAGCCATCATTATGAGCTGCTCCCACTCAACCCAACCATGCAGCAAGAATATTCCATATTATATGAAGAATTCCTATCATCCAAAAGCAAAGGACCAGGAGAATTTGTCAGAAATATTGATAAGCTGCGAATATGTTGTAACCATCACATCATGCTTAACACAATTGCGGAGGCAGATTTGGAAGACCCCGAGGGCAGGAGCACTCAGGATAACTCGCCAACAATCACACGAACTATTGTGGATGTGGAAACATGCATGATGAGTAGTAAAATTGCACACCTCCTACAAAGCTTAATGAAGAACAAACAAACAAGGTGTGGTCCAACCAAATCGGTGGTTCATACCCAATGGACCCCATTTCTTGATTTGTGCGTTAATTCTAATATGCATCCATTACCAATTGAATCCATCTGACTTTTTCATATTGTAGAATTGGTATTGCACTTGCCCATCACTCTATCCTTTCAGCACGAATTGATGGAACAATTACAGCACGAGCACAGGAGAAGGCACTGGAGAATTTCTTCAATAATCCTGAATGTGAAGTACTGATTGCATCCATTGCCGCAGCTGGAACTGGCCTCAATATAACTTGTGCTAATACGGTCTATTTAATGGTGAGGGGACCCCCAAAGTTCTGCCCTGATTTGCGGCCCCTGACATCCACATTTCCAGGAGCCCAATTGAAACCCAGCCATTGAGGCTCAGGCTGTTGATCGACTCCATCGTATTGGCCAAAAACAACCTGTAAAGGTCATCCACTATATCACTCCTCATTCAGTTGAGGTCAACATGTGGAAGGTACCTTTCAAGATCATCTTTGACCCTAATTGTATTGCTATTCTAAAATCCTTCCTTATGGAAATGCCATTTTCCAAACACCAATAGGTCCAAGAAAAGAAAAAATCATTAACTGCGTGAGCCTTACTGATATTATATAATTTGTGTTTGACCAAGTTGATAACTCTTGTTCACCCTGGCATAGGTCCACAATTATGAACACCATGAGTTGGATCGAACTCCTTCAATATTTCCTCAATGAAAATGAGCAATAGAGTCTTATTTCTAAGGGAGACAGTGATACGTTCCAATTCATATTGTCTATATTCTGACATATTTTGCAAGTTGTTGCATCTTTAAGAAATAATACTCAGATTTTATTAAACCTGCACAAATAATTCACAAAATGTTAATTTGTAACGGTGCTATACATTTATATTACTAAGTTATTGCAGAGGATCACCATTCGGCCTAATAACTGGCATGTCAAGTATCTTGAGGGCGCTAGTCTGCATCTTACTACAGCCTTTGAGCCAATCTTGATCAAATACCTGAAATGATAAGCCTTCCGGAATATCACCATCATCTGTCAATCGTAATTCTGGCAATCTAGCAATAGTTTTTTTACCCTTTTTTTTAATGTGATTACAAAACTCTATGTCTCGATCCATTTTTAATACCAATTCATTAAATAACTGGGAGCGCCAGCGTAATCCCACTTTGCGGTAAACTTGACGGCCATTTTCCAGTACCTCCTCAGTATCTTAACATACTCGAGGGTCATTGAATTGTGATGCTAGAATGGGAAATTTAGCTGTATCACACCATTCACAATGGCGCTCACAGGTCTGCACATAATGAAGTAGATCATCATCAGTCTTTGCTCACAATGAAGAAGAGATACATTAACTAACCCTTTGACAAATCTTTGCGAGCTTTTGATTCTCCTTCTTTTTAACCAAATACTCTGCATCCTTTTGAATAGACTTCCATTCTCTTTTCAAATAAGTGAAATATTGCTTCATTAAAGCCGCCACGACCCCATAGTTATTATGATCCTTGTTCCAACAGTAATGATGATACTCGGTGCTGACCAGTGCAAGACGGAATGTACGGTAAAACACCATAGACATCAGCTCATTGAACGGATGTTGCCATGAGCTCTCCCAGTCCCAAGTGAATCGCTTTAGTCCTAGATTGTGGAGCTCATTTTTGCAGTAGCTTTGGAAACCCTGAGACTGAACCTGTGTTGATGGCTCATTGAAAACATACTTGGGGACATATCCGAGATGACCAGCCACTTGAATTGCAATTTCACGCTCTTCTGTGCTGGGTGGTGCTGGTAGTGAGGAAAAATCCTTATCCCTAACTGTGAGCCTTTGAGATATGACCACATACCCAATAAGGTCACAAAAAATACTCAGAATAATTATACTTTTAATATAATTATATTAAAATTAATTAGAATAATTATACACTAAAAATAATTACTCAAATATACAAAAAATACCATAAATTGGTACTAAAATTGGTTTAACTTAAAAACCAATGAATGAACATGTGAAATAAATTATACCATTGGATTCCCCATGGAAAAATACACATATACCATTTTTATGGCATATCTGTAAAGCCAATATTTAAGGAATTATAAGGTACAATACCTTATAAAAACCATAAAAACTTATTTATCTCAGAAACTAATGAAACAACATGTGAAATAAATTGTACCAGTGGATTCCCCACAAAGATCCACATATAAAACAATTAATAAGCTAATTTCCAATGTTAATACTTAAGGAATTATCCTGAATATATGCACTTTTTTGGTCAACGCATATATTCAAGGATCATAGCTAATATCTTCTAAACTATACATGATAGAATGATGAACCAAAAATAAAGTTACCACGTAATTACTGTAAGAACACAGATATGAACTTTATTTTACAAATTATAAACAAGGTTAAAACCTATGATGAATTATTGATAAAAATCAACAGAGCTGTTGACCACTTTGTTGTGAAAGTGTTCCAAACTTAGAAAAAAGTGCACAGTTAGATTCTCCTAGTTGATTCGTGAAGAATGATGTAATTTTTATTATTAAATTCAGGGTATAACCCCCTGAAATCAAGGTTTGAAGTTTAAAATATTGAATTTCGACAGAAAAGATGAGTTACAAGAAAAATCATCAAAATTAGAGTTTTGATGATGTAATGAAAAGCTCTTGGCAGCATAATAAGGTTATGTCAGGCTATCAGAATTCACTCTCTGAATTGCTGTAGCGCTAAAACCTTAAAAGTTATTGAGCATCAAAGTTTGAGCTTAAATTGAGCTGTTATGATCACATACTGTAACCTTAAATTAAGTTTAACAGTCTTAATAGTGATAAAATTGGTGAATACTATTAGTTTATGATTAAAACTAATAAAATCCACGAAATTTGGGGTTCTGCCAAGCCTCTGATGTCATCACACTTAGAGTTATAGTGATAACTCTAAATAATGGTGTAATAATGATGTAATATGGTTTGATCATGATGTAATCACCCTCAAACCTTAAAATATTGATCAATTCCAGTGGATATGATCAGTACACGTCTACTAGAAGCCTGTTGGACTCTAGGAGGGAGGTATTTACTATAAATAGAGCTCTTTTTACTCTGTTTTCCCCTCAGACGCATCAAAAACATTAAATCAATTAAATCAAAGGTAATTTCTTTATTCTTTATATATAAAACTGTTATATTATTAAAGACCAAAGACCACCTTGCTATAATCAACTCTTTTGACGTGATTAAATCATTTATTTAATTGTTTTTGTTAAAAAATCTCTCTAATAACTCATTTCCACGTAAAAATCCAGAATAATTTGTAATTTTCTTTATTTTTATTGTAAATACAATTTGAAAAGGTTGTATTTATATTTTTTGGCGTAAAATACTTCAAAATTATTATATTAAGTGTTAAAAGTAGGTTATTTTCTCTTATTATAATAATTTCTCTATTATTACTCTTTTAATAATTCTTTAATTAATATAAATAGTATTTATATTAATTCATAACTTTAATATTAGTAATATTATTGTTATTAATTGTTTTTTATTAATAAAAAACAATTTTTTACGCCTTTATTATTTGTTAGTAACAATAATAAAGAGCTTTATAATATATTAATTATTTTATATTAATATATTATTTATAATATTATAATTTCATATAATATTAATTATATTATTATATTTATTTAATAATATAATATTTTTACGCCATAATAATAATATTTCTTTATTATTATTATTATTTCAATCTTATTTATTTCAACTATAAGGACATTCAGAGTACAATAAGTAATAAATTAGTAATTTTTACTTATTGTTTCATAGTCAAACCTTACATTTGGGGGCCTGGCCGTGATATTTACTTAAAAGACCTTTAAAAAGATTCTATTTGGGTTTATCCAATAATAAATTATATTTATAATCATAAAATTATATAATAATTTTATATTTTATTGATTTTAAAAGCTATTGAGGCATTTGGAAAGCAATTGTACTGTCTTACACGTGGTTTTTCACATCCTTAGACTTGCAAGAACTTTCTTTGAGTGACTCTAGTGATTAAAAAAGATAATTTATAAATTCAAAATAATTTTTATTATAATTTAATTTTATAAGAATCATATTCATTTTTTATTTTATTCTTTAAAAATAAAAATATACATAAAAAATATTAAAAAATATTAAAAACCAATAAAAAGTTATTTTTATTCATTTTTATTCATTTCTTTATTTATTTCATTTTTTTTAAGATATAAAAGCAATTTCTACGTGGAAAATTGCCATATCTTGCCAAAAATAACACTTCTTATAAAAAGACTTATATTTCTTTGTCTTTTTTAGTGTTTGAAGATAACCCAACAGAAGACAACCAAGCTACTGTTGAGAGATTGGTGGAAGAAACTTGTCAAAGTTCTCCAACACCAGTTATCACCAAAAGAAAGAAAGCTAAGAAATTAGACTTTCCAGGGCCCACCATTCAAGACTCTGAAGGTGAGCACCTCTTTTTAAATTGCCATAAAAGAATTTTATTCTAAAATACTTTTATTTTTTCTTATTCTTTAATTATGACTACCAGAAGAGGTTCCCAATACTCCATCCAATCAGATGGAGCTGGACTCAGAAGTAGAATTGATCCCTCAAAAGGGAAAAGAAAGGGCAATATCCCCAGTGGAACAGAATCCACACAAGGAAGTGCCTTATCCCAAAGGCAAGTCCCAGAAATGCCCATGATATCTGAGCCTGAATTGGAACTAAGTATGTGTGAGCCTTTGAGATATGACCACATACCCAATAAGGTCACAGAAAGATTAAGAATAATTATACCCTTAATATAATTATACTAAAATTACTTAGAATAATTATACATTAAAATTAATTACTTAAATATACAAAAAATACCATAAATTAACACAAAAATTGGTTTAACTTAAAAACCAATGAATAAACATGTAAAATAAATTATACCATTGGATTCCTCATGGAAAAATACACATATAACATTTTTATGGCATATCTGTGAAGTCAATATTTAATGAATTATAAGGTATAATACCTTATAAAAACCATAAAATCCTATTTATCTCAGAGGCCAATGAAACAACATGTGAAATAAATTGTACCAGTGGATTCCCCATAGAAGTCCACACATAAAACAATTAATAAGCTAATTCTCAAAGTCAATACTTAAGGAATTATCCTGAATATATGCACTTTTTTGGTCAACGCATATATTCAAGGATCATAGCTAATATCTTCTAAACTATACATGATAGAATGATGAACCAAAAATAAAGTTACCACGTAATTACTGTAGGAACACAGAAATGAACTTTATTTTACAAATTATAAACAAGGTTAAAACCTATGATGAAATATTGATAAAAATCAACAGAGCTGTTGACCACTTTGTTGTGAAAGTGGTCCAAACTTAAAAAAAGTATACAGTTGGATTCTACTAGTTCATTCGTGAAGAATGATGTAATTTTTATTATTAAATTCAGGGTATAACCCCCTGACATCAAGGTTTGAAGTTTAAAATATTGAGTTTCGACAGAAAAGGTGAGTTACAAGAAAAATCATCAAAATTAGAGTTTTGATGATGTAATGATAAGCTCTTGGCAGCATAATAAGGTTATGCCAGGCTATCAGAATTCACTCTCTGAATTGCTGTAGCGTGTAAATCTTAAAAGTTATTGAAGATCAAAGTTTGAGCTTAAATTGAGCAGTTATGATCACCTACTGTAACCTTAAATTAAGTTTAACAGTCACAAGAGTGATAAAATTGGTGAATACTATTAGTTTATGATTAAAACTAATAAAATCCACGAAATTTGGGGTTCTGCCAAGCCTCTGATGTCATCAAACTTAAAGTTACAGTGATAACTTTAAATAATGGTGCAATAATGATGTAAGATGGTTTGATCATGATGTAATCACCCTCAAACCTTAAAATATTGATCAATTCCAGTGGATATGATCAGTACACGTCTACTAGAAGCCTGTTGGACTCTAGGAGGGAGGTATTTACTATAAATAGAGCTCTTTTTACTCTATTTTCCCCTCAGACGCATCAAAAACATTAAATCAATTAAATCAAAAGGTAATTTTCTTTATTCTTTATATATAAAAGCATTATATTATTAAAGACCAAAGACCACCTTGCTATAATCATCTCTTTTGACGTGATTAAATCATTTATTTAATTGTTTTTGTTAAAAATCTCTCTAAAACTCATTTCCACGTAAAAATCCAGAATAATTTGTAATTTTCTTTATTTTTATTGTAAATACAATTTGAAAAAGTTGTATTTATATTTTTTGGCGTAAAATACTTCAAAATTATTATATTAAGTGTTAAAAGTAGGTTATTCTCTCTTATTATAATAATTTCTCTATTATTACTCTCTTAACAACTCTTTAATTAATATAAATAGTATTTATATTAATTCATAACTTTAATATTAGTAATATTAATTTTTTTTTATTAATAAAAAACAATTTTTTACGCCTTTATTATTTGTTGGTAACAATAATAAAGAGCTTTTTAATATATTAATTATTTTATATTAATATATTTATTTATTATATTATATTTTCATAATATAAATTATATTATTATATTTATTTAATAATATAATTATTTTACGCCATAATAATAATAATTATTTATTATTATTATATTTTTAATCTTATTTATTCAATTTATAAGGACATTCAGAGTACAATAAGTAATAAAGTAGTAATTTTTACTTATTGTTTCATAGTCAAACCTTACAGGATGAGTAACTCAAACAGGTACAAATCACATTCAGAGGGCTCAGATAGACATCTACATGAGCCAGTACAAGCAGTATTACACAGTATACAAGGACAAAGACTGGGAAATGCTGCCTCAAATACACCAAGGAGTGATGAACTCCTGGCACATCCTGAAAAAGTTCCTCAAAGAGGAGGAGATAGTGAGATACTCCAATGGATGGAATCCACTGTCATCCAAACCTCAAATCAAAAAAATCAAGGATTATCATGCCAAAAAGAGGGAGGAAACCAAGGAAGAAGCCCCAGTAGCTTCTACCAGCAAGCCTCAAGCCAACCCACTTCCCCAAGAAGGGAAGAAGAACAAGAAAAAGCATTGGAGGAAACCATATTCCCCAAGCTACAGAATCCCAAGAATCCAAAAGGATGCCATGGACAATGTTTTCAACATGGCCAGAACCTTGATGGAATTCAAGGACAAGGAAGAGCAAAGAATGAGACAACCTCATTTCCCAAAGAAATAACCTTGTCCAAAGATGTTGTAAATACTTTAACAGAAATTAAAAATAGTATATTACCTCTAAAAGAAATTAAAGACAGTTTATTATCACTACAAGAAATAAATAACAATTTATCTTCTTAAACAAAAATTGTTGTACAAAACAAGAAAGAAATTGACAACATTAAGTTTATTGTTGAAAATAATAAACCAAAAAATTTAATTGACAATACTCAAAAATTAATACAAGGACAACAAGAATTGTATAAATACATAAAAGATATCAAAGATAATACTTTGACAATCAATTATGATGTGAGTATTGACAATCTTACAGAAAAATTAAATAAATTAAGTATTTCTGTAGAAAAATTTGAAGAAAAGACTTCATCACACCAAAAATTACTTTTGGACCATGTGGAAAAAAGTGATGAAGCAAGGATGCATCTGAAAGATGATATTCAAAGTGAAATAAGGCTTATTACAGAAAAAATGGATAAAATTAATGAGGCTAATTTAAATATGCCAAAGTTATCAACACCATTTTCTCATATAAGAAGCCCTATTAAAACAAAAGAGGAATTGTCAAATCCTTTCATAACAGACTTGAGTCACCAAGATAATAACCAAGTCTTAATGAAGGAAGCACCTCAACTGAAAGAATGGCCAACATTCACAGGAGAAGGTGAATATGACCACATGTCATTCATTAAAACAATTGACATGTTACAAGAAGATTATGCCATACCAGATGAATTAATCACTGCAAGATTACATTCTTTGTTTGAGAAATCTGCAAAAAGATGGTATTATGGCATAAGACAAACAAATGGTAAAAATACCTGGTCTTGGTGGAAACAAGAAATAATCACCAAGTGGGCAAATGATGCCTGGAGGTATAAGATAGAAAATGCATTTGAAAACTCTTTCTTTGACCCAGAGAAAGATAAACCTTTAACTTGGTTCCTAAAACAAGTTGAAAGGTTTAATGCACTGTACCCAGAAATGTCACAGAAGATGGTGCATATGAAAATACTTAAAAAATGTGGAGGGGAACTAGAACATGCCCTAAGAAGCAGATGTATAGAGCCATGCTCCACAGAAGAGTATATAAATGCACTAGAAGATATAGTGACAAGAACAAAAATTGGCAGGACTTGGAAAAAATTGGACATGAAAAGCCCAAATAAACCATTTATCAAGAAAGATAAATCAAAAGAATCCTTCAAACCCAATACATCCAACAATAATGAGCAAAGAAAATGCCATAAATGTGGAGGTATTGGACACTTAGCGAATAATTGCCTTAAAAAAGCAAAGATTAATTAAATTTTGGAAACAGAAAACCACAATGACAAAGAAGAAGAATCTGACTCTGAAAAAGAGACAGAAGAATCAGAAAGCTCTGAAAGTGATGAAATCAATATAATTAATGCACAAATTAATAATATTGATATAATTTATGAAGTACTGGATGTTAACTCAAACTTGCCACAAGTTGGAACATCTGACACAAATCTGACAAACATACAAGATGCCAAAATGTATAGAACCAAACCTGCAAGAGGAATGGGATATACAGCTGGAAAATCAAGTATTAGTATTGTTATGGTTGATAACCAAGAAGGAAAGGTTAACTTAGATACAGGAGCATATTGCACCTGTGTTGGCAAAAATTATTTAAAAACCATTGTCCCAGACTGGCAAGAAAAACTTATGCCAATACAAGGTGTCAAATTTAGTAGTGCAAGTGAGAGCATGAAGCCCCTTGGAATAATTGATTTAACACTAATTTTTCCTCATCCCTCACAATGTGTCAGAATCAAAGTAGAGTTTGTAGTAATGGACAACTGTACTAGTAATCATTTCATACTTGGAAATGACTACTTATCAATCTATGGTATAGATATCTCCAACCAAAAGGATAGATATTTTACCATAGGAGATAATAAAAGACAAAAGTTTGGATTCTTAAATAACAAAAAACAAATCACAGTTATTAAGAATGAGGAAAAAATTCCAGAAAAAGAACTTTTTATATCTGAACAACTCAAAGAGGCAGAATTCAATCAAGAATTAACAGAAAAAATGAAAGAAAAATTGATTGACCTCTTATTTAAGTATAAAAATGCCTTTGCAACTGACAAAGAGCCACTAGGTGCCATAATTGGACATGAAGTGGATATAATTCTTAATGTAGAAAAACCTTACCCACCTTTATTAAGAAGACCTGCTTATCCAGCCAGTCCAAGAGCTAGAGAAGCCCTAGAGGTGCACATTAAAGAATTAATGGACCTTGGAGTATTAAGAAAGGTTGGACATAATGAGCAAGTAGAAGTTACTACACCTGTCATTATAACTTGGCATAATGGAAAATCAAGGATGGTAGGAGACTTCAGAGCCCTGAATACCTATACCATTCCAGACAGATATCCAATACCCAGAATCCATGAGACATTGACCCAATTGTCACAAGCTAAGTTCATCACAGCTATGGATGCTCTTAAGGGTTTTCATCAAAATGTCTTAACAGACAATGCCAAGAAACTACTAAGAATAATAGTCCATTGTGGAATTTTTGAATACTTAAGAACGCCATTTGGGATAAAAAATGCACCTTCCCATTATCAAAGAATGATGAATACCATATTTCCTGAAGAATTATCAGAAGGATGGTTAATAATCTACATTGATGATATCATAGTTTGCGCAGAAACTTGGGAAAATCACCTGACAAGACTAGAAAGGGTACTACAGAAAATAGTCCAAGTAAATATGAAAATTTCATTGAAAAAGTGTCATTTTGCATATAGTGAATTAAAAGCCTTAGGACATGTAGTATCTGGACTTAGTCTAGGCATAGACAAAAATAAAGTAGCAGCAGTACTACTTAAACCAATGCCTCAAACTAAAAAAGAAATGCAATCATTTCTAGGATTTGCTGGTTACTATAGACAGCATATAAAGGACTTTGCAAAGATTGCTAAATCCTTGTATAAGCTATGTGACCAACAAACAGTCTATGAGATGACAGAAGAAAGAGTCAAGGCATATGAAGAATTGAAAAATTCTTTAACAAATGCCCCATTTCTTCTAATGCCAGATTGGAAACTACCTTTCAAACTGTACATTGATGCTTGTGGAGAAGGACTAGGTGCTGCACTTCACCAAACACAAATTATCAATGATAAACCAGTGGAAGGACCAATTTGTTTCATTTCAAGGCAGATAAAGCCAACAGAAGCAAGGTATGGAGCAAGCCAAATGGAATGCTTATGCCTAGTGTGGGCTTTAGAAAAGCTGCATTATTATTTGGATGGCACAGTATTTGATGTAATCACAGACTGTAATGCTGTGAAATCACTATTAAATATGAAGACTCCAAACAGACATATGCTGAGATGGCAAATTGCTATCCAAGAATATAGGGGAAATATGACTATTGTTCATAAATCTGGAAATATTCATAAAAATGCAGATGGTCTTAGCAGATGGGCTCTAGCAAATACCCCTGACAATCCAGCATGGGTACCACAAGAAGAGCACCATATAGAAGGAATATGTGTTACAGACATTGGCACAGAATTCTTTAACCAAGTTAAAGAAAGCTATAAGACAGACAAAAATTGCCATATCTTAAGCCAACTTCTAATGAAAGACTGCAAAGATCCATCACTTTCATCAAAACTAGATGAAATATGGAAAAAAGCATATGATGAAGGAAGATTCCACCTCCTTGATGGAATCCTTTACCATAGAACAAAACACACATGTGTTATGGCCTTAACAGACAGAACACTAATAAACACTATTTTACATGAGTGTCATGATAGTGTTGCATCTGGACATCTCTCAGAAGATAGGACACTAGAGAGGGTGAAAACCTGCTCTTGGTGGCCAAATTGGAAAAAAGATGTTGCAGAGTACTGCCAAACCTGTGACAGATGCCAAAAAGCCAACAGAGCCACAGGAAAGAAATTTGGAATGATGATCCAAATCCAAGAACCAAAATCCCCATGGGAAATAGTTCATATGGATTGGGTAACAGCTTTACCTCCAGGAGGAGACAGGAGTTATAATGCATGCCTAGTATTAGTTGACAGGTACAGTAAAACTCCCATGTTCTTACCATGTCATAAAGATGACACAGCTATGGATACAGCCATAATGATATGGAATAAAGTCATTAGCCACACAGGCTTATTCCAAAATATTATAAGTGATAGAGACCCAAAGTTCACTTCAGCATTATGGACAAATCTCCATAACTTGTTTGGGACAAAATTATCATTCTCAACAGCTTATCATCCTCAAACTGATGGTCTAGCAGAAAGAATGATACAGACCCTAGAGGATATGATCAGAAGATTCTGTGCTTATGGGCTAGAATTCAAAGATTCTGATGGTTTTACCCATGATTGGTGTACACTAATACCAGCACTTGAACTGGGATATAAGACATCAATCCATTCTTCTACTGGCAAAACACCAGCAATGCTAGAGAAAGGTTGGAATCCAAGACTTCCTTATGATACCCTCAAAAAGGACTTAGTGGATATACACCCAACAGCAAGCAGTTTCAAGATAATGCTTGACAAAGCAAGACACCATGCAAACAGATGCATGCAAGATTCTTTTAAATATGCAAAAGAAAGATGGGATAAAAGTCATAAGCCACCTGACTTCAAAATAGGGGACTTGGTTTTAGTATCAACCCTTAATTTCAATAACATAAAAGGCCCAAAGAAATTGAAAGATTCCTTTGCAGGACCATTTATGATAAAAGCACTTCATGGACCCAATGCTGTGCAATTAGAACTCACAGGTGAACTAATGAACAAACACCCAACTTTCCCTGTAAGTCTGATAAAACCTTACAGTTCAAGTGACAAGGAATTATTTCCACTAAGAAATAAACCCCCACTTGAAATTCCCCCCTTGGAGGAAGGAGAGGAAAAGAGAATAGTAAAAGTCCTTAAAGAAAGAAGGACAAGAAACAAAAAAGAAAGGGAATACCTTGTAAGGTATAGAAATTCAACTCAAGAAGATGAATGGCTACTTGAGAAAGATATAACAAATGCTGATAAATTACTAAGAAGGTTCAGACATGAAAGAAAACCTGAAAAATAAAAAGTTAAGCATTATTGAGCTTCAAGACTAACAAAAGTCTATTGAAGAGGTAGGACAGTGGATGATACCCTAATCACATATATCAGATTGTGGTACAATCTTTTTTGGTGGTAGGGAATGTGAGCCTTTGAGATATGACCACATACCCAATAAGGTCACAAAAAATACTCAGAATAATTATACCTTTAATGTAATTATATTAAAATTAATTAGAATAATTATACACTAAAAATAATTACTCAAATATACAAAAAATACCATAAATTGGTACTAAAATTGGTTTAACTTAAAAACCAATGAATGAACATGTGAAATACATTATACCATTGGATTCCCCATGGAAAAATACACATATACCATTTTTATGGCATATCTGTAAAGTCAATATTTAAGGAATTATAAGGTACAATACCTTATAAAAACCATAAAAACTTATTTATCTCAGAAACTAATGAAACAACATGTGAAATAAATTGTACCAGTGGATTCCCCACTAAAATCCACATATAAAACAATTAATAAGCTAATTTCCAATGTTAATACTTAAGGAATTATCCTGAATATATGCACTTTTTTGGTCAACGCATATATTCAAGGATCATAGCTAATATCTTCTAAACTATACATGATAGAATGATGAACCAAAAAGAAAGTTACCACGTAATTACTGTAAGAACACAGATATGAACTTTATTTTACAAATTATAAACAAGGTTAAAACCTATGATGAATTATTGATAAAAATCAACAGAGCTGTTGACCACTTTGTTGTGAAAGTGTTCCAAACTTAGAAAAAAGTGCACAGTTAGATTCTCCTAGTTCATTCGTGAAGAATGATGTAATTTTTATTATTAAATTCAGGGTATAACCCCCTGAAATCAAGGTTTGAAGTTTAAAATATTGAATTTCGACAGAAAAGATGAGTTACAAGAAAAATCATCAAAATTAGAGTTTTGATTATGTAATGAAAAGCTCTTGGCAGCATAATAAGGTTATGTCAGGCTATCAGAATTCTTTCTCTGAATTGCTGTAGCGTGAAAACCTTAAAAGGTATTGAGCATCAAAGTTTGAGCTTAAATTGAGCTGTTATGATCACATACTGTAACCTTAAATTAAGTTTAACAGTCTTAATAGTGATAAAATTGGTGAATACTATTAGTTTATGATTAAAACTAATAAAATCCACGAAATTTGGGGTTCTGCCAAGCCTCTGATGTCATCACACTTAGAGTTATAGTGATAACTCTAAATAATGGTGTAATAATGATGTAATATGGTTTGATCATGATGTAATCACCCTCAAACCTTAAAATATTGATCAATTCCAGTGGATATGATCGGTACACGTCTACTAGAAGCCTGTTGGACTCTAGGAGGGAGGTATTTACTATAAATAGAGCTCTTTTTACTCTGTTTTCCCCTCAGACGCATCAAAAACATTAAATCAATTAAATCAAAGGTAATTTCTTTATTCTTTATATATAAAACTGTTATATTATTAAAGACCAAAGACCACCTTGCTATAATCAACTCTTTTGACGTGATTAAATCATTTATTTAATTGTTTTTGTTAAAAAATCTCTCTAATAACTCATTTCCACGTAAAAATCCAGAATAATTTGTAATTTTCTTTATTTTTATTGTAAATACAATTTGAAAAGGTTGTATTTATATTTTTTGGCGTAAAATACTTCAAAATTATTATATTAAGTGTTAAAAGTAGGTTATTTTCTCTTATTATAATAATTTCTCTATTATTACTCTTTTAATAATTCTTTAATTAATATAAATAGTATTTATATTAATTCATAACTTTAATATTAGTAATATTATTGTTATTAATTGTTTTTTATTAATAAAAAACAATTTTTTACGCCTTTATTATTTGTTAGTAACAATAATAAAGAGCTTTATAATATATTAATTATTTTATATTAATATATTATTTATAATATTATAATTTCATATAATATTAATTATATTATTATATTTATTTAATAATATAATATTTTTACGCCATAATAATAATATTTCTTTATTATTATTATTATTTCAATCTTATTTATTTCAACTATAAGGACATTCAGAGTACAATAAGTAATAAATTAGTAATTTTTACTTATTGTTTCATAGTCAAACCTTACACTAACTTTGAGTAGGAACAGGCAATGTGCATGTACTGCTGATCTCATTCCATGGACATTCTCTGGAAGTTCTGCTTTCAGCCATTTTTGTTTCTCCTTCTGGCTTGCACGTTTCGCCACATTGTGAGCTTTATGAGCCTGGTTCCTTTGCTGTCTGACCTCCGATTGTTCAAGCATACTCTGGGCAAGGGGCATTTGAGGATGGGTGAACTCATTATTTGACTGAGTGCCATGCTCATGCGCCGTGAAATTGTCACTCGTTGGTTCCTCATTTGTTTCCATTTGAGTCGGAGACATGTTCTCATCCTCATCATCCACCATTTTTTCTCTTGATGAACTGGCATGAGCTGTTCTTAGTTTGGAGGCATATGGATGATGACGTCCAGTGACTTTCTCTTTATGGACTGGAGGTGAAGATGCATCAAGTTCATCACCTGCCATGCACATCATCAGTTAACACATCAAAAAATTAATGAAGACTGGTCATACTCACAATCTTCAATTGGCTCCTGAGATCGGACTGACTTGCCTTTAGGTGCCATATCTAACCCATGAAACAAACATATCAAATTTTGAAAAAGGTTATACTCCAAAATTAAAATGACTTACTTTGATGAAGCGTCAATCCTGGATTTCCCTCCGACAGACCACTCCAAGTTACATTCTCCAATGTTCTTTTTCGTCGCCCCCCATTGTAAGGTTTGACTATGAAACAATAAGTAAAAATTACTAATTTATCACTTATTGCACTCTGAATGTCCTTATAAAATGAATAAATAAGATTAAAATAATAATAATAATAAAGAAATATTATTATTATGGCGTAAAATTATTATATTATTAAATAAATATAATAATATAATTAATATTATATAAAAATATAATATTATAAATAATATATTAATATAAAATAATTAATATATTATAAAGCTCTTTATTATTGTTACCAACAAATAATAAAGGCGTAAAAAATTGTTTTTTATAAATAAAAAACAATTAATAACAATAATATTACTAATATTAAAGTTATAAATTAATATAAATACTATTTATATTAAATAAGAATTATTATGAGTAATAATAAGAGAGAAATTATTATAATAAGATGAAATAACCTACTTTTAACACTTAAGATAATAATTTTGAGTTATTTTACGCCAAAAGAATATAATACAACCTTTTCAAATTGTATTTACAATAAAAATAAAGAGAATTTACTAAATTTCTTGATTTTACGTGGAAATGAGCTTTTTAGAGAGATTTATAGCAAAAACAATTAAAGAATTGATTTAATCACGTAAAAATGGTGATTAATGACAAGATGGTCTTTGGTCTTTAAGAATATAAGAGTTTTATATTTAAAGAATAAAGAAATTACCTTTTATTTAATTGATTTAATGTTTTTGATGCGTCTGAGGGGAAAACAGAGTAAAAAGAGCTCTATTTATAGTAAATACCTCCCTCCTAGAGTCCAACAGGCTTCTAGTAGACGTGTACCGATCATATCCACTGGAATTGATCAATATTTTAAGGTTTGAGGGTGATTACATCATGATCAAACCATATTACATCATTATTACACCATTATTTAGAGTTATCACTATAACTCTAAGTGTGATGACATCAGAGGCTTGGCAGAACCCCAAATTTCGTGGATTTTATTAGTTTTAATCATAAACTAATAGTATTCACCAATTTTATCACTATTAAGACTGTTAAACTTAATTTAAGGTTACAGTATGTGATCATAACAGCTCAATTTAAGCTCAAACTTTGATCCTCAATAACTTTTAAGGTTTTCACGCTACAGCAATTCAGAGAGTGAATTCTGATAGCCTGACATAACCTTATTATGCTGCCAAGAGCTTTTCATTACATCATCAAAACTCTAATTTTGATGATTTTTCTTGTAACTCATCTTTTCTGTCGAAATTCAATATTTTAAACTTCAAACCTTGATTTCAGGGGGTTATACCCTGAATTTAATAATAAAAATTACATCATTCTTCACGAATGAACTATGAGAATCCAACTGTGTACTTTTTTTTAAGTTTGGACTACTTTCACAACAAAGTGGTCAACAGCTCTGTTGATTTTTATCAATATTTCCTCATAAGTCTTAACCTTGTTTATAATTTGCAAATTAAAGTTCATATCTGTGTTCTTACAGTAATTACGTGGTAACTTTATTTTTGGTTCATCATTCTAGCATGTATAGTTTAGAAGATATTAGCTATGATCACTGAATATATGCGTTGACCAAAAAAGTGCATATATTCAGGATAATTCCTTAAGTATTGATTTTGAGAATTAGCTTATTAATTGTTTTATGTGTGGATTTTTATGGGGAATCCACTGGTACAATTTATTTCACATGTTGTTTCATTGGTTTCTGAGATAAATAGGATTTTATGGTTTTTATAAGGTATTATACCTTATAATTCTTTAAATATTGACTTTACAGATATGCCATAAAAATGGTATATGTGTATTTTTCCATGAAGAATCCAATGGTATAATTTATTTCACATGTTCATTCATTGGTTTTTAAGTTAAACCAATTATAGTACCAATTTATGGTATTTTTTGTATATTTGAGTAATTATTTTTAGTGTATAATTATTCTAATTAATTTTAATATAATTATATTAAAGATATAATTATTCTGAGTATTTTTTGTGACCTTATTGGGTATGTGGTCATATCTCAAAGGCTCACATTCCCTACCACCAAAAAAGATTGTACCACAATCTGATATATGTGATTAGGGTATCATCCACTGTCCTACCTCTTCAATAGACTTTGTTAGTCTTGAAGCTCAATAATGCTTAACTTTTTTATTTTTCAGGTTTTCTTTCATGTCTGAACCTTCTTAGTAGTTTATCAGCATTTGTTATATCTTTCTCAAGTAGCCATTCATCTTCTTGAGTTGAATTTCTATACCTTACAAGGTATTCTCTTTCTTTTTTGTTTCTTGTCCTTCTTTCTTTAAGGACTTTTACTATTTTCTTTTCCTCTCCTTCTTCCAAGGGGGGAATCTCAAGTGGGGGTTTATTTCTTAGTGGAAATAACTCTTTGTCACTTGAACTGTAAGGTTTTATCAGACTTACAGGGAAAGTTGGGTGTTTGTTCATTAGTTCACCTGTGAGTTCTAATTGCACAGCATTGGGTCCATGAAGTGCTTTTATCATAAATGGTCCTGCAAAGGAATCTTTCAATTTCTTTGGGCCTTTTATGTTATTGAAATTAAGGGTTGATACTAAAACCAAGTCCCCTATTTTGAAGTCAGGTGGCTTATGACTTTTATCCCATCTTTCTTTTGCATATTTAAAAGAATCTTGCATGCATCTGTTTGCATGGTGTCTTGCTTTGTCAAGCATTATCTTGAAACTGCTTGCTGTTGGATGTATATCCACCAAGTCCTTTTTGAGGGTATCATAAGGAAGTCTTGGATTCCAACCTTTCTCTAGCATTGCTGGTGTTTTGCCAGTAGAAGAATGGATTGATGTCTTATATGCCAGTTCAAGTGCTGGTATTAGTGTACACCAATCATGGGTAAAACCATCAGAATCTTTGAATTCTAGCCCATAAGCACAGAATCTTCTGATCATATCCTCTAGGGTCTGTATCATTCTTTCTGCTAGACCATCAGTTTGAGGATGATAAGCTGTTGAGAATGATAATTTTGTCCCAAACAAGTTATGGAGATTTGTCCATAATGCTGAAGTGAACTTTGGGTCTCTATCACTTATAATATTTTGGAATAAGCCTGTGTGGCTAATGACTTTATTCCATATCATTATGGCTGTATCCATAGCTGTGTCATCTTTATGACATGGTAAGAACATGGGAGTTTTACTGTACCTGTCAACTAATACTAGGCATGCATTATAACTCCTGTCTCCTCCTGGAGGTAAAGCTGTTACCCAATCCATATGAACTATTTCCCATGGGGATTTTGGTTCTTGGATTTGGATCATCATTCCAAATTTCTTTCCTGTGGCTCTGTTGGCTTTTTGGCATCTGTCACAGGTTTGGCAGTACTCTGCAACATCTTTCTTCCAATTTGGCCACCAAGAGCAGGTTTTCACCCTCTCTAGTGTCCTATCTTCTGAGAGATGTCCAGATGCAACACTATCATGACATTCATGTAAAATAGTGTTTATTAGTGTTCTGTCTGTTAAGGCCATAACACATGTGTGTTTTGTTCTATGGTAAAGGATTCCATCAAGGAGGTGGAATCTTCCTTCATCATATGCTTTTTTCCATATTTCATCTAGTTTTGATGAAAGTGATGGGTCTTGGCAGTCTTTCATTAGAAGTTGGCTTAAGATATGGCAATTTTTGTCTGTCTTATAGCTTTCTTTAACTTGGTTAAAGAATTCTGTGCCAATGTCTGTAACACATATTCCTTCTATATGGTGCTCTTCTTGTGGTACCCATGCTGGATTGTCAGGGGTATTTGCTAGAGCCCATCTGCTAAGACCATCTGCATTTTTATGAATATTTCCAGATTTATGAACAATAGTCATATTTCCCCTATATTCTTGGATAGCAATTTGCCATCTCAGCATATGTCTATTTGGAGTCTTCATATTTAATAGTGATTTCACAGCATTACAGTCTGTGATTACATCAAATACTGTGCCATCCAAATAATAATGCAGCTTTTCTAAAGCCCACACTAGGCATAAGCATTCCATTTGGCTTGCTCCATACCTTGCTTCTGTTGGCTTTATCTGCCTTGAAATGAAACAAATTGGTCCTTCCACTGGTTTATCATTGATAATTTGTGTTTGGTGAAGTGCAGCACCTAGTCCTTCTCCACAAGCATCAATGTACAGTTTGAAAGGTAGTTTCCAATCTGGCATTAGAAGAAATGGGGCATTTGTTAAAGAATTTTTCAATTCTTCATATGCCTTGACTCTTTCTTCTGTCATCTCATAGACTGTTTGTTGGTCACATAGCTTATACAAGGATTTAGCAATCTTTGCAAAGTCCTTTATATGCTGTCTATGGTAACCAGCAAATCCTAGAAATGATTGCATTTCTTTTTTAGTTTGAGGCATTGGTTTAAGTAGTACTGCTGCTACTTTATTTTTTTCTATGCCTAGACTAAGTCCAGATACTACATGTCCTAGGGCTTTCAATTCACTATATGCAAAATGACACTTTTTCAATGAAATTTTCATATTTACTTGGACTATTTTCTGTAGTACCCTTTCTAGTCTTGTCAGGTGATTTTCCCAGGTTTCTGAGCAAACTATGATATCATCAATGTAGATTATTAACCATCCTTCTGATAATTCTTCAGGAAATATGGTATTCATCATTCTTTGATAATGGGAAGGTGCATTTTTTATCCCAAATGGCATTCTTAAGTATTCAAAAATTCCACAATGGACTATTATTCTTAGTAGTTTCTTGGCATTGTCTGTTAAGACATTTTGATGAAAACCCTTAAGAGCATCCATAGCTGTGATGAACTTAGCTTGTGACAATTGGGTCAATGTCTCATGGATTCTGGGTATTGGATATCTGTCTGGAATGGTATAGGTATTCAGGGCTCTGAAGTCTCCTACCATCCTTGATTTTCCATTATGCCAAGTTATAATGACAGGTGTAGTAACTTCTACTTGCTCATTATGTCCAACCTTTCTTAATACTTCAAGGTCCATTAATTCTTTAATGTGCACCTCTAGGGCTTCTCTAGCTCTTGGACTGGCTGGATAAGCAGGTCTTCTTAATAAAGGTGGGTAAGGTTTTTCTACATTAAGAATTATATCCACTTCATGTCCAATTATGGCACCTAGTGGCTCTTTGTCAGTTGCAAAGGCATTTTTATACTTAAATAAGAGGTCAATCAATTTTTCTTTCATTTTTTCTGTTAATTCTTGATTGAATTCTGCCTCTTTGAGTTGTTCAGATATAAAAAGTTCTTTTTCTGGAATTTTTTCCTCATTCTTAATAACTGTGATTTGTTTTTTGTTATTTAAGAATCCAAACTTTTGTCTTTTATTATCCCCTATGGTAAAATATCTATCCTTTTGGTTGGAGATATCTATACCATAGATTGATAAGTAGTCATTTCCAAGTATGAAATGACTACTAGTACAGTTGTCCATTACTACAAACTCTACTTTGATTCTGACACATTGTGAGGGATGAGGAAAAATTAGTGTTAAATCAATTATTCCAAGGGGCTTCATGCTCTCACTTGCACTACTAAATTTGACACCTTGTATTGGCATAAGTTTTTCTTGCCAGTCTGGGACAATGGTTTTTAAATAATTTCTGCCAACACAGGTGCAATATGCTCCTGTATCTAAGTTAACCTTTCCTTCTTGGTTATCAACCATAACAATACTAATACTTGATTTTCCAGCTGTATATCCCATTCCTCTTGCAGGTTTGGTTCTATACATTTTGGCATCTTGTATGTTTGTCAGATTTGTGTCAGATGTTCCAACTTGTGGCAAGTTTGAGTTAACATCCAGTACTTCATAAATTATATCAATATTATTAATTTGTGCATTAATTATATTGATTTCATCACTTTCAGAGCTTTCTGATTCTTCTGTCTCTTTTTCAGAGTCAGATTCTTCTTCTTTGTCATTGTGGTTTTCTGTTTCCACAATTTCATTAATCTTTGCTTTTTTAAGGCAATTATTGGCTAAGTGTCCAATACCTCCACATTTATGGCATTTTCTTTGCTCATTATTGTTGGATGTATTGGGTTTGAAGGATTCTTTTGATTTATCTTTCTTGATAAATGGTTTGTTTGGGCTTTTAATGTCCAATTTTTTCCAAGTCCTGCCAATTTTTGTCCTTGTCACTATATCTTCTAGTGCATTTATATACTCTTCTGTGGAGCATGGTTCTATACACCTGCTTCTTAGGGCATGTTCTAGTTCCCCTCCACATTTTTTAAGTATTTTCATATGCACCATCTTCTGTGACATTTCTGGGTACAGTGCATTAAGCCTTTCAACTTGTTTTAGGAACCAAGTTAAAGGTTTATCTTTCTCTGGGTCAAAGAAAGAGTTTTCAAATGCATTTTCTATCTTATACCTCCAGGCATCATTTGCCCACTTGGTGATTATTTCTTGTTTCCACCAAGACCAGGTATTTTTACCATTTGTTTGTCTTATGCCATAATACCATCTTTTTGCAGATTTCTCAAACAAAGAATGTAATCTTGCAGTGATTAATTCATCTGGTATGGCATAATCTTCTTGTAACATGTCAATTGTTTTAATGAATGACATGTGGTCATATTCACCTTCTCCTGTGAATGTTGGCCATTCTTTCAGTTGAGGTGCTTCTTTCATTAAGACTTGGTTATTATCTTGGTGACTCAAGTCTGTTATGAAAGGATTTGACAATTCCTCTTTTGTTTTAATAGGGCTTCTTATATGAGAAAATGGTGTTGATAACTTTGGCATATTTAAATTAGCCTCATTTTTTCTGTAATAAGCCTTATTTCACTTTGAATATCATCTTTCAGATGCATTCTTGCTTCATCACTTTTTTCTACATGGTCCAAAAGTAATTTTTGGTGTGATGAAGTCTTTTCTTCAAATTTTTCTACAGAAATACTTAATTTATTTAATTTTTCTGTAAGATTGTCAATACTCACATCATAATTGATTGTCAAAGTCTTATCTTTGATATCTTTTATGTATTTATACAATTCTTGTTGTCCTTGTATTAATTTTTGAGTATTGTCAATTAAATTTTTTGGTTTATTATTTTCAACAATAAACTTAATGTTGTCAATTTCTTTCTTGTTTTGTACAACAATTTTTGTTAAAGAAGATAAATTGTTATTTATTTCTTGTAGTGATAATAAACTGTCTTTAATTTCTTTTAGAGGTAATATACTATTTTTAATTTCTGTTAAAGTATTTACAACATCTTTGGACAAGGTTATTTCTTTGGGAAATGAGGTTGTCTCATTCTTTGCTCTTCCTTGTCCTTGAATTCCATCAAGGTTCTGGCCATGTTGAAAACATTGTCCATGGCATCCTTTTGGATTCTTGGGATTCTGTAGCTTGGGGAATATGGTTTCCTCCAATGCTTTTTCTTGTTCTTCTTCCCTTCTTGGGGAAGTGGGTTGGCTTGAGGCTTGCTGGTAGAAGCTACTGGGGCTTCTTCCTTGGTTGCCTCCCTCTTTTTGGCATGATAATCCTTGATTTTTTTGATTTGAGGTTTGGATGACAGTGGATTCCATCCATTGGAGTATCTCACTATCTCCTCCTCTTTGAGGAACTTTTTCAGGATGTGCCAGGAGTTCATCACTCCTTGGTGTATTTGAGGCAGCATTTCCCAGTCTTTGTCCTTGTATACTGTGTAATACTGCTTGTACTGGCTCATGTAGATGTCTATTTGAGCCCTCTGAATGTGATTTGTACCTGTTTGAGTTACTCATACTTAGTTCCAATTCAGGCTCAGATATCATGGGCATTTCTGGGACTTGCCTTTGGGATAAGGCACTTCCTTGTGTGGATTCTGTTCCACTGGGGATATTGCCCTTTCTTTTCCCTTTTGAGGGATCAATTCTACTTCTGAGTCCAGCTCCATCTGATTGGATGGAGTATTGGGAACCTCTTCTGGTAGTCATAATTAAAGAATAAGAAAAAATAAGAGTATTTTAGAATAAAATTCTTTTATGGTAATTTAAAAAGAGGTGCTCACCTTCAGAGTCTTGAATGGTGGGCCCTGGAAAGTCTAATTTCTTAGCTTTCTTTCTTTTGGTGATAACTGGTGTTGGAGAACTTTGACAAGTTTCTTCCACCAATCTCTCAACAGTAGCTTGGTTGTCTTCTGTTGGGTTATCTTCAAACACTAAAAAAGACAAATAAATATAAGTCTTTTTATAAGAAGTGTTATTTTTGGCAAGATATGGCAATTTTCCACGTAGAAATTGCTTTTATATCTTAAAAAAAATGAAATAAATAAAGAAATGAATAAAAATGAATAAAAATAACTTTTTTTATTGGTTTTTAATATTTTTTAATATTTTTTATGTATATTTTTATTTTTAAAGAATAAAATAAAAAATGAATATGATTCTTATAAAATTAAATTATAATAAAAATTATTTTTAATTTATAAATTATCTTTTTTAATCACTAGAGTCACTCAAAGAAAGTTCTTGCAAGTCTAAGGATGTGAAAAACCACGTGTAAGACAGTACAATTGCTTTCCAAATGCCTCAATAGCTTTTAAAATCAATAAAATATAAAATTATTATATAATTTTATGATTATAAATATAATTTATTATTGGATAAACCCAAATAGAATCTTTTTAAAGGTCTTTTAAGTAAATATCACGGCCAGGCCCCCAAATGTAAGGTTTGACTATGAAACAATAAGTAAAAATTACTAATTTATCACTTATTGCACTCTGAATGTCCTTATAAAATGAATAAATAAGATTAAAATAATAATAATAATAAAGAAATATTATTATTATGGCGTAAAATTATTATATTATTAAATAAATATAATAATATAATTAATATTATATAAAAATATAATATTATAAATAATATATTAATATAAAATAATTAATATATTATAAAGCTCTTTATTATTGTTACCAACAAATAATAAAGGCGTAAAAAATTGTTTTTTATAAATAAAAAACAATTAATAACAATAATATTACTAATATTAAAGTTATAAATTAATATAAATACTATTTATATTAAATAAGAATTATTATGAGTAATAATAAGAGAGAAATTATTATAATAAGATGAAATAACCTACTTTTAACACTTAAGATAATAATTTTGAGTTATTTTACGCCAAAAGAATATAATACAACCTTTTCAAATTGTATTTACAATAAAAATAAAGAGAATTTACTAAATTTCTTGATTTTACGTGGAAATGAGCTTTTTAGAGAGATTTATAGCAAAAACAATTAAAGAATTGATTTAATCACGTAAAAATGGTGATTAATGACAAGATGGTCTTTGGTCTTTAAGAATATAAGAGTTTTATATTTAAAGAATAAAGAAATTACCTTTTATTTAATTGATTTAATGTTTTTGATGCGTCTGAGGGGAAAACAGAGTAAAAAGAGCTCTATTTATAGTAAATACCTCTATCCTAGAGTCCAACAGGCTTCTAGTAGACGTGTACTGATCATATCCACTGGAATTGATCAATATTTTAAGGTTTGAGGGTGATTACATCATGATCAAACCATATTACATCATTATTACACCATTATTTAGAGTTATCACTATAACTCTAAGTGTGATGACATCAGAGGCTTGGCAGAACCCCAAATTTCGTGGATTTTATTAGTTTTAATCATAAACTAATAGTATTCACCAATTTTATCACTATTAAGACTGTTAAACTTAATTTAAGGTTACAGTATGTGATCATAACAGCTCAATTTAAGCTCAAACTTTGATCCTCAATAACTTTTAAGGTTTTTACGCTACAGCAATTCAGAGAGTGAATTCTGATAGCCTGACATAACCTTATCATGCTGCCAAGAGCTTTTCATTACATCATCAAAACTCTAATTTTGATGATGTTTCTTGTAACTCATCTTTTCTGTCGAAATTCAATATTTTAAACTTCAAACCTTGATTTCAGGGGGTTATACCCTGAATTTAATAAGAAAAATTACATCATTCTTCAAGAATGAACTAGGAGAATCCAACTGTGTACTTTTTTTTAAGTTTGGACTACTTTCACAACAAAGTGGTCAACAGCTCTGTTGATTTTTATCAATATTTCCTCATAAGTCTTAACCTTGATTATAATTTGCAAAATAAAGTTCATATCTGTGTTCTTACAGGAATTACGTGGTAACTTTATTTTTGGTTCATCATTCTAGCATGTATAGTTTAGAAGATATTAGCTATGATCACTGAATATATGCGTTGACCAAAAAAGTGCATATATTCAGGATAATTCCTTAAGTATTGATTTTGAGAATTAGCTTATTAATTGTTTTATGTGTGGATTTTTATGGGGAATCCACTGGTACAATTTATTTCACATGTTGTTTCATTGGTTTCTGAGATAAATAGGATTTTATGGTTTTTATAAGGTATTATACCTTATAATTCTTTAAATATTGACTTTACAGATATGCCATAAAAATGGTATATGTGTATTTTTCCATGAAGAATCCAATGGTATAATTTATTTCACATGTTCATTCATTGGTTTTTAAGTTAAACCAATTTTAGTACCAATTTATGGTATTTTTTGTATATTTGAGTAATTATTTTTAGTGTATAATTATTCTAATTAATTTTAATATAATTATATTAAAGATATAATTATTCTGAGTATTTTTTGTGACCTTATTGGGTATGTGGTCATATCTCAAAGGCTCACACCCATCCACACGCCTTTCATCACCCACATGAACCTGAGATCCTGATGGAATATTGAGGGTTGGCTGTTTACTTTGGCCAAAGGGATCCTGGGATGCGACTGGATTCCGACTGGGATTAAGGAGGAACTCACGTGGAAATTTTGATTGGGGATTAGCATGTGATGAGGTTTGAGGTGTGCCTTCTGGCCCCTGAGACACATGCGTTTGTGTATTAGTGGGATTTGGGGGAATTGGAGTGACGGAAATATTTGGGATCGACCAAGTGCTTGAAGTTGGAGCCTTTGGATTGCCCACATCAATGTTAAGACCTGATACATTCATTGAGGATGCAATAGGGGTTGTGAGAGGAATGTTGGGGCTCAATGGTGACTGTGTTTAACATATTCTATGCTAGATTCACTATTTGAGTCATGAACAGAACCTGAACGGGATTTATGTGACTTGAAAGATGACATAAGGGCCGAAAAAGTACGCTAATATTTTTAACTAGATAAAACACCTCAGTATTATGATAAAATAGAGTGATATGAGATGAAATCTTTTCAAATTTAGAATAGAGAAATTCTATGAATAGTTGGAACTAAGTGTTGCGTGAAAGTCCAATAAGCCTCTTTTTAGGAGAATCCTCCCTGCCTCCTCTTGAGCTCCTCCGCTTTTATCGGAAACCACCCGGCACGGCCTACCACCATATAATGTAATATTTCCTTGATCTCAAAGGGGACCCATCATCCATAAGTAATCATATTTGGTATCATTTCTGCCTCCCCATTGTCACATTTTGTGAATTATCCAAACTGCCAATATATGCATTGAAATTCCACAGCATTGTACATCTGTAAAGGGGTATATTCATGAAGGATTTACCCACAAAAGAGACATCACCTTTTCAAGAAAGGCGAGAGAATCCAAATCACATTCCAACCGATTAAAAGCCTGCTGCACTCAAACCAAATACCAAGACTTTAGCTGCACTCCAACCTTTTATGTAATAGAGTTATATCGTTATGTCTGTAATAAGGTTTAAGCCATGTACGATGGCGTGCCAGCGTACATGATTTGAATTTCAATCCCCTCAAATCAATGTTGACACATCCCTATTGGAACACCCCTCAAGGGTCAAAACCACAGTATTGCCATGTGTAAATCAAATAGAATATGTATGAGCATTGAGCAGCATGGCATTTTACCCAATTAAACTCCTAACCAATTCCGCCATCCAGATGAGACATGTTACACTCCATCAGCTGCAGCTCACGCACCATTACAAATGGGATAAAATTCTCAGATGGCTCAAAACATCTCCCCCTTCATAAATAATCACTCAATTTTTTTGCCAATTAATAACACTCCTAAACACTTTCACATCAGCCATAGATAGTTATACACAAACCAACCGTACTCCCAATTCCTGCAACAATGACACCCCGCCGCTATTCCTCAATGCGTATATGCATGTGTCAACACTGCTCAACTCAAACACACTCTTCCCCTGACGGTGATAGGCCTGGAGTTGCCTTCACACCTTTCCAATATAAACAGCACATTAAAAAGCTCAAATCAGCCATTGCACCCAAATCTCTTCCAAACATCCCTACTTCTGCATCAGGATCTGAGTGCCCACAACTTCTTTTGGATCAAATATTCCCAGCTGATTATTCACCATTGACCCAAAGCACCTTCTCCACAGCACCGGGGCTCAATTCAATTGCACAGAAACCATACAGCAGCAGTCAAACCCTTCCTCCACAAGACCTTGGAATGATAATATCTGCCATTCTATCATTAAGGTATAATATACCCCGCAGGGCTTCACGCATTCTCAACCCCGCCCTAAACCTGCTGATCAAGTCCAGCATCTCAAGCTCCGGTGGTCCCCCCATTCCTGCATTCCATATACCTCAAGATCTGAGTACCATATTTGAACATCTCCAATCAGAGCCAGTGATTCAAAACTATATATGTTGTCCTCAATGTTTCTCTCTTAATGGCCTTACTGAATCAGTCACAACTGACCAACCCCACTGTCAATGCCATAATGACCCAAATGATCATGATCCCACTTGCACACAATCATTAGGCAAATTCATCTATTCATTTGAAGCCCACACCCAAAACACCACCAACATGAAGCAAAAATTTATACCAACAAAACATTTCATTTATCAACCATTCAAAAATTGGCTTGCCAGATTTCTCCAGCGGGCTGGAATTATGGACATTCTGCATCAACATCAACAATCCCAAACTCCCGAAGATTCCCCAAAACGTGACGTCTGGGATGGATTGGTCTGGAGACGCTTCACTGGCACTAGAAATATCCATGACCCCCCATTCATGTCCATTCCTGGTGCAGTGGCCTTCTCCATTTATGTGGACTGGTTTAATGCACATGGAAAGTCCACCCGGTTGGCCAGCATTGGACCTATCATGCTTATTTGTCTTAATCTCCCCCCAAGTGAAAGATTGAAGCCAGAGAATGTCTATGTTGCAGGAATCATCCCTGGTCCAAAGGAGCCAACTTCCCTTCAATTGAATTATTTATTAATGCCACTCATCAAGGAGCTCAAAGAGCTATGGCAAGGTTACCATTTTCACCCACCTCAACAGGTCCTTCAGGATCCTTTATCCGTGTTGCCATTCTCACAGCCATTGCGGATGTGGTTGCCATGCGCAAGCTTACTGGATTTATTTCCCATTCAGGCAACCACTTTTGTAATTTTTGCACCATTCACAAAGCTCAAATTGATGAAATTGGTCCTAAGTTTCACTACACACGCTCATATCAAAATCATAAATCAACCATTGCTAAATGGCTTTGGGCAACCCCACAACAAAGACAAGAAATTTTCTCTGAGTATGGAGTGCGATATTCAATTTTAGAAGACCTTCCGTATTGGGATGCAACCAGAATGGTTAATCTTGACATAATGCATAATTTAATACTTGGAATTTTGAAGGATCATGCAACTTTCAAATTGTGCATTCCATAGTCCAAAGCAAAAATTTACCTCAGGTCCCGCAGGAAATCCAATGACACCAACAGTTCAGACTCAGATTCCATGACCTCCAACAGCTCTCTTGATAAAATCACATTGAGAGAGGCCCGCTCCCTGAGAAGAGACGCAGCAAAAATAATAAATGAGCCACTCCCCACTACTTCCACCCGAAAAAACTACTTCCCAATGCCAACCCCTAACACAGAACATCCATCTAGTGGTTCTGCGGAGATTCCTTCATTTGATGCCGATTACATCCCCACTTCTGAAATCCCCTCTGAATTGGATATCACTGCACTGAGTGATCACCAGATCAAGGGTGAGGCTCTGGAGCATCTCCGTCAAATCATATCTGAGACGATAATTCCCTCATCATGGACAAGAGTACCTCGCAACATGGGTTCCCCCTCTCATGGTAGCTTAAAAGCCGCTGAATGGGCTCCCTTATATAAGGTCTATATTCCATTTTTAATTCTCAGTCAACAGATGTCATTAGATGTACACCAATCCGCAAACATTCAAAGAAAAATGGGTCAGTCAGAAGAACTTGCAAATGAACTAACCAAGAATAAATTCCATTTGATTAGTGCTATCAACATTGCCACAAGTTGGACTGTTTCAATAGGAGATGCGACTGCATTTTCTGAACATTGGAAAAAATTCCGCCTTTCCAATCAACTCCTGTTCCCAAAACAGAAAAGTAAACCAAATCGTCATTTTGCTGATCATATTCCCAAACTCTTCGAACGTTGGGGCTCAGCACAAGCCTCAGCCACATGGGGTTATGAGCACTTGATTGGAGTATTTGCAAAAATGCCAACAAATAACAAAATATGTATGTCAATTAATAAGATCAATATATTCACATTGATTAAACACCTGAACTGAATAAGATTAACTTCTTGAAACTCTAAATAGATGATATAGATAAAACCTTACTTCAACATATCTGTCAATGTTCCAACCTTTCTGTCCTCCTGAAATCCCCATCCGTGCCATGTGAAACAAAACAGCTTTTCGTATCACAGCCACCTGCCCTGTTCAATGACCATAAATATAACAAACCATCCCGCCATGACCAAGAAAATTATGATTGCCTGGTTGAGTACTTACAGAATTTTCATGCAACAAGGGAAATAGTTGATTGGATCAGCTTAGACACTACCGTGCAATCCACAAGTCATCCCACTTCAAGGATTGTCTCACCTTGGTATTTTCCAGTTTCAAGCATTAATATTGGGAACGATATATTTTCAACTGAATCCAGAAATGTCAGCAACAGTGTGATATGTTTTCTGAGGGGCAACTCACGACGATTTGGTATTATTAATAGCATTTTTAAAGTCTCTGAGCCATCTAGCATACTGAACAATAAATTTCTGATCTTAAAAACTTTGAAGATTGATGTGAATTTCTTACCAGATTGGCCGCATCTGAATATTTATAAAGCTGTTGGTTTTGATGATGGACACTTGATTATATCTGAAGAAGAAATAGAAGGTAACTGTGGATTGTATGATAACAAAGTTCTGTCATGTGGACTGCTTGTAATGATAAAGCCGTTATTTCATGAAATTGAGTCTACAGAAATGCAAATCTCTCAGATTCATTAGCAATTTTGCTAGTGAAATAACTGCCACAAAATTTAGTGACAGAGACATGCCATTGTGACAAGCAAAGCCCATTATTTCACATTGCCACAAAGAACTTACTATTTTGACATTGGGTACAGTGTGATTAAGCCAAGTTCAATGATAAAATGACCCACACACTCACCTTTCACAGCATCCAAAATTTCTAACTGCGCCATCATCATGTTGGAAGGGGAAGCGGCCCTTGTGCACCCGCACCCGCACACACCAATGCACACGCAAGCGCACTTGCACCCGCACACGCCAATGCACACGCAAGCGCACCCGCACCCGCACCCACACACGCCAATGCACACGCAAGCGCACCCGCACCCACTGTCAACCTGTGACTCAAAACCAGAGCACAAGCATGACAGCCAATATACCATAAATCAATGGTATAGCCAAGATACCACCAAAACATAGAGCTGAGCCAAATCAGTTCAAAAGGTATCAAAAGAAGGAGGAAACTCACCCCTTTCTGAAAATATAAGTCCCATCACCATAGGACAAGAAATAACAAAGTTATTGCTGAGCATAAACCTTAATTTTCACCTCTCATCCAAAATCTAGAAGGAGAGGCTTAACCCCATCAAATGGGTACTCACAATGAAGCTCTCAGCCAGGGCTATCCAATGGTACCAGCCAAACTGAGCTAGCACCAGTATTACTTGAGTTATGGTCAAATTCAGGCCAAATAAGGGTGAACAAAACTTTCACCTCTCATCTAACTTCTACAGTTTTAGTGTGGGATACTTGAAGTGGGGTCTCTTTGGAAAGAGCACAATCAGGGCTATCTGATGGTGTCATTCACTTCTTCATATCTCAATCATAACAGAAGTTATGAGGCAAACAAGCTCAATACAGCTTTTTGCCCAAACCACGCCTATGTACAAAAAACGTTGTACATGGGATAACTTTGTCATATTTAATGATAACCATACCAAATTGGGTATCATTGTGTAGAGCCCATACAGGGCTATCCAATGAACCAACTTTGAGCATGATATCTCAACAACTGACAGAGGTATGGCTGTTTGAAGGTTATAATCCCACAATATGGCCAATACAGCTGTATTATGACAGGATAAAGTTGTACTCTGATTATGAGGTGTCAAACAGACGATGAAGCTTATTTATACTTCAATACCTCATAATTAATTCAAATACAGAGGTCCATACAGGTTCTGTACAGTTTCTGACGCGTCAGGAGCACCAGAATACACCTGTAAAGTCCATTGGTGAAAGCTTTCACCCTGTTTAGGGTAAAAATGACTACTTGTGGTTCTAAAACCACATTTCAACCCAATACTAGCCTGTATTCAGTGTATAGAACCACAAACCAGCCCACAGTAGTGAAAATTTTCACTCTGTGGTCGTGTGCAGAGGTTAACCACCTCCCACTACCCCAGAACAAGATAAAAGGAGGCTTTGCCTCACCAGGAAGCAAAAAAAGCATCCTGTTCTTGATATTCTTACGTGGTATAACTTCTTAAAAAGGAAGTGATACTCTTAGAATTTAACAGGTATACTTTAAGTTTAAGTATTGTAGGGTTTGCTATTGTAAACCAACAGGCAAACACTGCACCCAGGGCTATCAGCAGTACTCACCATCACTAAATTATTTTAGTATAGCCCTTTTCACTCATATTCTCACTCTAATATCATCATTATTTTCGTGTCACACTCAGAGTTATAGGTTTTATTATCATTCTGAAGCTATATCATAGAGTCACCCTGACACCCACACACGCAAGCGCACAAGCCAATGCACATGCAAGCGCACCCGCACACGCCAATGCACACGCAAGCGCGCCCGCACCCACACACGCCAATGCACACGCAAGCGCACCCGCACCCACACACGCCAATGTACACGCAAGCGCACCCGCACACGCACACGCCAATGCACACACACACGTGGTATTGTGCGGCGGGCTCTACCAGTGTCACCTGCAAAACGACAATCCCGCTCAGGCGGAGTCCTTTTATGGATGACCTGGTGAAGTCAAACCCCCAGCCTACATCAAGACTGGCTGAAGGACCTCTTTGATGTGTGTTTGTGCAAACAGGCGCGTCTTGTGTAATTTTTACCAACCATCGGATGGTTGTGGGATGATCAGGTGGTGAGGAATCTGAGTTGAAGGCACAGGGGAACCAATATTGGTGGATGTCACAGGATTTGGTGTAAGACAAGAGTAGGACGTGTGCTCGACGTTCGCTTGACGTGAGCTCGACTTTTATCCTGCTTGACGTTTGCTTGACGTGAAGTCAATCGCCGACGATTGACACGAGATTTGCCCTGCTGTAAGGTTATGTCAGGCTATCAGCATTCACTCTCTGAATTACTGTAGCGTGTAAAACTTCAAAGTTATTAAAGATCAAAGTTTGAGCTTAATTTGAGCAGTTATGATCACTCACTGTAACCTTAATTTAAGTTTAACAGTCATATGAGTGATAAAATTGGTGAATACTATTTGTTTATGATTAAAACTAATAAAATCCACGAAAATTGGGGTTCTGCCAAGGCTCTGATGTCATCAACGTTAGAGTTATAGTGATAACTCTAAATAATGGTGTAATAATGATGTAATATGGTTTGATCATGATGTAATCATCTCCAAACCTTAAAATATTGATCAATTCCAGTGGATATGATCAGTACATGTCTACTAGAAGCCTGTTGGACTCTAGGAGGGAGGTATTTACTATAAATAGAGCTCTTTTTACTCTGTTTTCCCCTCAGACACATCAAAAACATTAAATCAATACAAACAAAAGGTAATATCTTTATTCTTTATATATGAAACTTTTATATTATTAAAGACCAAAGTTCATCTTTATTATAATCATCAATTTTGACGTGATTAAATCATTTGTTTAATTGTTTTTGTTAAAAATCTCTCTAAAACTCATTTCCACGTAAAAAATCAAGAATATTTGTAATTTCTCTATTTTTTTATTGTAAATACAATTTTTATAAGTTGTATTTACATTATTTGGCGTAAAATATCTCAAAATTATTATATTAAGTGTTAAAAGTAGGTTATTTTCTCTTATATTAATAATTTTCTCTATATTAATCTTTTAATAATTCTTTAATTAATATAAATAGTATTTATATTAATTTATAACTTTAATATTGGTAATATTATTGTTATTAATTGTTTTTTATTAATAAAAAACAATTTTTACGCCTTTATTATTTGTTTGTAACAATAATAAAGTGCCATTAAATATATTAATTCTTTTATATTAATATATTTTCTTTATTATATTATATTTTATAATATAGATTATATTATTATATTTTATTAATAATATAATTATTTTTACGCCATAATTATAATAATTCTTTATTATTATAATTATTTTTATCTTATTTATTTCATTTATAAGGACATTCATAGTACAATAAGTAAAATATTAGTAATTTTTACTTATTGTTTCATAGTCAAACCTTACTTTTGGGGGCCTGGCCATGATATTTACTTAAAAGACCTTTAAAAAGATTCTAATTAGGTTTATCCAATAATAAATTATATTTATAATCATAAAATTACATAATAATTCTATATTTTATTGATTTTAAAAGCTATTGAGGCATTTGGAAAGCAATTGTACTGTCTTACACGTGGTTTTTCACATCCTTAGACTTGCAAGAACTTTCTTTGAGTGACTCTAGTGATTAAAAAAGATATTCTATAAATTAAAAATAATTTTTATTATAATTTGATTTTATAAAGAATCATATTAATTTTTATTATATTCCTTAAAAATAAAAATAAAATATATATATAAAAAATAATAAAAAAAAATATATATTAAAAAAACCAACAAAAAAAAGTTATTTTTATTCATTTCAATTTTCTAAAAAAGATATAAAAGCAATTTCTACGTGGAAAATTGCCATATCTTGCCAAAAAATAACACTTCTTATAAAAAGACTTATATTTATTTGTCTTTTTTAGTGTTTGAGGATAACCCAACAGAAGACAACCAAACTACTGTTGAGAGATTGGTGGAAGAAACTTGTCAAAGTTCTCCAACACCAGTTATCACTCAAAGAAAAAAAGCTAAGAAATTAGACTTTCCAGGACCCACCATTCAAGACTCTGAAGGTGATCACCTCTTTTATAATTGTCATAAAAAGAGTTTTTATTCTAAAATACTTTTATTTTTCTTATTTCTTAAACTATGACTACCAGAAGAGGTTCCCAATACTCCATCCAATCAGATGGAGCTGGACTCAGAGGTAGAACTGATCCCTCAAAAGGGAAAAGAAAGGGCAATATCCCCAGTGGAACAGAATCCACACAAGGAAGTGCCTTATCCCAAAGGCAAGTCCCAGAAATGCCCATGATATCTGAGCCTCAATTGGAACTAAGTATGAGTAACTCAAATAGGTACAAATCACATTCAGAGGGCTCAAATAGACATCTACATGAGCCAGTACAAGCAGTATTACACAGTGTACAAGGACAAAGATTGGGAAATGTTGCCTCAAATACACCAAGGAGTGATGAACTCCTGGCACATCCTGAAAAAGTTCCTCAAAGAGGAGGAGATAGTGAAATACTCCAATGGATGGAATCCACTGTCATCCAAACCTCAAATCAAAAAAATCAAGGATTACCACACCAAAAAGAGGGAGGCAACAAAGGACAAAGGCCCAGTAGCTTCTACCAGCAAGCCCCAAGCCAACCCACTTCCCCAAGAAGGGAAGAAGAACAAGAAAAAGCATTGGAGGAAACCATATTCCCCAAGCTACAGGATCCCAAAAATCCAAAAGGTTGCCATGGACAATGTTTTGAACATGGCCAGAACTTTGATGGAATTCAAAGACAAAGAGGAACAAAGAAGGAGACAACCCCATTTCCCAAAGAAATAACCTTGTCTCCTGATGTTGTAAATACTTTAACAGAGCTTAAAAATAGTATTTTACCTCTTAAAGACATTAAAGATAGTTTATTATCTTTCCAAGAAATAAATAATAGCTTATCATCTTTAACCAAACTTGTTGTACAAAATAAGAAAGAAATTGATAACATAAAATTTATGATTGAAAATAATAAACCAAAAGTATTAATTGACAATACTCAGAAATTAATACAAGGAAAACAAGAGTTGTACAAATACATAAGTGATATCAAAGAAAAAACTTAGACAATCAATTATGATCTGAGTATTCACAACCTTACAGAAAAATTAAACAAATTAAGTATTTCTGTAGAAAAATTTGAAGAGGAGACTTCATCACACCAAAAATTACTTTGGGACCATGTGGAAAAAAGTGATGAAGCAAGAATGCATCTGAAAGATGACATTCAAAGTGAGATAAGGCTCATTACTGAAAAAATGGATAAAATTAATGAGGCTAACTCAAATATGCCAAAGCTATCAACTCCATTTTCTCATATAAGAAGCCCTGTTAAAACAAAAGAGGAATTGACAAATCCTTTCATAACAGATTTGATTCACCAAGACAATAACCAAGTCTTAATGAAGGAAGAACCTCAATTGAAAGAATGGCCAACATTCACAGGAGAAGGTGAATATGACCACATGTCATTTATTAAAACAATTGACATGTTACAAGAAGACTATGCCAAACCAGATGAATTAATCACTGCAAGATGACATTCATTGTTTGAGAAATCTGCAAAAAGATGGTACTATGGCATAAGACAAACAAATGGTAAAAATACCTGGTCTTGGTGGAAACAAGAAATAATCACCAAGTGGGAAAATGATGCCTGGAGGTATAAGATATAAAATGCATTTGAAAACTCTTTCTTTGACCCAGAGAAAGATAAACATTTAACTTGGTTCTTGAAACAAGTTGAAAGGCTTAATGCACTGTACCCAGAAATGTCACAAAAAATGGTGCACATGAAAATACTTAAGAAATGTTGAGGGGAACTAGAACATGCCCTGAGAAGCAGGTGTATAGAACCATGCTCCACAGAACAGTATATAAATTCACTAGAAGATATAGTGACAAGAACAAAAATTGGCAGGACTTGGAAAAAATTGGACATTAAGAGCCCAAATAAGCCATTTATCAAAAAAGATAAATCAAAAGAATCATTCAAGCCCAATACATTCAACAATAATGAGCAAAGAAAATGCCATAAATGTGGAGGTATTGGACCCTTAGCCAATAATTGCCTTAAAAAAGCAAAGATTAATGAAATTGTGGAAACAGAAAACCACAATGACAAAGAGGAGGAATCTGACTCTGAAAAGAGACAGAAGAGTCAGAAAGCTCTGAAAGTGATGAAATCAATATAATTAATGCACAAATTAATAATATTGATATAATTTATGAAGTACTGGATGTTAATTCAAACTTACCGCAAGTTGGAACATTTGGGACAAAGCTATCATTCTCAACAGCTTACCATCCCCAAACTGATGGTTTAGCAAAAAGAATGATACAGACCTTAGAGGACATGATCAGAAGATTCTGTGCTTATGGGCTAGAATTCAAAGATTCTGATGGTTTTACCCATGATTGGTGTACACTAATACCAGCACTTGAACTGGCATATAAAACATCAATCCATTCTTCTACTGGCAAAACACCAGCAATGCTAGAGAAAGGTTGGAATCCAAGACTTCCTTATGATACCCTCAAAAAGGACTTAGTGGACATACATCCAACAGAAAGCTGTTTCAAGATAATGCTTGACAAAGCAAGACACCATGCAAACAGATGCATGCAAGATTCGTTCAAATATGCAAAAGAAAGATGGGACAAAAGTCATAAGCCACCTGATTTCAAAATAGGATACTTGGTCCTAGTATCAACCCTTAATTTTAATAAAATAAAAGGCCCAAAGAAATTGAAAGATTCCTTTGTAGGACCATTTATGATTAAAGCACTTCATGGACCCAATGCTGTGCAATTGGAACTCACAGGTGAACTAATGAACAAACACCCAACTTTCCCTGTAAGTCTGATAAAACCTTACAGTTCAAGTGACAAGGAGTTATTTCCACTAAGAAATAAACCCCCACTTGAAATTCCCCCCTTGGAAGAAGGAGAAGAAAAGAAAATAGTAAAATTCCTTAAAGAAAGAAGGACAAGAAACAAAAAAGAAAGAGAATACCTTGTAAGGTATAGAAATTCAACTCAAGAAGATGAATGGCTACTTGAGAAAGATATAACAAATGCTGATAAACTACTAAGAAGGTTCAGAAATGAAAGAAAGCCTGAAAAATAGAAAAGCTAAGCATTATTGAGCTTCAAGACTAACAAAGTCTAATGAAGAGGTAGGACAGTGGATGATACCCAAATCACACATATCAGATTGTGGCACAATCTTTTTTGGTGGAAGGGAATGTGAGCCTTTGAGATATGACCACATACCCAATAAGGTCACAAAAAAGACTCAGAATAATTATACCTTTAATATAATTATATTAAAATTACTTAGAATAATTATACATTAAAAATAATTACTTAAATATACAAAAAATACCATAAATTGGTACAAAAATTGGTTTCACTTAAAAACCAATGAATCAACATGTAAATTAAAGTATACCATTGGATTTCCCATGGAAAAATACACATATACCATTTTTATGGCATATCTGTAAAGTCAATATTTAATGAACTATAAGGTATAATACCTTATAAAAACCATAAAACCTTATTTATCTAAAGAACTAATGAAACAACATGTGAAATAAATTGTACCATTGCATTCCCCATGAATATTTACACATAAAACAATTAATGAGCCAATTTCCAAAGTTAATACTTAAGGAATTAACCTGAATATATGCACTTTTTTGGTCAATGCATATATTCAAGGATCATAGCTAATATCTCTTAAACTATACAAGATAGAGTGATGAACCAAAAATAAAGTTACCACGTAATTACTGTAAGAACACAGAAATAAACTTTATTTTACAAATTATAATCGAGGTTAAAACCTATGATGAAATATTGATAAAAATCAACAGAGCTGTTGACCACTTTGTTGTGAAAGTGGTCCAAACTTAAAAAAAAGTACACAGTTAGATTCTCCTAGTTCATTCGTGAAGAATGATGTAATTGTTATTATTAAATTCAGGGTATAACCCCTGAAATCATGGTTTGAAGTTTAAAATATTGAATTTTGACAGAAAAGATGAGTTACAAGAAAAATCATCAAATTTAGAGTTTTGATGATGTAATGAAAAGCTCTTGGATGCAGAATAAGGTTATGTCAGGCTATCAGAATTCACTCTCTGAATTACTTTAGCGTGTAAAACTTAAAAGTTATTAAAGATCAAAGTTTGAGCTTAATTTGAGCAGTTATGATCACTCACTGTAACCTTAATTTAAGTTTAACAGTCATATGAGTGATAAAATTGGTGAATACTATTAGTTTATGATTAAAACTAATAAAATACACGAAAATTGGGGTTCTTCCAGCCTCTGATGTCATCAACTTTAGAGTTATAGTGACAACTCTAAATAATGGTGTAATAATGATGTAATATGTTTTGATCATCATGTAATCATCTCCAAACCTTAAAATATTGATCAATTCCAGTGGATATGATCAGTACACGTCTACTAGAAGCCTGTTGGACTCTAGGAGGGAGGTATTTACTATAAATAGAGCTCTTTTTACTCTGTTTTCCCCTCAGACACATCAAAAACATTAAATCAATACAAACAAAAGGTAATATCTTTATTCTTTATATATAAAACGTTTATATTATTAAAGACCAAAGTTCATCTTTATTATAATCATCAATTTTGACGTGATTAAATCATTTGTTTAATTGTTTTTGTTAAAAATCTCTCTAAAACTCATTTCCACCTAAAAAATCAAGAATATTTGTAATTTCTCTATTTTTTTATTGTAAATACAATTTGTATAAGTTGTATTTACATTATTTGGCGTAAAATATCTCAACGTTATTATATTAAGTGTTAAAAGTAGGTTATTTTCTCTTATATTAATTACTTCCTCTATATTATTCTTTTATTAATTCTTTAATTAATATAAATAGTATTTATATTAATTCATAACTTTAATATTGGTAATATTATTGTTATTAATTGTTTTTTATTAATAAAAAACAATTTTTACGCGTTTATTATTTGTTTGTAACAATAATAAAGTGCCATTAAATATATCAATTATTTTATATTAATATATTTTCTTTATTATATTATATTTTATAATATAAACTATATTATTATATTTTATTAATAATATAATTCTTTTTACGCCATAATTATAATAATTCTTTATTATTATAATTATTTTTATCTTATTTATTTCATTTTTAAGGACATTCATAGTACAATAGTAAAATATTAGTAATTTTTACTTATTGTTTCATAGTCAAACCTTACAAAAAAGGAGTAGGAAATTTCCCCAAGCCATTTGCAAGGGGCCATGAACTCCTTCTTACAAATCAAGAGCTTTCTGCGTCAGGAGAACACCATAGAACCCTTAGGTGGATGGAGTCCCTTGTCTTGCAAAGACAAGGTAAAAAAGTAAATAATCGGTTGAAGAATCAAAGTCTATCATCAATAGACCGGAAGAAAGGGTTGGAAATGACCCCAGCTTCGAAGAAAGAAGGACCAGTAGCATAAACAAGCTCCAAACCAGCTCCAGCGCAGTCCAAAGACAAGCACAAAGGACCTCAGAAGAGACAAAGAGGTCCCAATAACAATCAACAAAAAGACAAAGGAAACCCCAATCAGCACAGACCTTCCCCAAAATGGTTCAGGATTCCCAAATTTGAACCTTACTCCATCAACAGTGTGTTAAATATGACCAGAACCCTCATGGAGTTCACAGCCAAAGAACAGGAAAGGATGAATAGGACCTTACCATGCAAATTATGGATGAAATTAGATATATTCAGTCTATTATAAATGTAAAATTAACAAATTTAGTACATAATTTCAAAATTAACATAAAAAATCAATTACTTAAGAAGAAATTGACAGAACCTCCACTGAAGGGTTCAAAATGATAAATGCAATACTTGAGTCAACTTTTAATACATGTAACATAATTGATCGTAAATGCCAAGAACAAAATTATGAAATGGATATGTTTCCATTGATAGCATCAATGAACAATTGATGAGCTTAAAAGGACGCCTTTTGATCATAGTTTAAAATACAAATCTTCTTGGAACAGATTCGCAAAGAAGTGATAATTAAAGGCAAGAGTTAAAGGATGAACCAATTGCACAAGTGACACAAATCCATAAGAAGTAGGATCCCGATTCACATATGGCTAGAAACTCCACACCTTTGACAGAAGAAAATAACTCTGTGAAAGGACATCTGCCCCATTTTTTGGGAGAAAATGAAATTTATACAAGGGATATTCCCAAACTTGAAGAATAGCCAAAATTCTCTGGTGAAGGAGAAAATAACTATATTTGATTCACTAGAAAAATTGATATGTTAAAGGAAGGTTTTCAAATACCTGCTTAAATGATAGTAGGAAAATTGTACTCTTTGTTTAACAGGACTTCAAAGGAACTGTATTACAAATTGAGACAAGAAAATGGAAAACATGCTTGAATTTGGTGTAAATCAGAGATTCTCACCAAGTGGGCCAACCATTACCATAGATTTCAAATTCAAAATGCTTTTGAAATTGCCATTTTTACTGCAGAAAAGAGTGAACCACACACTTGGCTCCTCAACCAAAAAGACATATTATTTTCTTTACACCCAGATATGTCTTACTCAATGATTAATATGAAATTATGAAGGAGATGTGCAGGAGAAGTAGGACATTCTCTCAAGTGCAGATCGTAGAACCCTGTTTAACATAGTACTATATTAAGGAAATGGAAGACATGATTTCTATGACAAGAATTGGTATAGCCTGAACTTGAACCCCTATGGAGTCTCAGATTCTGCAAAAGCCTTCTGGAGAAGATAGAAGAGCAGAAAAACCAGTCTTAAACTTCCATAAATGGGGGAGCATCTTGTATCATCAATCCTGATTAATGATCTCAAAGCCAAAGTCTATTCGGGCACAGAAGAACTTTGAGCTTGATGAGGCAAAAACTACCTTCAAATCATGATTTCCAAAAGTAAAAACCCTCTATTACAAATAGAAAGTGTGAAATTTAGTATTTCCAGTAATAATATGTACCCTTTTGGAATATTGGACACTAACCATGCATTTCCACATGCTGCTGAAAGTGTAAGAATGAAGATTGAGATGGTAGAAATGGACAATTTTACTTCTAAACATATCATTCTTGGAAATGACAACTTGAATATTTATGGTATTGAAATCAATAACCATAAAGACAGATATTTCACAATTGGAGAACCAAAAGGAAAAAAATGCATTTTCTAATATTCCCCAACAAATATCATTAGTATCTTCAAATAAAGATACATATAAAGAGGAATTTGTGATCAATCCAATTAGTGAAGCACAACTTAATCCAAAATTATCAGCCAGACTGAGGGAGGAGCTTAGCAATGTGTTATACACATATAAGCCTGCATTCGCTTCAGATACTGAACCATTAGGTGTTATTACAGAGCAGGAAGTTGATATTACTATTCATATTGATAGCTGAGATCCTCCAGTACTTAGAAGACGAGCCTACCCAGAAAGCCCAAGATCTTGAGAAGACTTGAAAAATCATTATCAAGTGCTAATACAACTTGGTGTACTAAGAAAATTAGTCCATAATAGAGAAGTTGAAGTGAAAACTGCTGTCATTACTTCTTGGAATGATGCCAAATCAAGGATGGTTGGAAATTTCAGGGTATTGGATACCTACACAGTTCCAGATAGGTATCCAATTCCCAGAATACAGGAAGCCTTGATGCAATTATCTAAATCCAATGAAATAACGTCAATTGATGCATTGAAAGGCTTTCATCAGAAGGGTTTGATGCCTAAAGCCAAGAAATTTCTTATAATTATCACTCACTGTGGTATTTATGAGTATCTGAGACTTCCCTTTGGGGTTAAAAATGCTCCATCTCATTATCAAAGAATGTTGAATACCATTTTCTCCACAGAATTATCTGAAGTATGGCTTATTATTCATCTTTATTATACAATTATATGTTCAGACTGATGGTATTGGGGCCTTGAAAACCTTAAAGAGTACTAGACAACATTTCAGAATTGAATATAAAAATTTCACCAAAGAACATAAAATTGGACTTGAATAACTCAAAGCACTTCGACATGTAGTTTCATGATTGGGCTTAGGTGTTGACAATGATAAAGTAGCAGAAGATTTATCTGAGCCAAAACCCCAGGAGAAGAAATTGATCATGTCCTTTCTTGGATTTTCCAGCTACTATATGCAACATTTGAGAGATTTTTCACTTCTAGCCAAGTCACTCTACAGAATCTGTGATCAACAGAAAGTATTTGAGATGAGAGAAGTAATAATTAGAGCATATGAGAAGACAAAGAAAGTCCTCACACAAGGACCTTGACTTCTCACACCTGACTGGAATATACCTTTCAAGCTGTACATTGATTCATGTGGAGATAAATGGGGAGAAGCTCTACATCAAGTCCAAATTATTGATGACAAATCAATCAAGGAACTAGTTTGCTATACCTTAATAAAAATCAAACCAACAGAAACCAGATATGGTGCTAGCAAAATGGAATGCTTATTTTTTGAATGGGAACATGATAAATTGTACTATTATTTTGATTGAAGTGTTTTTGAAGTGATAACTGACTTTAATGCAGGAAAATCACTTCTGAACATGAAAACACCCAGCAGACAAATGTTGAGATAGAAAATAGCCATTAAACAATATTGTAAGATGTGTCTATTAAACTGTTTATAATGTTTCAAGAAATCAACAGTACTATGACTGTTTGTATGAAATATAATGAATAAATTTATTATATCCACAATTAAATAATTAATTGCTTGATTAATTCTTTTTCTCTTTATACACTACTAGTTATTATAGAAGTAAGCAGTAATGGTCTACAAGATTGAATTACAAGAAGTATTTAATAATAAAACTTCTTTATCAAAGTGCTAAAATTATTTTAATAAATAATTATCTTTTGAAAGAATAATTATAAATATAATACTTGAAGAAAACTATTACTAGAGAAAACTTTAATCATTAAATAAAATCACTCACTCATACCCAAATAATACCTAGAAAAGAATTGTTGGAGAGATTTTACAGAGAAATTAGGGATTTAAAGGATCAAATTTGATTTATAGCAATAATAAAACAATATAATAGCTGAATACTATTGTCAGCCTGTGACTCAAAACCAGAGCACAAGCATGACAGCCAAGATACCATAAATCAATGCTATAGCCAAGATACCACCAAAACATGGAGCTGATCCAAATTAGCTCAAAAGGTATCAAACAAAAGCGTAAACTCACCTATTTCTGAAAATATAAGTCCCATCACCATAGGACAAAGAATAACAAAGTTATTCCTGCTCAAAGTTAATGCTGAGCATAAACCTTAATTTTCACCTCTCATATGGAATCCAGAATGAGAGGCTTATCCCCATCAAATGGGTACTCCAAATGAAGCTCTAAGACAGGTCTATTCAATCGTACCAGACAAACTGAGCTAGCACCAATATTACTGAAGTTATGGTCAAATTCAGACCAAATAAGGTTGAACAAAACATTCACCTCTCATCTAACTTCTACAATTTTAGTGTGAGATACCTAAAGTGGGGTCTTTTTGGAAAGGGTCCAATCGGGGCTATCTGATGGTGTCATATAGTTCCTCATATCTCAACTATAACAAAAGTTATGGGGCAAAGAAGCCCAATACAGCTTTTTGCCTAAACCACCCATATGCACGAAAATCTTGTACATGGTATAACTTTGCCATATTTAATAGTAGCCATATCAAATAAGGTACCATTGTGTAGAACACATACAGGGCTACAAACTGATTCAGATTTGAGGTTGATATCTCAAGAATTGAAAAATTCATGGCTGATTTAAGGTCAAAATCCCACATTCTGACCAATACAGCTTTACCATGGGATAATATCCCATAACCATGATTATGAGGCGTCAAACTGACAAAGAAGAATTTTTATACTTCAAGACCTCATACGTCATTTAATACTGGGGTCCCAGACAGTTTCTGTACAGCATTCTATGCATCATACACGTCAGAAGAGGGGTAAGTGGTCCCAAGATGAAAGTTTTCACCCTGTATAGGTGAAACCTGCCCAGATGTGGTTTCAAAACCACATCTGAGCCCAATACAGGCTATACAGGTCCTTGCAAACCACAAGCCTGTCCCAGAGAGTGAATAATCTTCACTTCCTCTATGTGGAAAGGTCTAACAGCCCTTCAACCCCATTTCAGGATAAAAAGGAGGCTTTTCACAGCCAGAATAGCTTTTACTCATCCTGCTCTTGAATACCCTACGTAGTAAACTGTCAAAAACAGTTTTACTCTTGGGTAATAAACAGGTATAAGTATAATTTTAATTATTGTAGTATTTATTATTGTAACCCAACAGGTAAAGCTGCTGCACCCAGGGCTTTCAACAGCGCTCACCACCACTATATTTAATATAGTAAAGCCCTGTTATTATTAAATTAAACCATCTTGAACTCTTATAACCCTTTTTTAAATCCTTTTTACCATGTCACAGTCATAGTTAAAAGTTGTAAATACAATTTAATACTTTTATCATAGACTCAGACTGACATTTTGGGGGCCTGGCTGTTTTTTAAACCTTTTTGGACCTTAAAAGTAAGTTTTTTCACTTATTTTCTTTATTTCTGACATTTTGTTTTATATTTTTAAGCATATTTTTTCTTAAATAATATATATCTTATATATTTTATTTATCAAATTGGTCTATGTACCACCTTTTACTCATATTTCAAGAGTATCTGTCACATGGTTAATACCCACAAGACCTTTCTTTTTAGCATGTTTTACATATCAAAACACATTAGCCATCAATAAGTCCTGTATTTTTGTTTAAACAAGGACACCTCTGACTGTAAAAACAACAGTCAAGGGGTGGTTAATTGTATTTTTTATTCAATTACACTTATACAGAGCCACTTATACAGATCACACTTGAAAACCACAAGTGAATCTTTGGGATACTTGTACACAAGCAGTGTAGCAGGGTACCAAAAGCTGTAATTCTGACGTGGAAATGTTAATTCAATTACACATTCATTATACAGGGCATATTTTAGTAATATACAAGCCCAGAGGCCATTCTTAGATGTGCAAACAGCATTTTAAGAAGTCTTAACAAACATAAGCCCTCTTTTTCCTACTTTGATTGGGTGGAAGAGAATTATATCCCACTTGAAACTCAGTCACAGGCCAACATACCAGTGACACCCTCAGAACCAGAGGGAAGCAAGGGCAAAGGAAAGAGGCACAGTGAAGGCCTGATTACAGCAAAGAAGTGGACACCAAGAGCCACCCAGAGAAGTAGAAAACCACGAAACTCTGCATCAAGACAAGGTAAACCAACCTTGACAACTTGTACAGGGAAGATTACTATAATTAACCCAGTTGTAACCTCTAAAGGTTAATTGCCCAAATCACCAGAAAGAAAAATTGTATAAGGCACAGTCAAAGGTAAATACCCTAATAACATAAAGTTTTTGACTGCTTGCAAACACTTATATGTCACCTGTATACCTCAGAGACGTTGGCTTCCAAAGGAACCAGCCATGGGACAGAGAATGCTTGTCCAGAACCAGAAGACCTGGAAGATGACACCTTGGACACAGTTGTGGATGGAAAAAAAATGAGGGAGATAATATCAACCCTTCCATTCACACTCCAATTCAACAGGAACCTCAAACCAGAGCACTGGAAGGATATGGATCAAGTTCTTCAGCTCCACCAACTCCTCAAAGATTTGTTTCAATGGAGCCTGGACAACAAGTGGTTCAACCTGGCATCTCACTGGGCAGAACTTGTAGCAAGTTGCCAGAAGATCTGTCTCAAAGAGATAGACTCCAAAGACCTTATGGTAATCACCAAAGGTTGGAATCCTACCAGGCAGTTCAGACTCCTGGAGGAAAGGTCATAGAGGATAAGGGAGAATCAAGCCACTCTCCAATCTATAGAAGAACAGTTAACCCAGACAGGGCCTACTCAGATTCCTTCAGGCTCACAAGGAGCAGGCCAAATCAGCTCTCCAGTGGCTTCACACCATTCAGACACCAACAGATAAATGACCAGGAGTCACCACTCTTCACAATTCCAGGGGGCTTCCAGGAGAAGAAAAGGATACAAGGGGAAAAACAAGACCTCTTTCAGCCAAAGGCAGAAAGAGTCAGACCCCATGATCCAGAAGTTGTTGTATTTGGTGAAAGAAGTGCACAAGAACCAGAAGTAGTTGTAAACCACTCTATAATCAGTAGTCCTAGTAATAGAAGCATTACCCCCACTCAGATTGAACATAACATTGTCACACCTGAGAGTAACTTAAACAGTGATGCACTGTGGTTACAAATGTCCCAATATGATTAGAAAACTCAAAAGCAGTTTGCAGAACTTGAAGCAAGCCATCAGAGGATGAAAAAATTAACATCCTCCATGGATAAAATTGTTAAAACGCTTCAAGAAAGACAAGCTCAATTGAGCAAAGCCAGTGAAGAAACCAACAAAAGACTAAATCTAGTCTTTGAAAAACAACACCACAGAAAAAGGGACAGGGATTGTCTGGATCAAGACATAAACAAATTGTTTAATGTCTACCATAACTTGAAGCCCCAAACACAAGGCCAAGTTATGGATAATCCATATCAACCAGATGATATCAAACAAGATGCCATGTTGATGAAGAAGGCAAGATCTCCATCACAATACCAGGAGGGAGATGGCATGTCTTATTCAGAGAAGGAAGCCTTGAAACAGCTTCCCAAGGCTTCAAGCTGGCCCAAATTCTCTGGAACAGGAGAATATGATAATGTGGAACTCATAGATTATATTGATGGAGGTTTCATTTAGGTACCAAGCATATCAGATTACTGGATTACTGCTAGACTGAATACATAATTTAAAGGTCATGCTAGTATATGGTACACAGAAATGAAAGATATACATGGCAGGAGGAACTGGCCATGGTGGAAGAGTCAAATAATTGAGAAGTACAGTAATGGTACTTCAATATGGCAAAAGACCATGTCATTTGACATTGACAAATACTCTGTGTACAAAGATCCATATGAGTTGTGTCTTAGAAAGTCTAAAAGACTTAAAGCCATTGACCCTCAGATGAAAATCCAAATGAGGAATCATAAACATTTGACACAACTGCCAGGAGAACTGGAGCATGCAGTTAAATGCAGATGCAACCAAAATTGCACTCTAGATGATATTGCTAATACCTTACAAGACATAAGGAAAAGAACTAATATAGGGAAATTCACCCCATATAAGAGCAGTGGTTTTGGAGAGAAACAACCTTTCAGGGTAGAGTTTAAAGAAAAACCCAAAGAAAGGGTGGCAGAAGTGGCAAAGAAGAAAAATTCTTGTCACAATTGTGGTTCAACAGACCACTATGCCAACAACTGTCCAAAGAAATAGAAAAAAGTTTATGCCATTGAGAAAGTCCCAGAAGAGGAATCCCCAAAAGAGGATTCTGAATTAGACTCCATGGGTGATGCCATCAGAGAACCATCTGATGATGACCAAGACCCAAGAGAATAATTTCTAGTGGAATACCAAGAAGACGCCCCAATAGAAATTCAGGACATACAGTTGGAAGCAGGCATGCGACAGGATACTGCCAACAAAAACTTGGGCAAACATACACAAGATGCACAAACATTCCTGGTTACACCAACCAAAGCAATGGCATATATACATGGAACAGCCACAAAAGTGACTGTCTGTTTTGAAAATGCTCAGCATCCACTGTTTATTGACAGTGGAACACACTGCTCCATAGTGGCCAGAAAATATCTGGACAACCATTTCTTAAATTGGGAAGAACAGCTCTTGCCCACCAAGGCAAAGAACTTTAAAAGTGCATCAGGGAAGATGACTTCCATTGGGACAATTATCAAGGAGATAATTATACCCCATAGGAAAGGTAATATCAGACTCAACCCAGAGTTTGTAGTACTTGATGATGCCCACATCGAAGGGTTCTTACTCGGAACCGACTACCAGAGGATTTGTGGCATAGATATTTACAACAGTAAAGATAGGCACATTACCATTGGTACCAACAAGGAAAAGACATTTTTACTTGATATATACAAGATCTCTTCTCAAGATCCTCTTGCAGAACTTCTGAATGAATTCAGGGAGGGAAAGTCTAGCACTACCCTCACCAGTAAACAAAAACTAAGTTTACTGAACATGCTGTGGAAGAACAGACTAGCATTTGCCATTGGTGAAGAACCATTAGGCAAGATCAAGGGCCATGATATAGAACTATATCTGGATGTGAAAAGACCTTATCCACACATGCTTAGGAGACCTCCTTATTCAGCAAGGCTGGAAACTAGGAAAGAATTTGAAAAACACAGCAATGAACTCCTGGACATGGATGTCATCAGGAAGATTGGGCATAATGAAATAATGGAAATCACCACTCCTGTCCTAATCACCTGGCATGATGGCAAATCTAGACTTTGTGGAGATTTTAGAGCTCTAAATAACTACCCAAAAGCAGACAGGTACCCTATACCTAGGATAACTCATGCCTTAGATAAACTGGGAAAAGCCAAATACATAACCAAAATGGATTGTATGAAAGGCTTCCACCGAAAAGGAATTTAAACCCAACTCCATGAAACTGCTCAGAATAATATGCCATATGGGCATATATGAGTATAGCAGGATGCCATTTGGCATCAAAAATGCACCAGCCCACTTCCAAAGGATGCTGGACAAAATATTTCAAGAAGAAATATTGGAAGGCTGGATGGTGGTTTATATTGATGATATCATTATATACTCAGAGACATGGGAAGACCGTGTACATTACATAGACAGAGTGCTAAGTAAATGTACACCCATCATTCTGAAGATTTCACTGAAAAAGTGTACTTTTGGCCAACAAGAGCTACTAGCTCGAGGACATAAAGTCTCAGGTCTTAGTCTGGCAATTGACCACAACAAATTAGCAGCAGTACTGAGAAAGCCAGTACCAAAGAGCATCAAAGAGATGCAATATTTCCTTGGGTTTGCTAGCTACTATAGAAACTACATCAAGAATTTTGCCCACATAACTAGTAGTCTATACAAGCTATGTTCAAAAGATGTAGTTTTTGAAATTACCAAGGAAAGAAGGGATGCATATGAGAGGATCAAAAATGAACTCAAAAATGAACCTGTGCTCATCTTGCCTGACTTTGAACTACCATTCAAGTTATATATAGATGCAGCATGTAGCCACGGCTTAGGAGCAGCCCTTCACAAAGACAAATTGTGGATGGTGAACCAAGAGAGGGAGTAATATGTTACATCTTTGGGCAACTGAAAGATTCAGAAGCCAGGTATGGGCTCACCCAGACTGAATTTCTATGTCTAGTCTGGGCTCTGGTAAAACTCCATTATTATATGGAGGGTGCAGTCTTTGAAGTCTACACAGACTGCACAGCCTTGTAACCTTTACTAAACATGAATACTACAAATAGACACATGCGGAGATGGCAAATAGCCATCCAGGAATATAGAGGGAACATGACCATCATATACAAAGAAGTTAAAAGCCATAACAATGCAGATGGCCTCAGCAGGTGGCCACTGGATAATGTCAAAAGCAAACCAGCTTATGACCCTGAAGTTGCAGCAAAGATCCCTATCCATTTCATGGAGATAGATAGGAATAAGAAATTCATACTTTCTGAATGGGAAACAGAATGTGGTACCCTTGACAGTGAGAACACTGCTTCAGAAGGAACAGAAACTCCCATACTGGGAATAAGTTCCTCAGAACTGCACAATGAATTTTTCAGTGAAGTACAGAAGTCTTATGCCAAACATAAACAATGTGGCATATTACTACAACTCCTTCAACAAAAATACGGGTGTCCAGAGCTGGAATCCCAACTGGAGGAACCCTGTTTGAGGGCCTATAGGGATAACAAATTCTTCCTTATAGATGGCCTGCACTACCACAGGGAAAAGCACACCAGTGCATTCACAGTGGTAGACAGAGACCACATCTCTCTGATGCTGCAAGAATGTCATGACTGCCCCTATATGGGACACATGACTGAGGACAGAACCAGAGAGAGGGTAGCAAACACAGCTTGGTGGCCCAAGTGGGAACACGAGTTGAGTGAATACATCGACACTTGTGAAAGATTACAAAAGGCAAATAGGAAACATGGGAAGAAGTATGAGTTACTCCAACATATAGAAGAACCCAAAAACCCATGGAAAACCATCAACATGGACTGGCTCACAGGAATTGTCCCAGGGGGAAAAGAAAACTAAAATGCCTTCTTAATCATACTTGATAGGTTCAGCAAGAGCATGAGGTGTCTACCATTCCATAAAGAGGACACAGCCATGGATACTGCTCTGTTGTTCTGGAATAACATCATATGCACCTGTGGAGTCCCTAAGATAATCATTAGCTACAGGGACCCAAAGTTCACATCTGAATTTTGGACCAACTTATTGGACATGCTTGGCACCAAGCTTGATTTTTCCACAGCTTACCATCCACAAACAGATGGCCTAGCTGAAAGGATGATCCAGGCACTGGAGGACATCCTTAGAAGGTTCTGTGCCTATGGCATGGAATACAAGGACCATGAGGGATAAACCCATGACTGGGTTACCCTTCTACCAGCTGTCCAACTGGCTTACAATACAAGTCAGCACTCTACCACAGGAACAACACCTGCAGTGGTAGAAAAAGGGTGGAAACCCCTGTTGCCTGTGGATCACTTGAAGAAGAATCTTCTGACCATCCACCTCACAGCCAAAGACTTCCATGATATGTGGAAGAGGGAATGTGACACAGCTGCCAAATGCATAGCTGAGGCAAAAGAATATAATAAGCAGAGGTGGGACAAGACACACATGGAACCTGACTTTAAGGAAGGGGACCAGGTGCTAGTGTCAACACTGAACTTTAATAATCTTAGAGTACCTAAGAAAATGAGGGACTCATTTGTAGCGCCATTCACTATCATTAAATTGATAGGGAAGAATTCAGTGAAAGTCAAACTTACAGAGGAATTTTCCAGAAAGCACCCAGTCTTTCCAGTAAGTTTAGTAAAGCCATACTTCCAAACAGAGGAGGCGAAATTCCCCTCCAGCAAGAAGAACCCCACACCACCTGGTATAGTGGAAGTGGAAGACTCCCCTGGACCTGTGAGTAAAATAATCAGGGTCAGGAAGATCAGGCTTAATGGGAAGGATCAGAGACAATACTTAGTCAAATTCAAGAACCACACAGCTGATAAAGACAAATGGTTAGCAGAAAATGCCATACCAGATGGGAACCTACATTTGAGGCTATTCATAGCCTCTAGGAGGACTGAACAGTCTCATCAATGATGAGCCTTTTTTAAAGGGAGGGTATTTCAGCGTGTGACTCAAAAGCAGAGCACAAGCATGATAGCCAAAATACCATAAATCAATGGTATGGCCAAGATACCACCAAAACATGGAGCTGAGCCAAATTAGCTCAAAAGGTATCAAATGAAAGAGGAAACTCCCCTCTTTCTGAAAATATAAGTCCCATCACCATAGGACAAAGAATAACAATGTTATTCCTGCTCATAGTTATTGCTGAGCATAAACCTTAATTTTCACCTCTCATCTTCAATCCAGAAGGAGAGGCTTAACCCCATCAAATGGGTACTCAAAATGAAGCTCTAAGCAAGGGCTATTCAATGGTATCAGCCAAACTGAGATAGCACCAATATTACTGAAGTTATGGTCAAATTCAGACCAAATAAGGTTGAACAAAACATTCACCTCTCAGCTAACTTCTATAGTTTTAGTTTGAGATACCTAAATTGCGGTCTTTTTGGAAATAGCACAATCAGGGATATCTGATTGTGTTATCCATTTCCTCATATCTCAACTATAGCAGAAGGTATGGGGCAAACAAGCCCAAAACAGCTTTTTGCCTAAACCACGCATATGCACAAAACTCTTGTACATGGTATAACTTTGCCATATTTAATAATAGTCATATCAAATAAGGTACCATTGTGTAGAACACATACAGGGCTACACACGTATTTAGTTTTGAGGTTGATATCCCAAGAACTGAAAAAGGCATGGCTGTTTTAAGGTCAAAATCCCACACTCTGACCAATACCGCTTTACCATCGCATAATATCCCATAACCATAATTATGAGGTGTCAAACTGACAAAGAAGAATTTTTATACTTCAATACCTCATACATCATTCAATACTGGGGTCCTATACAGTTTCTGTTCAGAATTCTAAACGTCATACACATCAGAAGAGGGCTATGTGGTCCCCAGATGAGTGTTTTCACCCTGTATAGGAGAAAACTGCCAAGATGTGGCTTCAAAACCACATCTGAGCCCAATACAGGCTATTAAGGTCCTTGCAAACAACAAGCATGTCCCAGAGAGTGAATAATCTTCACTTCCTCTATGCGGAAAGGTCTAACAGCCCTTCCACCCCATTTCAAGATACAAAGGAGGCTTTTCACAGCCAGAATAGCTTTTCCTCATCCTGCTCTTGAATACCCTATGTAGTAAACTGCCAAAAACAGTTTTACTCTTGGGTAATAAACAGGTATAAGTATAATTTTAATTATTGTAGTCTTTATTATTGTAACCCAACAGGTAAAGCTGCACCCAGGGCTTTCAACAGGGCTCAACACCACTATATTTAATATAGTAAAGACCTTTTATTCTTAAATTAAATCATCTTTAACTCTTATAACCCTTTTTTCAATCCTTTTTACCATGTCACAGTGATAGTTAAAAGTTGTAAATACACTTTAATACTTTTATCATAGACTCAGCCTGACAACTATTGGATGTAGTATAGTTCTATAATTTCACATCTTTATTCTTTATTTGGAAAGATCTATAACACTCAAGAAACAATTTTACCAATTCTTCTTTGGTGTTACTAAAGATATGATTGAATAATAAGATGTTTGGAAAAAACTGCAAGAGGAGGGCTCCCTTAAGTCGAGAGGTGGACTCTTTTAAGTCAAGAAAAGCTCACAGAGGCATTCCATGGAGCAAACTAAAAAGAAATTTACTGGAAGAGAATTATCCTTTTTGGATTATTGATTGCATCATCTGTTGTTGTGTAAGCTTATCCTAATTACTTAATTAAGTCACTTATGTGACTACCAACCCATTTATGTTTAAAAATAAAAGGACTAAAAACCGTAAATCCTCTTTTATTTTGAAACAAAAATTAATTTTTTAAAGCTATCAATGTCATTGGATATTTCATTTCAGATTGTATGTTCTGTGAACTTTTGAAGATTCAATGTTTTACCTGGAATGATAAAAAATGGACTGTAAATAAATAATTTAGTTTTAATTATGAAGTCATATTTTTTTGGTTTCTTTGTGGATAATACTTCTGGGACTACTCTTGTGTGGGATTATAATGAGGCAGTACCTGGAGTGGAAAATTACAGGTAACTAGTTTTGAAGTCCTAATAACTCCTGTAACAAATGGGGGCAAGAGTTTTCTTCCTTCCCCTCCTAAAATACTGAACAAAATCTCTCTTGGAGCTAACAAACCAAAAATGAAATTAGTAAGTGGCTTTACAACGGCATAAGCCAAAATTCAGCAGCCTCAGATGAGACCCATTCAATATATAATAAGAAATAAAATGTCAGGAATTTTGGTTGATTCTTATATTTTTAATGATATACTTGTCTGCGTAATTTTCATTTTTAGTGAGATTAGGGTGACTGGTTTTATCTTGGTGATTAACCTTTGGTAAGATGGTTTATTTAAGGTTTTCCAGAAATTTTAATTAGTTTTAATAATGGTTATTTTCTTAATTTAAAGTTATAGTAGAGTAAAATTATACTTTTAAAAGGTTTGTCATTTTTTAAGAGAGTTTAAAAATAAGATAAATTTGTACTTTTTAGATTTAAGAGGTAAGATTCTTTTATAATGAATGTTTTAAAGGGGTAAGATTATTTCAAATCTTGACAAATTTTGGTACTTTTACTGGATCAAATATTTTAATAGAGTAGTTACCCTAATCCTGGGTACTGTATAGCTTTTATTTTTAATACTAATATTCCACTGGGCTTGGCTACCAGGAAATCTTCAGCATGATAATATACTGGACTACCTCCCAGGTGAGGGATGTCTTATTCCTCTGCTTTTAATGTTCATTGGGGATGGAATCCCTCTAATTATACCTTTGGGATCCCAGGGGGCCTCCATGGGAGTTGTCTTTTTCCACTTGAATTCCTCTTGATTTCATCAGGTGACTTTGTTTTTTGGTGAGAACCTTTCTTTCATGGGATAGGTGACTTAAGGCCTGGTGATACTTTTTTCTCTGAACAGCCTCCACTTATCATATAATCATCTTTTGGTGAGCTGATTATAACAAAATATTCTCAGATTTTCCTTGTATTCATCAGATAATTTCATTTCTCTGGGGATTTTTCTTGTGCACAGCCTTTTTTCTGTCACAGGATATTATGTTGGTTGGTGGAGTATCACATGATGACCTTGTATTTCCTTTTCATATGTCATATTTTAAGCTTGGTAGAAGTGGTTGTGTAATTTATGCATGTGCCAAGGCTGTTTTTCTTCTTTTTGATTGTTCAAGTGCGTTCAGGTGATAAGTTCTTGCACTGATGAATTTACTGTTGTGTATGAGGTGATGTGTTTTTTTAGTTTGACACATTCTGTGGATAGTAATGTGGTTGATATTTATATAAGGGTGTGTGCTGCATGCAGACTGTTGCAACTAGGTTTGCCATGCATGAGGTGATAGGTGGTGTAAAGAATTTTGATTCTCTAATTTTTAAGGTTTCAAGTGGGGTTACTATGGATATAACATAAGGTACTCCTGTGGCTGTGTTTTAAATGACTTTCAGGAATTCCATTGGGTTGAGCTTTCCATCATGTGAATTTTTTATGTTGAATTTAAGGTGGCTGCGTAATTCATTCAGGTTTCATTTTCATGCTGCATAAGTCTTGTGGCTATAGAGGGGTGTGTGAGTGATGGCTGGTACCTCATTTGTTGTAACTAGGTTTCTATATGTAACTTGATTTTTAGATATTCATAATAAAATTGAATAATTAATTTAAACACATACACTTCCCTTTGGTTTTTGTGCCATGGTATTATGAATTAACTCCAGATTCTTGCTATAAAACCAATCTTTTGGTGTAAACTTTGACTTTAAGTCTGTCTGTGGGTGAACTTGCTGCTGTTATGGGTACTATGAGCTTGTGCCTGGTGAAAAAATGGCATGGAATACCAAAATACCATTCTCCATTAGTCCTGAAAGTTTCAGATGAATTTATTAATAATTGTATTTGGAATGAATTTTTGAAGTTTTTACCTTATTTTGATGTAGAATTGTAAATATCACAGTATAGCTGGTTTCTATGAGGGAAATGGCTAGATACTAGTCCAAAAAAGGGCTTTAGCTACTCTTTTAAGGTATATACATGAAAAATCATTAATAATTGACATTGCTACTGTGGGAACTCCTCTTGTGTGGGATTAAAATGAGGCAGTACCTGGAAGGGGAAATCACAGGTAACTAGTTTTGAATTGCTAATAACTCCTGTAACCAAGGGTGGCAAGGGTGTATTGCCTGCCCCTCCTAAAATACTGAACAAAATCTTCCTTGGAGCTCACAAACCAAAATAGAATTAGTAAGTGGCTTTACAACTGCAGAAGACAAAATTCAGCAGTCTCAGATCAGACCTATTCAATAAATAATTTAAAAAATAATGTCAGTTATTTTGGTTAAATTTGAGATTTTAATGAAACACTTGTCTGTTTAATTTTAATATTTTTTTGGTTAAATTGAGGTGAGTTGTTTCTTCTTGGTGATAAATCCTTGGTAGGATGGGTTATTTAAGGTTTTCTGGACAATTTGATTGGTGTTGATAAAGGTAATTGTGTTAAGGTAAAGTTATAATAGAGTAAAATACTTTTTTACAGGTTTGTTATTTTTTTAAGATTGTTTAATAATAAGATGAAATTGTATTTGTTAAATTTACGAGGTAAGGTTCTTTGATATTGTATTTTTTTTAAAGGGGTAAGTTAATTTTAAATCTTGATAAATTGTTTTAATTTTACTGGATAAAATATTTTAATATAGTAGTAACCCTAATCTTGGGTACTGGGTAATTTTTAATAATAAGATTCCACTGAGCTTAGCTACTGGGTAATCTTCAACACTATACTTCCACTCAGCTTAGCTACTGGGCAAGTAAATTCACTATAATCTTCTGGACTACCTCCCAGGTGAGGGATGAATTATTCCTGTGCTTGCAATGTGCAGGGGATATAATTTGCATGGGAGTAATTTGAAATATGGGGGGAGAGAGCCCCTCTATTCATACCTTTTGGGAGCCCAGGGGGCCCTCCATGGGAGCTGTCTCTTTCCCCTTTAAATCCTCTTGATTTCATCATGTGACTCCATTTTTGGTGAGGCGCTTCCTTGCATGGGTCAGGTGATTTAAGGTTTGGTGATAATTTTTTCTCTGCACAGCCTCCATTCATCACATGATGGTTTTTTGGTGAGCTAATTATGATGTGATTTTCTTGGATTTTCCTTGCATGCATGAGGTGATTTCATTTTGGCTGAGGAGTTTTCTTGTGCACAGATTTGTTTCTGTCACATGATATTCTGTTGGTGGATGCAGTATCACATGATGACCTTGTAATTCCTTTTCATATGTCCTATTTTAGGTTTGGTAGAAGTGGATGTGTAATTTATGCAGGTGTCATGGTTGTTTTTCTTCTTTTTGAACTTTAAAATGAAGTTGGGTGATAATTTCTTGCACTGATTAATTTACTGTTATGTATGAGATGATGTGATTTTTGAGTTTGACACATGCTGTGCATAGTCATGTGGTTGAGATTTAATTGGAATTGTGTACTGCATGCAGCCTGTTGTAACTAGCTTTGGTTTGCATGAGGTGATGAGTGGTGTAAATAATTTTCATTCTGTTTTAAGGTTTTAAGTGGGGTTACTGTGGATATAAGATAAGGTACTCCTGTGGCTGTGTTGTGAATGAATTGCAGGAATTCCATGGAGTTGAGCTTTGCATCATGTGACTTTTCTATGTTGAGTTCTAGGTTTCTGTGTAATTCATGCAGGTGTTCTTTTCTTGCTGCATGAGTCCTGTGGCTATAAGAGGGTGTAAGGCTGGGTGGGGTGTGTGATTTAAAGGGTGGTACCTTATTTGTTGTAACTAGTTTGCTATATGTAACTTGATTTTTTACATATGCATAATGAAATTTAATAATTCATTTAAACACATACACTTCCCTTTGGTGCCTGTGCCATGGTTTTTTGAGTTAAATCCAGCTTCTTGCTGTAAACTTGACCTTTTGGTGTAAAATTTGAGTGTAAGTCTGCCTTTAGGCTGGATTTACTGCTGTTTTGGGGTACTATGAGCTTGATCCTGGTGAAAAAAAATGGTATGGAATACCACACCACAGGAGTCAGAGTTTCTGTTTACCTCATTGTCACATCAAAAGAGCAGCTTATTTGCAATTTTCTTCTGATTTGATGGGACTTTAACTTGGTCCCAAGTTCCAAAAAGGTTTTCGTATACTACTTGGATCATTATCAGTCATGGATCCAAGATTTTAGAGCTTTCCATGTCTCATAGGCCTCAGAAGTTGGGAACCCTGGCTCTCTTTGATGTCTTTGGTCCCCCTTAGCTATTTTCAGGTCAAAAATAGTAATTCAGGCTTAAAGACTGATATCCAATATGGGTGTACCAAATCTATATATTAGAAAATCATGCTTTGAAGTGCCATAAACATGTATAATATCAATCTTAGTGTATATGTAACATGGTATTTCACACATTCCTATTATTTTGGCATTGAATTGAGAAAAAACAAAGGTTTTCACAATTCATTCATGTGGTATTTATGATGTGTTATAAAAGTATTTTCCATCTTACCACTCATAGAGTTAATTTAAGCGTATTCACTCTACGGAGCCACCCCAGTTTAATCTTTTTGTAGAAGGCAAATATGGCCTTAAATCCTTGGAATGATCTACTCACAAAAAAGTTATTCATCTTTTCTTAAATCAAAAATGATGGATTTTGGATATATGTGTGCCTTATGGATTATTTATAGTTCAGGATTAATTTTGATATTAGTTGTGTCATATTTGGGTATGTAAAATATACCTCAGGGCTCACATTCCCTCCCACCAAAAAAAGAATTTTACTACACTTTTATTAATGATATTAAAGAGAAAAAGGCTCCAAAGGGGGTTAATTTTCACTTTCAAACTTCTTTATATTACTCATATCAAGTGGTTTGAAATCAATTTATAGAAATATTCAGGGTTGTAGCTTTCTTTAATGTCTAAATCTACTCAAAAGTCTATCTGAGTCAGGTATGTCTGATTTTGCCATCCATCAATCTTCATGCACTGGCGTTTTATCTCTGAGAATATATTCTCTTTTATTTTAACCCCCATGTCTCCTTTCTTTAATGCTTTTTTTTATCCGTTTTTCTTCATTCGGTTCCACTGGTGGTACAGTTAACAGCATTGGGTCCTGAAAGGAAACAATTCTTTTTCAGCTGTTTGATAAGGTTTCATCAAGATGACTGGGAAGTTGGTGTTTTTATTTTTGACTCCACCACTGAATTCCCCTCTGGCAGCATTGGTTCCATGTAACAAAACAATGACAAAAGGTCCTGAAAAAAATATTCCTTGAGTTTCTTTGGGCCTTTGATATTAATAAAATTCAATGTTGAAACTAGAAATAAGTCCCCTACTTTCAAGTCTGATAATTTATGACTCTTGTCCCACTTCTCTTTTGCATAATCAAAAACACCATTGATGATTTCTTTTGCATGAGTTTTCAGTTTAGAAAGGATGATTTTGAATCTTGAATCTATAGGATGGATTTCAATTAAGTCTTTCCTCAGTGTATCATCTGGGAGTTTGGATTCCATCTTTTCTCTAGAATAGGTGGAGTTTGACCTGTGGAAGAATGAATTGATGTCTTATATGAAATTTCTATTGAGGTTATTAGAGTGCATCATTAATGGCAAAGCCATCTAATTCTTTGAATTCTAATCCATAGGCACAGAATCTTCTTATGATGTCCTCTAAATTTTGACTTATTCTCTCTGCTAGCCCATCCATTTGAGGGTGATATGCTGTATAAAAGGATCACTTGGTCCCAAACAATCTATGAAGATTGCTCCAAAGTACAGATGTGAACTTGGTCTCTCTAACACTTGTGATATTCTTAAGTAACCCTGTATTAAAAAGAACTCTATTCCATAAAGAGCTTTTTGCATAGCAATGTCATCTTTATGACATGGTAAGAATATGGGAGTTTTACAGGAATTATAATCTCTGTCACCACTTTGAGGAAGTTCTGTGAGCCAATCCATGTGAAAAACTTCCCAAGGGGATTTTGGTTCTTTAATATGGAACATAAGTCAAAATTCTTTGCTGTACTTCTGTTTGCCTTTTGGCATCTTTCACAAGTATGGCAATATTCAAAGGTCTCAGTTCTCCAAGATGACCACCATGCACAATTTTTAACTTTTTGAAGTTTTCTGTCTTCTTACAGGTGTCCAGAATAGATGCTATCATGAAAGCTGTGTAGATTGGTATTAATAAGCAATCTACTACACATTGTAATTACACAAGAATGCTTGGTTCTGTTGTAAATTGTTCTCTCAAACAAGTACAATCTCTCTTTGGCATAGGAATTTTTCCATCTTTCATCCAGTGAACTCACCAAAGCTGTGTCTTTTCAGTCTGTTTCAAGTAAGGACGTCAAGATATGGATATTATTTTCTTTTTTTAAGACTCTCTGACTTCTTGAAAGAATTCAGTCCCAATATAGTTTATGTTAATGCATTCAATTGGGATATGTTTTTCTTCTTCTGAAGGCACATAAGCTGATTTATAAGGAGTATTCTCTAACACACACCTGCTAATTCCATCAGCGTTGCTATGTATATTCCCTGCTTTATGAACTATGTTAATGTTACCTCTATATTCTTGAATGGAATTTTGCCATTTCAATATGTGTCTGTTTGGTGTTCACATTTTCAGAAGTCATTGTACCACATTACAGTCAGTTACCACCTCAAAACCACTTCCATTAATATAATAGTGTAATTTCTGAAGTTCCCATCCACTCATAAGCATTCCATTTGGCTTTCACCATATCTGGCTTCTGTTGGTTCAATTTTTCTTGAGATATAACAAACTGCCCCTTCTGCAGGTTTTTCATCAGTAATTTGGAATTGATGTAGGGCTCCCCCTAATCCATATCCACACACATCAATGTACAATTTGAAAGGCATATTCCAGTCTGGCATGAGGAGTAAAGGTGCTTCTGTAAAAGCTTTCCTTATGTTTTCATAGGCTTTAATTCTTTTCTGTGTCATCTCAAATACTTTTTGTTGATCACAGTTTCTATGAGTGACTTGGAAATAATTGCAAAATCTTTCAGGTTTTGCCTTTAAAAACTTGAAAAACTAAGAAAATACATCATTTCTTTTTTATGCCAGAATATTGACTTAAGTAAAACTGCTACTACTTTACCTTTTTCAATACCCAAGCTTAAGCCAGAAACAATATGAACCAATTCTTTAAGTTCTTCAAAGCCAAAATTGAATTCCTTGAGTGAAATCTTTGTATTAAATCCTGCAGCTTTAAAAATTACTCTTGCAAGTATTTCAAGGTGCAAAGACAATTAGTCTGAACAGATAATTATATAATCAGTCTAAATAATGAGCCATCCTTCAGATAATCCTGTGGGAAAGATGGTATTGATAATTCTTCGACAATCAGATACAGAGTTTTTAATACCTAATGGCATTCTATGATATTCATAAATACCACATTGAGTGATACCCCTAAGTAACTTCTTGTCTGTAGACATCAAAAACTTCTGATGAAAGCCTTTTAATGCATGAATTGAGGTTGTGTACTTGGCTTTGGATACTTGGGTAAACGTTTCCTTGATTCTGGGAATTGGATAACTATCTGGAACTGTGTAGGTACTCAGAGCCCTAAAGTCTCTAACTATCCTTGATTTTTTGACAAGAACAAATAACAGGGGTTTTCCCTTAAACTTCCTCACTATGGCCTACGTTTCTTAGTAAACCAAGTTGCATTAACTCTTGGATGTGTTTTTCCAAGGGTTCTCTAGCTCTTGGGACTTTAGGGTAAGCTGTCCCTCTGAGTACCAGAGGGTATGGTAATATGATACTAAGATTAATCTCAACTTCATGCCGTCTAATAGAACCTAATGGTTCATTATCTGAAGGAAATGCCTCCTTATATGTGTATGAAACATCAATAAGTTCTTGCCACATTTTGGATGATAAATTTGGATTAATTTGTGCTTCAACAATCTTATTTGTGACAAGTTCCTCTTATATGTATCTTTATTTGAAGATAAGACGGATATGTGTTTGGGAACATTGAAAAAGAAAATTTTGGCTTTGTTTTTCTCCAATTGTAAAATATCTGCCTTTCAGGCTCTTGATGTAAATATACTAAATATTCAAGTAATAATCTCTAAGAATTATATGTTGAGATGTAAGCTTTTTCATTACTATATCTGTCTTCATCCTCATACTTCTTGTAGGGTGTTTAAATACAATATTTGTGGATAATATGCCCAAAGGGTACATATCAGTACTGGAACTATTAAATTGTACACCTTATATTTGTAATAAATGGTTTTTCCATTAAGGAAGTATGAATTAAGGGTGGTCTTTTCCTGAAAAAGTCCAAAGAGCTCATGTGTCCAAATTCATTTTGTCTCCCACATCACTCATTGGTATTGATGTAATACAAGTTGCTCTAGTAGTGTATCCTTTACCTCTAGCAGTTTTAGTCTCACACATTCTGGCCTCCCATATGTTTATGAGGTTTTAAGATACTTTACTATATTGTGGTAAGTTAGTATGAACTTCATTGACTTCCAAGAAAGCTGTAATTTTTTAATTAGGATAGTCTTCTGCTGGTGTGTCCTCAGAGATTTCAGAATCTTGGTCAATCACTTCTTTCTCTTCAGCACACTGAACCTCTTTGATGACTTTAACTACATTGAATTTGGTCTTCTTTGTGCAAGTGTTGGCTAAATTTGAGGTAATCCCACATTTATGACACTTGAAGATAGGTATTTCAAGTCTTCTTTGCTCTTTAGAACTCTTTGGGACTATTTTGGACTCCATAGGGTTTCTAGTCCAGTTTTTACCAGTTCTTGTCCTAGTAAAGATATTTTCCAATGCATTAATACAGTCCTCTTTTGAAAAGGGTCCTATCCATCTGCACTCGATAGAATGTTCTAGTTCTCCTCAACATTTTCTTAATATTTTCATATTGATCATTCAGTCAGACATATCTGAGTGTAAAGAAAATAATCTATCTTTCTGTTTGACGAACCAAGTAAGTAGTTTATCCTTTTCTGAGCTTAAAATGGAACTCTCAAAATAATTTTCCATTTTAGATCTCCAACAGTTATTGGTCCTTTTAGTGATCATCCCAGATCTCTACTAAAGCCAATCAAGTTTACCATGTTTTTGTCTCATCTTTTCATACCATTGCTTTGCATTTCTGCTAAACAAGGAGTGTAATTTGCCAACTATAATGTCATCTGGTATATGAAACAATCCCTGAAACATATCAATTGTTCTCATGAGCTCAATATTTTATATTCACCTTCACCAGAGAAAATTGGTTGTTCATCTAGTTTTGGAATATCTCTTTCAGAGACTATATTTTCTCCTAGAAAATGGGTCACACTTTATTTCACAGAGAGTGTTTCTTCAGTTGAAGGTGTGAAATTTCTTGGCATATGTGAAGTTGGTTCATAATTCTTATGAACTTGATCCACATGTGAAATTATCTAATTGTTTGATTTCTGCCTTACAATTTCATTTCTTGCCACATTTGTGGCAAAAAGATAGGTATTACCAACTATTTTTAAAAAAATATTTTCATAATTGTAAGTTTGTAAGGTTTGACTATGAAAAAATAAGTAAATATTAAGAATATTTCACTCATTGTACTATGAATGTCCTCATTAATTTAATAAATAAGATAAAGAATAATTATAATAATAAATAATTATTATTATTCTGCCGTAAAATTATTATATTATTAAATAAACATAATACTATAATTTATATCTTCAAAATGTAATATGATGAAAAATAAATATATTAATATATAATGATTAATATATTTAAAATGCTTTATTATTGTAACCAACAAATATTAAAGTGGTAAAAAATTGGTTTTTAATAATAAAAAAAATTAATAGCAATAATATTGCCCATATTAGTGTTATATATTAATATAAACACTATTTATATTAATGATAGAGAGAAAGTATTATAATAGAGAGAATAACGTACCTTTAACACTTAATATAATAATTTTGAAAGATTATACCCCAAAAAAGGTAAATACAGCTTTCTTAAATTTTATTTACAAAAATAAAATATGAGAACTTACATATATTCTTAATTTTACATGGAAAATAAGATTTATAGAGAAATATAACAAAAACAAGTAAAAAAGTTGGATTAATCACATCAAAATTGATTATTATCATAAATATTACCTTTGTTATTTGACAATATAAGAGATTTATATATAAAGAGTAAAGATTTTACCTTTTTGTTTAGTGTTTTATGGTTTTTGCTGTGGCTGAGGGGGAAACAGAGTAAAAAAGAGCTCCATTTAGAGTAAATCCCTCTCTTCTAGAGTCCAAAAGGCTTCTAGTAGACGTTTGATTATGATATCCACTGGAATCAATCAGTGTTTAAGGTTTAGTCATGATTACATCATAATCAAACCATCTTATCTCATTTTTACACCATTATTTAGAGTTATCACTATAACTCTATGTTTGATGACATCATAGGCTTGGAAGAAGCCTAAAAATTGTGGAATTTATTATTATTAATCATAATCTCATATTACTTACCAGTTTACCACTTATATGACTGTGAAACTTAAAATAAGATTACAGTGAGTGATCATAAATGATCGATTTTATGTTAAACTTCGATAATTAATAATATTTAAGTTATAAACACTAAAGCCATTCAGAGAGTGAATTCTTCTATCTTGCATGTCCTCAATTAAATTCTAAGAGCATTCTATTTCATTGACAAAACTCTATTTTTGATGACTTTTCTTGTAACGCATCTTTTCTGTTGAAATTTACTATTTAAAACTTCAAGCCATGATTTCAGGGGGTTTTACCTTTGATAATGTGATAAAAAATACATCAATCTTCACGTATAAATTAGTAGAGCCTGAATACTAACTTTTTTTTGAGTTTGGACCACTTTCACAACAAAGTGGTCAACAGCTTTAGCAATTTTGTTCAATAAACCCATACAAGTTATAACCTTGTTTATAACTTGTCAAATATCATATCTGTATTCCTACAGTAATTATACTCTAAACTTATCTTTGGCTTAACTCTCTATCATTCATCTTCCAGGAGATAAAAGCTAAAAACCTTGAATGTATGCACTGGTCATAAAATTGCATATATTCAGCTTAATTCCTTAACTATTAACTTTAGAGAAATTATATAAACTTATTTTATGTGTAGCTTTCATTAAGAATCCAAAGGTGCAATTTATTTCACATGTGGTTTCATTTAATTCTCAGATAAATAAGAATCTATTTCTTTTTATGGCATTCTTACTTATTACTCATTAGTTATTGACTTTACAGATATGCCATAAAAGTGATATATGTGAGTTTTTATCATTATAAATGTAATTGTGTAATTAATTTCATATGCTTAGTCATCATATTCCAAGTTGATTCAGCATTTATGCCTTTTTAGAGTATTTTTACTTACTTTCAAATAATTATTTAAAAGAGTAATTCCTGAAAAGTCTTTCTTGTGACCCTTTTGAATATGTAATCATACCTCAAAGGCTCACATTCCCTACAACCAAAAAAGATTGTACCACAATCTGATGTAGTTAACTAGGGTATCATCCACTGTCCCACCTCTTGATTAGACGTTGTTAGTCTTGAAGCTCAATAATGCTTAACTCTTCTATTCTTTAGGTATTCTTTCATTTCTGAACCTTATTATTAGCTTATCGACATTAGTTATATCTTTCTCAAGTAGCCATTCATCATCTTGAGTTGGTTTTCTATAGCTTACAAGTCATTCCCTCCCTTTTTTGCTTCTTGTCCTTCTTTCTTTAAGGACTTTTACAATTTTCTTTTCTTCTCCTTCTTCTAGAGGAGAGATTTCAAGTGGGAGTTTATTTCTTAGTGGAAATAATTCCTTTTCAATTGAGCTGTAAGGTTTTATCACACTCACATGGAAAGTTGGGTGTTTGTTCATATGTTCACCTGTTAGCTGTAATTGGACAGTATTTAGTCCATGTAGTGCTTTTATCAAAAATGGTCCTGCAAAGGAATCTTTCAATTTCTTTGGGCCTTTGATATTATGAATATTCAGAGTTGATACAAAGACCAAGTCTCCTACTTTAAAGTCAGGTGGTTTATGACTTTTATCCCATTTCTCTTTTGCATATTTGAAAGAGTCTTACGTACCTCTATTTTCATGATGTCTTTCTTTGTAAAGCATTATTACAAAACTTCTTTTGGTTGGATGTATATCCACTAAGTCCTTTTTGAGGGTATCATAAGGAAGTCTTGGAGTCCACCCTTTTTCTAACATTGCTGGTGTTTTGACAGTTGAAGAATGGATTAATGTTTTCTATGCCAGTTCAAGAGCTGGTATTAAAGAACCCCAATCATGGGTAAAGCCATCAGAGTCTTTGAGTTCTAGTCCATGAGCACAGAATCTTCTGATCATGTCTTCTAAGGTCTGTATCCTTCTTTATGCTAGACCATCAGTTTGAGGGTGGTAAGCTGTTGAGAATGATAATTTTATTCCAAGAAAATTATGAAGGTTTGTCCATAATGCTTAAGGGAATTTTTGGTCTCTGTCACTTATTATATTTTGGAATAGCCCTGTGTGGCTAATAGCTTAATTCCATATCATTATGGCCGTGTCCATAGCTGTTTCATATTTATGACATGGTAAGAACATTGGAGTTTTTCTTTATCTGACAACCAGTACTTGGCATTCATTTTAGGTCCTGTATCCTCCTGAAGGTAAGGCTGTCACCCAATCCATGTGAACTATTTCCCATGGGGATTTCGGTTCTTGGATTTGGATCATCATTCCAAATTTCTTTCCTGTGGCTCGGTTTCCATTTTGAAATCTTTAAAAGGTTTGGAAGTATTCTGAAACATTGTTTCTCCAATTTGGCCACCAAGAGCAGGTTTCAACCCTTTGCAGTGTCTTATCTTCTGAGAGATTTCCAGCTGCAACACTATCATGAAGTTCATGTAATATATTCTTTATCAAGGTTCTATCCATTAATTTAATGACACATGTGTGTTTTTTTCTATGATGAATGATTTCATCAAGGAGGTGGAATCTTCCTTCATCACATGCTTTTTCCATATTTCATCTAGTTTGGATGAGAGTAATGGGTCTTACAGTCTTTCATCAGAAGTTGGCATAGGATATGACACTTCTTATCAGTCTTAGAGCTTATTTCAACTTGAGTAAAGAATTCTGTGCCAATATCTGTGACACATATGCCTTCTATATGGTGCTCTTCCGGGGGTAGGCATGCTGGTTTTTCAGGTGTATTTGCTAAAACCCATCTACTAAGACCATATGCATTTTTGTGAATATTTCCAGATTTATGAGCTATAGTCACATTTCCTCTATATTCTTCAATAGAAATTTGCAATCTTAGCATATGTAAATTTGGTTTCTTCATTTGTAACAAAGATTTTACAGCATTACAGTCTGTAATCACATCAAGCACTGTACCATCCAAATAATAATGTAATTATTCTACAGCCCGCACTGAGAAAAGAAATTCTATTCGTCTTGCTCCATACCTTGATTCTGTTGGCTTAATTTGTCTTGAAATGAAGCAACTTGGTTCTTCAATAGGTTTATGATTGATGATTTGTGTCTGGTGTAGTGCAGCACCTAATCCTTCTCCACAAGCATCAATGTATAGTTTGAAAGGTAGTTTCCAATCTTGCATTAGGGGAAGTGAGGCATTTTTGAGAACATTTTCCAATTCCTCATATCATCTGACTCTTTCTTCAGTCATTTCATAAACTGTCTGTTGGTAACAGAGTTTATACAAGGATTTTGCAATTATTGAAACTTCCTTTATATGTTGTCTGTAGTAACCAGAAAATCCTAGAAATTATTGAATTTATTTTTTGGTTTGGGGAATTTATTTCAGTAGTACTTCTGCTACTTTGTTTTTATCTATGCCCAAGCTTGGTCCAGATACAATATTTCCTAGTGCTTTTAGCTCACTACATTCAAAATGACACTTTTTGAGCAAAATTTTGATATTCACTTGCACTATCTTTTGTTATACTCTTTCTAGTCTTGTTAAGTGAACTTCCCAAGTTTCTGGGAAAACAATGATAGCATTAATATAGATAATTAACCATACTTCTGATACCTCTTCAGGAAATACGGTGTTCATCATCCTTTGATAATGGGAAGGTGCATTTTTTTTACCAACTCCCATTTTGAAATATTAATATATCCCACCATGGATTCTTATCCTTGGTGGTTTCTTAGCATTGTCTGTAAAGAAATTTTGATGAAATCCCTTCAGAGCATCCAGGGCTGTATTGAACTTGGCCTGTGACAATTGTGTCAATGTCTCATGGATTCTGGGTAATGGATATCTTTTCAGGATAGGGTAGGTATTTAGACCTCTAAAATCTCCTACCACCCTTTATTTTCAATTAGGCCAAGTAATACTAACTGGTGTAGTGACCTCTACCTGTTCATCATGTCCTACTTTCCTTAATACCCCAAGGTCCATTAACTCTTCAATGTGTACCTCTAAGTCTTCTCTAGTTCTTGGGCTAGCTGGATAAGCTGGTCTTCTTAACAGGGGTGGATAATGTCTACTTCATGTACAATAATGGCACCTAGTGGCTCTTTGTCAGTCGCAAAGGCGTTTTTATATTTGAATAAGAGGTTGGTCAATTTTTCTTTCAGTTTTTCTGTGAATTCTTGATTGAATTCTGCCTCTTGAAGTTGTTACCTTATGAAAAAGTCTTTTTCTGGGCTTTTATCTACATTTTTGTGAGTGTAATTTGTTTTTTGTTATTTAAAAACCCAAATTTTTGCCTTTTTTTTCTCCTATGGTGAAATATCTCTCTTTTTGATTTGGGATATCTATGGCAAAAATTGACAAGGAATCATTTCCAAGTATCAAATTGTTACTATTACAGTTTTCCATTACTGAAAACTCTACTTTCACTCTTATACATTGTGAAGGGTGAGGAAAAATTAATGTGAAGTCAATTATTCCACGGGGATTCATGATTTTACTTGCACTACTAAATATAACTGCTTTTATTGGTATAGGTTATTCTTCCCAATCTGGTACAATTGATATAAAATAACCTTTACCAACACCTGTACAGTATGCTCCTGTATCCAAGTTCACTTTTTCCTCTTGGTTTTCAACCATGACAATTCTTATGCTTGAATTTCCAGCTGCATATCCAATTCCTTTTTCTGGCTTGTTTCTACACAGTTTTGCATCTTGTGTGTTTGTCAGGCTTGTATCAGATGTTCCAGCTTGTGGTAGGTTGGAGTTGACATCTAGTACTTCATATATGAAATCAATATTATTAATTTGTGCATTGATTATATTAATTTCATCACTCTCAGAAGTTTGTGACTCTTCAGTGTCTTTTCAGAATCTTATTCTTGTTTTTTGTTGTTGTGGTCCTGTGTTTCCACAACTTCACTTATTTTTGCTTTTTTAAGGCAATTATTGGCTAAATGTCCAATACCTTGACATTTATGGCAGTTTCTTTGCTCAATACTGTTGGTTGTACTGGGCTTGAAGGGTTCACTTGGTTTATATTTATTGATAAATGGTTTATTGGGACTATTGATTTCAAATTTTTTCCATGTTCTACCGATCTTAGTTCCTTTCACTATATCTTCTAGTGCATTGATATATTTGTTTGTGGAGCACAGTCCTATACACCTGCCTCTCAGGGAATGTTCTAATTCCCCTCAACATTTCTTGAGTATCTTCATGTGCACCATTTCTTGTGACATTTCTCGGTACAGTGCATTTAACCCCTAAATTTGTTTTAAGAACCAAGTCAAACGTTTATCCTTATCTGGGTCAAAGAAGGAATTTTAAAATTTGTTTTCTACCTTGTACCTCCAGGCATCATTTGCCCACTTGGTGATTATTTTATTTTTCCACCAAGACCAGGTATTTTTACCATTGGTTTCTCTTATTCCATAAGACCATCTCTTTGAGGAGTTTTCAAATAATGAATGTAATCTTTCAGTGCTTAATTCATCTGGTATGGAATAATCTTCTTGTATCATATCAATTTTTTTGATGAATTACATATGGTTATATTCACCTTCACCCGTGAATGTTGGCCATTCTTTTAATTGAGGTGCTTCCTTCATTATGACTTGGTTATTTTCTTGATGACTCAAGTCTGTCATGAATGGAGTTGTTATTTCCTCTTCTGGTTTAATAGGACTTCTTATGTGAGGAAATGGGGCTTATAACATTGCCGTATTTAAGTTAGCCTCATTTATTTTATCCATTTTTTCAGTAATAAGTCTTATTGCGCTTTGAATGTCATCATTGAGATTCATTCTTCCCTCATCATTTTTTTACATGGTCTAGAAGTAATTTCTGATGTGATGAAGTCTTTTCTTCAAATTTTTCAACAGAAATACTTAATTTGTTTAATTTTTCTCTTAAATTGTCAATGCTCACGTCATAATTTATTATTGAATTTTTTTCCTTAATATCTTTTATGTATTTATACAATTCATTTTGTCATTTTATTAATTTTTGAGTATTGTCAATTAAAATTTTTGGTTTATTATTTTCAACCACAAATTTAATGTTATTGATTTCTTTTTTATTTTGGACAACAATCTTTCTTAAAGCTGATAAGCTGTTATTTATTTTTTGTAAGGATGATAGACTATTGTTAATGTCTTTAAGAGGTAAGATACTATTTGTAATTTCAGTTAAAGGATCTAAAACATCAGGAGACAAAGCTATTTTTTTGGGAAATGAGGCTGTCTCATTCTTTGTTCCTCTTTGTCCTTGAATTCCATCAAGGTTCTGGCCATGTTGAAGACATTGTCCAAGGCATCTTTTTGGATTTTTGGCATCCTGTAACTTGGGCAATACAGTTTCCTCCAATTCTTTTTCTTGTTTTTCTTCCCTTCTTGTGGGAGTTAGTTGGCTTGAGGCTTGCTGGTAGAAGCTCCTGGGGCTTCTTCCTTGCTTGCCTCCCTCCTTTTGGGATGGTATTCCTTTATCTTTTCGATTTGAGGCTTGGATGATAGTGGAGTCCATCCATTGGAGTATCTCACTATTTCATCCTCTTTGAGGAATTTTTTCAGGATATGCCAGGGGTTTATCACGCCTTGGTGGATTCGTGGCAACATTTCCCAATATTTGTCCTTGTACACCGTTTAATACTGCTTGTACTGGCTCATATAAATATCTATTTGAGCCCTCTGAATGTGATTTGTCCCTGTTGAAGTTACTCAGACTTAGTTCCAACTCTGGTTCAGAAATCATGGGCATATCTGGGACTTGCCTTTTGGATATATGTGAGCCTGTGAGGTATGTATAACATACCCATAAGGCCACAAATAACTCTATACACAGTTGAATCTGTCTTTAACAGACTCTTTATTTGAATTTAAAATAAAAAATAACAAAAAATAAGTATAACTTTTTTGGATAAACAAAGTTATAAATATTATGTAATTTTTGGATTCTACACCAAAAATAACCTAGGGTACATCCATAAGGTGTTATACCCAAAAACACTTATTTCTTATGTTATTAAAAGATTTAAGAACCTCACAGTACTAATGTAACTTTTTGACATTTTTTTAAAATTGTTAAATTTAAGGTTAAATAAGCTTAAATTTAAAGTTGCATAAGGTTTGTGCAAACTTACCAAAACTTTAGTTAAAATTGAGGTGTGGTGTATATTTACTGAATGGGCTAATGATTTGCCATACAGAATGTAAATTCTGCATGAGCTCAATTTAAAAGGGTTTAAGGCCATAGTATGGCTTTAAATAAATAAAAGGGAAAAATACACGCAGAAAGGTGGGACAAAGGAAAAAGACGAAATAGAGCTGGGGTGCCCAACGTTTTGGATCTGCAAGGATTCAATTGAGGTTGTCCACCTGTATTGGAGGATTTTCAACCTTATTTAAACTTTAAGATTAGACTTTGTTGCAAAATTAAAGTTTAAACTGGTTTTATCCCAATTCAGACAGGAATTTCAAGCTTCCAAAGGGTAAATCCCAATATGCAGGCTTGAATTTAAGGCTTTAAGAACTGTCAGAACTTAATTAAGCTTAAAAAGCTTAAATAAGCTTATAACGTTAAGGTTACAAGCATTAAAACCTTATCAAAAGTTAAGGTTTGGTGTGTATTGCTATTTTATGTGGAAAAATAGCAATAACTTCAAAAATTCATTAAAAATCCAATTCTTAATGGATTTGCTTGAAATTTTCACACAGCTTACAATTTTATATTATTTATATATAAATCAAATTTTAATTATCTTTTTGAAATAAATTCCCTGGGAAATTAGCCTGGACATTTACTCTTTTAATTAAAACTCAAAGAAAATTATAATTTCTTTAGAAATTAATTAAAAATTGAGTTTAAGAGATTTATGCTTAAAACTCTCTTTTTAAGGTTTTTATGTGATGAACTTTAATATAAATAAGTTTATTTATATTAAAAACCTGAAATAATTAGTTTAAATGAGGATTAAAGTTACATGGAGTTAAGAATAACACTGGTAACTTTAAATTGGATTTAAAAATAAGTTACTTTAAGTTAAGAACTTTATTTTTAAGCATGGTTTTTCAGTTTTGACCTGAGCACGCCCTCTATATTCATTATTAATCATTAGAGCTGCTCTGAATACATAAGAAGAGTTTCATCACTGTTTTTGTCCAGTATTCATTATCAATCCAATCATATTAGAAATTTAAACAGGTAAAGTTTTATTAAATATAAAATCTTATTATTAAAGTAATTCTTGCGTTATTTTATTCTTCATTAATTAAAATTAAAGAATTAAAATCATACAATTCAGATTATTGTTTTAATCACCAATAATACATTTTATTATATAAAATTATCATCTTAAATATCTTTTAAAAATCCACAAATTCCTCTTAAAAACTCTTTAATCATAATTTTTATTATAAAAAGTTTTTTTATCTTTAAAAATATTGATTTTTGGCGTGTTTTTAACTTATAATTATTATTTAATATAATAACTGTTGTTGTTTGACTTGTTGTATTAAATAAATATTATAAGTAAGTTTTCTCTAAAGTTCTATAATTTTTTTTATCTTGTATTAGTTTTTTTATATAGAATTGTATTCTATAAGAATTATTTCTGCACAGTGTGTGTTTTAATTTAATTTTAAAGAATATTTATACTATTTATAAGTGGTTGATATTCATATTTTCCACGTGTAATTGTCTCATTAAGAGCTTTACACTTCTTATTCTTATAACTGTCAGTGACTATAATAATAATAGAATAATTATGATTTATTATAATTATTAATTTTTATTATTATTATGTTTTTATAAGAATAATTCAATTTATTTTTTTATATAATTATTTTTAATAATTATATTTAAATTTGTGGTTATAATATCTCATTATAGTATATATTTCTACTGTACACAGTCATAGTACTCTTGATATTGCTACTATTATCAAGAGTTTCATAGACAAACCTTACAATATGGCACTTCCTGGTGGGAATTCTGTTCCACTGCGTATTCTTCCCTTTCTTTTCCCTTTTGAGGGATCAACTCTACTTCTGAGTCCACCCCCATCTGATTGGATGGAGTATTGGGATTCTCTTCTGGTAGTTATAGTAAAAATTTAAGAAAAAAAATTTCAGAACCCAAAAAAAATTTTATATGGAAATTGAAAGGAGGTACTAACCTTTATAGTCCTGAATAGTGGGTCCTGGAAAGACTAATTTCTTAGCCTTTTTTTCCACTTACAATTGGTGTTTCAGAACTTGGACAAGTTTCTTCCTCCAATCTCTCAACAGTGGTTTGGCTATCCTCCTCTGGGTTGTCTGCAAACACTAAAAATACAAAAAAATATAAGTCTTTTGTCAAAATTGTTATTTTTGATAGGATATGGAAATTTTCATGTAAAAATTGCCTTTATATCTTTTAATGAATAAAATGAATAAGATAAATGATCAAAAAGAATGAAAATAACTTTTTTTATTGGTTTTTTTTTATATTTTTATTTTTAAAGAATAAAATAAAATTAAGATGCTTCTTTTGAAATTCATTTATAATATAAATTTTTTTAATTTATAAATATCTCTCTTAATTACTAGAGTCACTCAAAAAAAGATCTTGCAAGTCTATGGATGTGAAACACCATGTGTAAGACAGTAAAATTGCTTTCCAAATTCCTCAATAGCTCTTCAAATCAATAAATATAAAGTTATTATATAATTTTATAGCTATAAATACAATTTATCATTTTATAAACCCAATTTAAATCTTTTTTTAAAGGTATTTAAGCAAATATCACCACCAGGCCCCCAAATGTAAGGCTTGACTATGAAACAATAAGTAAATATTACAAATATTTCAGTTATTTTACTACCAATTTCCTTATTAATTTATAAATAAAACAAACAGTAATTATAATGATAAAGAGTTATTATAATTGTGGTGTAAAATTACTATATTATTGAATAAATATACTAATATAATTTATATTATAAAAATATAATATATTAATATATAATAATTCATATATTTAGAGCTCTTCATTATTGTTAAAAACAAATAATCAAGGTGCAAAAAATTGTTTTTTAATAATAAAAAACAATCAATAACCATAATATTACCAATATTAATGTTATATATTAATATAAATACTATTTTTAGGGTGTTGGTAAAAACACGTAAGCAAATTGGTAAAAACACGTAAGAGCTTACGTGTTTTTACTAAAAACTTACGTGTTTTTACCATCAATTGGTAAAAAACACGTAATTTTATGGTAAAAACACGTAAGGGGTGTTTTTTGAATAAAATTTAGCTATTTGTGATATTTCTGAAGCCATTGATGCCATTTATGGAATCAGAAAAGCCATTTATGGAATTAAAAATCCCATCAATGGCATTGGTAAGGCCATAAATGGCATTTTCAAGGCCAAAAATGACATTGTTAATGCCATAAATGGCATTTTAAGGCCATTTATGGCATTTTTAAGTCTATTAATACCATTTCTTAAGGCCATTTATGGCATGACTGGACTTAAAAATTGCATTGTTAATTCCATAAATGCCACTTTTAATTCCACAAATGGAATTTTTAGAGCCATTTATAGCATTGTTGAAGCCATAAATGACCAATTTTAATTCCATTTATGGCAGTTTTGAGGCCATAAATGGCCATTGTTAATTCCTTAATGGCATTTTTGAGGCCATAAATGGCTATTGTTAATTCCATTCATGGCATTATTCATTCCATTCATGGAATTTTCAATGCCATTTATGGCATTGTTGGGGCCATAAATGGCATTGTTGAGGCCATAAATGGCATTGTTGAGGCCATAAATGGCCATTGTCAAGGCTTTAAATGGCCATTGTTAAGTCCATTTATGGCATTTTTGAGGCCATTTATGGCATTGTTAAGGCCACACAATGCCATTTATGGCATTTTTGTAATGCCATAAATGGCATATATATCATTCTTGATGCCATTTATGGCACTTTTGATTCCATTTATGGCATTATTATGTCATTTGTGATGCCATAAATGCCACTTTTAAGGCCATAAATGGCACTTTTAATGCCATAAATGGCACTTTTAATGCCATAAATGGCACTTTTAATGCCATAAATGGCACTTTTAATGCCATGAATGGCACTGTTAATTCCACAAATAGAATTTTTAAATCCCACTAATGTCATAAATTAAATTTTTAATTGAATTGATGTCATAAATAACATTTTCAACTTAATTACAAAGATGAACAAAAAACAGAAAAAAGGAACTTTTTGGGCCTACAACTGTCCTGGAAAAAAAAATCCCAAAATTTTGGGCTTCTGGTTTTTTATTCTCAACATTCACACCTTCATGTTAAAAAAAAATTGTGGAAATTCATAAGTGGGAACATTTTTGATGAATTTTTTCAAAAAAATGGGCCATTTTGCCAAATTGCCCAAAATAGAGAAATTGGGAAAAAAAAAAAATTTGAAAAAATTTGGGGACCTTCACATCCCATGTTGGAAAAAATATGGCAAAAAAAATTGGTAAAAATTCTCAAAAATGATCCTGAGGAATTTTTATTAAAAAATTAGGTCACTTACGTGTTTTTACCATAAAATTACATGTTTTGGCCATAATTTGGTAAAAACACGTAAGTTTATGGTAAAAACACGTAAGGTCTTACGTGTTTTTACTAAAAGCTTATGTGTGTTTACCAACACCCTATTTTTATTAATAAATGAATTATTACAATTAATAATAGAGAGAAATTATTATAAAAGAGAAAAAAACCTACTTTTAACACTAAATATAATAATATTGAAAGATTCTACACCAAATAATGTAAATAAAACTTATTTAAATTGTATTTACAAAAATAAAATAAGCGAACTTACAAATATTCTTAATTTTACATGGAAAAGAAGATTTATAGAGAAATATAACAAAAAAAATTGAAAAATTAGATTTATCATGTTAATATTGATGATTATTGTAAATCTTGCCTTTTTTCTTTGACCATATAAAAGATTTATATATAAATAATAAATATTGTACCTTTTTGTTTAGTGTTTTGTTGTTTTTGATGTGGCTGAGGGGGAAATAGAGTAAAAAAGCTCTACTTATACTAAATTCCTCCCTTCTATTGTGCAAAAGGCTTCTAGTGGACGTTTGATGATTTTATCCACTGGAATAAATCAGTATTTAAGGTTCAGTGAGGATTACATCATAATTAAACCATCTTATCTCATTATTACACCATTATTTAGAGTTATCACTATAGCTCTAGGTTTGACAAAATCATAGGCTTGGCCAAAGCCTAAAATTTGTGGATTTTATTAGTATTAATAATTATCTAATAGTATTAACCAATAGTATCAGCTATATGACTGTTAAGCTTAAAACAAGACTACAGTGAGTGATAATAAATGATTGATTTTAAGCTTAAACTTTGATCATTAATAACTATTGAATTATACCCACTAAAGCCATTTAGGGAGTGAATTCTAAATGCCTGGCATGTCCTTATTAAACTATCAAGAGGATTTTATTACATCATCAAAACTCTATTTCTGATTATTTTTCTTGTAACTCATCTTTTCTATCAAAATTTACTATTTTAAATTTTAAACCATGATTTCAGGTGATTTTACCTTGACTATTATGGTAAGAAATACATAATTCTTTACATATTAACTAGTGAGTCCTGAATATTCACTTTATTTTAAGTTTGGACCACTTTCACAAGAAAGCGGTCAACAGCTCTGGCAATTTTGTTCAATAAACCCTTACAAGTTATAGCCGTGTTTATAGCTTGTCAAATGAATTTCATATCTGTAATATTACAGTAATGAAGTTTTCAATTTATTTTTGGCATAACTCTCTATCATGTATATTTCAAGAGATATTAGCTAAAAACCATGAATGTATGCACTGATCATAAAAGTGCATATATTCAGCTTAAATCCTTAAGTATCAACTTTAGGGAAATGACAAAAACTTATTTTATGTGTATTTAATCATGGGAAATCCAATGGTGCAATTTATTTCAGATGTTTTTCCATTGACTTCTGAGATAAATCAGAATCTATGTCTTTTTATGGCATTTTTACTTATTACTCATTAGGTATTGACTTTACAGATATTCCATAAAGGTGATATAAGTGTTTTACCATGGGAAATCTAATGGTGTAATTTATTTCAAATTTTTATTCATCAGATTCTAAGTTAATTCATCATTTATGCCTTTTTATGATATTTTTACTTATTTTAAGATAATTCTTCAAAAGAATAATTATTGTAAAGTTTTTCTTGTGACCTTTTTGGATATGTGGTCATATCCCAAAGGCCCACAAAGCTTTTTATTCATGTGACTAATGGAAATATCCTCCATTTCACCTTTTTTTTACTTGACATATACTCTCAATTCTGTCACATGTGCTGGGAATCAAATCAACTCTGGCATTTGTTACTCTTCACCATTAATTGAATGTTCTGTCATTGATATTTGATGCTAATATCCTTAATTATGTTACCATTTTTCAAATTTTAAATCCATAATGAACTGCTTATATCTAATTTCATCCATTATTTTCATGGAAAAGTCCTGCTCATCCTTTCCTGCTTCTTGGCTGTGAGATACATAATGTTTCTGGCCATATTGATCACACTCTCTACTGCTGAAGGCTACAATTTGGAAATCCTGTACCCTTGTGGGTAAGGTCTGTCTCAATTGGCTTTGCCTTTGCACTTGCCGCTATTTTTACTGGTACCTTTCTGCTTCTTCTGAGGTACTTTGGGATTGTATTTGGACTGTTGTGGAGCTGGTTTGGAGCTTTTTGATGCTACTGGTCCTTCTTTCTCCAAATCTGGGGTCATTTCCAACTCTTTCTTCTGGTCTATGGATATAAGACTTCGGTTGTTCAACCAATTCTTTATCTTTTTGACCTGGCCTTTGTAAGACAATGGACTCCATCCTCCTCAGGGCTCTATGGTTTTTTCCTGACCCAGAGAGCTCTTGATTTTAAAGTAGAAGCTCATGGTTCCCTGACAATAGCTTGGAAAAATTTGTTACTCCTCTTCCTTGGCTCCTCTGTACCAGGTTTTGTACTGGGACTGCTATATCTCTATGGATGTCACTTGTAAGTGGTTAAACCCTCAAAACATTACCTTCAATAAGCTCAGGCTCAGGGTTAATTTCAAAGCTTGTTGCTACAGACCTTGGGGAAAGAGGAGCACTCTGTCATCCTCCAAATGTGCCTTTCTTGAGGAAGTCCTATCAGATCCAGTCTTGGTCTTGCCTCCTCCTTGTCCAGAGCCATCTGGTTGGACTGAAAAGTTTCTTCAACTTTTTGTATGCACCATTATCTCATCAATTTAAAAGAAACAAAAGAATAAAGACAGAAAGCAGACACCCTTTTGTGGCTGTTTGGTTATTTCTTCTTTGAATAAAGTGCCTCTTTTTAGCAATTTTCACTTCAATACTTTCTTCAGATTATGCTTTTGAAGCTTCTGGACTAGTAATATATCTTCTAATGAGCTTATTACCAGCTGCAATATACTTTATTAAAGACACTAGAAAAGGATTTGCTAAAAGAATATTATTTTTTATACTTTTAAATTATTTTTGAGATTTCTTTATATAAGTTTATATATATATATATTCAAAAATTAGTATTTTTGAAGAAAACAAAGTATAATCCAGGATTTTGAATTAAAAAGTAATTCGAGGTAGGTCAAAGAAGAATTTTCTAGGTTTTTTTATTTGAAAAATACACATGTAAAACAATATAAAAATAGTCCAAATTCTCCAATGAAATGAGATTTAAGACAATTTCAAAAATAAAAAAGTTTCAATTTCAAAATGAAAGAAAAAAATTATTCACTTTAATATATTTTAGAGCTTAAAAATACATTAATCAAGGGTTCAAGGTTCAAAACAAACACATCCAGGGCCTAAACGTAAGATATGCCTATGAAACTGTTGATAATATTACTATTAATGAGCAATACTATGAGCTTTCTTACTCAATATGATAAATAAATTTATTAGAACCACAATTAAATACTTAATTACTTAATTATTTCTTTCAGTTGCTATGAACTACTACTTATTATAACAGTAAGCAGTAATTGTCTACAAGAATCAATTACAAGAAGTATTTAATAATAAAACTTCTTTAGTAAAGTAACAAAATTGATTTAATTTATAATTATCTTTTTGAAGAATAATTAAAAATAAAATTCTTGAAGAAAACTATTACTAAAGAAAAACTTCAAGAACTAAATAATTACACTCACTAATACTCCCATTGCACCTTATAAAGAATTGGAACAGTGATTTGACAGATTAATTGTGGATTTAGAGAATCAAAATCTTATTATAACAGTAATGAAACAATATCATAGCTTAAAACCATTGTTAATCGCATATCTCTATGATCTCACCTATTTATGATTGATTCTGAAAGAATCAAAACACTTAAGAAAAGGATTAACTAATACTTGTTGGTCCTAAAGATATAATTGGGTAATAAGATGATTTGGAAAGAACAGCAAGAGGAGGCCTCTTTCAAGTCAATAAAATCTCACAGTGTCATTCCAAAGAGAAAACTAGAAAACCAGTTAGTGAGAAATCAATTATCCTCTTTGGACTGTTCATTGCATCATCTGTTGTCACATAAGATTATTGTAATTACTTAATTAAGTTATTTATGTGACTACCAACCCATTTCTGGTTAAGAATAAAAGGAGTCACATCTTTAAATTTTCTTCTCTTTAAAAATGAAGATTAATTTCTCCAAGCTTTCAATGTTATTGGGAATTTAATTGCAGGTTGTATCTTCTGTGGATTTTTGAAGATTCATTGTTTCCTGTGGAATCATCAAAAATGGACTTTAGGTAAAGCTTTTAATTTGAATGTTAAATTAATAATTATTTTCAGTTTCTATATGGATCATACCATTCTCCATTGGTCCTGAAGAATTCAGAAGGATTTGTTAATAATTGTATTTTTAATGAATCTTTGAAGTCTTTACCTTATTTCTACTAGAATTGCAAATAGAACAATATACCTGGTTTCTATAATATGGTTCTTATTACTCTTTGAAGGCTGATACTTTGAAAAAATTAAGAATTGAAATGGTTACAGGAGTCATATTCTCTCTTTACCTCCTTGTCACATCAAAATAGCAGCTTATTTGCAATTTTCATATGATTCAATGGGACTTTAACTTGGTAACCAAGTTTCCAAAAGGTTTTAGTATACTAAATTGGCCATGGTCAGCCATGGATCCAAGGTTTAGAGCTTTCCACACCTCAGAGTCCTCAGAAGCTGGGTACCCTGGATCTTATTGATGTCTTTTGCCCCCCTTAGTTATTTTCACATCAAAATAGTACTTCATGCTTAAAGACCTATATCCTCTATGGGTGTACCAAGCCTATATGTAATAATTCCGTATTTATAAGTGACACAAACATGCATAACACCAATCTTTGTGCATATGTAACATGGGAATTCTCAAATTTCCATGAGTTTGGAATGAAATTGAGAGAAAGAAAAAGACTTCATAATTCTTTCATGTGGCATTGATGATGTGTTATTGAATTATTTTCCATATTAAAACCACATGGAGTCAATTGGAGCTTATTTCCCCTATTAAGCTACCCTAGGTGAACTTTAGTGTAGAATCCAAGTCTGGCCTTAAATCTATGGATTTACTTACTCACAAAAATGTTCTTCATCTTTTCTCCAATGGAAAATGATTACTTTTGAGTATATGCATGAAGTATGGGATATTCATAGTTGTAAAGTTAATTTTATCTTCATTCTTTCAGCTTTGGGTATGTTAGATATACCTCAAGGCTCAAATTCCCTCTGACCAAAAGATAATGTACTGGGTATTTTACACCTAAGTCTTCTTTTTTTAATGATTTTCTGCATCTTTTTTTCTTCATTCTGTTCCACTGGTGGTACATTTAAAGAATTTGTGTTCCTTCAAGGAAAACATTCTTTATCAGCTTATTTAGAAGGTCTAATAAGCATTACTGGAAATTTGGAATGTTTGTTTTCCAATTCACCACTTAATTCCACTTGGTATGCATTGTTTCTTTGTAAGACAGAAATAACAAAAGGTCCTACATAATAATATTTGATTTTATTTGTTTCTTTGATATTCTCAAAACTCAATTTTGAAACTAGAACCAAGTCCCCTACTTTGAAGTCTGGTACTTTATGACTCTTGTCCTACTTTTTTTTGCATAGTCAAAGGTGTCAATCAGTCTCTGTTTTGAATTATTTTCTACTTTCTCAAGAATAATCTTGATTCTGGAAGCTGTAGGATGTATATCAATTAATTCTTTCCTCTGTGTGTCTACTAGGAGTCTGGGATTGCATCCTTTTTCTAACATAGCAGGATTCTGACCTGTAGAAAAATGGACTGATGTCTTGAATGCCATTTCTAAAGCAGTAATTAGAGTGCATCAGTCATGGGTAAAGCCATCTGAGTCTTTAAATCCTAAACCATAAGCACAGAATCTCCTGATAATTTCCTCTAAAGCTTGACTCATTCTCTCTTCCATCCCATCAGCTTGAGGATGGCATGCTTTAGAAACTGATAACTTGGTCCCAAACAATCTATGAATATTGGTTCAAAGTGCATATTTGAACTTACAGTCTCTCTCACTCATGATATTCATAAATGCCCCTGCATGGGAAATAAATCTATTCCATAAAAGAAGAGCTATTTCCATACCAGTGTCATCTCTATTACATAGTAAGAACATTGGAGTTTTTCTGTATTTCTCTAAAATCACTAAATGTGTATTATAACATCTTTCACCACTTATAAGAAATTCTGTGACCCAAGCCATGTGTAAACCTTCCTGAGGCGATTTTGGTTCTTTAATACAGATCAAAAGTCAAAATTTCTTTCCCGTACTTCTGTTTAATTTTTGGAATCTGAAAAAAGTATGGCAATATGCAATGGTTTCTTTTCTCTAAGATGTACACCATGCACAGTCTTTCATTTTTACAAGTATTCTGTCTTCTGATAGGTGTAAGGTTTGACTATGAAACAATAAGTAAAACTTACTAATATTTTACTTAAAGTACTATGAATGTCCTCATGAATAAAAAAAAGAAGATAAAAATAATCATAATAATAAAGAATTATTATAATTATGGCGTAAAAAAAATTATATTATTAAATCAATATAATAATATAAATTATATAATAAAAAAATAACATAATAAATAAATATATTAATATAAGATAATTAATATATTTAAAAGCACTCTATTATTGTTACCAACAAATAATAAAGGTGTAAAAAATTACTTTTTATTAATAAAAAACAATTAATAACAATAATAATACTAATATTAAAGTTATAAATTAATTTAAATACTATTTATTTTACTTGTAGAATTATTTAAAGTAATAGTAAAGAGAAAATTATGATAATAAGAAGAAATAACCTACTTTTAATACTGAATATAATATTTTTGAATACCTTTATAGCAAAAAATGTAAATACAACTTATTTGAATTGTATTTACAATAAGATTTAAGAGTAATTACAAATTCTGTTGATTTTATGTGGAATTGAGGTTTTTAAGAGAATTTTGAACAAAAAAATTGACTAAGTGAAATAATCATATCAATAATGATGATTATAATAAGGATGATCTTTGGTCTTTAATAATATAAGAGTTTTATATATAAAGAATAAAGAAATTATCTTTTTGTTTTAATTTTTTAGTGTTTTGTAAGCATCTGAGGGGAAAACAGAGTAAAAAGAGCTCTATTTATAGTAAATAACTCCCTCCTAGAGTCCAGAAGTCTTCTAGTAGACCTGTACAGATGCTTTCTATTAGAATTGATCCATATTTTAAGGTTTGGTGATGATTACATCAAAATCAAACGATCTTACCTCATAATTTTGCCATTATCTAGAGTTATCACTATAACTCTAAACTTGATGACAACTGTGAACCTTTGAGATATGACCACATACCCAAAAAAGGTCACAACAAATATTTAATATAATTATACATTAAAAATAGTTACCTTAAAACTACAAAAATACCATAAATTGGCATAAAACTTGGTTTAACTTAAAAGCCAATTAAAAAACATGTGAAATAAATTATACCATTGGATTCCCCTTGGTAAAATACACGTATACCATTTTTATGGCATATCTGTAAAGTCAATATTTAATAAGTTATAAGTAATAATACCTTATAAAAAACACAAATCCTTATTTATTTCAAATACCAATGAAACAGCATGTAAAATAAATGGTACCATTTAATTTCCCATAAAAATGCACATATAAAACAATTAAGAAGCTAAGCTTAAAAGTCAATACTTAAGGAATTAACCTGAATATATGCACTTTTTTGGTCAACGCATATATTCAAGGATTTCAGCTAATATCTTTCGAAATATGCATGATAGAGTCATGAACTGAAGAAAAAGTCATCACGTAATTACTGTAAGAATACAGAAATAAAGTTTATTTCACAAGTTATAAACAAGGTTCAAACCTGTAAGGGATTATTGATTAAAATCAACAGAGCTGTTGACCACATTGTTGTGAAAGTGGTCCAAACTTGAAAAGAAGTAGACAGTTGGATTCTACTAGTTCATTCGTGAAGAATGATGTATTTTTTACTATAATATTCAAGGTATAACCCCTTGAAATCATAGTTTGAAGTTTAAAATATCAAATTTCAACAGAAAAGATGAGTTACAAGAAAAATCATCAAAATTAGAGTTCTGATGATGTAATGAAATTCTCTTGGCAGTATGATAAGGTTATGCCAAGATATTAGAATTAACTCTCTGAATTTCTGTAGCGTGTAAATCTTAAAAGTTATCAAGAATCAAAGTTTGAGCTTAATTTGATTATTTATGATCACTCACTGTAACCTTAAATTAAGTTTAACAGTCATATAAGTGATAAAATTGGTGGATACTATTAGTTTATTATTAATACTAATAAAATCAATGAATTTTGGGGTTCTTCCAAGCCTTTGACGTCATCAAACTTAGAGTTATAGTGATAACTCTAAATAATGGTGTAATAATGATGTAATATGGTTTGATCATGATGTAGTCATCACCAAACCTTAAAATATTGATAAATTCCAGTGGATATTATCAGTACACGTCTACTAAAAAGCCTGTTGGACTCTATGAGGGAGGTATTCACTATAAATAGAGCTGTTTTTACTCTGTTTTCCCCTCAGACGCATCAAAAACATTAAATCAATTAAATTAAAAGGTAATATCTTTATTCTTTATGTATAAATCTCTTATATTATTAAAGACCAAAGATCATATTATTATAATCATCAATTTTGATGTGATTAAATCATTTATTTAATTGGTTTTGCTAAAAATCTCTTTAAAATCTCATTTCCACATAAGAATCAAGAATATGTGTAATTTTCTCTATTTTTTATTGTAAATACATTTTGGATAAGTTGTATCTACATTATTTGGCATAAAATATTTCAAATTATTATATTAAGTATTAAAAGTAGGTTATTTTCTCTTTATTATTACTTTAATAATTCTTCAATTAATATAAATAGTATTTATATTAATTTATAACTTTAATATTGGTAATATTATTGTTATTAATTGTTTCTTATTAATAAAAGACAATTTTTTACGCCTTTATTATTTTTTTGTAACAATAATAAAGTGCCATTAAATATATTAATTATTTTATATTAATATATTTATTTTATTATATTATATTATATAATATAAATTATATTATCATATTTAATTGATAATATAATTATTTTTACGCCATAATTATAATAATTCTTTATTTTTATAATTATTTTTTTCTTATTTATTTCATTTATAAGGACATTCATAGTACAATAAGTACAATATTAGTAATTTTTACTTATTTTTTGATGGTCAAACCTTACAACAACATAGGGTTGGAAGAAGCCTAAGCTTTGTGTATCTTATTAGTATTAATAATGATCTAATAGTATTAAGCAGTAGTATCAGTTATATGACTTTAAGCTTAAAATAAGCTTACAGGGAGTGATCTTAAATGATCAAATTTCAGCTAAAACCTTGATCATTAATACCTTTTAAGTTATACATGCTACAGCTATTCTGCGAGTGAATTCTGATAGCTTGGCATGTCCTTCTTACACTTCCAAGAGCATTTCCTTACATCATCAAAACTCTATTTTTGATGATTTTTCTTGTAACTCATCTTTTCTGTTAAAATCTAATATTTTAAACTTCAAACCATGATTTCAAGGGGTTATACCTTGAATATTGTAATAACAAATATATCATTATTCACAAATGAACTAGTAGAATCTGACTGTCTATGCTTTTTTAAGTTTGGACCACTTTCACAACAAAGTGGTCAACAGCTCTATTGATTTTGATCAATAATCCATTACAGGTTTTAATCTTGTTTATAGCTTGTGAAATAAAGCTCATTTCTGTGTTTCTACAGTAATTACGTGGTGACTTTACTTTTGGTTTATCACTTTATCATGTATATTTCAAAAGATATTAGCTAAAGTCCTTGAATATATGCGTTGACCAAAAAAGTGCATATATTCAGCTTAACTCCTTAAGCATTGACTTTGGGGATTAGCTTCTTACTGGTTTTGTGTGTAATTTTATGGGGAATCCATTGGTAAAATTTATTTCACATGTTGTTTCATTGGTATTTGAAATAATTAAGGATTCATGTTTTTTATAAGGTGTTATTACTTATAACTCATTAAATATTGACTTTACAGATATGCCATAAAAGTGGTATATGCCTATTTTACCATGAGGAATTGAATGGTGTAATTCAATTCACATTTTCATTCATTGTCTTTTAAGTCAAACCAAGTTTTATGCCTATTTTTGGAAGTTTTATAGTTTTAAGGCAATTCTTTTTAAAGGTATAATTATTTTAAATATTTTTGTCACCTTTTTGGGTATGTGGTCATATCTCAAAGGTTCACATTCGCTACCACCACAAAGGATTGTACCACAATCTGTTATGTGTAATTAGGGTATCATCCACTGTCCTACCTCTTCAATAGACTTTGTTAGTCTTGAAGCTCAATAATGATTGATTTTTCTATTGTTTAGGTTTTCTTTCATGTCTGAACCTTCTTAGTAGTTTATCAGCATTTTTTATATCTTTCTCAAGTAGCCATTCATCTTCTTGAGTTGAATTTCTATACCTTACAAGGTATTCTATTTCTTTTTTCTTTTTTTTCCTTCTTTCTTTAAGGACTCTCACAATTTTCTTTTCCTCTCCTTCTTCCCAGGGGGGAATTTCAAGTGGGGGTTTATTTCTTAGTGGAAATAGTTCCTTTTCACTTGAGCTGTAAGGTTTTATCAGACTTACAGGGAAAGTTGGGTGTTTGTTCATTAATTCACCTGTGAGTTCCAATTGCACAGCATTGGCTCCATGATGTGCTTTTATGATAAATGGTCCTTCAAAGTAATCTTTCAATTTCTTTGGGCCTTTTATCTTTTTAAAATTAAGGGTTGATACTAGGACCAAGTCGCCTATTTTGAAGTCCGGTGGTTTATGACTTTTATGCCATCTTTCTTTTGCATATTTGAAAGAATCTTGCATACATCTGTTTGCATGGTGTCTTGCTTTGTCAAGCCTTATATTAAAACTGCTTGCTGTTGTATTTATATCCACTAAGTCCTTTTGAGGGTATCATAAGGAAGTCTTGGATTCAAACCTTTTTCTAGCATTGCTGGTGTTTTTCCTGTAGAAGATTGGATTGATGTTTTATATGCCAGTTCAAGGGCTGGTATTAGTGTACACGAATCATGGGCAAAACCATCAGAATCTTTGAATTCTAGTCCATAAGCACAGACTCTTCTGATCATGTCTGCCAAGGCTTTTATCATCCTTTCTGCTAGATCATCAGTTTGAGGATGGTAAGCTGTTGAGAAAGATAAGTTTGTCCCAAACAAGTTATGGAGATTTGTCCATAATGCTGAAGTGAATTTTGGGTCTCTGTCACTTAAGATGTTTTGGAATAAGCCTGTGTGGCTAATGACTTTATTCCATATCATTATGGCTGTGTCCATAGCTGTATCATCTTTGTGACATGGTAGGAACATGGGAGTTTTTCTATACCTGTCAACTAACACTAGGCATGCATTATAACTTCTGTCTCCTCCTGGAGGTAATGCTGTTACCCAATCCATATGAGCTATTTCCCAAAGGAATTTTGGTTCTTGGATTTGGATCATCATCCCAAATTTCTTTCCTGTGGCTCTGTTCTCTTTTTGACATCTGTCACAGGTTTGGCAGTATTCTGCAACATCTTTCTTCCAATTTGGCCACTGTCACAGGGGCTCTTATGGAAGCAAGAGGGCCTGGCACTCAGGAATCAAGAACTCACTTGGAGGGCTCCAAAAGATGATAAGAAATACTACGGAATATATTTCTTAAGCAGGAATAAGAGAAAGGACAAATATGCCAAAGATAAAAAAAATAATAAGATGAGGCCAGAGGCCAAAGATAAAAGAAAGCCAAAAGCCAAGAAGCCAACCAAGTGAATCCCTAATTCACTGTTTCAACCTGCCAGAAAGAACAATGGAATTAGTAAAGGATATGACCACCAATATCCACTGACCAGCAAAGAAAGAAAAGAGAAAAAGTGCTAATGACTGACTTAAGATTATCAGTATTAACTTTAATAAGGTAAAAGAAAATAGAGACAAAAATAAATCCAATATATTAATTAACTGGGGAAAAAGTCCCCAGGTGCTGGAAGGTAGCTGGTATATGTGAAAACTGAAAGATTGATCCTAGAAGGTGTATCAATGGCTGTATTGTCCGGATTGGGAAATACAGCTCTGGCTATCTTGAAATTGAACTGTGTGATGGAATTCTCACAGTGGAATATGAAATGACCCAATTGGGCCAAGACCATACAGGTTGATTGAATGAGGCCTGTATGGATGAATTGGGTTGTCCAAAGGAGTATTGAATACTTGATGCCTTGACAACTGATTGAAATGATGTAATACCTCTTGAGAATTGCCCTTGAATAATCCAGGATGAATTGTGCCAACCCAACTCCTGCAGATACAGGTGGTTGGGATCCTTGAAGAGTCTTCTGCTTGCTGCCATAACTTGTCAGACTGATGAGCTGATTAATCCTCCTTCAAAATGGGCGTTGGGATTTGAGACCTTGAGTTGGGAAGGTGGAATTGGATCCTGAAAACGTCACCATTGGATTTCTGAGCAAAAATGGTGCATAATGGTATATAATACCATATATGCACCATGCCTGCAACCTAGAGTACGGATGGTATGAAGGAAAGGAGGAAATCCCCTGGAGTTTAGGGGAAAGACGGGCTGAGCTGATCTGATGGCCTCTGGTGGTTGCCACAGGCCATGGCAGAACTATTGACCCATGGTGTTCCATGGCCAAAAATGGGTCCTATGGGATTTATGGCCAAAAGGGTGTCCATGAGGGTTTTGGTCATTTTTGGGTCCAAAGAGGTGGTGGCCAAAATTGGCTCAGGTGGGCCCAATTGTGGTTTGGGACCCACCTGGCCTTGGGGCCTAAGTGGCTGGCTCCTTTGGCCCCTTTTGGCCTCATTGGATTACGCCAAAAGGGGCCTAAATGGCCTACGGACCGTGGACCGTGAATCACGGCCCACGCGCCGTAGGGGCCCTAAATGGCCCAAAAAGGCCATTTAGTCCAAAACCCCATTAATGAAAGGGGTGGCCCTGAATCCAAAGATAATGGCTAGGGGGCCTGGAGGCCCCTAGAAGCCCAAATGACCCCCCAGGCCCAAAATCAAAGATGAAGGCCTGGGGGTTGGTGAAGTAGGAATTGGCCAAAAGGGCCAATGGCGGCAGGATATGGCCTGAGGCCATAAAAGATGGTTGAGGCCATAAAATGGCCATGGGAAGGTGTTATGGAGTGGATGCCATAGAACACCCAAGGGGGGCAATTGGCCATAAAAGATATGACATGGCCAATTGGCCCCAACTTGGCTCCAGGTTGATTTGCCGCAACCATCAAGGAGGAGGGTCAAACTGGTGGTTGTGACAGTACCCCCCTACCTTGAGTGGTGAGCTCCTGAGAACCAAGATAAGTTAAAAGCCTGTTGAGGCTGTTGAGATGGATTGGACAGAGGGGTTCCAGAGGTATTTTGATTTTGAAAAGAAAATTTTGTACTGCTAATAATGTTGGCATATGAATTGAGGTTGACGTGGTCTTCTCTTGGCATTTGGCTTGAAAATGTTTGAAGTATTGAATTTTACGTAGAATTTTGGCATAAAGATTAAAACAAAAGAAATTTTAAAGAAAAATAAAGATAAAGAAACAGAAAAAGAAAATAAAATAAAATAAGATTTTGACGGTTCACTTGAAAGTAGCCAAGGACCTGGAAGAAAAGAATTTGATGCCAGGTGCTCACAGAGTGGCCAAGGTGATGTTTTGAAAAGGTTGTAGACCCCTCAGGGAAGTGCACACCAGGAGAGGAACTTACTTTTAGGAGTTGCCAATCCGGCCAGTGCCATAAATAAGAATATCAATTTGATTAAGGAGTGTCTTGAATTGGAAAACTTGGAAAGAAAGATGAAAATGAATGGTCCATTTCCCCAAGTGAAAAATGGCCATAAATTTTGGAATTGATGTTGAAAGCCAGGCCAACGAATCTGTGTCCGAATTGCAAAGTGCTCACAGAGTGGCCAAGGTGATGCTTACAACAAAGAGGAGTAGAATACCCCTAGGGGTGCATACCAGGAGTGGGACTTACTTTTGGTAATTCCTCTCCCCACCAAGCACCATAAAATATCAAGCTTCTGAAGAATTGGGTCCTGGCTTGTCAGGATACAAAGAATGGAAATCTTTGACAAGATCAGGACAATTCTTGAGGTTTTTGGCTGGTTCCCAAGTGGATCTTTCTGGGTCTTGGCTGAAACCTTTCCATTCTACCAGATACCATAACTTTCTGCTCTTGAGCTTTGAATCCAGTACTTGAGAGACTTCCCATTCCTCTTCTTCTTCAATGGTAATTGGAGGAGGAGGTTCTTGATGCCGATTTGGGATTGTTGATGTCTTGACTGGTTCCAGAAGGGAGATATGGAAGACTGGGTGGACGCATTTCCATTGGGATGGAAGCTTGAGGTGGTAAGCATGAGAACTGACTTTCTTCAAGATTGGAAAGGGACCCAACCATCTTTCGGATAGTTTTTTGGTGGGTCTGGTTGATTTGATATTCTTGGAAGAAAGCCATACCATGTCGCCAGGATTGAAAACAGGTGGACTTGCTCTAGCTTTATCTGCATACCTCTTAAACCGGTTTATGGAAACTTCATATTCTCTCTTGACATCTTGCTGTACTGATTGTATTTTTGTTGATAACTTTCCAGCAGGAGTATCTTGAGCGATGTGAACTGAATCAAAATGTGGATCTCTTCCATAAACAGTGAAAAACGGGGATTGCTTGGTTGAAGAGTGATCAGAATTATTGTAGGCAAATTCAGCCAGAGGGAGCCAGGTGTTCCAATCATCTTGATGATAACTGACATACATCCAAAGATACTGTTCTAGTATCTGATTTACCCTCTCTGTCTGTCCATCAGTTTCTGGATGGTAAGCAGTTGACAAGTCTCTTGAAATCTTGAGCTGCTGACAGAGATTGGTCCAAAAGGAAGAAACAAAGAGTGAACCTCTATTCCTGACAATGCTCAACGGAAGGCCATGCTTTGAAAAGATATTCTTGATGAATAAATGGGCCAAATCCAGGGAAGTGATTGAAGACATTGTTGGAATAAAAACCGCCATCTTTGAGAATCTGTCCACCATGACCAGAATTGCATCAAAGGAATTGGACAGCGGCAGTTGAGTGATGAAGTCCATTGAAAGACAAATCCAAGGACCATTTGGAATTGGAAGAGGTTTGAGGAATCCAAACTTCTTGTGGTGAATATTCTTGTTTCTTGAGCACTATTGACAGGATGAAACATAATCCTTGATAAATTGAGTCATGACGGACCAGTGGAAATCCCGCTTGACAAGTTTGAGAGTCTTCTCTTGGCCAGGGTGGCCAGCTAGAGGAGAATCGTGATGCTTTTGAAGAATACTAAGTTGAATTGTGGAGCCATTTGGGACTACCACCCGATCTTTGAAGAGAAGAAGTTGGGAAGAGGAATCAAGAGAATAATCTTGGACAGATTTACCTTTACCCAAATCTTCAAGGATACTTCTGTACTGGGGATCTTGCCATAATTTCTTCTGGATTGAATCAATCAAATTTGAAAAAGATTCCACTTTGACTGAAAAAAACTTTGAGGGTTGAACTTCATCTTGCTTAATGATTTGCTGAAAATTCATTGGATTCTTGCTGATGCAATCCTCCCCCTCTCCGGATAAACGTTGTCCCAATGTGATAAGGCATCCGGAAGAGTAGCTAGGCAGCCAGGGCAGTAAGTGATTGAGAAATGAAATTCAGAAAGGAATTCAGCCCAACAGGCTTGACGGCGAGTGAGTACTTTGGAGGTTATGAAGTATTGAAGGGAAGAGTGATTGGTAAGAACTTCAAAAGGGGAAGACAGTGAAAGAAAAAAAGCCCTCCAGCGCTTGAGAGCCCAGAAAATACCAAGGAGTTCCTTGTCATGAATCTCGTAATTGAGCTCTGCTGGGATAAGCTTGCGGCTGTCGAATGCAATGGGATGTTTTCCTCAATCAGTGACCTGACTCAGTACAGCACCCAAGGCATAATCTGATGCATCAGTCTCTACAATGGTGGGTAGAGAAGGATTGAAGTGGGAAAGGATTGGAGTGGTGGTGAAAGCCTCTTTGAGTTGGTGAAACTGACTAAGAGCTTCCTCATTGAGGGGAAAACAGGAATCTTTTTTGAGGAAACTGGTGAGTGAACTGATCTTCTTTGAATAATTCTTGATGAAACGGCGGTAGAAGTTGGCAAAACCAAGGAAGGATTGAAGAGCCTTGAGGTTTCTTGGAGGCGGCCAATTGAGAATCTGCTGGACTTTTGCTTGGTCCATCTTGAGGCCTTCAGAAGAAACTACATAACCAAGGTATTCCATGCTTGAAACATGAAACAGGCATTTGGACGCCTTGGAAAAAAGGTTATTGGCTCTGAGTCTGGAAAGAACAGTGGACACATGAGTGACCTGTTCTTTCTCAGATTTGGAAAAGACCATAATGTCATCCAAATAAACCACAACATAAACATCAAGAAGATCTTGAAAGATATCATTGACAAGATTTTGAAAAGAAGCAGGAGCATTGGTGAGCCCAAATGGCATAACCAAGTATTCATAACTGCCATATTTAGTTCTAAAACAAGTCAAGTGTTCATCACCCTCCTTGATTCTGAGCAAGTTATATGCACCACACAGATCAATCTTGGAGAAGATAGAAGAACCATTAAAGACATTGAGAAGCTGATTCATAGGAGGAAAAGGATACTTGTTCTTCCTAGTAACTGTCACATTGATGCCAGAAACCATCAACAAGCACTCGAGCTCTCCACTCAGGGTCATGTCAGAACAGGTGGTCCCCCACCACCACCATGACTAGACCCTAGGTTGCTTGATTGCGCAATCATCACAACTGAGCAGAAAAGGCTAAAAGATCAAGGTTGAATTTCCTTGATCTTTTTCTGGTATTATAGGTCACAGTTCCACCGTCTGTGACAGAAAATTCTTCTTCTTGTGACTTGAGCTTGAAGAATTTTGATGATGAGAAGAACTTGACCTTGAGGCTTCAGGCTTCTTCTCTTGATGATGATTCTTCTCCTTTTGCCTCTCATGGTACCTGGTATCAAGTTCCAGGGTAACGTCCATTAAGTCTTGAAGAGAATCAATATTTGAAGGATGGGAGGCCAATTGATCCAGAATCCTGGATGTCAATCCCTTCCTGAGATGATTGATGAGAGCTCTTTCTCCCCAATCCCCGATTCTTGAAACCAAACTCCTGAAATCGGCTATGTATAGTGAAACATGGCCACCTTCTTTCATTCTAAGGCCATCCAACTCTGCTTCAGCTTTTCTAACTTCATTTGGGTCTCCAAATAAAGTGAAGAGTTGGGATTCAAATAATGGCCAAGAATTGAGAAGATAACTTGATTCTTGATTGGTGAGATTAGAAAGATAAGGCTCAATCCATTTTGCAGCCCTGCCAATAAGAAATGAAGTGGCATAAAGAACCTTCTTCCTGTCTTGAGAGAAGTTTGCCGGATCATTATGAAAGATAAGCTGGCATGACTGAATAAAGCTTCTGACTTTGAAGGGCTGAGTCCCATCAAAGCATTCTGGTGCGTTCATAGATGGAGTCTTGAAGGCTGGTGGTTTGGTGAGGTCTTGGTGAATCAGAAGAAGAAGCTTCTTGAAGATTGGCCATGATCTGAGTCATTTGCTGCATGATGGCCAATAAAGATAGTTCAGATTGGTGAGAGACAGGCTGATCACACTGGGCTAGAGTTGGTCTTCCAGTACCTTGGGATGCCCCCACCGGAGCAGGAACACCTTCAGTACCTTCAGAATCTTCCTCTTCCACAGAATTCTCCTCCTCCTCTTCACCGTCTTCACCTGGACCTTTGAAACTAGTCCTTGACATGCCTGGAAAACCGCCAACTACTCCTGAAAAAGAATTTGATCTTCTTGGCACTCTTCCTTCCTTCCTGGATGGTGCTTCTCCTTCCATGCGGGGTCCTCTATCTAATTGGGCCCTCAGTTGAGGAACTGCTGGGGTGCCATCAAGAGGAACTCTTGGAGTAGGAGTAAGAACAGCTTGAGTTCGAGCCTGGGATCTGGTCTGTCTTGCAGGAGGTGAGTGTTGGAGTGGCATGATTGAATAAGAGTAAAATTTAAATAAAGAATCAAAACTTGAATAAAACTTGAGGCAAAACCAAAATAGTCTTGAGGATCAAATCAAATCAAATCTTGAGGGGAAAAATCAATGAATCAAATTAAAGTCTTCAGGTTTGTCAATCAATCAAATCAGATGAGTCTTGTAGTCAAAAATCAAATCAATGAAAATCTTGAGGTCAATAAAATCAATCAATCAAAATCAATGAAATCAAATCATGCAGTGAAAATCAATCAGTCCAATGAATTCTTGAGTCAAAAATCAATTTATGTCAAAGTCTTGATGTGAAATTCAGCACATCAATGGAAAAGTCTTCAGGTCAATCAAATATCTTGAAGTCAATATCAATTATGTCAAATCAGTCAATCAAATCAATTATAAAGTGAATTCTTCCTGAATCAAAATTATTGGAGAGAAAATCAAACTGAATCCTGATATGAAGAACGTGTCTGAATAATTTGATGAATAATCTGAAAAATCAAAATAATAAGACACCTGAAATGAAGGATAAAATTGGGATTGATGATTGAGATTAGATTGAAAAGGTAAACAGAAAATAAAATTTTGGGTCAGCTTTCAATTTTCAGAATGAAGAAATGAATGAGAGAAAATTGAGAGGTGACGAAGAATCATTATTTTTTCATAAGCGTTAAAGAGGCATAATATCAATGAATGAATGAATGAAATTGATGAAGAATGAATGAATGAAATGATGAAGAATGAATGAATAGAATGAAAACAAATTATGAGTTAATTAATATAATGTCACAGGGGCTCTTATGGAAGCAAGAGGGCCTGGCACTCAGGAATCAAGAACTCACTTGGAGGGCTCCAAAAGATGATAAGAAATACGACGGAATATATTTCTTAAGCAGGAATAAGAGAAAGGACAAATATGCCAAAGATAAAAAAATAATAAGAATGAAGCCAGAGGCCAAAGATAAAAGAAAGCCAAAAGCCAAGAAGCCAACCAAGTGAATCCCCAATTCACTGTTTCAACCTGCCAGAAAGAACAATGGAATTAGTAAAGGATATGACCACCAATATCCACTGACCAGCAAAGAAAGAAAAGAGAAAAAGTGCTAATGACTGACTTAAGATTATCAGTATTAACTTTAATAAGGTAAAAGAAAATAGAGACAAAAATAAATCCAATATATTAATTAACTGGGCAAAAAGTCCCCAGGTGCTGGAAGGTAGCCGGTATATGTGAAAACTGAAAGATTGATCCTAGAAGGTGTATCAATGGCTGTATTGTCCGGATTGGGAAATACAGCTCTGGCTATCTTGAAATTGAACTGTGTGATGGAATTCTCACAGTGGAATATGAAATGACCCAATTGGGCCAAGACCATACAGGTTGATTGAATGAGGCCTGTACGGATGAATGGGTTGTCCAAAGGAGTATTGAATACTTGATGCCTTGACAACTGATTGAAATGATGTAATACCTCTTGAGAATTGCCCTTGAATAATCCAGGATGAATTGTGCCAACCCAACTCCTGCAGATACAGGTGGTTGGGATCCTTGAAGAGTCTTCTGATTGCCGCCATAACTTGTCAGACTGATGAGCTGATTAATCCTCCTTCAAAATGGGCGTTGGGATTTGAGACCTTGAGCTGGGAAGGTGGAATTGGATCCTGAAAACGTCACCATTGGATTGCTGAGCAAAAATGGTGCATAATGGTATATAATACCATATATGCACCATGCCTGCAACCTAGAGTACGGATGGTATGAAGGAAAGGAGGAAATCCCCTGGAGTTTAGGGGAAAGACGGGCTGAGCTGATCTGATGGCCTCTGGTGGTTGCCACAGGCCATGGCGGAACTATTGACCCATGGTGGTCCATGGCCAAAAATGGGTCCTACGGGATTTCTGGCCAAAAGGGTGTCCATGAGGGTTTTGGTCATTTTTGGGTCCAAGGAGGTGGTGGCCAAATTGGCTCAGGTGGGCCCAATTGTGGTTTGGGACCCACCTGGCCTTGGGGCCTAAGTGGCTGGCCCCTTTTGGCCTCATTGGATTAGGCCAAAAGGGGCCTAAATGGCCTACGGACCGTGGACTGTGAATCATGGCCCACGGGCCGTAGGAGCCGTAGGGGGCCTAAATGGCCTTTTTGGGCCATTTTGAAAGGGGTGGCCCTGAATCCCAAGATGATGGCTAGGGGGCCTGGAGGCCCCTAGAAGCCCAAATGACCCCCCAGGCCCAAAATCAAAGATGAAGGCCTGGGGGTTGGTGAAGTAGGAATTGGCCAAAAGGGCCAATGGCGGCAGGATATGGCCTGAGGCCATAAAATGGCCATGGGAAGGTCTTATGGCGTGGATGCCATAGAACACCCAAGGGGGGCAATTGGCCATAAAAGATATGACGTGGCCAATTGGCCCCAACTTGGCTCCAGGTTGATTTTCCGCAACCATCAAGGAGGAGGGTCAAACTTGTGGTTGTGACAGCCACTAAGAGCAGGTTTTCACCCTTTCTAGTGTTCTCTCTTCTGAGAGATTTCCAGCTGCAACACTATCATGACACTCACGTAAAATAGTGTTTATCAGGGTTCTATCTGTCAAGGCAATAACAAATGTGTGTTTTGTTCTATGGTAAAGGATTCCATCGAGGAGGTGGAAACTTCCTTCATCGTATTCCTTTTTCCATGTGTCATCTAATTTTGATGAAAGTGATGGATCTTTGCAGTCTTTCATTAGAAGTTGGCTTGAGATATGGCAATTCTTGTCTATCTTATAGCTTTCTTTAACTTGGTTGAAGACTTCTGTGCCTATGTCTGTAACACATATTCCTTCTATATGGTGTTGTTCTAGTGGTACCCATGCTGGATTGTCAGGGGTATTTGCTAGAGCCCATCTGCTAAGACCATCTGCATTTTTATGAGTATTACCAGATTTATGAACAATAGTCATATTTCCTCTATATTCTTGGATAGCAATTTGCCATCTTAGCATATGTCTATTTGGACTTTTCATATTTAATAGATATTTTACAGAATTACAGTCTGTAATCACATCAAATACTGTTCCATCCAAGTAATAATGTAATTTCTCTAAAGCCCACACTAAGCAGAGGCATTCCATTTGGCTTGCTCCATATCTTGCCTCTGTTGGCTTTATCTGTCTTGAAGTAAAACAAATTGGTCCTTTCACTGGCTTATCAGTGATAATTTTTGTCTGGTGTAGTGCAACACCTAGTCCTTCTCCACAAGCATCAATGTAAAGTTTAAAGGGTAGTTTCCAATCTGGAATTGGAAGAAATGGGGCATTTGTTAAGGAATTTTTCAATTCTTCATATTCCTTGACTCTTTCTTCTGTCATTTCATAGACTTTTTGTTGGTCACATAGTTTATACAAGGATTTGGCAATTTTTACAAAGTCTTTTATATGCTGTCTATAGTAACCAGCAAATCCTAGAGATGGTTTCATTTCTTTTTTGGTTTGAGGCATTGGCTTAAGTAGTACTGCAGCTACTTTATTCTGGTCTATTCCTAGACTAAGTCCAGATACAACATGTCCTAGTGCTTTTAGTTCACTATATTCAAAATGACACTTTTTCAAGGAAGTTTTTGTATTCACTTGCACTCTTTTTTGTAGTACCTTTTCTAGTCTTTTAAGGTGGTTTTGCAAGTTTCTGAGCAAACTTTGATATCAGAAATATAGATAATTAACCATCCTTCTAATAATTCTTCAGGAAATATGGTATTTATCATCCCTTGATAATGGGAAGGTTCATTCTTTATACCAAATGGCATCCTTAAGTATTCAAAAATTCCACTGTGGACTATTATCCTCAGTAGTTTCTTGGCATTGTCTGTTAAGACATTTTGATGAAAACCCTTTAAAGCATCCATGGCTGTAATGAACTTAGCTTGTGACAATTGTGTCAATGTCTCATGGATTCTGGGTATTGGATATCTATCTGGAATGGTATAGGTGTTCAGGGCTCTGAAGCCTCCTACCATTCTTGATTTTCCATTATGCCAAGTTTTAATGACAGGTGTAGTGACCTCTACCTCTTCATTATGTCCTATTTTTCTTAATACTCCAAGGTCCATGAATTCCTTAATGTGTACCTCCAAAGCTTCTCTAGCCCTTGGACTAGCTGGGTAAGCAGGTCTCCTGAGTAAAGGTGGGTAAGGTTTTTCTACATTAAGAATTATATCCACCTCATGCCCAATTATGGCACCTAGTGGCTCTTTGTTAGCTGCAAAGGCAGTTTTGCATTTAAATAAGAGGTCAATCAATTTTTCTTTCATTTTTTCTGTTAATTCTTGATTTAATTCTGCCTCTTTGAGTTGTTCAGATATGAAAAGTTCCTTTTCTGGACTTTTCTCTTTGTTCTTAATAACTGTAATTTGCTTTTTGTTATTTCAGAAGCCAAACCTTTGTCTTTTGCTGTCTCCTATTGTAAAATATCTATCTTTTTGGTTAGAGATATCCATACCATAGATTGCCAAGTAGTCATTTCCCAGTATAAAGTGATTACTAGTACAGTTGTCCATTACTACAAACTCTACTTTAATTCTGACACATTGTGAGGGGTGAGGAAAAATGAGTGATAAATCAATTATTCCAAGGGCCTTCATGCTCTCACTTGCACCACTAAATTTGACACCTTGTATTGGCATAAGTTTTTCTTGCCAATCTGGAACAATTGTTTTTAAATAACTTTTAACAACACAGGTACAATATGCTCCTGTATCCAAGTTTACTTTTGCCTCTTGGTTATCAACCATGACAATACTTATACTTGATTTTCCAGCTGTATATCCCATTCCTTTTGCAGGTTTGGTTCTATACATTTTGGCATCTTGTACATGTGTCAGGTTTTTGTCAGATGTTCCAGCTTGTGGTAAGTTTGAGTTAACGTCTAGTACTTCATAAATTATATCAATATTATTAATTTGTGCATTAATTATATTAATTTCATCACTCTCAGAACTTTCTGACTCTTCTGTCTCTTTTTCAGAGTCAGATTCCTCCTCTTTGTCATTGTGGTTTTCTGTTTCCACAATTTCATTAATTTTTGCCTTTTTGAGGCAGTTCTTGGCTAAGTGTCTAATAACTCCACATTTAAGGCATTTTCTTTGCTCATTATTGTTGGATGTATTGGGCTTGAAAGCTTCTTATGATTTGCCTCTTTTGATAAATGACTTATTTGGACTTTTAATTTCCATTTTCTTCTAAGTTCTGCCAATTTTTGCTCTTGTCACTATGTCTGCTAGTGCAGTGATATACTCTTCTGTGGAGAAAGGTTCTATACACCTGCTTCTTACGGTAGGTTCTAGCTCTCCTCCACAATTCTTAAGTATTTTCATGTGCACCATTTTTTGTGACATTTCTGGGTATAGTGAATTTAGTCTTTCAACTTGTTTTAAGAACCAAGTTAAAGGTTTGTCTTTGTCTGGGTCAAAGAAAGAATTTACAAATGCATTCTCTATCTTGTACCTCCAGGCATCATTAGCCCACTTGGTGATTATTTCTTGTTTCCACCAAGACCAGGTGTTTTTGCCATTTGTTTATCTTATGCCATAAGACCATCTTTTTTCAGATTTTTCAAACAATGAATGTAATCTTGCAGTAATTAATTCATCTGGTATGGAAGAATCTTCTTGTAGGATGTCAATTGTCTTGATAAATGACATATGGTCATATTCACCTTCTCCTGTGAATGTTGTCCATTCTTTTAATTGAGGTGCTTCCTTCCTTAGGACTTGGTTAGTGTCTTGGTGACATAATCTGTTATGAATGGATTTGTTAATTCCTCTTTTGGTTTAACAGGGCTTCTTATGTGAGAAAATGGGGTTGGTAACTTTGGCATATTTGAGTTAGCCTCATTCATTTTAACCATTTTTTCAGTGATAAGCATTTTTTCACTTTTAATGTCATCTTTCAGTTTCATTCTTGCTTCATCACTTTTTTACACATGGTCCAAAAGTAATTTTTGGTGTGATGAAGTTTTTTCTTCCAATTATTCTACAGAAAGACTTAGTTTGTTTAATTTTTCTGTGAGATTGTCAATATTCATGTCATAGTTGATTTTCAAAGTTTTATCTTTGATATCTTTTATGTATTTATACAATTCTTGTTGTCCTTGTATTAATTTTTGCGTGTTATCAATTAAACTCTTTGGTTTATTATTTTGCACAATAAACTTAATTTTGTCAATTTCTTTGTTATTTTGTACAACAATTTTATTTCTTGTAATGATAATTACCTGTTTTTAATTTCTTTTAGAGGTAATATACTATTTTAAATTTCTGTTAAATTATTTACAACATCTTTGGACAAGGGTATTTCTTTGGGAAATGAGGTTGTCTCATTCTTTGTTCTTCCTTGTCTTTGAATTCCATTAAGGTTCTGGCTATGTTTAATACATTTTCCATGGCATCCTTTTGGATTTTTGGAATCCTGTAGCTTGGGGAATATGGTTTTCTCCAATTCTTTTTCTTGTTCTTCTTCCCTTCTTGGGGAAGTGGGTTGGCTTGGGGCTTGCTGGTAGAAGCTACTGGGGCTTCTTCCTTGGTTTCCTCCTTCTTTTTGGCATGATACTCCTTGATCTTTTTGATTTGAGGTTTGGATGATAGTGGACTCCATCCATTTGAGTATCTCACTATTTCCTCCTCTTTGAGGAACTTTTTCAGGATGTGCCAGGAGTTCATCACTCCTTGGTGTATTTGAGGCAACATTTCCCAATCTTTGTCCTTGTACACTGTGTAATACTGCTTGTACTGGCTCATGTAGATGTCTATTTGAGCCCTCTGAATGTGATTTGTACCTATTTGAGTTACTCATACTTAGTTCTCACTCTGTTTCAGATATAATGGGCATTTCTGGGACTTGCCTTTGGGATAAGGCACTTCCTTGTATGGATTCTGTTCCACTGGGGATATTTCCCTTCCTTTTTCCCTTTTGAGGAATCAATTCTACCTCTGAGTTCAGCTCCATCTGATTGGATGGAGTATTGGGAACCTCTTCTGGTAGTCATGCTTTAAGAAATAAGAAATAAGAGGATTTCAGAACAGGAATTCTTTTTATGGCAATTTACAAATGAGGTACTCACCTTCAGAGTCCTGAATAGTGGGTCCTGGAAGTTCTAATTTCTTAGCTTTCTTTTTCTTAGTGATTATTGGTGTTGGAGAACTTGGACAAGTTTCTTCCACCAATATTTCAACAGTGGCTTGGTTGCCCTCTGTTGGATTGTCTTGAAACACTAAAAAAGACAAAGAAATATAAGTCTTTTATATAAGAATTGTTATTTTTGGAAAGATATGGCAATTTTCCACATAAAAATTGCTTTTATATATTTAGAAAAATGAAAATAAATAAAGAAATGAAATTAAAATGAACAAAAATAACTTTTTTATTGACTTTTAGTATTTTTTATTATTTTTTATGTTTTCATTTTTAATGAAGAAAATAAAAGATGAATATGATTCTTTTTATGAAATTGATTTGTGATATAAAATTATTTTTAATATATAAAATATCTATTTTAATTACTAGAGTCACTCAAAGAAAGTTCTTGCAAGTCTAAGGACATGAAAAACCATGTGTAAGACAATACAATTGCTTTCCAAAGCCCTCAATAGTATTTAAAATTAATAAGATATGAAATTATTGTATAGCTTTATGATTATGATTATAATTTATTATTGGATACACCCAATTAGAATCTTTTTAAAGGTGTTTTAGAGTAAATATCACGGCCAGGCCCCCATATTTAAGGTTTGACTTTGAAACAATAGGTAAAAATTACTAATATTTTACTTAATTTACTATGAATGTCCTTATGAATAAAATAAATAAGATAAAAATAACTATAATAATAAATAATTATTATAATTATGGCGTAAAAATAATTATATTATTAAATAAATACAATAATATAAATTATATTATAAAAAAAATAATATAATAAATAAATATACTAATATAAGATAATTAATATATTTAAAGGCACTTTATGATTATTACCAAAGAATGATAAAGGCGTAAAAAAATGTTTTTTATTAATAAAAAAAATTAATAACAATAATATTACTAATATTAAAGTTATAAATTAATATAAATACTATTTATTTTACTTGTAGAATTATTTAAAGTAATAATAGAGAGAAAATTATTATAGTAAGAAGAAATAACCTACTTTTAATACTTAATATAATAATTTTGAATACGTTTATGCCAAAAAATGTAAATACAACTTATTTAAATTGTATTTACAATAAAATTTAAGAGAAATTACAATTTATGTTGATTTTATGTGGAATTGAGGTTTTTAAGAGAAATTTGAACAAAACAATTGAATAATTGAAATAATCACATCAGGAATGATGATTATAATAAGGATGATCTTTGTTCTTTAATAATATGAAAGTTTTTTTATATAAAGAATAAAACAATTACCTTTTTGTTTTAATTATTTAGTGTTTTGTAAGCATCTGAGGGGAAAACAGAGTAAAAAGAGCTCTATTCATAGTAAATACCTCCCTCCTAAAGTCCAGCAGGCTTCTAGTAGATCCTTACTGATGCTTTCCATTAGAATTGATCAATATTTTAAGATTTGGTTATGATTACATCATGAGCAAACCATCTCACCTCATAATTACGCCATTATTTAGAGTTATCACTATAGCTCTAAAATGGATGACATCATAGGCTTGGCAGAAGCCTAAACTTCGTGGATTTTATTAGTATTAATCATATTCTAATAGTATTCACAAGTGTTATCACTTATATGACTGTTAAGCTTAAAATAAGATTACAGTGAGTGATCTTAAATGATCAAACTTAAGCTTAAACGTTGATCATTAATACCTTTTGAGTTATACACGCTAAAGCTATTCTGGGAGCGTATTCTGATAGCTTGGCATGTCCTTATTACACTTCCAAGAGCATTTCTTTACATCATCAAAACTCTATTTTGATGATTTTTCTTGTAACTCATCGTTTCTGTCAAAATCTAATATTTTAAACTTCAAACCATGATTTCAAGGGGTTATACCTTGAATATTGTAATAACAACTACGTCATTCTTCACCAATGAACTAGTAGAATCTGGCTGTCTACTTTTTTTAAGTTTGGACCACTTTCACAACAAAGTGGTCAACAGCTCTATTGATTTTGATCAATAATCCATTACAGGTTTTAACCTTGTTTATAACTTGTGAAATAAAGTTCATTTCTGTGTTTCTACAGTAATTACGTGGTGAGTTCAATTTTGGTTTATCCCTTTATCATGTATATTTCAAAAGATATTACCTCAAGTCCTTGAATATATGCATTGACAAAAAAGTGCATATATTCAGCTTAACTCCTTAAGTATTGACTTTGGAGATTAGCTTCTTAATTGTTTTTCTGTGTTCAAATTTATGGGGAGTCCAATTGTACAATTTATTTTACATGTTGGCTCATTGTTATTTGAAATAATTAAGGATTCATGTTTTTATAAGGTGTTATTACTTATAACTCATTAAATATTGACTTTACAGATATGCCATAAAAATGTTATATGTGTATTTTACCATGAGGAACCCAATGGTGGAATTTATATCACATGTTTAATCATTGGCTTTCAATTTAAACCAAGTTTTATGCCTATTTATGGCAGTTTTATAGTTTTAAGGCAATTATTTTTAAAGGTATAATTTTTTTAAATATTTCTTGTGGCCTTTTTGGGAATGTGATCATATCTCAAAGTTTCAAAATAGGTGTCCAGAATAGATGCTATCATGATATTAATGAAACATGGTATTAATAGGAAATCTACTGCATCATTTCATTACACATGAATGTTTGGTTCTGTGGTAGGTTATTTCCTCAAACAGGTGAAATCTTCCTTCATAATAGGAAGTTTCCCATATTTCATCCAGTGAACTCATCAAAGCTGTGTCTTTGCATTCTTTTTGCAGTCAGGATTTCAACATATTGATATTCCTGTCTTGTTTATATGACTCTCTGACTTCTTCAAGAAATTTGTTCCAAATATCAGCTACGCTAGTGCACTCAATTTGAATCTGTGGTTCTGCTTTTAAAGGAAAATAATCTGGTTTATCAGGGGTATTGGCTAGTTCCCGCCTTCTCATTCCAAGAGCATTCTTCTTTATTTTCTCTGCTTTATGAGCTATAGTGATGTTTCCTCTGTATTCTTGAATGGCTATTTGCCATCTCAAAATGTGTCCGGTGGGTGGTTTCATGTTCAGATATTATTTTAACGCATTGAAGTGAGTTATCACCTAAAAAGCACTTCCATCAAGATAATGGTGTAATGTCGCAAATGCCCTTACCAAACAAAAGCACTCCATTTGGCTTGCACCAGATCTGGCTTCTGTTGGTTTTATTTGCCTTGAGAGATAACAACCTGGTCCTTCTGTGGGTTTGTCATCAATAATCTGGACCTGAGCTGGGGCTGCGCCTAATTCATCTCCACATGAATTAATGTAAAATTTAAAAGGTATATTCCAGTTTGGAATAAGGAGTAAATATACTTATTTAAGAGATTTTCTTATCTTCTCCTACAATCTAATGTTTTCTTTTTTCATCGCAAATACTGTCTGTTGATCACAGATTCTATAGTGACTTGGCTCAAATTGGAAAATCTTTCAAGTGTTTCCTCTAATAACTTTAAGATCTAAGGAAAGACATCATCTGTCTTTTATTATGGGCTATTGGCTTGAGGAAAGATGCCTCTACTTTCTTTCTTTCATTACCCAAGCTTAAGCCAGAAACAATATGTGAGCCTTGAGGTATATTTTACATACCCAAATAGGCCACAATTATCTTAAAAAGAAATTTTAAATTATGCACAACTCATAAGTCATGCATATATCCAAAATTCATCATTTTCAATTTCAGAAAAGATGAATAACTTTTTATTGAGTAAGTAAATCCATGGATTTAAGACCAGATTTGGATTCTACACAAAAATTCACCTAGGGTAGCTCCATAGAGTGAATAAGCTCAATTTAAGTATTTGAGGTGGTAAAATGGAAAATAATTCAATACCACATCATTAATACCACATAAAATATCCGTGAAAATTTTTGTTTTTCTTGATTTTTAGCCAAAATAATGGGAAAGTGAGAAATCCCATGTTACATATACACTAAGAATAGTGTTATGCATGTTTTGAGCACTTAATATCATGGTATTCTTACATGGACTTTTAGTACACCCATAGTGGATATCTCACTTGAAGCTTAAATTACTATTTTGACATAAAAAATAGGCAAGTGGGACAAAAGACATCAAAGAGAGCCAGGGTACCCAACTTCTGAGGCCTCAGAGGCGTGGATAGCTCCAGAGCATCGATCCATGGCTCATCTTGGCCTAATTGGTAAACTAAAACTCTTTGGGAACTTGGTTACCAAGTTACAACTACTGTAAAACACCATAAAATAGCAAATAACCTGCTATTTTGACGTGCCAAGGAGGTAATGAGCTACTTACACTCCTGTAACCATGTCAATTACTAATGACTTTCCATGGATAAACCCCAAAAGAGTAATTAAAACCCTTTTGGGACCCATATTCATTGATTTACCTCATAGCAACCAGCAAAACACTGCTATTTGCAATTCTACGTAGAAATAAGGTAAAAACTTCAAAAATTCATTAAAAATACAATTCTTAATGAATCCTTCTGAAACTTTCAGGACTAAAGGAGAAATGTATTATCCATGGTACAACCAAAAATAATTACAGTTTTACTAGTAAAATTAAAAGTTTTACTTACAGTCCATTTTTGGTTATTCTACGTGAAACACTGAATCTTCAAAAATTCACAGTAATTACAACCTGTGATGAAATTGGCAATAACATTGATGACTTTGAGAAATCAATGATTATTTTAGAATAAAAGAAGATTTACAAGTGTTACTCCTTTTATTCTTAACCATATTGGGGTTGGTAGTCACGTAAAAGCATCAATTAAGTAATTATGATAATCTTACGTGACAACTGATGATGCAATCAATAATCTAAAAAGGTTTATTGTTTTCTCACTCACTGGTTTTTCAGTTTGCTCCATGGCACGCCTCTGTGAGCTGTTGTTGACTTAAAAGAGGCCTCCTCTTGCTGTTTTTTCCAAGAATCATCTTATAAATTTATTAAATCTTTATTACCAACAAGTAAGTATTAGTTCAACTATTGTTAAGTGTTTTAATCTTTCAGAATCAATCAGAAAGACGTGAAATCATAGAATCCAACTATATATTGTTGTAATATTGTTATAAATCCTTTTGATCCCTTAAATCCACAATTCCACGTCAAATTTCTCTGCTTTTATCTATCAATAATTTCTTTGGAGTATTAGTGAGTCATTTATCTTTAATTCTTAAAGTTTTTCTCTAGTAATAGTTTTCTTCAAGAATTATCTTTATAATTATTCTTGTAAAAGATAATTATATATTAAAATAATTTTATTATTTTAATAAAAGAAGTTTTTATTATTAAATTCTTCTTGTAATTGATTCTTGTAGACAATAACTGCTCACTGTTATAATCACTAGTAGTGTATAACACGTGAAAGAAATAATTTTATAATTATTTAATTGTGGTTATAATAATTTTTATTATTATATTTCATAAGAACAGACATAGTACTGTTGATTAATAGTAATATTATCATCAGTTTCAAAGTCACATCTTACACAATATGTGCTAATGCTGTAAGTTCTTCAAACCCAAAATTGCATTTACTGAGTGGAATTTTCATATTCACTCCTGCTACCTTTACAGGTCCTCCTGCAAGTATTTCAATGTGAAAATCAAATTAGTATGAACATATAATGATATATTCAAGATAAATAATCAGCCATCCTTCATATAATTATGTGGGGAAGTTGGTATTCAGTATTTTTTGATAGTGAGATGAATCATTTAAAATCCCAAAGGGCATTCTCTGATACTCATAAATACCACAGTGAGTGATATTTCTAAAGAATTTCTTTGCTCTGGGCATCTAGAAATACTGATGAAAACCTTTCAATGCATACATTGAGGTTATGTACTTGACTTTGGAGAATTGGGTCAAGGCTTCTTGGACTCCAGGAATTGTATACCTATCTGGAACTGTGTAGGTATTCAGAGCTCCAATATCTCCAACCAACCTTGATTTATTATTGTGCCAAGAAATAATTACAGGAGTATTCACTTCAACTTCTCCATTATGGCCTACCTTTCTTAGTAGACCAAGTTGAATTAACTCTTGGATATTTTTTTCCAAGGCTTCTCTAGCTCTTGGGCTTTCTAGTTTAGTGGGTCTTTTAAGTACTGGAGGGTATTTTATATCAATATTAAGGGTAATATCAACTTTATGCCCTCTAATAGCACAGAATGGGTCATCATCTGAAGAAAATGCATTCTTATATGTGTATAATACAACAATAAGGTCTTTCCCCATTTTGGAGGATAATTTTTGATTAATTTGTGCTTCACCAAGTTTATTTGTCACAAATTCCTTCATATATATATCTTTCTTTTAATATACTATTGATATTTGTTTGGGAAAATTGGAAAAAGAAAACTTTTTTCTTTTGTTCTCTCCAATTTTATGATATCTGTCTTTTATGGTTATCAATGTCAATACCATAAATATTCAAGTGACCATTTCCACAAAGGATTTGTTGAAATGTCCAGTTTTCCATTACTAATATCTCTGTCTTCATCCTCACACTTCCTGGCGGATGTGAAAATTCAAGATTAGCTGCCAATATACCCAAAGGGTACATATTATTTCTGGCACTAGTAAAATTAACACCTTCTATTAATAATAGATGGTTCTTCCATTCAGGCAGTATTACTTGAAGGTACTCTTTGCCTAAAAAAGTGCTAAACTCTCCTATGTCCAAATCAACTTTGGCTTCAACATCATTGATCAGCATTGATGTTTGCAAGATGCTCCAGCAGTGTTACCTTTTCCTCTAGCAGGTTTAATATAACAAATCTGGCCTCTTGGATATTAATCAGGTTGTGGTAGTCTTCACTATATTGTAGAAAGTGAGTATGGACTTCAGTGACTTTTAAGAAATCTGTAATGTTCTCAATAGGATATTTCTCCACTGGTGTATCATCAGATATTACAGAATCTTGGCCAGCTTCTTCTTTCTCTTCAGCAGAATGAACCTCCTGAATTACTTCAAATTCATTGATTTTTGTCTTTTTGGTACAATTGTTGGCTAAATGTGAGATGCTCCCACATTTATGACACTTCAAGACCGGTCTTGCAGGTCTTCTATCCCCTTTAGAGCTCTTTGGGGTCATTTCGGACTCCATAGGGTTTCTAGTCCAGGTTTACCAATTCTTGTCCAAGGAATGATATCTTACTTTGAATTGATATAGTCTTCTTTTGAACAGGGTTCTGACCATCTTGACCTGATAGCATGTCCTATTTCTCCTCCACATTCTCGTAAGATTTTCATATTGATCATTGAGTCAGACATATCTAGGTGTAAAGCAGATAATTTGTCTTTTTGTTTGAGGAACCAAGTAAGTGGTTTATCCTTTTCTGAGTTTAAAATGGAACTCTCAAAAGAATTTTCCATTTTAAATCTCCAAGAATTGCTGGCCCATTTGGTGATTATCCCAGATTTCCACCAAAGCCAATCAAGTTTACCATTTTCTTGTCTCATCTTTTAATACCATTTCTTTTTAACTCTGGTAAACAAGGAGTGGAATTTTCCAATTATCATTTCATCAGGTATATGAAAATCTTCCTGAAACATATCAATTTTTTAATGAGATTAAATATGGCCATATTCACCGTCACTGGAGAAAGTTGGCCATTCTTCTAGTTTGAGAATATCTCTTGTAGAGATTACATTTTCTCTTACAAAATGGGTCAAACTTTCTTTCACAGAAATTATTTCTTCACTTAAAGGTGTAGAATTTCTTAGAATATGTGAATTTGGTTCACACATGCAATTATTGCATTCTTCAATTTCTGCCTTGAACTGTCACTTTTTGTCCAAATGTGTGGCAAAAACATTGGTATTAAAAATTATTTCAGAGTTGTAAGTTGGTCATCACTTTGGTTCTTCAATCAATCATTCTGTAATTGAAATTTTATCTAAAGTCTGTCACATTTTCTGGAAATTGACTCACATGTGGAATTTTTTGCTTTGCACCATTCAGTGGGAATTTCTGTCATTGATATTGGATACAATTCCTTGAATTCTGTATCGATTCATTAAATTTTAAATCCATAATAGATTGAAGATATCTAAATTCATCTATTATTTGCATTGAAAGTTCCTGTTACTTGGCTGTGAACTCCACAAGGGTTCTGGCCATATTGAATACACTCCCCATGGCTTGAAGTTTCAATTTGGGGATCCTGTAACCTTGGGGGTGAGGTCTGTGCCAATTGGCCTTCCCTTTTCCCTTGCCTTTATTGTTCTTGGGAGCTTTCTGTCTCTCCTGAGGCTCTTTGGGCTTGTCTTTGGACTGTTCTGAAGCTGGTTTTGAGCTTTTTAATTCTACTGGTCTTTCTTTCTCCAAAGCTGCGGTCATTTCCAACTCATTCTTCTGGTCTATGGATATAAGACTTTGGTTATTCAACCAATTCTGTATCTTTTTGACCTTTTTTTTGCAAGCCAAGGGACTACATCCTCCTAAGAGTTATATGGTCTTCTCCTGAGGCGTCTCTGTTCCAAGGTTTGTACTGGGACTGATATATTTCTATGGAGGTCACTGGTAAGTAGTTCAACCCTTAAAACATTACCATGAATCAGTTCAGGCTCAGGGTTAATGTCAAAGCTTGTTGGTACAGACCTTGGGGAAAGAGGAGCACTCTGTCATGCTGCAAATGTGCCTTTCTTGAGGAAGTCCTGCCAGATCTGGTCCTGGTCTTGCCTCCTCCCTGTCAAGATCCATCTGTTTGCACTAAATAGTTTCTTCAACTTTTGGGAAGCACTATTTTCACCTCAATTTATAAGAAACTAAAGAATAAAGATGGAAATAACACGCCATTTGGTGGTTGTTTGGATATTTCTTTTTTAAATAAAGTGCCTCTTTTGAAAATTTTCACTCCAATCCTTTCTTCAGCTTCCGCTTCTGAAGTTTCTGGACTAGTAATATATCTCTTAATGAGCTTATTACCAGCTGCAATATACTTTATTAAAGATACTAGAAAAAGAATTGATAAAAGAAAATTATTTTTTATACTTTTAAAATAGCTTTAAGATTTTTTTATATATATTAAAACATTATCATTTTTAAAGAAAACAAATTTTAATTCAAGATTTTTAATTAAAAGTTAATTCAGGGTAGGTCAAAGAGGAAGCTTATAGGTTTTTGGATTTGAAAAATATACATGTAAAGCAATATAAAAATAGTCCAAATTCCTCAATGAAAGGAGATTTAAGACAATTTCAAAAATAAAAATATTTTGAGTTCAAAATGAAAGAAAAATATTATTAACTTTAATAAATTTCAGAGGTTAAAAATACATTAATAAAGGGTTCAGGGTTCAAAACCAACACATCCAGGGCCCAAATGTAAGATGTGCCTATGAAACTGTTGATAATATTACTATTAATCAACAGTACTATGCCTGTTCTTACTAAATATAATAAGTCAATTTATTAAAACCACAATTAAATACTTGATTACTTAATTATTTCTTTTACTTGTTATCCACTACTATGTATTATAACACTAAGCAGTAGTTTACCAGGGCAAATGGCATGCCAATCCCCAGCAATTGACTTCAAGTCCCCCCGCTGTCAGTACAAAATCTTGCTTCAGCCGCGTTAGTGTCATATTATAGTCACTGGATTTAGTGGGTCACGCCACATCTGCGTCAAGACAATGTCAATTATCACATGTGTCACATTATTATGTCACTCACAACCCAAACCCATATCAACACCATTTGCAAGGTTCAGGTAATTAAAACTCATGGTGAAAGCCAGAAGTTTGGCATTCTCATGTTTGTGCATGAGGTGACTTCTTCCCCGCCTCCTGATCATCTCCTCCCTTTTCCATGCCTACTCTCATGAATGAATCAGCTTCCACATCCCTGCCTAATCCTCTCTGACCCTTACCATTCTTACGCTCCCACACCACCCACAAGATATGCCTCTGTGGCGGCACCCCCATATCCACCGTCATGCTTCTGCCCCCCTGCCGCTTAACATGCTCACTCTCCTGCTGCACCCTCAAGATACGCCGTGGGAACTCCTTTTGTTGTGGGATAAATAATAGGCAGTACCTTGAGGGGGAAATTATTGGTGAGTCTGTTTTGAATTTCAGAATGAGCCAATAACCATGGGTGCTAAGGTGTATTAGCTGCCCCTCTGAGTATATTGAAAAAGATACCCGTTTTGATGAGATCACAAATCAATTATTTAGTTTTGTGGCTTTTCAATTAGAGAATTTTCTTCAGCAGTCTCTATCAGTCTGTCAATAAAAGATCACTATGATAATAATGGTAATACTTAATAATTTTTTTAATAATTTAGGTTTGCTTAACTTTCTTGTTATTGATTATAATTCTTTTTAATGAATTCTTCTAGTATTCCTTCTTTCAATACCTGAGATATTTTAAAGAATATTGTTTAAGATCACTATTAATATTAATAACAATCTTGATAGCTAGCTAATCATTTTAAAGGTGATTTAATAATACTATCAATATAGCTATAATAATTTAAGGGTAACATAATTCTTTAAGGGTGGTTTTTTTTAATATAAGGGTAAGATATAAATGATATAATAGTAATGAAATACTATTAGGATCAATATAAATATAATCCAATATATCTAAAAGGCTTATGATATAAGGTATAAGGGTAAGATGATATCCCTTCTATAAATAAGGGTTATTGATAGATTATATAAGATCACTAATGATAATATCTCCAAACACTACTACTACTATAATGGTAAGACTATTAAATAATATTAAACTCTTTCATTAATATTATAAATATCTTTCATTAATTAATCATAAACAATACTATAAGATACTGAGCCTTGCTCCTGATCTTTTTAAATATCAATACTAGATTATCCTACTAGAGAAGGGATGGATTGATCCTCAAGATTATTGTCTGAATCAGAAGCATTGGGGAAAAAACAGGGAGAGAGGCCCTTTATTTATACCTTTTGGGCCCTGTCAGGCTGAGTCTATATTGAAGTGGTAATAAGAGTATTTACAACTAGAATTATGACTGTGACACGTAGAAAATTGATTTAAAATAAGGTTATTTGGTTTTAAAAGATGATTTATAATATAATTAAGGGGTTCTACTATTGAATAATAGTGGTGGTTAGTGCTATTGAGAACCCAGGGTGAAATCTTACCAGTTGGGTTACTATAATAAGAGTTACAATAATTAAATATATAATTATACCTGTTTGTTACCCAAGAGTAAAACTGTTTTTGACAGTTTACTACGTAGGGTATTCAAGAGCAGGATGAGGAGACAATTCTGGCTGTGAAAAGCCTCCTTTTTATCCTGAAATGGGGTGGAAAGGGTGCTAGACCTTTCCAGGTAGAGAAAGTGAAGATTTTTCACTTTCTAGGACTGGCTTGTGGTTTGCAAACAGCCTGTATAGCCTGTATTGGGCTCAGATGTGGTTTTGAAACCACATCTGGGCGGTTTTCACCAATACAGGGTGAAATTTTTTATCTGGGGACCTCACAGCCTGATTCTGACGTGTATGACGCATACAATGCTGTACAGAAACTGTATGGGACCCCAGTATTGACTGACATATGAGGTATTGAAGTAAAAACAAGCTCCTTTGTCTGTTTGACACCTCATATTCATGATTATGGGACATTATCCCATGGTAAGGCTGTATATGACAGCGGGTGGGAATCTGAGCTTAAAACAGCCATAAATTTGTCAATTCTTGAGACATCAACCGCAAAATTGGTTCAGTGTGTAGCCCTGTATGTGCTCTACACAATTGTACCTCATTTGATATGGGTATCATTAAATATGGCAAAGTTATCCCATGTACAAGATTTTGTACATTTGTGTGTTTTAGGCAAAAAGCTGTATTGCGCTTGTTTGCCCCATAGCTTCTGCAGTAGTTGAGATATGAGGAAGTGGATGACACCATCAGATAACCCTGATTGTGCTCTTTCCAAAAAGACCCCACTTCAGGTATCCCACACTAAAACTGTAGAAGCTAGATGAGAGGTGAATGTTTTGTTCACCCTTATTTGGCCTGAAATTGACCATAACTCCAGTAATATTGGTGCTAGCTCAGTTTGGCTGGTACCATTGGATAGCCCTGCCTTAGAGATTCATTTTGAGTACCCACTTGATGGGGTTAAGCCTCTCCTTCTAGATTTTAGATGAGAGGTGAAAATTAAGGTTTATGCTCAGCAATAACTTTGAGCAGGAATAACTTTGTTATTTCTAGTCCTATGGTGATGGGACTTATATTTTCAGGAAGAGATGAGTTTCCTCTTTCTTTTGATACCTTTTGAGCTGATTTGGCTCAGTTCCATGTTTTGGTGGTATCTTGGCTATACCATTGGTTTATGGTATTTTGGCTGTCATGCTTGTGCTCTGGTTTTGAGTCACAGGCTGACATACCCTCCCTCTAAAAAAGGCTCATCATTGATGAGACTGTTCAGTCCTCCTAGAGGCTCTGAATCTCCTTAAATGAAGGTTCCCATCTGGTATGGCATCCTCTGCCAACCATTTGTCTTTATCTGCTTTCTGGTTCTTGAATATGACTAGGTATTGTCTTTGATCTTTCCCATTGAGTCTGATCTTCCTGGCCTTAATGATCTTACTCACAGGTCCAGGGGAGTCCTCCACTTCCACTATCTCTTGTGGTGTGGGGTTCTTTCTACTGGAGGGGAATTTATCCTCCTCTGTCTGGAAGGATGGTTTGACCAAACTCACTGGAAAGACTGGATGTTTCCTTGAAAACTCCTCAGTGAGTTTGACTTCCACTGCATTTTTCCCTATCAACTTAATGATAGTCAAAGGTCCTACAATTGAGTCCCTCATCTTTCTGGGTCCTTTGACCACCATAGTCCTTCCATACATTGAGTTTGAGGACATCTTTAAAAAAGAAAAACCACCATCAGAAACTATCATTCCTCATCCATGGAAAGAATTACCTGGGTTCAACCTCACAAAGTATGAATTCTTGGATTTACTGACCTGGGATGGAGTTGAAGGCAACCTTGGAAACAATTACTGGAATGAAATATTCAACATGGAAGAACACCTCAGAAAATCATTATTTTGGAAAACCTGGGAATGCCAAGACTGGTTCAACCTTCATAATTTTGAAATTGAAAATGGAAAAATAAGCAAGACCTCAAGAGGTTATACTATTAATAGTTCAACCTGGGATTGTCATTGGGAGGAAACACTTATACCAGCAATAATCAGCCTTAGAGGTGGTGCAACTAAATTTAATACAGAAGATTGGAAATCATTCTACAAGGAATACTTCTTCAAACCTCTCAAAAGAGAAAAAAGGAGGGGAGGGAATTTTATCAAGAATAAATTAGTGAATAAAATACTTGGTCAAAGGAACTAATGAAAAAAATCCCACCTGCTAAGAGACATTATAAGAAATATTAAAAAAAAAAAAGCTTCCATTCATATGAGCTTAGAATAAAGAAATAAAATATAAACCTACTTGATATTGAAGAAGTTTTATAATTACATTCAGTTTTTTGTCAAGATCAAATATATATATAGATAAATCATTATCTTCATTAATTCTCAATAAAAGCCAAGGAAACATAAAAAAAACAATGAGTTTCAATTTATTACATATTATCATGTGATAAACTTTTTTTGAAAAAAAAAAAGAAAACCTTACATTTCCTTTAAAAAAGAAACCACCCTCTTGATATTTTCATATGATAGAATATAGTCAAGAGAATGTTTCATAAAGAATTAAATTAAGAACCTTATGTTTTATTCATCCTTATTGTCTTTATTATTTATTTTGTTTTTATTCCAAAATTGGATCAAATGTAATTATTCATTGAATTGAATGTTATTATAGATAATCTTTTTTGGTTTTTGTTCTATTTAACTTTTAATTTCCTGAATAAATTCAAACAAGACTAATAAAATAATTTTCTTTTTTTTGAGTTTCAGCTAATTTGAATGAATTTATTTCTTGAATCAATAAGGAGTTAGATAATTATAAATGACAGTAAAGAATTAGGACGAAGCATGGATGAAACCACCAAAAATGAATGCTGATAGAATCACTCCCGCAGACATCAACAAAAGATCATAACTCATATTAAACGTAGAAGAAGACTCTATCATTTGAACATACTGTACACAACTCATAGTATTGCAAGGTAGCATTCAGTATGGAAGAATAATATTTTAACAAGATATCACACCAAAAATAAGTCCAAGGCCAAGAGAAGGGGTGATATAAATTCAGAGACCAAACCCGACAAAACCTTGACCTACAAAATACAAAAAAAAATAAATGGGGGCTTGAGATGTACTTTGACAGAGCTATTATTGGCCAGCTCATAAACAATAATGCAAGATATTGGGCTCAATGGATTTTTTTAGGCCTCCAAACTTTGACTGAAATGGGTTCCTTAGAGCTCATACTCTGAATTGCTTATAAAAATACCTGGTGATACATCATGAAAATTTGCATACAGGATATGGCTTTAGCCTTAGAATCGTCAAGTGATATAGCTTCCAAAATGCCAAAGCTATAAGAACTCAACATACACAACAAAGCGGTTTAGAAGTAATAATACTGAGAAAATAAAATAAATCACTAGATCATGACTTGTTGGTTACCGATCTCAATACAACTGAAAGATCTTTAAACAAAAAAAAAGCGGGAAAAAAGGAACACAAGACAACTTTGGAAATCAAACCAATTTCTATTGGTGGGATTCAAGTTTTATATTCCGAAAATTCCGTTATATCTCTAGTTTCTTTATTTATGAATTGTTATTATCATTAGTTTTATATATATATATATAAAAGCAACTGAAGATTAGCTGCATTTACATAATAAATAATAAATAAATGAAGGGACTAAAACTAACCTAGTGCAGACGGCATGTAGTAATAGCCCGACCAGAGGAGTCGCATGGGCGTAAATTATGAGGGCGGAGCATTTTTTTATATAACCACAATTGGTCTTTATGGAACCGTTACAGGAATTTTTGTCTCCTAGGAAGTAGCTTAGGGGATTGGGAACAAACAACCGAGGGTCATATTCACCCTCATTAAAGGAGTAAAAGGCTGCGGCGGCTTCGGGAACACCTTCTTAGGAGGGTGCTGGAGACAATGATCTAGACAGAGTGGCAAGGGCCGGTGGGGATGAAGGTGTTGAAGTAAAGTCATTGGCCCAACTTTAAATCCCCATGTTTTTCGAAGGGGAGGAAGAATAGCCAAACAACAATTCCTCTAGGTCCTCAGGATTAAAGGAGCTTATGAGATCGGAATATCCAGAGCCATAGAAGCGACCTGTGGAGCTCATATTAGACAGGAATAGCTATGTTTATCGACTAAAACAACACAGAGCAGGAAGCCTAGTGATAAATAAATAGTGCAAAAAAATAAATAAACAAAAAATGATAACTTACAAATGGGATCGATCCTACTGGGAAATTAAGGGGTTCTTTCTGTAAAGCAATAATGAAGTGGAAGGAAGAAAGACCATTCACTCAAGGCTATTTATACCCAAGGCTCGAAGAGGGAGACCAAGAGCCACAGCTAGAAGCCACCTTAAAAGCAACCCTACAAAAGAAGCTGTGAATAGGTTATTCAAGGCGAGATATACCATTCAAACAAACATGGTAGAAAAGGGGGAAGCCTGAATTATTACTTTTCCAAGGCCTCACCATCAAATTCCACTGTCCATAATGTAGAAATGTACTAAGAGGGAAGGATGGGCCTATGCAAATGAATGCCTCTGTCAAAGGATAGCACTAGATGGCAATAAAATAATTAATTGTTCCAAAGCACATACCAACAAAGCCGTTCCCACAACTTTGGACTAATTGGACTAGTGAAGATAAAATGGACCCGGTCTCTTCTCTTAGTCTAATTAATTCAACTGCTAGAATCCCATTTAAATAAACAGCTATATCCAGAAACAAGGAATGTGAGAGTTGAAAGAAGAAACAACATTTACCTGCAAGCCTAGAAAATTAACCCCCTACCTTGCTTAAGATCACTATAAGGTTGGAAGCATTGGCTAAGCCAAAAGCAGTGTTAAGGGGCTCCTTGGTCGACGGGAGATTGTCACAAGCTCTATAACCTAATGACTGAATTGTTTGCCTCCACGATGAGGAAGCTGCCGTACATAGGGCGTAGAAAAAACAAAACTCAATAACAATAAGTACCTAAATTAGAAACTTTAACGTTCAATATCGGCCTTGCAGTGGCTTGCCTCGGGGACCTGCAGACAGTAAAAGAAAAGAGGCACAAACAAGTAATCAGTGTCACAAGTCGGCTAAGTTAAGGGAATTAAGAAAAAAGAAACTTAAGCCATAGGCATAAGATCGCAGCTGTCAAAGGATGGCATGAGAAGTTACAAAAGGAATCAATACGTCAACTCATTTCCTCCGCCGAAGCCCGTGCAAGCGTATTACACGTGATAAGAGATGAGGTTGGAAAATTCAGATAGGCTGGGCATTAAAGGCCTGCACGCAAACATGACTTAGGTACTGTAAAGAAAGAGTACTCACTAACTCCCTAAGAGGCGGAATTCAATATACAGGACCTTCCAGACACAATAGCCGATGCCATCCAGATGTTGGGTTTAGATTGGTGATACCAACCATACTGCTACCACCACTAATTTTTCCGGTTAGGATCACATTGGAACCTGTTGAGGCTAAAACAAGCCACCTGACCCCAATTAGAGCACCATACAGCCCAAAACGATTCACCTGATCTACTTTTAAAAGATTGGCAAAATTAAAAAAATCAACGCGAAGTGATTTAAAACATGACAGAGCACTTATTGAGCCCATCACAGCACCATACACCGCAATGACTTGATTTCCAGAAGCAAAAGGTTGTGTTGAGGCCTTACAAGAGTGCCTCTATAAGTAAAGTAGCACACCCGATCAAGTTAATAACATAGTAAAATGCAAAAGAAAAGACAAAAAAAATATATGAACATACTTCTTGTTTATTTTTTTGCTTTTGTTTTAAATTTACCAATGAGTTTTTTTTTTTTTTTAATAAAAAATAATAATAAAATAAAAAAAAAAGAAAGAAAGAAAAAATTAAAGAGTAAAAAAAAAAATATATATATATACAATATCAAATTAAATAAAAACAAAAGCCCTGGGCATGGCTTTAAACTTCTGAATTTTCTTATTTTAATGAGATTCAAAAGAAAAAAGAAAGGGGGCTATGAATTAAAAAAAAAAGAAAAAAAATGCCCTCAGCATGGCTTAAAACTGCTTAATTCATTTATTAATTGTAATTTTGATGATTTAAGTGGCTAATTGATTTTTTATTTTTTATTTTTGATATCCTACAGGGCTATGAAATGACAATATAAAAGCCCTCGGCAAGGCTTTAAACTGCTCAATTTTATATTATTCTATCATTTTATTGACTTAATTATTTTACTGACAATTTTATTTTATTTTATACAGCCTTCATCAATCAATATATATAAAATAACAAAAGAAAGATAAATATATATATCAGAATGAGGGTTAAAAAACATAATAGCCCTCAGTATGGCTATAAACTGCTTATTTTATATTATCTTACATTCTTACTTTATATTGGTTATTAAATGAAACTAACATACTTAATTTTTGATGTCCTCAGCAAGACATAAAACTGCTGGTTTCTAATTTATTTTTTATTTTTTGATTTACTGAAAGACTCTATCTTAATTTTAACTTATTTAATATTGTTGTCTATTTGATTTTAGGACATTAAGAAGAAAAGAAAAAATAAAATAAAATAAAAATAACAGAAAAATAATAGTAATATATATATATATAATAAAAGCCCTCATCAAGGCTTTAAACTGGTGGATTCTTTTATTTTACTCTTTCATAACTGATTTTATTGGCATTTTTGCTAGGCTAGAGGGCTATAAATAACAAAAGCCCTCAGCATGGCTTAAAACTGCTTAGTTCTTTTATGAATTATGATTCTGCTTTTTGAATTTGCTAATTGATTTTTTATTTTAAAATTCTACAGGGCTATTAATAACAAAAAAAGCCCTCATCAAGGCTTTAAACTAATGATTTTCTTATATGCTTGTTTTTTTATTTTTAAAATAAATTATACTAACATATTTGATTTGGCTTTTACAGGTATGCAACATTGAGAAAAAAAAAAAAAAAAAAAAACACTTTCAGGATCTTATAAGCTTAAGAAAAGGATTTTAAAATGAAAATAGTCCTAAATAAGACTATAAACTGTTTAATTCAATTTTCAACTTGGCTTTGAAGATAAATCAAAACCAAAAGTATCAAAAAGAAATCAAGAAACTATCAACAAAACAATAAACCAATGGTCCCTGGCAAGACCATAAACTGCCCCTTCAAATATCAGGAAATACCTTTAAATATCAAAAAAAAAAGAATTCTCAACAAAGAATTAAAGTGCAAAACAATCAACCAATGGTCCTTGGCAAGACCATTAAGCTGCTTATTTAAAATATTCAAAAAAAGATTGAACAAGGACTATCAGAGGAGGATAAGTCCTAGGAAAGACTATAAACTACCACAGGTTTTATTTCTTATTTTTTTCTAATTGTATTTCATTAAAAACAATAATGAGAGACATTTACTGACTTCAACCTTTTGAACATATTTTTTAATTTTTTTACTTCAAATTCAATTGTTTTTCCTAAGAATTAGGGGCATATCCCATTCATGAGCTCAAGAATATTCTATTATACTTTTCCTACTATTACAACAAGAGCCATTAAGTTGGCTTAATTTTTCAACTCAATAATAACAATAATTAAAAAAAAAAAAAAAAAAAAAAAAAAAAAAAAAAAAAACAAAAAAAACAAAAAAAAAAAAACTCTACATCAAGTATTATTTTTTTAAAAAAATGATCAATTTATTTGAAATATTTCTTCAATTACAAGAAAGTGATTGGAACTTGTTTGAAAAGAAGAAGTATTTGTACCATGAAGGCATTAATTGAACTCTGAAGAAGTTATTTATCTTAAAAACTCATAAATTGATGACATAATTTGGGGAATTTACATATCAATAACACCTCAATGTCCTATTTATGTGAGCCTTTGAGATATGACCACATACCCAATAAGGTCACAAAAAATACTCAGAATAATTATACCTTTAATATAATTATATTAAAATTAATTAGAATAATTATACACTAAAAATAATTACTCAAATATACAAAAAATACCATAAATTGGTACTAAAATTGGTTTAACTTAAAAACCAATGAATGAACATGTGAAATAAATTATACCATTGGATTCCCCATGGAAAAATACACATATACCATTTTTATGGCATATCTGTAAAGCCAATATTTAAGGAATTATAAGGTACAATACCTTATAAAAACCATAAAAACTTATTTATCTCAGAAACTAATGAAACAACATGTGAAATAAATTGTACCAGTGGATTCCCCACAAAAATCCACATATAAAACAATTAATAAGCTAATTCCCAAAATCAATACTTAAGGAATTATCCTGAATATATGCACTTTTTTGGTCAACGCATATATTCAGTGATCATAGCTAATATCTTCTAAACTATACATGCTAGAATGATGAACCAAAAAGAAAGTTACCACGTAATTACTGTAAGAACACAGATATGAACTTTCTTTTGCAAATTATAAACAAGGTTAAGACTTATGAGGAAATATTGATAAAAATCAACAGAGCTGTTGACCACTTTGTTGTGAAAGTAGTCCAAACTTAAAAAAAAGTATACAGTTGGATTCTCCTAGTTCATTCGTGAAGAATGATGTAATTTTTATTATTAAATTCAGGGTATAACCCCCTGAAATCAAGGTTTGAAGTTTAAAATATTGAATTTCGACAGAAAAGATGAGTTACAAGAAAAATCATCAAAATTAGAGTTTTGATGATGTAATGAAAAGCTCTTGGCAGCATAATAAGGTTATGTCAGGCTATCAGAATTCACTCTCTGAATTGCTGTAGCGTGAAAACCTTAAAAGTTATTAAGGATCAAAGTTTGAGCTTAAATTGAGCTGTTATGATCACATACTGTAACCTTAAATTAAGTTTAACAGTCTTAATAGTGATAAAATTGGTGAATACTATTAGTTTATGATCAAAACTAATAAAATCCACGAAATTTGGGGTTCTGCCAAGCCTCTGATGTCATCACAATTAGAGTTATAGTGATAACTCTAAATAATGGTGTAATAATGATGTAATATGGTTTGATCATGATGTAATCACCCTCAAACCTTAAAATATTGATCAATTCCAGTGGATATGATCAGTACACGTCTACTAGAAGCCTGTTGGACTCTAGGAGGGAGGTATTTACTATAAACAGAGCTCTTTTTACTCTGTTTTCCCCTCAGACGCATCAAAAACATTAAATCAATTAAATCAAAGGTAATTTCTTTATTCTTTATATATAAAACTGTTATATTATTAAAGACCAAAGACCACCTTGCTATAATCATCTATTTTGACGTGATTAAATCATTTATTTAATTGTTTTTGTTAAAAATCTCTCTAAAAACTCATTTCCACGTAAAATCAAGAAATTTAGTAATTTTCTTTATTTTTTATTGTAAATACAATTTGAAAAAGTTGTATTATATTCTTTTGGCATAAAATATCTCAAAATTATTATTTTAAGTGTTAAAAGTAGGTTATTTCATCTTATTATAATAATTTCTCTCTTATTATTACTCTTAATAATTCTTAATTAATATAAATAGTATTTATATTAATATATAACTTTAATATTAGTAATATTATTGTTATTAATTGTTTTTTATTTATAAAAAGCAATTTTTTACGCCTTTATTATTTGTTGGTAACAATAATAAAGAGCTTTATCATATATTAATTATTTTATATTAATATATTATTTATAATATTATAATTTCATATAATATTAATTTATATTATTATATTTATTTAATAATATAATATTTTTATGCCATAATAATAATATTTCTTTATTATTATTATTATTTTAATCTTATTTACTTTAATTATAAGGACATTCAGAGTACAATAAGTAATAAATTAGTAATTTTTTACTTATTGTTTCATAGTCAAACCTTACATTTGGGGGCCTGGCCGTGATATTTACTTAAAAGACCTTTAAAAAGATTCTATTTGGGTTTATCCAATAATAAATTATATTTATAATCATAAAATTATATAATAATTTTATATTTTATTGATTTTAAAAGCTATTGAGGCATTTGGAAAGCAATTGTACTGTCTTACACGTGGTTTTTCACATCCTTAGACTTGCAAGAACTTTCTTTGAGTGACTCTAGTGATTAAAAAAGATAATTTATAAATTAAAAATAATTTTTATTATAATTTAATTTTATAAGAATCATATACATTTTTCATTTTATTCTTTAAAAATAAAAATATACATAAAAAATATTAAAAAATATTAAAAACCAATAAAAAAAAGTTATTTTTATTCATTTTTATTCATTTCTTTATTTATTTCATTTTTTTTAAGATATAAAAGCAATTTCTACGTGGAAAATTGCCATATCTTGCCAAAAATAACACTTCTTATAAAAAGACTTATATTTATTTGTCTTTTTTAGTGTTTGAAGATAACCCAACAGAAGACAACCAAGCTACTGTTGAGAGATTGGTGGAAGAAACTTGTCAAAGTTCTCCAACACCAGTTATCACCAAAAGAAAGAAAGCTAAGAAATTAGACTTTCCAGGGCCCACCATTCAAGACTCTGAAGGTGAGCACCTCTTTTTAAATTGCCATAAAAGAATTTTATTCTAAAAATACTTTTATTTTTTCTTATTCTTTAATTATGACTACCAGAAGAGGTTCCCAATACTCCATCCAATCAGATGGAGCTGGACTCAGAAGTAGAATTGATCCCTCAAAAGGGAAAAGAAAGGGCAATATCCCCAGTGGAACAGAATCCACACAAGGAAGTGCCTTATCCCAAAGGCAAGTCCCAGAAATGCCCATGATATCTGAGCCTGAATTGGAACTAAGTATGAGTAACTCAAACAGGTACAAATCACATTCAGAGGGCTCAAATAGACATCTACATGAGCCAGTACAAGCAGTATTACACAGTATACAAGGACAAAGACTGGGAAATGCTGCCTCAAATACACCAAGGAGTGATGAACTCCTGGCACATCCTGAAAAAGTTCCTCAAAGAGGAGGAGATAGTGAGATACTCCAATGGATGGAATCCACTGTCATCCAAACCTCAAATCAAAAAAATCAAGGATTATCATGCCAAAAAGAGGGAGGCAACCAAGGAAGAAGCCCCAGTAGCTTCTACCAGCAAGCCTCAAGCCAACCCACTTCCCCAAGAAGGGAAGAAGAACAAGAAAAAGCATTGGAGGAAACCATATTCCCCAAGCTACAGAATCCCAAGAATCCAAAAGGATGCCATGGACAATGTTTTCAACATGGCCAGAACCTTGATGGAATTCAAGGACAAGGAAGAGCAAAGAATGAGACAACCTCATTTCCCAAAGAAATAACCTTGTCCAAAGATGTTGTAAATACTTTAACAGAAATTAAAAATAGTATATTACCTCTAAAAGAAATTAAAGACAGTTTATTATCACTACAAGAAATAAATAACAATTTATCTTCTTTAACAAAAACTGTTGTACAAAACAAGAAAGAAATTGACAACATTAAGTTTATTGTTGAAAATAATAAACCAAAAAATTTAATTGACAATACTCAAAAATTAATACAAGGACAACAAGAATTGTATAAATACATAAAAGATATCAAAGATAAGACTTTGACAATCAATTATGATGTGAGTATTGACAATCTTACAGAAAAATTAAATAAATTAAGTATTTCTGTAGAAAAATTTGAAGAAAAGACTTCATCACACCAAAAATTACTTTTGGACCATGTGGAAAAAAGTGATGAAGCAAGAATGCATCTGAAAGATGATATTCAAAGTGAAATAAGGCTTATTACAGAAAAAATGGATAAAATTAATGAGGCTAATTTAAATATGCCAAAGTTATCAACACCATTTTCTCATATAAGAAGCCCTATTAAAACAAAAGAGGAATTGTCAAATCCTTTCATAACAGACTTGAGTCACCAAGATAATAACCAAGTCTTAATGAAGGAAGCACCTCAACTGAAAGAATGGCCAACATTCACAGGAGAAGGTGAATATGACCACATGTCATTCATTAAAACAATTGACATGTTACAAGAAGATTATGCCATACCAGATGAATTAATCACTGCAAGATTACATTCTTTGTTTGAGAAATCTGCAAAAAGATGGTATTATGGCATAAGACAAACAAATGGTAAAAATACCTGGTCTTGGTGGAAACAAGAAATAATCACCAAGTGGGCAAATGATGCCTGGAGGTATAAGATAGAAAATGCATTTGAAAACTCTTTCTTTGACCCAGAGAAAGATAAACCTTTAACTTGGTTCCTAAAACAAGTTGGAAGGCTTAATGCACTGTACCCAGAAATGTCACAGAAGATGGTGCATATGAAAATACTTAAAAAATGTGGAGGGGAACTAGAACATGCCCTAAGAAGCAGGTGTATAGAACCATGCTCCACAGAAGAGTATATAAATGCACTAGAAGATATAGTGACAAGAACAAAAATTGGCAGGACTTGGAAAAAATTGGACATTAAAAGCCCAAATAAACCATTTATCAAGAAAGATAAATCAAAAGAATCCTTCAAACCCAATACATCCAACAATAATGAGCAAAGAAAATGCCATAAATGTGGAGGTATTGGACACTTAGCCAATAATTGCCTTAAAAAAGCAAAGATTAATGAAATTGTGGAAACAGAAAACCACAATGACAAAGAAGAAGAATCTGACTCTGAAAAAGAAACAGAAGAATCAGAAAGCTCTGAAAGTGATGAAATCAATATAATTAATGCACAAATTAATAATATTGATATAATTTATGAAGTACTGGATGTTAACTCAAACTTGCCACAAGTTGGAACATCTGACACAAATCTGACAAACATACAAAATGCCAAAATGTATAGAACCAAACCTGCAAGAGGAATGGGATATACAGCTGGAAAATCAAGTATTAGTATTGTTATGGTTGATAACCAAGAAGGAAAGGTTAACTTAGATACAGGAGCATATTGCACCTGTGTTGGCAAAAATTATTTAAAAACCATTGTCCCAGACTGGCAAGAAAAACTTATGCCAATACAAGGTGTCAAATTTAGTAGTGCAAGTGAGAGCATGAAGCCCCTTGGAATAATTGATTTAACACTAATTTTTCCTCATCCCTCACAATGTGTCAGAATCAAAGTAGAGTTTGTAGTAATGGACAACTGTACTAGTAATCATCTCATACTTGGAAATGACTACTTATCAATCTATGGTATAGATATCTCCAACCAAAAGGATAGATATTTTACCATAGGAGATAATAAAAGACAAAAGTTTGGATTCTTAAATAACAAAAAACAAATCACAGTTATTAAGAATGAGGAAAAAATTCCAGAAAAAGAACTTTTTATATCTGAACAACTCAAAGAGGCAGAATTCAATCAAGAATTAACAGAAAGAATGAAAGAAAAATTGATTGACCTCTTATTTAAGTATAAAAATGCCTTTGCAACTGACAAAGAGCCACTAGGTGCCATAATTGGACATGAAGTGGATATAATTCTTAATGTAGAAAAACCTTACCCACCTTTATTAAGAAGACCTGCTTATCCAGCCAGTCCAAGAGCTAGAGAAGCCCTAGAGGTGCACATTAAAGAATTAATGGACCTTGGAGTATTAAGAAAGGTTGGACATAATGAGCAAGTAGAAGTTACTACACCTGTCATTATAACTTGGCATAATGGAAAATCAAGGATGGTAGGAGACTTCAGAGCCCTGAATACCTATACCATTCCAGACAGATATCCAATACCCAGAATCCATGAGACATTGACCCAATTGTCACAAGCTAAGTTCATCACAGCTATGGATGCTCTTAAGGGTTTTCATCAAAATGTCTTAACAGACAATGCCAAGAAACTACTAAGAATAATAGTCCATTGTGGAATTTTTGAATACCTAAGAATGGCATTTGGGATAAAAAATGCACCTTCCCATTATCAAAGAATGATGAATACCATATTTCCTGAAGAATTATCAGAAGGATGGTTAATAATCTACATTGATGATATCATAGTTTGCTCAGAAACTTGGGAAAATCACCTGACAAGACTAGAAAGGGTACTACAGAAAATAGTCCAAGTAAATATGAAAATTTCATTGAAAAAGTGTCATTTTGCATATAGTGAATTGAAAACCCTAGGACATGTAGTATCTGGACTTAGTCTAGGCATAGACAAAAATAAAGTAGCAGCAGTACTACTTAAACCAATGCCTCAAACTAAAAAAGAAATGCAATCATTTCTAGGATTTGCTGGTTACTATAGACAGCATATAAAGGACTTTGCAAAGATTGCTAAATCCTTGTATAAGCTATGTGACCAACAAACAGTCTATGAGATGACAGAAGAAAGAGTCAAGGCATATGAAGAATTGAAAAATTCTTTAACAAATGCCCCATTTCTTCTAATGCCAGACTGGAAAATACCTTTCAAACTGTACATTGATGCTTGTGGAGAAGGACTAGGTGCTGCACTTCACCAAACACAAATTATCAATGATAAACCAGTGGATGGACCAATTTGTTTCATTTCAAGGCAGATAAAGCCAACAGAAGCAAGGTATGGAGCAAGCCAAATGGAATGCTTATGCCTAGTGTGGGCTTTAGAAAAGCTGCATTATTATTTGGATGGCACAGTATTTGATGTAATCACAGACTGTAATGCTGTGAAATCACTATTAAATATGAAGACTCCAAATAGACATATGCTGAGATGGCAAATTGCTATCCAAGAATATAGGGGAAATATGACTATTGTTCATAAATCTGGAAATATTCATAAAAATGCAGATGGTCTTAGCAGATGGGCTCTAGCAAATACCCCTGACAATCCAGCATGGGTACCACAAGAAGAGCACCATATAGAAGGAATATGTGTTACAGACATTGGCACAGAATTCTTTAACCAAGTTAAAGAAAGCTATAAGACAGACAAAAACTGCCATATCTTAAGCCAACTTCTAATGAAAGACTGCAAAGATCCATCACTTTCATCAAAACTAGATGAAATATGGAAAAAAGCATATGATGAAGGAAGATTCCACCTCCTTGATGGAATCCTTTACCATAGAACAAAACACACATGTGTTATGGCCTTAACAGACAGAACACTAATAAACACTATTTTACATGAGTGTCATGATAGTGTTGCATCTGGACATCTCTCAGAAGATAGGACACTAGAGAGGGTGAAAACCTGCTCTTGGTGGCCAAATTGGAAGAAAGATGTTGCAGAGTACTGCCAAACCTGTGACAGATGCCAAAAAGCCAACAGAGCCACAGGAAAGAAATTTGGAATGATGATCCAAATCCAAGAACCAAAATCCCCATGGGAAATAGTTCATATGGATTGGGTAACAGCCTTACCTCCAGGAGGAGACAGGAGTTATAATGCATGCCTAGTGCTAGTTGACAGATACAGCAAAACTCCCATGTTCTTACCATGTCATAAAGATGACACAGCTATGGATACAGCCATGATGATATGGAATAAAGTCATTAGCCATACAGGCTTATTCCAAAATATTATAAGTGACAGAGACCCAAAGTTCACTTCAGCATTATGGACAAATCTCCATAACCTGTTTGGGACAAAGTTATCATTCTCAACAGCTTATCATCCTCAAACTGATGGTTTAGCAGAAAGAATGATACAGACCCTAGAGGACATGATCAGAAGATTCTGTGCTTATGGGCTAGAATTCAAAGATTCTGATGGTTTTACCCATGATTGGTGTACACTAATACCAGCACTTGAATTGGCATATAAGACATCAATCCATTCTTCTACTGGCAAAACACCAGCAATGCTAGAGAAAGGTTGGAATCCAAGACTTCCTTATGATACCCTCAAAAAGGACTTAGTGGATATACATCCAACAGCAAGCAGCTTCAAGATAATGCTTGACAAAGCAAGACACCATGCAAACAGATGCATGCAAGATTCTTTTAAATATGCAAAAGAAAGATGGGATAAAAGTCATAAGCCACCTGATTTCAAAATAGGGGACTTGGTTTTAGTATCAACCCTTAATTTCAATAACATAAAAGGCCCAAAGAAATTGAAAGATTCCTTTGCAGGACCATTTATGATAAAAGCACTTCATGGACCCAATGCTGTGCAATTGGAACTCACAGGTGAACTAATGAACAAACACCCAACTTTCCCTGTAAGTCTGATAAAACCTTACAGTTCAAGTGACAAAGAGTTATTTCCACTAAGAAATAAACCCCCACTTGAGATTCCCCCCTTGGAAGAAGGAGAGGAAAATAAAATAGTAAAAGTCCTTAAAGAAAGAGGGACAAGAAACAAAAAAGAAAGAGAATACCTTGTAAGGTATAAGAATTCAACTCAAGAAGATGAATGGCTACTTGAGAAAGATATAACAAATGCTGATAAACTACTAAGAAGGTTCAGACATGAAAGAAAACCTGAAAAATAAAAAAGTTAAGCATTATTGAGCTTCAAGACTAACAAAGTCTATTGAAGAGGTAGGACAGTGGATGATACCCTAATCACATATATCAGATTGTGGTACAATCTTTTTTGGTGGTAGGGAATGCGAGCCTTTGAGATATGACCACATACCCAATAAGGTCACAATAAATACTCAGAATAATTATACCTTTAATATAATTATATTAAAATTAATTAGAATAATTATACACTAAAAATAATTACTCAAATATACAAAAAATACCATAAATTGGTACTAAAATTGGTTTAACTTAAAAACCAATGAATGAACATGTGAAATAAATTATACCATTGGATTCCCCATGGAAAAATACACATATACCATTTTTATGGCATATCTGTAAAGCCAATATTTAAGGAATTATAAGGTACAATACCTTATAAAAACCATAAAAACTTATTTATCTCAGAAACTAATGAAACAACATGTGAAATAAATTGTACCAGTGGATTCCCCACAAAAATCCACATATAAAACAATTAATAAGCTAATTCCCAAAATCAATACTTAAGGAATTATCCTGAATATATGCACTTTTTTGGTCAACGCATATATTCAGTGATCATAGCTAATATCTTCTAAACTATACATGCTAGAATGATGAACCAAAAATAAAGTTACCACGTAATTACTGTAAGAACACAGATATGAACTTTATTTTGCAAATTATAAACAAGGTTAAGACTTATGAGGAAATATTGATAAAAATCAACAGAGCTGTTGACCACTTTGTTGTGAAAGTAGTCCAAACTTAAAAAAAAGTATACAGTTGGATTCTCCTAGTTCATTCGTGAAGAATGATGTAATTTTTATTATTAAATTCAGGGTATAACCCCCTGAAATCAAGGTTTGAAGTTTAAAATATTGAATTTTGACAGAAAAGATGAGTTACAAGAAAAATCATCAAAATTAGAGTTTTGATGATGTAATGAAAAGCTCTTGGCAGCATAATAAGGTTATGTCAGGCTATCAGAATTCACTCTCTGAATTGCTGTAGCGTGAAAACCTTAAAAGTTATTAAGGATCAAAGTTTGAGCTTAAATTGAGCTGTTATGATCACATACTGTAACCTTAAATTAAGTTTAACAGTCTTAATAGTGATAAAATTGGTGAATACTATTAGTTTATGATCAAAACTAATAAAATCCACGAAATTTGGGGTTCTGCCAAGCCTCTGATGTCATCACAATTAGAGTTATAGTGATAACTCTAAATAATGGTGTAATAATGATGTAATATGGTTTGATCATGATGTAATCACCCTCAAACCTTAAAATATTGATCAATTCCAGTGGATATGATCAGTACACGTCTACTAGAAGCCTGTTGGACTCTAGGAGGGAGGTATTTACTATAAACAGAGCTCTTTTTACTCTGTTTTCCCCTCAGACGCATCAAAAACATTAAATCAATTAAATCAAAGGTAATTTCTTTATTCTTTATATATAAAACTGTTATATTATTAAAGACCAAAGACCACCTTGCTATAATCATCTATTTTGACGTGATTAAATCATTTATTTAATTGTTTTTGTTAAAAATCTCTCTAAAAACTCATTTCCACGTAAAATCAAGAAATTTAGTAATTTTCTTTATTTTTTATTGTAAATACAATTTGAAAAAGTTGTATTATATTCTTTTGGCATAAAATATCTCAAAATTATTATTTTAAGTGTTAAAAGTAGGTTATTTCATCTTATTATAATAATTTCTCTCTTATTATTACTCTTAATAATTCTTAATTAATATAAATAGTATTTATATTAATATATAACTTTAATATTAGTAATATTATTGTTATTAATTGTTTTTTATTTATAAAAAGCAATTTTTTACGCCTTTATTATTTGTTGGTAACAATAATAAAGAGCTTTATCATATATTAATTATTTTATATTAATATATTATTTATAATATTATAATTTCATATAATATTAATTTATATTATTATATTTATTTAATAATATAATATTTTTATGCCATAATAATAATATTTCTTTATTATTATTATTATTTTAATCTTATTTACTTTAATTATAAGGACATTCAGAGTACAATAAGTAATAAATTAGTAATTTTTTACTTATTGTTTCATAGTCAAACCTTACATTTGGGGGCCTGGCCGTGATATTTACTTAAAAGACCTTTAAAAAGATTCTATTTGGGTTTATCCAATAATAAATTATATTTATAATCATAAAATTATATAATAATTTTATATTTTATTGATTTTAAAAGCTATTGAGGCATTTGGAAAGCAATTGTACTGTCTTACACGTGGTTTTTCACATCCTTAGACTTGCAAGAACTTTCTTTGAGTGACTCTAGTGATTAAAAAAGATAATTTATAAATTAAAAATAATTTTTATTATAATTTAATTTTATAAGAATCATATACATTTTTCATTTTATTCTTTAAAAATAAAAATATACATAAAAAATATTAAAAAATATTAAAAACCAATAAAAAAAAGTTATTTTTATTCATTTTTATTCATTTCTTTATTTATTTCATTTTTTTTAAGATATAAAAGCAATTTCTACGTGGAAAATTGCCATATCTTGCCAAAAATAACACTTCTTATAAAAAGACTTATATTTATTTGTCTTTTTTAGTGTTTGAAGATAACCCAACAGAAGACAACCAAGCTACTGTTGAGAGATTGGTGGAAGAAACTTGTCAAAGTTCTCCAACACCAGTTATCACCAAAAGAAAGAAAGCTAAGAAATTAGACTTTCCAGGGCCCACCATTCAAGACTCTGAAGGTGAGCACCTCTTTTTAAATTGCCATAAAAGAATTTTATTCTAAAAATACTTTTATTTTTTCTTATTCTTTAATTATGACTACCAGAAGAGGTTCCCAATACTCCATCCAATCAGATGGAGCTGGACTCAGAAGTAGAATTGATCCCTCAAAAGGGAAAAGAAAGGGCAATATCCCCAGTGGAACAGAATCCACACAAGGAAGTGCCTTATCCCAAAGGCAAGTCCCAGAAATGCCCATGATATCTGAGCCTGAATTGGAACTAAGTATGAGTAACTCAAACAGGTACAAATCACATTCAGAGGGCTCAAATAGACATCTACATGAGCCAGTACAAGCAGTATTACACAGTATACAAGGACAAAGACTGGGAAATGCTGCCTCAAATACACCAAGGAGTGATGAACTCCTGGCACATCCTGAAAAAGTTCCTCAAAGAGGAGGAGATAGTGAGATACTCCAATGGATGGAATCCACTGTCATCCAAACCTCAAATCAAAAAAATCAAGGATTATCATGCCAAAAAGAGGGAGGCAACCAAGGAAGAAGCCCCAGTAGCTTCTACCAGCAAGCCTCAAGCCAACCCACTTCCCCAAGAAGGGAAGAAGAACAAGAAAAAGCATTGGAGGAAACCATATTCCCCAAGCTACAGAATCCCAAGAATCCAAAAGGATGCCATGGACAATGTTTTCAACATGGCCAGAACCTTGATGGAATTCAAGGACAAGGAAGAGCAAAGAATGAGACAACCTCATTTCCCAAAGAAATAACCTTGTCCAAAGATGTTGTAAATACTTTAACAGAAATTAAAAATAGTATATTACCTCTAAAAGAAATTAAAGACAGTTTATTATCACTACAAGAAATAAATAACAATTTATCTTCTTTAACAAAAACTGTTGTACAAAACAAGAAAGAAATTGACAACATTAAGTTTATTGTTGAAAATAATAAACCAAAAAATTTAATTGACAATACTCAAAAATTAATACAAGGACAACAAGAATTGTATAAATACATAAAAGATATCAAAGATAAGACTTTGACAATCAATTATGATGTGAGTATTGACAATCTTACAGAAAAATTAAATAAATTAAGTATTTCTGTAGAAAAATTTGAAGAAAAGACTTCATCACACCAAAAATTACTTTTGGACCATGTGGAAAAAAGTGATGAAGCAAGAATGCATCTGAAAGATGATATTCAAAGTGAAATAAGGCTTATTACAGAAAAAATGGATAAAATTAATGAGGCTAATTTAAATATGCCAAAGTTATCAACACCATTTTCTCATATAAGAAGCCCTATTAAAACAAAAGAGGAATTGTCAAATCCTTTCATAACAGACTTGAGTCACCAAGATAATAACCAAGTCTTAATGAAGGAAGCACCTCAACTGAAAGAATGGCCAACATTCACAGGAGAAGGTGAATATGACCACATGTCATTCATTAAAACAATTGACATGTTACAAGAAGATTATGCCATACCAGATGAATTAATCACTGCAAGATTACATTCTTTGTTTGAGAAATCTGCAAAAAGATGGTATTATGGCATAAGACAAACAAATGGTAAAAATACCTGGTCTTGGTGGAAACAAGAAATAATCACCAAGTGGGCAAATGATGCCTGGAGGTATAAGATAGAAAATGCATTTGAAAACTCTTTCTTTGACCCAGAGAAAGATAAACCTTTAACTTGGTTCCTAAAACAAGTTGGAAGGCTTAATGCACTGTACCCAGAAATGTCACAGAAGATGGTGCATATGAAAATACTTAAAAAATGTGGAGGGGAACTAGAACATGCCCTAAGAAGCAGGTGTATAGAACCATGCTCCACAGAAGAGTATATAAATGCACTAGAAGATATAGTGACAAGAACAAAAATTGGCAGGACTTGGAAAAAATTGGACATTAAAAGCCCAAATAAACCATTTATCAAGAAAGATAAATCAAAAGAATCCTTCAAACCCAATACATCCAACAATAATGAGCAAAGAAAATGCCATAAATGTGGAGGTATTGGACACTTAGCCAATAATTGCCTTAAAAAAGCAAAGATTAATGAAATTGTGGAAACAGAAAACCACAATGACAAAGAAGAAGAATCTGACTCTGAAAAAGAAACAGAAGAATCAGAAAGCTCTGAAAGTGATGAAATCAATATAATTAATGCACAAATTAATAATATTGATATAATTTATGAAGTACTGGATGTTAACTCAAACTTGCCACAAGTTGGAACATCTGACACAAATCTGACAAACATACAAAATGCCAAAATGTATAGAACCAAACCTGCAAGAGGAATGGGATATACAGCTGGAAAATCAAGTATTAGTATTGTTATGGTTGATAACCAAGAAGGAAAGGTTAACTTAGATACAGGAGCATATTGCACCTGTGTTGGCAAAAATTATTTAAAAACCATTGTCCCAGACTGGCAAGAAAAACTTATGCCAATACAAGGTGTCAAATTTAGTAGTGCAAGTGAGAGCATGAAGCCCCTTGGAATAATTGATTTAACACTAATTTTTCCTCATCCCTCACAATGTGTCAGAATCAAAGTAGAGTTTGTAGTAATGGACAACTGTACTAGTAATCATCTCATACTTGGAAATGACTACTTATCAATCTATGGTATAGATATCTCCAACCAAAAGGATAGATATTTTACCATAGGAGATAATAAAAGACAAAAGTTTGGATTCTTAAATAACAAAAAACAAATCACAGTTATTAAGAATGAGGAAAAAATTCCAGAAAAAGAACTTTTTATATCTGAACAACTCAAAGAGGCAGAATTCAATCAAGAATTAACAGAAAGAATGAAAGAAAAATTGATTGACCTCTTATTTAAGTATAAAAATGCCTTTGCAACTGACAAAGAGCCACTAGGTGCCATAATTGGACATGAAGTGGATATAATTCTTAATGTAGAAAAACCTTACCCACCTTTATTAAGAAGACCTGCTTATCCAGCCAGTCCAAGAGCTAGAGAAGCCCTAGAGGTGCACATTAAAGAATTAATGGACCTTGGAGTATTAAGAAAGGTTGGACATAATGAGCAAGTAGAAGTTACTACACCTGTCATTATAACTTGGCATAATGGAAAATCAAGGATGGTAGGAGACTTCAGAGCCCTGAATACCTATACCATTCCAGACAGATATCCAATACCCAGAATCCATGAGACATTGACCCAATTGTCACAAGCTAAGTTCATCACAGCTATGGATGCTCTTAAGGGTTTTCATCAAAATGTCTTAACAGACAATGCCAAGAAACTACTAAGAATAATAGTCCATTGTGGAATTTTTGAATACCTAAGAATGGCATTTGGGATAAAAAATGCACCTTCCCATTATCAAAGAATGATGAATACCATATTTCCTGAAGAATTATCAGAAGGATGGTTAATAATCTACATTGATGATATCATAGTTTGCTCAGAAACTTGGGAAAATCACCTGACAAGACTAGAAAGGGTACTACAGAAAATAGTCCAAGTAAATATGAAAATTTCATTGAAAAAGTGTCATTTTGCATATAGTGAATTGAAAACCCTAGGACATGTAGTATCTGGACTTAGTCTAGGCATAGACAAAAATAAAGTAGCAGCAGTACTACTTAAACCAATGCCTCAAACTAAAAAAGAAATGCAATCATTTCTAGGATTTGCTGGTTACTATAGACAGCATATAAAGGACTTTGCAAAGATTGCTAAATCCTTGTATAAGCTATGTGACCAACAAACAGTCTATGAGATGACAGAAGAAAGAGTCAAGGCATATGAAGAATTGAAAAATTCTTTAACAAATGCCCCATTTCTTCTAATGCCAGACTGGAAAATACCTTTCAAACTGTACATTGATGCTTGTGGAGAAGGACTAGGTGCTGCACTTCACCAAACACAAATTATCAATGATAAACCAGTGGATGGACCAATTTGTTTCATTTCAAGGCAGATAAAGCCAACAGAAGCAAGGTATGGAGCAAGCCAAATGGAATGCTTATGCCTAGTGTGGGCTTTAGAAAAGCTGCATTATTATTTGGATGGCACAGTATTTGATGTAATCACAGACTGTAATGCTGTGAAATCACTATTAAATATGAAGACTCCAAATAGACATATGCTGAGATGGCAAATTGCTATCCAAGAATATAGGGGAAATATGACTATTGTTCATAAATCTGGAAATATTCATAAAAATGCAGATGGTCTTAGCAGATGGGCTCTAGCAAATACCCCTGACAATCCAGCATGGGTACCACAAGAAGAGCACCATATAGAAGGAATATGTGTTACAGACATTGGCACAGAATTCTTTAACCAAGTTAAAGAAAGCTATAAGACAGACAAAAATTGCCATATCTTAAGCCAACTTCTAATGAAAGACTGCAAAGATCCATCACTTTCATCAAAACTAGATGAAATATGGAAAAAAGCATATGATGAAGGAAGATTCCACCTCCTTGATGGAATCCTTTACCATAGAACAAAACACACATGTGTTATGGCCTTAACAGACAGAACACTAATAAACACTATTTTACATGAGTGTCATGATAGTGTTGCATCTGGACATCTCTCAGAAGATAGGACACTAGAGAGGGTGAAAACCTGCTCTTGGTGGCCAAATTGGAAGAAAGATGTTGCAGAGTACTGCCAAACCTGTGACAGATGCCAAAAAGCCAACAGAGCCACAGGAAAGAAATTTGGAATGATGATCCAAATCCAAGAACCAAAATCCCCATGGGAAATAGTTCATATGGATTGGGTAACAGCCTTACCTCCAGGAGGAGACAGGAGTTATAATGCATGCCTAGTGCTAGTTGACAGATACAGCAAAACTCCCATGTTCTTACCATGTCATAAAGATGACACAGCTATGGATACAGCCATGATGATATGGAATAAAGTCATTAGCCATACAGGCTTATTCCAAAATATTATAAGTGACAGAGACCCAAAGTTCACTTCAGCATTATGGACAAATCTCCATAACCTGTTTGGGACAAAGTTATCATTCTCAACAGCTTATCATCCTCAAACTGATGGTTTAGCAGAAAGAATGATACAGACCCTAGAGGACATGATCAGAAGATTCTGTGCTTATGGGCTAGAATTCAAAGATTCTGATGGTTTTACCCATGATTGGTGTACACTAATACCAGCACTTGAATTGGCATATAAGACATCAATCCATTCTTCTACTGGCAAAACACCAGCAATGCTAGAGAAAGGTTGGAATCCAAGACTTCCTTATGATACCCTCAAAAAGGACTTAGTGGATATACATCCAACAGCAAGCAGCTTCAAGATAATGCTTGACAAAGCAAGACACCATGCAAACAGATGCATGCAAGATTCTTTTAAATATGCAAAAGAAAGATGGGATAAAAGTCATAAGCCACCTGATTTCAAAATAGGGGACTTGGTTTTAGTATCAACCCTTAATTTCAATAACATAAAAGGCCCAAAGAAATTGAAAGATTCCTTTGCAGGACCATTTATGATAAAAGCACTTCATGGACCCAATGCTGTGCAATTGGAACTCACAGGTGAACTAATGAACAAACACCCAACTTTCCCTGTAAGTCTGATAAAACCTTACAGTTCAAGTGACAAAGAGTTATTTCCACTAAGAAATAAACCCCCACTTGAGATTCCCCCCTTGGAAGAAGGAGAGGAAAATAAAATAGTAAAAGTCCTTAAAGAAAGAGGGACAAGAAACAAAAAAGAAAGAGAATACCTTGTAAGGTATAAGAATTCAACTCAAGAAGATGAATGGCTACTTGAGAAAGATATAACAAATGCTGATAAACTACTAAGAAGGTTCAGACATGAAAGAAAACCTGAAAAATAAAAAAGTTAAGCATTATTGAGCTTCAAGACTAACAAAGTCTATTGAAGAGGTAGGACAGTGGATGATACCCTAATCACATATATCAGATTGTGGTACAATCTTTTTTGGTGGTAGGGAATGCGAGCCTTTGAGATATGACCACATACCCAATAAGGTCACAATAAATACTCAGAATAATTATACCTTTAATATAATTATATTAAAATTAATTAGAATAATTATACACTAAAAATAATTACTCAAATATACAAAAAATACCATAAATTGGTACTAAAATTGGTTTAACTTAAAAACCAATGAATGAACATGTGAAATAAATTATACCATTGGATTCCCCATGGAAAAATACACATATACCATTTTTATGGCATATCTGTAAAGCCAATATTTAAGGAATTATAAGGTACAATACCTTATAAAAACCATAAAAACTTATTTATCTCAGAAACTAATGAAACAACATGTGAAATAAATTGTACCAGTGGATTCCCCACAAAAATCCACATATAAAACAATTAATAAGCTAATTCCCAAAATCAATACTTAAGGAATTATCCTGAATATATGCACTTTTTTGGTCAACGCATATATTCAGTGATCATAGCTAATATCTTCTAAACTATACATGCTAGAATGATGAACCAAAAATAAAGTTACCACGTAATTACTGTAAGAACACAGATATGAACTTTATTTTGCAAATTATAAACAAGGTTAAGACTTATGAGGAAATATTGATAAAAATCAACAGAGCTGTTGACCACTTTGTTGTGAAAGTAGTCCAAACTTAAAAAAAAGTATACAGTTGGATTCTCCTAGTTCATTCGTGAAGAATGATGTAATTTTTATTATTAAATTCAGGGTATAACCCCCTGAAATCAAGGTTTGAAGTTTAAAATATTGAATTTTGACAGAAAAGATGAGTTACAAGAAAAATCATCAAAATTAGAGTTTTGATGATGTAATGAAAAGCTCTTGGCAGCATAATAAGGTTATGTCAGGCTATCAGAATTCACTCTCTGAATTGCTGTAGCGTGAAAACCTTAAAAGTTATTAAGGATCAAAGTTTGAGCTTAAATTGAGCTGTTATGATCACATACTGTAACCTTAAATTAAGTTTAACAGTCTTAATAGTGATAAAATTGGTGAATACTATTAGTTTATGATCAAAACTAATAAAATCCACGAAATTTGGGGTTCTGCCAAGCCTCTGATGTCATCACAATTAGAGTTATAGTGATAACTCTAAATAATGGTGTAATAATGATGTAATATGGTTTGATCATGATGTAATCACCCTCAAACCTTAAAATATTGATCAATTCCAGTGGATATGATCAGTACACGTCTACTAGAAGCCTGTTGGACTCTAGGAGGGAGGTATTTACTATAAACAGAGCTCTTTTTACTCTGTTTTCCCCTCAGACGCATCAAAAACATTAAATCAATTAAATCAAAGGTAATTTCTTTATTCTTTATATATAAAACTGTTATATTATTAAAGACCAAAGACCACCTTGCTATAATCATCTATTTTGACGTGATTAAATCATTTATTTAATTGTTTTTGTTAAAAATCTCTCTAAAAACTCATTTCCACGTAAAATCAAGAAATTTAGTAATTTTCTTTATTTTTTATTGTAAATACAATTTGAAAAAGTTGTATTATATTCTTTTGGCGTAAAATATCTCAAAATTATTATTTTAAGTGTTAAAAGTAGGTTATTTCATCTTATTATAATAATTTCTCTCTTATTATTACTCTTAATAATTCTTAATTAATATAAATAGTATTTATATTAATATATAACTTTAATATTAGTAATATTATTGTTATTAATTGTTTTTTATTTATAAAAAACAGTTTTTTACGCCTTTATTATTTGTTGGTAACAATAATAAAGAGCTTTATAATATATTAATTATTTTATATTAATATATTATTTATAATATTATAATTTCATATAATATTAATTTATATTATTATATTTATTTAATAATATAATATTTTTACGCCATAATAATAATATTTCTTTATTATTATTATTATTTTAATCTTATTTACTTTAATTATAAGGACATTCAGAGTACAATAAGTAATAAATTAGTAATTTTTTACTTATTGTTTCATAGTCAAACCTTACAATTTATTCCAAAAGGAATTTTAAAAGCCCCCCAAAAGCAAACAAGAGTTTTTTTAAAAAAAAAACTGTACAAATTCTTACTTTTCACTGTTTATATTATTTTAACAGCTCAAATGCATTTATGGGTAACAGAAAATCTGAACCATAAAGGGGATGGACTTGAAGTAAAGTCGAGTCACAATGATGATTCCAAAAAGGAAGAGTTGTGGCATCATAAGGGTCATTATATGAATAAAGGACTCAAATTATAATCATTCAAATATGTTATATTAATCATAAATAATCTCAAGAGCACCAATTTTTTCTGATGGGCACAAATTACCACCTTCAACCAACAGTTCCATGATCTTAATTGTGATTCAGGTTTATTTCATTTGAATTGTGCTTTTTACTCAGATATCTCAGTAAATGGTTATTTTATACTTACAGTAAAAAGAATAAAATAAAATAAATATAATTATTGAATCATCATTAAAATAAAGTTATGTAAACTTACTGTATCATTATTTATTCTTATCAGAATCACTATAAAAAATAAGGGGTGGGTAAACTTATTTCTTACACTATCCCTTATAGTGGAAGTTTTGGGGGAATGAGAACATATCCTCTTCAAAATTTGAGAACCAACTCAAGATTTTTAAATGGAGAGGGGGGCCCTTATCCAAACAAAAGAATTTTATTAGAAAAAAAATAACATAAAATAAATAAATGTGAGCCTTTGAGATATGACCACATACCCAATAAGGTCACAAGAAAGACTCAGAATAATTATACCTTTAAGATAATTATACTAAAATTACTTAGAATAATTATACATTAAAAATAATCGCTTTAAAAATACAAAAAATACCATAAATTGGTACAAAACTTAGTTTAACTTAAAAACCAATGAATCAATATGTGAAATAGGTTATACCATTGGATTCCCCATGGTAAAATACACATATAGCATTTTTATGGCATATCTGTAAAGTCAATATTTAATGAGTTATAAGGAATAATACCTTATAAAAACCATAAATACTTATTTATTTCAAGACCCAGTGAAACAACATGTGAAATAAATTAAACCATTTGATTCCCCATGAAGATTCACACATAAAACAATTAATGAGCTAATTTCCAAAGTTAATACTTAAGGAATTAACCTGAATATCTGCACTTTTTTGGTCAACGCATATATTCAAGGATCATAGCTAATATCTCTTAAACTATACAAGATAGAGTGATGAACCAAAAATAAAGTTACCACGTAATTAATGTAAGAACACAGATATAAACTTTATTTTACAAATTATAATCAAGGTTAAAACCTATGATGAAATATTGATAAAAATCAACAGAGCTGTTGACCACTTTGTTGTGAAAGTGGTCCAAACTTAAAAAAAAGTACACAGTTGGATTCTACTAGTTCATTCGTGAAGAATGATGTAATTTGTATTATTAAATTCAGGGTACAACCCCCTGAAATCATGGTTTGAAGTTTAAAATATTGAATTTCAACAGAAAAGATGAGTTACAAGAAAAATCATCAAAATTAGAGTTTTGATGATGTAATGAAAAGCTCTTGGCAGCATGATACGGTTATGTCAGGCTATCAGCCTTAACTCTCTGAATTACTGTAGCGTGTAAATCTCAAAAGTTATTAAAGATCAAAGTTTGAGCTTAAATTGAGCAATTATGATCACCTACTGTAACCTTAAATTAAGTTTAACAGTCATATGAGTGATAAAATTGGTGAATACTATTAGTTTATGATTAAAACTAATAAAATCCACGAAATTTGGGGTTCTGCCAAGCCTCTGATGTTATCAAACTTAGAGTTATAGTGATAACTCTAAATAATGGTGTAATAATGATGTAATATGGTTTGATCATGATGTAATCATCCTCAAACCTTAAAATATTGATCAATTCCAGTGGATATGATCAGTACACGTCTACTAGAAGCCTGTTGGACCCTAGGAGGGAGGTATCTACTATAAATAGAGCTCTTTTTACTCTGTTTTCCCCTCAGACGCATCAAAAACATTGAATAAATACAGACAAAAAGGTAATAACTTTATTCTTTATATATAAAACTTTTATATTATTAAAGACCAAAGTTCATCTTTATTATAATCATCAATTTTGACGTGATTAAATCATTTGTTTAATTGTTTTTGTTAAAAATCTCTCTAAAACTCATTTCCACCTAAAAAATCAAGAATATTTGTAATTTCTCTATTTTTTATTGTAAATACAATTTGGTATAAGTTTTATTTATATTATTTGGCGTAAAATATCTCAAAATTATTATATTAAGTGTTAAAAGTAGGTTATTTTCTCTTATATTAATAATTTTCTCTATATGATTCTCTTAATAATTCTTTAATTAATATAAATAGTATTTATATTAATTTATAACTTTAATATTGGTAATATTATTGTTATTAATTTTTTTTTTATTAATAAAAAACAGTTTTTTACGCCTTTATTATTTGTTTGTAACAGTAATAAAGTGCCATTAGATATATTAATTATTTTATTTTATTATATTATATTTTATAATATAAATTATATTATTATATTTTATTAATAATATAATTATTTTTACGCCATAATTATGATAATTCTTTATTATTATAATTATTTTTATCTTATTTACTTCATTCATAAGGACATTCATAGTACAATAAGTAAAATATTAGTAATTTTTACTTATTGTTTCATAGTCAAACCTTACAATAAATCAATATTAAAATCAATTTTAAATTATCTTATTATTATTTTTTTTCATTTTTATTTCATTTCTTATAACAGGAATATTTTAGGAATACAGAAGAGTCAAAGGAAGTAAATTATTCTGAAGAAATATCAAAATAATTTGGAAATATTATATCACATACCAATTATCACAATAATGAAAATAAAGAAGATTTTTTATTAAGAAAAGCAGGAGTTTCTTATGGATTGACCTTTGGACAACACCAGACCTTGGAAATTTCTTTGATTCTGGATTTAAACTCATTTGGAATTCAAGAATCACTGGCCAGGATTTATGGACTGAAGGATGACTCACTGGATTAATGATTGACTCAGGACTCACTCAACATGATGGACCAACAAGATGATTTAAAACACTCAACTCAAATTGCCCTTGGGATTTTAAAGAAGATTGAAGACTCAAGAGGTCCTCAGCATGACACTAAACTGCTTCCCCTGTAGACTTGGGCAGGGAAACTTATAAATAATAACAGCCAAGAAGCTTGAGGGGATTGTCCTAGTCAGGAGAAGTGCTGAAGGACCATTTTTGTCCTTAGCATGACAATAAACTGCTCCCTTTGTGTAACATGAACAAGGGGTTTCACAGGTGTTAGCATTATCAAATTGGCCAAAATGAACAAAGTGGATTCTCAAGCCAGCAATTAAGACAAGAAAATTCCTTATCAAGAAATAATACAACCAGAAGAATCTTTCATCAAGTGGGAATCATGAAGATTGAAGAATAAAACAAGAGTCAAGTAGAATCCAAAATCAAGCCCAAAGGAGCTCAAGAGTCAAGATAAGCACTTGGATTAGGCCAGGAGGTCCTTGCATGACTTAAACTTCAGGACTTGTATACCTAATATACAGGGGTTACACACCTAGTTGTAGGTCCTGTATGACCTTAAACTACATTTTTTATGGAAGAAAGAAGAAAGAAGAATTGTGAAGACCTCAATATTTCAGGACACTAGCAAATTCTTGGAAATAATTAAAAATCACTAATTGACGATGGATCACCAAATTTTAGCAGCCAAATATAAATCAGTCCTGAAGAAGGGGAGACCAGTCAATGAGACAATGACTCAAGACCTTAACCCACCTTTGGAGAGACCACCTTTGTCAAGAGATCCTTATGAAACACCCTTATCACCAAACCCACCTATATTTCAAGAAGCCTTCAAGGTCACCCATGAAAGACTCCAAGCAGTCAATTTTGGCCCACCAGGATGATTATAAAATGAAGAAATCAATTTACTCAAACATGTTATTACCTTAAGGGAAAAGGCAATAGCTTTCTGTGAAGAAGAAAGAGGATTACTCAAACACTCATATGGAAAACCTTACAAGATACCAGTAATACCTCATGAACCTTGGCAGAAGAAACCAATTCCCATTCCCAAATCTATTTTACCTCAGTTTACTGAATTAATCAGAGAAAGAATCAGGACTGGACTCTATGAGCAATCCACCTCAAGCTACACAAGCCCAATCTTTTGTGTGTCCAAATCAAATGGGAAACCCAGAATTGTCCATGACCTTCAAGAACTCAACAAAGTCACCATCAAGGATTCTGGCTTACCACATCATATTGAAGAATTTGTAGATGCATTTGCAGGAAGAGCATGCTATGGACTAGGAGACATCATGGGAGGATATGATCAAAGAGAATTAGATGTCACTAAAAGACCCCTCACCACTTTTGAAACACCCCTTGGAAGGATGCAACTCACAAGACTACCCCAAGGAGCCACCAACTCAGTAGCAGTATACCAAGCCCAAATGACCTGGATACTCCAAGAAGAAATACCAGAAAGTGTAGGAATTTTCATTGATGATGGAGGAATAAAAGGACCAAGATCCCTTTACAACCAAGAAACACTACCAGAAAACCCCTCAATCAGAAGATTTATATGGGAATATGCCATAAAATTAGAAAGAATTTTATTCAGAATTGAAGAAGCAGGACTGACTATCTCAGGATCAAAGTTTGCATGCTGTGTTCCAGCTTTGGACATAGTTTGGCATGTTGTATCATTCAAAGGAAGAACAATTTCAAAACAAAAGATCAACAAAATTCACAATTGGCCAACACCTCTTAACAAGAAGGAAAGAAGGGGATTTCTTGGACTTTGTGCCTATGTAAGGATGTTCATTGAAAACTTCTCACAAGTTGCATCACCACTCAGAAGGCTCACCAGAGAAGATGTTGACTGGGACTGGGATCAAAAATGTGAAGAAGATTTCCATAAGCTCAGAAGAATAGTTGGAGAACAAATAACTCTCAAGAAATTGGATTATGACAAAGGCCCAGGAAAAATTAAGCTAGCAGTAGATTCAAGCTACATTGCTGCAGGAGCAGTACTCACTCAAGAAGACAAAGAAGGAAAAGACAGACCAGTATTATATGAATCAATAACTTTTTCAAAATTAGAATCAAAATACTCACAACCCAAATTGGAACTCTGTGGAGTTGCAAGAATTCTCAAGAAGCTTCAGACAATACTTTGGGGACAACATTTTGAATTACAAGTTGATGCCAAGGCCTTAATTGAAATGATCAACACCCCTTGCTTACCCAATGCCCCCATGACAAGATGGGTGGCTTTCATTCAACTATTTTCCTTTGATTTGGTACACAAACCAGGGATGACTTTCACTATGCCAGATGGGCTATCCAGAAGACCAAAAAACTCAGAAGAAGAAGATGAAGATGCACCTGAATTTGATCAAGAAGAAGATTGGATCAAGCCACACCCTGGATTTGGGGCTAAGAATGTAAATTCACTCCATTTTTCAGGAGTACAAGTACCAACCAAACAAGAAGGATTTTGGAAGAGAATGCAAGAATACTTAAGTACAATGAAAAAACCACACTCAAGCAAAGATGAAGATTTTAGAAGGATTAAAAGAAGGTCACCCAACTTTTTCTTGTAAGATGGCCAGCTTAAAAGAAGAAACAACCCAAACCCTCAACTGGTGATATCAAGTCAAGAAGTTCAAAGTTACATTTTAAAGTCACTTCATGAAGACATGGGCCACAGAGGGGAAAATGAAACTTATAGAAGAATTAAAGCAAGGTTTTGGTGGGAAGGAATGAAGAAATCAGTCAAGAAATGGGTTCAATCTTGCCTGGCCTGCCAAAAGAGAAGTCAAAACTTACAAAGGGAACAAGGAAAATCTACAGCAACATCAACAATCTTTGAGAGGGTAAGTATGGATGCAGTCCATATCAAATCTGGAAGATGGAAGTATATGGTTGTGGCCAGGGATGATTTTTCAGGATGGCCTGAAACAGTTGGACTAGTCAAATTAACAGCAAAAGCAGTTTCAGAATGGTTCACCTCAGAATGGATATGCAGGTATGGCTCACCAAAAGAAGTAACTGTTGATGGGGGGCCACAGTTTGGAAAAGAATTGCAAGATGCAGTAGAGAAAGCAGGATCAAGGATCAGAGTCACCACACCTTATTACCCAGAGTCTCAAGGAATGGTTGAAAGGGGCCATAAGCAACTTAAAGATGCTCTAGTCAAGATGTGTGGGGAAAATGGAGGAAAATAGAAAAAATATCTACCACTAGTCACATGGTCTGACAGAATTTCCACTAAAAGGACAACTGGTTTCTCACCATATGAACTCCAATTTGGACAACTACCAGTATTACCAATTGACATTGAAACAAAAACATTTTCAGCAGTAGAATGGCACAAAATATCCACAACTGAGGAATTACTGGAAGCCAGAGCCAAACAGTTGTAAGTAAAAGAAGAGATGAGAAGAAAAGCAGCAGAAAAACTCAAAAAATCAAGGGAAGACTCAATGAAATATTGGGATAGAAGACTGGCACACCAACTAAGATCACCACTCAATCCAGGAGATTTGGTCCTGGTTTACAACAAAGCAATAGAAACTAATTGGGGACTACTTTTCAAAAACAAATGGAATGGACCCTACAGAGTGATCAGACAAATAAACAATGGACCATATGAACTTGAGGAACTGGATGGAACAGAACTAGCAAGAAGATCTGCAGCATCTCAAGTTAAAAGGTTCTACCCAAGAGGAAAGTTGATAAACACAAAAGAAGACACAGAAGAAGAACAAAGTGAAGAAGATGAATCAATAAATAAGGAAGAGGTATTTGAGGAGACCACAGAATCAGATGAAGAATAGAGAGTTCTCACCTGGAATGCTGGGGACAGCACTAAATGGAGAGGGGGATGTGGTATTCCATACCATTTTTTTTCACCAGTATCAAGCTCATGGTACCCCAAAACAGCAGTAAATCCAGCCTACAGGCATACTTACACTCAAATTTTACACCAAAAGGTCAATTTTACAGCAAGAAGCTGGATTTAACTCAAAAACCCATGGCATAGGCACCAAAGGGAAGTGTATGTGTTTAAATAAATTACTCAATTTCATTATGCATATGTAAAACATCAAGTTACATATAGCAAACTAGTTCCAACAAATAAGGTACCACCCTTTAAATTACACACCCCAACCAGCCTTACACCCTCTTATAGCCACAGGACTCATGCAGCAAGAAAAGGACACCTGCATGAATTACACAGCAACCTAGAACTCAACATAGAAAAGTCACATGATGCAAAGCTCAACTCCATGGAATTCCTGCAATTCATTTACAACACAGCCACAGGAGTACCTTATCTTATGTCCACAGTGACCCCACTTAAAACCTTAAAACAGAATGAAAATTATTTACACCACTCATCACCTCATGCAAACCAAAGCTAGTTACAAAAGGCTGCATGCAGTACACAATTCCAATGAAATCTCAACCACATGACTATGCACAGCATGTGTCAAACTCAAAAATCACATCATCTCATACATAACAGTAAATTCATCAGTGCAAGAAATTATCACCTGACTTCATTTTAAAGTTCAAAAAGAAGAAAAACAACCATGACACCTGCATAAATTACACATCCACTTCTACCAAACCTAAAATAGGACATATGCAAAGGAATTACAAGGCCATCATGTGATACTGCATCCACCAACAGAATATCATGTGACAGAAAAACGGCTGTACACAAGAAAACTCCTCAGCCAAAATGAAATTACCTCATGAATGCAAGGAAAATCTAAGAAAATCACATCATAATTAGCTCACCAAAAAACCATCATGTGATGAATGGAAGCTGTGCAGAGAAAGAATTATCACCAAACCTTGTATCACCTGACCCATGCAAGAAAGGGCCTCACCAAAAATGGAGTCACATGATGAAATCATGAGGAATTAAAGTGGAAAGAGACAGCTCCCATGGAGGTCCTCCTGGGCTCCCAAAAGGTATAAATAGAGGGGCTCTCTCCCCCCAAATTTCAAATTCCCCCCAGGCAAAGTATATCCCCTGCACATTGCAAGCACAGGAATAATTCATACCTCACCTGGGAGGTAGTCCAGAAGATTATAGTGAATTTAATTGACCAGTAGCTAAGCTCAGTGGAAGTATAGTGTTGAAGATTACCCAGTAGCTAAGCTTAGTGGAATCTTATTATTAAAAAAAATTATTATTAAAAATTACCCAGTACCCAAGATTAGGGTTACTACTATATTAAGATATTCTATCCAGTAAAATTAAAACAATTTATCAAGATTTAAAATTAACTTACCCCTTTAAAAAAAATACAATATCAAAGAACCTTACCTCTTAAATTTAACAAATACAATTTCATCTTATTATTAAACAATCTTAAAAAAATAACAAACCTGTAAAAAAGCATTTTACTCTATTATAACTTTACCTTTATCAACACCAATCAAATTTTCCAGAAAGCCTTAAATAACCCATCTTTCCAAGGATTTATCACCAAGAAGAAACAACTCACCTCAACTTAACCAAAAAAATATTAAAATTAAACAGACAAGTATTTCATTAAAATCTCGAATTTAACCAAAATAACTGACATTATTTTTTAAATTATTTATTGAATAGGTCTGATCTGAGACTGCTGAATTTTGTCTTCTGCAGTTGTAAAGCCACTTACTAATTCTATTTTGGTTTGTGAGCTCCAAGGAAGAGTTTGTTCAGTATTTTAGGAGGGGCAGGCAATACACCCTTGCCACCCTTGGCTACAGGAGTTATTATCAATTCAAAACTGGTTACCTGTGATTTCCCCCTCCAGGTACTGCCTCATTTTAATCCCACACAAGAGGAGTTCCCACAGTATTTATTTGAATTCATTAATTTAATTTATTCATATTTATTTATTTGTATTAATTGATTAACTTTATTTTAATGTGTTTTGTTTTATTTATTTCTATTTATGTATGTTTATTTATATTTATTTGTATGAATATATATTTATTTATATAGATTTATATTTATTTATATGTATTAACATTTATTCATTTAATTGAATTTTTATCTTTATTTATTTATATTTTTATTTATATATATTTATATTTATTGATTGATATTTATATATATTTATATATATAGATATCTTTACTTACATATATTTAGATTAATTTGTATTTATTCTTGTAGATATTTAAATTTAATTATATTTAATGATATGTATTTGTATTTATATATATTTATATTTATATTTATATTTATTTTTGTATATATTTACATTTATATATATTACTTTTTATTTATATTTGTATATATCTATTTATATTTGTATTTAAATATATTCATTTATATATATATATATCAATTTATTTATATTTGATTATCTTTATTTGTATTTTTTTATCTTTATATATCTATATTTATATATATTCATTTACATATATTTATACTTATAGATATTTGTATTTGTTTAGAAGATATTAAATAAAGATAAATTAAACTCTAAACTTAATTAAAAATATAAATTAAACTGAAAAATTTGCAAAGAACCAATAAGTTTAGTTTATTTCTAGTGTTATGATGATCAAGTTGTGGGTGAAAAAAAAGATCTTCTCTTCAATATAAAAGCAGCTACATTCTCAAGCTACTCACTCTCCCATGCTTTTTATAATTATTTTTTTCAAAGTAATTTTTTATTTATATATTTAGAGAAAAATATTCTGAATTTTTGTTATGCTTTAAACCAAGTGAGGTTAAAAAAATAAATTATGTAGGGTCAACCTGGCCAGTTGCCTCTGTATATTTATCATTTAAATAACCTTGATAATATCTATCATTATATATATTTTGAGGTTAAAATTACATTCTAAATATTATAATGTTAAATAAGATTATTTATATTTATTCATCATTCAGGGACATATCCCTTTTACTATAGCTGTTTTTTCATTTATTGAATTTAAAATTATAGTATTATAATATTATTTTTATGTTAGTATTATGTTATTTTCAATATTATAGTGTTATGATAGTTATATTTCAATATTATCTTATTAAATGTAGATTTATATTTATTTTTTACATTGCTTCCACCTTCCTCATGATTTGGTTTCATTTTGTTTATTTCTTCTAACTTCTTTTTAAAGCAAGGGGGGTGGCCAGTTTTTTTATTAATTTTTTTAAAAAAAAAAAATTAAAAAAAGATTAAAAAAGAAAAAATTAAATTAAAAAATCTGGTCACCCTTCTTGTGAGTTGGATTCTATATATGTGCTGTGTGTGTGCATGCTGTGTGTTTGTATGTAGCATGTATGTGTATTGAGTAATTCAGCTCAAAAATTGCAATTTTGGCTTCCTGATTGATTCAGTTCTAGAATGTTAAGATAAGTTTCTTTATAATTTCTCTTTGTGGATTGATGCTGCACACAACTGATGAGTTTTTTTTCTTCCTTCTAAAATGTCTAGTCTTCTTGTAGTGAAAAAATCTTGCAGTATTTTTTATTCAACATACCCTCTTTTATTAGTAAGTTCATAAAACTTATTTTTTTTATTTATTTTCAATTCCAACATAATACTGATTAAATCTTCCCTGTTTTCAGATTATTTTGTTGAATTATATTTTGAAATGATTATTTGAAATTATAACTTGATTTTTTTTATAAAAAAAACACAATCTTCTTTGGAAGAAGTGCAATGATGAGGAATTTTTTACCTGACAAAAGGTAATTATTCATGAAATTGAGAATTCAAGAAACCTCTAAGCTCTTTATTAATGAAAAATAAGCTTAAATAAATTATAATTCAATATTTGAATTCTTTCAAGACAATTAATTCAATAGATCTTGATTGATTAAGCTTATAAACTGATGCTTCATTGTTAAAGTCCCACTTTCCCCAAAACCCAATAGCCACTTGTGCTTTGGGTGGTAGAAGAAATAGTTAACCACCCCTATTTTTTAAGTATGAAAAACTACTGATACTATTACACAATAAAAAAACTAAAACATTCTTTCTAGATTAATTTGATAACCAGCTCTTTTTTATTTCTTTTTGTATTAATGTAACTTCTTTTTGTATCAATTGAAACATCTTAACCACAACTATCACTTCTGAACTCCATATCAATTATTACTTTTTTATTGTTTTATTAGTTATATATAGATTTTTTTTGATTGATTTATTGATTATTACTAGATTTTTTTTTATATATATTTTTTCGGTTTTTTTTTGATACTATTACAGAAAATTCAGAAAGTAAATTTGCAGTTTAAGGGAAAGCTGGGCCCTCTTGTATCATTGGTCCTTGCATTTGTTGATATATTCTTCTTTCATGAACTGACTTAATATATAGTAAGAGAAACATTAATTAAACATTTTAATTGCAGTTTAAGGCCAAGCTGGGACTTTGATTTTCTGAAGAATAGTTTCCTTACAATAATCTTGATTCTTCTTCATTTTCACTTCAATATTTCTGCTGACAATTTCTTTCCATAACTTATTCCATTCTTCTTTTTTCAAAAAAAACTGGTGATTCTTCATTATAATTATTAATTGTAATACTTTATCCTCTAAATCAAAATCCAATCCCTTTTCAATAATATAGCAATCCCCTCTCCATTTAAGATTTCTACCCTCAATTTGATATTCTTCAAGACAAAACCATCTCTGAGCTTGTATTGTTCCCCAGTAAAGACTACTCCTTATATCTGAATCCATATAGAAAATTTTATTCCAAAATTCATTATTGAGAGTTCCTTTAATTCCATTATAATTAAGTATATCCATAAATTCTAGTTTTGAAAGGTTTGATCCAGGAAGCTGGCTTAAATAGGCTTCTGCAGGGGTTTCTTGAGTAATGTCTTCATTTCCAAATAAATATTCAAATTCAATAAAGGGGATAGTTTGAATAATTGGTATCTTGAAGGATTCAACAATTGGTAAGCCCCACCTTTGGTCTTCATTGTTAAGTCCTTGAAAATTTTGATTGATCCAGAGTTCTTGGCTTTCTTCATTTGTTCCTGAGTTGGGCCAATAGATCCAGATGGTATTGTCTGCTTCATCAGTTTCAGAAATGATTATTATAAAATATAAATTATGACAAAAAGAGTTGCTAATGTTTTCTTGATGTTAAAAAATATGAATAATTATAGCATCTTCTTGGTGAAGGTAGATGAAATAAATAATCTAACTAAAATATTTCTGAAAGAATTAATCCTCTTTGATAAGGCAGGAAGTCACTGCCAAAATCTTGAATCAATTGAAGTTTTGAGTAATAAGGTAAGAAATATTTGGGTCCTCTTTGATAAGGCAGGAAGTCACTGCCAAAAATACTGGAATTGATTATTTAACTTGAATCTTACTGATTTTCTTCTCTTCTTTGTTTTTGAACTATGTAAGCTGGAGGTTTTTAGAATTGGCTTCAGCTGTACCTTTCTCATTGATGGTAAGTAATTTCTATAATAAGCTAATTTTTCATTCAAAACTCTAAGTTCCTCCAATAACAACCTTATTTCTTCCAATTTTTCCTTTTCTTCTCTTGATTGGTGACTTGATGACTGAAATTCTTGAAATTCATCTTCATACTCAAAAATTAATTCTTCATATTGCTTCTTCAATTTCCTTTGATCCAAAATCTCTGCATCCTCCAACAATTCATCCCCATAACATCCAAGCTTTGGTATCTTGACTGTTTGTTAATTTTTTTAAAGATTATGATATTAATATTATTATTATTATTTTAAAAGATCTTGAAATTAATGATATTGATATTAAAATTGAATAAAATTGATATTGAAATTCCCAAGGATTTCATCCCAAAAAACTTAAACCATTAGAGGTGGAATAAGAAACAGACACCCACCCCCATTTTTTAATTGAAACATAGCCTTATAATACTTTTAAAGTTAAAACTCTTGCATACCCAAATCATCATTCATATATATCTTTTTTTAATTAATTTTTTTTTTTTGAGTTTATATCTTTTTTAATTTCAATAAATTTTTTTTTAAGTTTTTCTTTTCTTTTCTTTTTTTTACATGTGCAGAAAAATATATTCAATTCATGAAACCCATTTTCCTTTTTCTTTTTTCTGAAGAATTCTATTCACACATATATCCTTGGCTATTTCTCCCAGTATTTTCCTTCCTTTCTTCCTTTCTTCTAGGGTATTACCTTTCCAATTTCTTATGAATCCTTCTTCTTTGTGTATAAAGAGGTATCCATACTCTTCCCAGAAAAGATTTCCACCAAGAAGCTCCATATTATGCAAATTGAAGTCTTCTTGTGGCCAAATTCTACCATCATAAAGAGCCTTCCTTGTTTGTTCATCAAATGAAAATACTTCCTCCCAATACTGGTTTTCCAAATTACCCTTATTTCCTTCCTCATTCAAGAGTTCCATGAAGTCTAATTTTGACAGGTCATATCCTGGAAGATTCTTCAACCATTTTCCTCCTTTCATTCTTGATGGACCCTCAAAGTATATATCTTTGAATTTAATGTAGGGAAGAATTATGAAATCTGGCTCTTCTTCAGGTGTTGGAAGTTGCCAGTAAGACATTTCCTCATAATACTTCAAGAAACTTTCTTTTTCCAAGTCCATTTCCTTTTCTTTATCAATTCTCCATGGGCTTCTTGGGTTTAAATGATATGACAGAATAGTGTTCATGAGATCCTTTTGCAATGGTAAGACTTCAACTTCTATCAAATTTGCTTCTGGCTTTGAATCTGAAGATAATCTTGGTTTAATTTCTTTTAAACAGTCAGGATTATTGTAGGCCTCCCAAATATTTTCATAAGCATGAGAGTGCTTTATTTTCTTCTTTGGAGGATCTTGAGAAATTTCATGTATTTGGAATTCATCAGTTTGATTATATTCCTCTTTATTGTATTCCTTCATAAATTCTTCATCTTTGAAACATTCATTAATTTTATTTCTAAGATATTCCAATGAGTCTTCACAGTATTGATCACTGTTCATTTCTGGCTTCATTTCAATTTCCAGATCTTGTGGGTATTTTTTCTTGGAAAATATGTCAAACAGATTCTTTCTACTATGTATTGGTGGTCCTTCTATGATTTCTGAGCCATTAACCATAACCTGATATAACATACCATTGGTGTCAATTGTTTTATAGCTCATTTTATTTTCCTTTTTCTCTGCTTCATGAACTTCTTCCATATAAAAATTGTATTTTTCATCTTGTTTCCATATATAAATTTTGTTGTTTTCAGATTCATCATCAATTTTCCAGAAGTCAGGGCAAGGGCTTAAGCTTAAGTTGTTTACTTGAGGGTTTTTCTTTTTAACATAATCTTCATATTCACTTGAAGGTGGTAGATTTCTGTTAATCCATTCCTCCCACTTTTTGGGATCAAATGTAGCCCATTCCTTGTTTTCTTTTATTTCCTTGTCTAAATACCAGGCTAATGACTTTGGTTCTTCTGATTTTATTTGGTTTGATAGTGCTTCTGTTGATGGTCCCTGTTCTGGCTCTTGTGTTTCTACCTCTTGGTCTCCTTCCACTTCCTCCTGAGGTTCATTCTCTATTCCCCTATCCATTATGGATAATCTTTCATCTAAATTACATTCTATAGACTTTATCTTTTGATAATCTTTGTTTTTTGTTGATTTGAAAATCCTTTTTATTTCTTCTTTAGATTTATCTTCAGCTTCTTTTAATTTTACTTTGCTAAACCAATCCTTTATTTTTCCCATTGAACAAAGCTCCATTCCTCTTGGTGGTCCTGTTTGCCATCCTAACATATGGGGTTTGCATATTGGCATACATAATCTTCTACCATCTGCTTCTTGATAGCTAAATATTTCACCTTGTTTCTGTGAAAAGTCCAATCTAATGTTATTGTCTTCCAAGAAGGGCCTTCCAAGGACTGTATGTACTGCTCCCTTGGCAATGAAGAAATGAATTTCTTTTTCTTCTCCAGAAGGCAAGAGTACTTGTATGAATTCAGCTAATCCAATTAATGATTTTGTATGTCCTCCAATCCCTCTTAAATTCATGTTGAGCTTTTTGTTTGGAAGAGAGGCTTTTATTGCTGCATCTTCAGTGATTATGTTGAGCTCTGATCCTGTATCTACCAGTGCCATTACTGGATATTCTTCTTTTCCAACAAATACTTGCATAAACCCAAGTAGACAGGCATAATGAAGTCTTGGTTTCTCAAAGTCTTTAATTTTTATAGAAATAACATCTTCTTTAATGTCCAAAGTGTTAACTGATTTAATAGCTTCCTTTTCTTCAAGAGAAATCCCTTGCAGCCTGTGAATGAAGGTTGGGAAAACTGATAATATTTCTTCCAAGGTTAAGTTAATTTTCTGTTCCAAGATTTTCTTTATCACATTTTCAATTGCTAATTTTGGTTTTAATTCTTTCTTATCCTTTATGAATTCTTTCTTTGCAGTTTTGTGGTGAACAATCTTTTTATTTAGCTTGTCACTTTCCTCCTCAACATTCTCTTTTTCTTTACTTTCAGTTCCTTCAAATGTTTCATCTCCTTTTGTATGTTTATCTTTATATTTTGTTGGAACAAGCATCTTCATCTCTTCTTCAGCCTCATCCTCATGATAGGTTCCTGGTAGTATAGGTTTTTTACTTTGAGAATCTTCTCTATTTTGGCTTTCTTGCGTAGCCAATCTTTGCTTTGTCTGTCTGAGAGTTGCATGTGTTTCCAACATCTCAGTGGGTGAAGATACTATTGGTGGTTCCCAGTTACCCCAGTCTTCTACTTGAGCAATTGAAACTTCTTTTTCTTCCTTTTTCAGCTCAACTATCTTTTGATCTTCTGTTCTTGATAAAGGATTTTCCTTTCCAACTATCTTGTTTGAAATTTCTTTTTTTTCCTTATCAAATTCCCTGACTAAATCCTTTGGAGATTTAGTTCCTTCTGAGGGTACTCTTTTGAAATTAGGGTAAAGAAAATTTAATCCTTGCCTATTAACAATTCTTTTTTCCATATCTTCTGCCAGGTAGCTGCATCTTGTCAATGAATGACCATTTTCAAAACAGTAATAACACTTTAGGGGTGGTATTGGATACAGTTGTGCTGGAACATAAGGTTGATAACTTGCAGGTAAAGGTGCCTGGGTATTTCTTGGTCTGAATGGTTGTGCATTTGGTGCTAAGCCTGATCCTTGTGTATTTGATTTATCCTTCCAGACCTTCTTTGGTGGATTAACAGCCTCTGATAGTTCCTTCAGCTGGTCCAACACATCCTTCATTGGGTTGACTTCTTTTGGTGCTTCATTAACATGAGCCTCTTGAGCTGGTGGATTCTTTATTTTTGTTGTAATATTTTTCATTTGCTTGATAACCTCCTCCCAGCTTTCATCTAAAAATCTGGTTTTCTTGTTGCTTTTGATTTCATCTGAATTTGATAATTGTGATTTCCCTTTAATAACTACTTCTGCCTCCAATTCTGCCTCAATATAATTTCTGAGGATATCCATCTCAGGTAAGATATATCCTCCATCTCTTGCTTGAACCATGGTCCTGTCTTTGATCATTTCTTTAGTAACACTACTTCTAATTTCTAGTGATAAGGAGTCAAAGACATCTTCATGATAATCATTTTCCTTTTTGATATACCCATACTTCAGCAGATATTTTGAAATTATGTCATATTCCCCAATACACTTTCTGTATTGGGACAAACTCTTGACTCCTCCTTCCTGTTGAGTTTGATTAAATAGTCTTTTTAATGAATCTTTCCTGTGTCTTCTTTCTTGTTCCACCTTTCCCCATTTACTGATCATTTCCTTTTTCAATTGATCCCAATCCTCCATTTCATATCCTGGCATTCCTTCAATTTCATATCTGATATCCTTATCTTCACTCCAGAATGCTATTTGCATGGCCAAATCCCTTTCATTGGCTCCTTCAATTGAGGCTATCCTTTCAGCTCTCTTGATAAAATCCTCAACATCACTTCCATCAAAGTTGAGGCTATAATCCTTTGCCTTTATTTCAACAATCTTTCTTGTGGGTATTGTAACTCTTTCAGGTTGCTGAGTTGGTGTTTTAATATGTACCCTTTTTGCAAATCTTGCAGCTCTTGGCAATGTTCCTGGTGTGGATGTTGCAAATGTCTTTGGGGTTGGTGATGGTGATGGTTGCTGGGGTCTGAGCATTCTTTCAATAGTTGCCTCCCCAGTAGTTTCAGGTGAGAATTGACTTGATTTGGTCTTCTTTCCATGTCTTCTTGCAGCTCTTTCCATAGCCTTCTGTAACTCTAACCTTTTCTTCTGAAAATCTTCATCATTTTCTAAATAAGAAAAATCCTCTTCTTCACTTTCTTCCTGACCTAATTCCTCAATTCTGGACTGCTCTTTTTCCAATTCCTCCTCCAAGGTTAGAGCCTTCTTTGAGGATGATGATTCCTCCATTATAGTTGTGATCTAAACAATGATTTAACTTTTAATTATTTTTTTTTGATTGATTTTTTTTATGATTTTTAAGATTGATAATGTGATCTTATTAATGATACTTGAGATTTGAAGGCCACTGTTGGGACACCAGATGTGGGAACTCCTTTTCTTGTGGGATAAATAATAGGCAGTAACTTGAGGGGGAAATTATTGGTGAGTCTGTTTTGAATTTCAGAATGAGCCAATAACCATGGGTGCTAAGGTTTATTAGCTGCCCCTCTAAATATACTGAAAACAATACCCTTTTTGATGAGATCACAAATCAATTATTTAGTTTTGTGGCTTTTCAACTAGAGAATTTTCTTCAGCAGTCTCTATCAGTCTGTCAATAAAAGATCACTATGATAATAATGGTAATAGTTAATAATTTTTTTAATAATTTAGGTTTTCTTAACTTTCTTGTTATTGATTATGATTCTTTTTGATTAATTCTTCTAGTATTCCTTCTTTCAATACCTCAGATATTTTAAAGAATATTGTTTAAGATCACTATTAATATTAATAACAATCTTGATAGCTAGCTAATCATTTTAAAGGTGATTTAATAATACTATCAATATAGCTATAATAATTTAAGGGTAAGATAATTCTTTAAGGTTGGTTTTGTTTAATATAAGGGTAAAATATAAATGATATAATAGTAATATAATCCTATATAACTAAAAGGCTTATGATATAAGGTATAAGGGTAAGATGATATCCCTTCTATAAATAAGGGTTATTGATAAATTAGATAAGATCACTAATGATAATATCTCCAAACACTACTACTACTATAATGGTAAGACTATTAAATAATATTAAACTCTTTCATTAATATTATAAATATCTTTCATTAATTAATCATAAACAATACTATAAGATACTGAGCCTTGCTCCTGATCTTTTTAAATATAAATACTAGATTATCCTACTAGAGAAGGGATGGATTGATCCTCAAGATTATTGTCTGAATCAGAAACATGGGGGGAAAAAACAGGGAGAGAGGCCCTTTATTTATACCTTTTGGGCCCTCCATAGAGCCTTCCAAAAACAGGGGACTTGGAAAAATTCCACCTTGAGACATTTTTGCTGGTGGGTAAATTAAAAATGGTGTCATTTGATCAAGATATTGCACCATATGTTTGGTTGATTGCACCATTCTGAACCTTATTATGGTCAGTGCACAGCCTTGAGACATTTTTGCTAGTGGTTAAATTTGGAATGGTGTCATTTGTTCAGGTTATTGCACCATATGTTTGGTTGATTGCACCATACTTTTTGAATTATACTCTTATTTTAACTAAACTTTATTCTTATTATGCACAGCCTTGAGACATTTTTGCTAGTGGTTAAATTTGGAATGGTGTCATTTGATACAGATATTGCACCATATGTTTGGTTGATTGCACCATTTTAAAAAACTGTATTCTTATCTCTACTAACCTTATTTTTCTTCTTCACAGCCTTGGGACATTTTTGCTGGTGGTTAAATTTGGAATGGTTTCATTTGATACAGATATTGCACCATATGTTTGGTTGACTGCACCATTTTGTTTTAAAATTGTATTCCTATCTCTACTAACCTTATTTTTCTTCTTCACAGCCTTGATCTGTATTTAGTTGAGTAGTTCTTGTTTTAATGATTTGAAAGAATTTTCAACACATCACCTCCATGAATTTCCCAACAAATCATATTTTGCAAATGCAATACAATTTCAATCAATATTGAAGGAAGGTTCCAAGGCTTTTGATGGGCAAGTTTCTCTTGGTCAGCTTGTGATTCTAAAATGTCTTTTTTCTAGAAGATTCACTAGCTATTGAGCTTATTTAAGTTGATATTTCACTTCTTTCAAACTTTCCAAAATTCTCCAATATTGATATCACCTAAAAAAGAATCAATTATCTTGAAATTACTTTACTTCAACCACTTTCAGAACTCCCGCCTTTTTCTTCAATTTTTATCTTTTTATTCTAGAACTTTCAATCAAGTTATCAATCAACTTTTCACCATCTACTTACTTACTAAACTACCTCTGCTATGCCCCAAAAAAAGCCCTGAACCCCGTTAAATTCAACTTATTTCAATTAACAAAGAGCTTCAGCCCCAGAGAGTGGAAGTGAAATCTCTGATATGGTCAGTAGTCATGAATTGGGAATTGAAGTAGAGAGCCAGTCACATGAAAATAATAAAGCTCCATCAGTCCTGCTAGAATTTGAGCATGCATCCATCTTGAATCTTTGGAATCTCTCAAAACCTGATATTGTGTCATAGCCTTTCTTTCAGCTCAGCCTCCAATCTCTTAAAAACCAAATTTTCAAAGCCATGAGAAGGAAAAGACTGTTGAGCCTTGTTCACCAACAGAAGATGCTGGGCAAGATGATGTAGTTTTCAGTGGCAAGGTTGAAAATATATCCAAGGAACAATTTGTCTCAAAATCACTCAAACAATCCCAAGGCTGGAAAAAATTCAAAATGATAGTAAAATTCCTGATTATGTAGGTCAAAAGATTTCTGAAGCAATGAGTCTCCTCAAAATGGATTTGAACCGTAAGTCTATTACTATTTCAATACAAAAACATTAAAAATGGCTCTTTACAATATATGGGAAGGTGTGGAGGTGGGAGGATCTGAAGTGGTAATTGGAGCTCCAGGCAAAGGTTTAGGAAAAAGACTAAATATAAATGCAACCAAAAAAACAACAAAAATTGCCGTACCTTTCAAGCCAAAAAAGATCGCCAGGATCAAGGTGATGACATGATCAATGTTGAAGTGGACCATATTGATAATGAACCTCTGCATACTGAAAGCCCCCCATACTCAATGAAACAATCCATGATCAAACCCCTCCTGCCTCTCCTCAAAATACTCAAGCTTTCCAAGAAAGGGAGAAAATTGTATATAATACAATGGGTCAAGATATCACTAATATAATTCCTGACCCTGAGCCCCAAGTGTCATCCTCTGCTAATGTTCAAGGAATATTTTTATCCCGCATTGAAGAGTTTGGGGAAATTTTGAATTAGCATTTCAATATTACCCAAGAATAATGGAAAAGGGGGCTTGATAATATCAATAGTATTTACAAAAATTGATGGGACAATTTACCAACAAATGATGCTGATACATTCCTTCCCATTGGTATTAAGGTGATCTGTAACCAAGACTGTAAAATGTTGGCGTGGTTTGAAGAGCTTGAGATTGCAGGTTATTTTTATCTTTGTGAATGATACATTATTCTTTGGCTTATGACTCAAGTCATATACATTGCAATATATAGGGTTAGATTTCTTTAAGGCAACAGAAACAGAAGCATTTTTTAATGATAACATATGGAATCTCAAATTGATGAAGGAATTGGCTAAACCTCCTGCTAATCTCCTAAAATCTGAATACTCATTCTTCAAAATGGTTCAGAGCCTTCTTTACCCCTCTATTCAATTAAACATTTTTGGGAAAAGGTTACGTTTGAATCCTTTGGTTTAGTCTCATACAATGTGATTGCACCCAAACCATATGTGGTACCAACAATGAGTTCAACCAATCCTCTTGGACTCAAATGGGTAGTGGGTGAATACCTTGCCCCCTGCTTGAGTAAATCAAATCAAGGTGCAACACAAATGAGCATTGAAGGTGGCGGGGCTGACAATGAGATATTTGAAAAGCTGCACAAGAACCTTGAGCATCTAATGGATACAGTTATCCACTTGATGATTGCATACAACAGGGTACATGCACATAAAAAGGTCAAAGTCTATGGCATGAAAGGCAAACTCACAAGCTCAAAAAAATAAGGCCATCAAAGATCTTTTGGCGTGTCAGAAGAATCTTGATATAAATCAAAATTGCAATGGTATATTAGCTGCATTCTGTGCGGCACGAGTTTGTGGTTTGGTGTTATGCTCAGATGACTGGAGAGCAAGCTCACTGAAAGGGGCTTTCTCACTCATTGACATTTCCAAAAGACCTTCAGAGGGTAAAAATCTAGTAGGGCCAGTGTGGCTATGTACTAATAAGTATATATGTAATTTACTGAATAAGAGTTTCTTCTAATCAGAGTCTTTCAACCCCACTGTACCTCTTAGATTTGAATTTGCACAACTCTTGGTATTAGACTTTGGTGATGCCTGGGTGGAGAAGCACAGTCTTGGCTCAAGTGATGAGGTCACATTGACTGTACCCAGGTCAGCTAAACTTACAACCAGGATTGACCCGTTTTTAGAAAAGCTTTGTATCAGATAGATTGTAATTTAATTTTAGAAAGTGATTTATGAATTTAATAATTGTGACAACCTATACTACTACTTCCCAGATGTCTCAGTATAAATGCCAATAATAACTACCTTTGTATGGAAGTATGCCTCCATACACCATTGCAAACACTGTGACAAGACACAAAATGAGTCAGGCAGTTGTGCCCGCAATTAGAACATGCAGGGGCATTGTGGGAAGTGTTTTTTAACAGTTCCCATGCGCTCATAATAGGCCAAATGTCACTGGTTCTTTAAAGAGGACTAGGATAATTAGGGCTTGATAGCAGAGTGCATATTGCATTTTCATGTGCTTGCAATATTCCACATGGCTGGATTTGAAACTCATTGACTGGGAACATCAATATATCAAATTCAATAATGCAGTATCCACTGCATTATTTTAGGTTCAGTTACTTGATATTTTGAATTTGCAAAATTCAGATGTAATATTTCTTTTTTAGCGGCAAATAAAAAACATTCATTGAACAAAATTAAATTTAGGTGAAATCAATAAATCACACAACAGTCACTAATCCTTTGGTTTAATTTCATTTTACTGTACAAGTATGCCTTTCACAAAATAGGAAAGGAGCATAAAAGGCAACTCAGAGGAAAGCATAGGGGTGAGGAAGGAAAGGTTGAGTGGCTCACTTATTCTCAGCATATATATATAGATATATATGGGTCGGCATTCATGTGGCACCCTCATTGGGCCCATGGAAGAAAATTGGCTTTAGTCAGTTTAGATGAAGCCAATTTCATGTGGGCGCCAACAGTTAAGTCAGGGATTTGTGCCGAAGAAAGCTCATTGGGTAATGGGAACCATTCTGGTTTGAAAAGGCCTTGGCTTCAAATGGGGTTCAGCAGTATCTGATATCTTGTCTGCTTTGAGGCAAAGTGATCCCTAAACCACTCAGGAATAGTGGGACATCCCAAAAGACAACTGAGGCCAAAACCACCTGAAAGAATACATTTTTTTCCTCCACTCAACCAACAGCACAAATATCAATGCCAGTATCAGCAAATACGGCCCCAAGTTAAATTTGGTTGGTTTTGGAAGTCAATCAGATCAAACGCATTCACTTTGGCCACATGGAAACTTTCTCCTCAACTGGATTGCTCATTTCCCTTGTTGAATTCAGACCATTTGCAACAATGAGTGAAGTCAAGGTCACTCAATGGGATGAATTATCACAATTCTTATTTTGCAAAAAAGCAAATCACAGACCCAATTGGAAAAAATGGGGAATTACTGGAGGGATTTTTGTTTTCTATTGGGTGGCGCAAATGGAGCACAAAGAACAAACAATTTGGGATTTAGGGAAGCCTAGGGAGAATTGAAGACACAAAAGACAAATGGAGGAACCAAGGTGCAAATATTAGCTTGGTGGGTTGCATTCTAGGTCAATCCTTATGATATTTTGGGGATATATTATTTCAAAAGTTGAAATCTTGCTACAAGTCATTGGGGGTCCCCTCCTTTGATCAAGTCAACTATGAATCCAATATTTCCCCAAATCAGGGGGAGTTTGAGTTTGCTTCTGCACTCACTTTAACCATGAATGGATTAAAAAACTTGCCTAATGTTAATAGGGATGCATTGTTGTATGCTTCAGGATGGTGTTTTCAAGCTGATACGCAGACCATCCCAATTCAAAGAGATGTGTCAAAGCATTGTACAGGGGGAAAATTGATTTTCCAAAATGAGTATTTTTGGATTCATCTGTCGGAATGTCATGGGCTTATTAAGGTAGTGTGGGCCAGTAGTACATTCTTTCACTATACTGATCCAGCACAGGACAACAAAACCATGACCCTAGTGGGGATGTCTGTGCAATGCTCAAGGTGGTGGAAAAGCCACAGCTACTATGGGATTGGCAAGCGGGAAGGCTATTACATAAGGGATGTTAATAAAATTTGATCCCAATTAGAAGAATGAGGGTATTTGGATGTTTTGGGGAGTTAGAGGGTGTGGTAATGCACAGTACAGTATACACCTGTTTTTTATGGATTTGAATTACAGAGATCCAATGGCTCCAATAACAAACGGGTGCAATGGCTCATGTATGGTGTCATGCCACCGTACATTGGCATATAATGAGGTTATTAAGGCTATTCTCACTTGTTGTCAATAATGGGACCAGCTGGTCATCCTGGTAATTGGGAGCTACCCCCAAGCATGCTTGTATGCTTCATGGTCACAAACAGGGCCTGGAAATCATGCAGGGATTTGGAGGCATTCACATGCCCAGTATCCCAACCCTTCATATTCAAATAATCATGGTTGTCCTGGTTCCTTGCTCTTCTTTTCACACAAATCCTTGCACTTGTCCTGTCAGCCCATGACTCAAAAACAGAGCACAAGCATGAAAGCCAAATACCATAAATCAATGGTATAGCCAAGATACCACCAATACATGGACCTGAGCCAAATGAACTCAAAAGGTATCAAAAAAAGAGGAAAATCATCCCTTTCCAAATATACAAGTATCATCACCATAGGACAAAGAATAACAAAGTTATTCCTGCTCAAAGTTGTTGCTGAGCATAAACCTTAATCTTCACGTCACATCTGAAGTACAGAGTAGGAGGCTTAACCCCATGAAATGGGTATTTAAAATGAAGCTCTAAGTCAGGGCTATCTAGTGGTACCAGCCAAACTGTGCCAGCACTAGTGTTACAGAAGTTATGGCCAAATTCAGGCCAAATAAGGGTGAATAAAACATTCACCTCTCCTCTAACTTCTACAGTTTTAGTGTGAGATACCTAAAGTGGGGTCTTTTTGGAAAGAGAACAATCAAGGCTATCTGATGGTGCCATTCATTTCCACATATGTCATCTATAACAATAGATATAAGGCAAACAAGCCCAATACAGCTTTTTGCCTAAAACACACATATGTACAAAAATATTGTACATGTGATAGCTTTGCCACATTTAATTCTATCCATATCAAAGGAGGTACCAATGTGTAGAGCACATATAGGGCTACACACTGAACAAATTTTGAGGTTGATATCTCAAAAACTGACAATGGTATGGCTGTTTTAAGGTCAAAATCCCACAGTTTGGCTAATACAGCTTTACCATGGGATAATATCCCATAGCCATTATTATGAGGTGTCAAACTGACAAAGAAGCTTGTTTTTTAATTCAGAACCTCATAGTTCATTCAATACTTGGGTCCCATACAGGTTCTGGACAGCCTTCTAGATGTCATACACGGGAGAATCAGGCGGTGTGGTCCCCAGATGAAACGTTTCGCCCTGTGTTGGTGAAAACTGCCCAGATGTGGTTTCAAAACCACATCTGAGCCCAATAAAGGCTATAAAGGCCTTTTTTCAAACCACAAGCCTGTCCTTGAGAGTTAAAAATCTTCACTTCCGCTATGTGAAAAGGTCTAGCAGCCTTTTCACCCCATTTCAGCATAAAAGGAGGCCTTTTCACTTCCCGAAAAGGAATCCCCATCCTGCTCTTGAATTCCTACATAGTAAGACTGTCAAAAACAGCTATACCCTTGGAAAATAATATGGTTATACTATAAATTTTTGTATTGTAACCCCACAGGTAAAGCTGCACCCAGGGCTTTCAATAGCACTGACCACCACTAATTCTCATTAGTAAAGCCCTTTTATATTTAATGAAAAATTTTAAATACTTTTTATACGTGTCATAGTCATAGTTGAAGTTGTAAATAGCGTTATTACCTCTTCATCATAGACTCACTCTGAAATGTCCAGGATTTCAATGATTCACATGCAAATCCTTGCACTTGTACAGGTTCCTGACAATTCCAACAACTCCTTACGCTGGTGGAGGCTCCCAACGCTTCACACTCAAATCCTTAGGCCTGTACAGGTTCCCAATTCTTCAAACACTAATCCTTGCTCCTCTGAAGGAGCCCAACTTTTAGCATGCAAATCCTTACATTTGTCAAGGATCCCAACAAATGAAACAATCCCTTATGCCTGTCCAAACTCCCAATGTGTCACACGCACATCCTTACGCTAGTACAGGTTCCTGACAATTCAAGCCACTCCTTCCACCAGGGCTGTCTCCCAAAAATTCTAACCATTCCTTATTCTTGTAGAGGTTCCCAACAATTCCAAAAATTCCGTATGCTGGTGCAGGCTTCCAATTCTTCACACGCAAATCTTTACACTTGTACAGGTTCCGGACAATTCAAACAACTCCTTACATAAGGGAAGGCTCCTCACAATCCAAACCATTTCTTATGCCTGTCCAGGCTCCCAATGCTTCACACGTAAATCCTTATGCTTGTACAGGTTCCCGACAATTCAAACAATTCCTTATGCCGTTGCATGCTCCCAAAGCTTCACATAATTCCTTACACATGTAAAATTAATAGCATGTAACAATAGGAAAGGCAATGACTCATGAATCTCTGGTGTATTGCTCACATGCGGAAAACCCCAGGTTTTTTGCAGTTAAGATCTCATACGGTTGAGAACCATGGAAGTAGAAAATGTAGGAGGGGGTAGTGGTGACAATTTGCACATTTTCTGAAAAATAGGTTCACACAAAGAAATACTGACTGAAAAATTTGGTGTGGAACTTACACAAATTATTTGAACACAATAGGTGCTTTACAAAATTACTGAAAAAGGAAATCTCACAGGAAAATGAATATAACAAAAATGGAAAAAATTGTGTATTGATTACAACTAGCTTATTTAAAAGAGTGTATTACAAAAGCAAATAAGTGAAAAGAATATGTTTCTTTATTTATTTTTTGAGGAATCTTGAGAGTATCCTGGTTATTTCCTCCTTTGGATAAGCCCCCAATGCCTGGCCAAGGAGGGAGTTTAGTTCAGCTAATTTCAATGAGCTGCATCCACAAAGGGAATCATTTGGAGCAATTGGCGATGCTCCAACAAGCTTCAGTTTAATGAGTTGTGGATGATTTCTTGAGGAATCATTGGGGTTGGTTGCAAGTTGGTGAATTCCAGCCAAGCCTCATCGTGGGAATGGGGGAAGCTTGGCACCATGGGGGAGGAGACAGTTGGGATCTCCAGGGTAGGAGGGGAGGGAGGGGGAGCCAAGGGGAATATTGTCAATGATAATGACAGAGTGGGGAGTAGCAGGACGAGCTGGATATGGTCAAAATAGGGGTGAGGGGAAGTTGGTAAGAGTAAAAAAAGTAAAGTGGGGACTTACCAAAAGGTTCCTCCGTGGATTGCATTGGAGCCACCTCAGGTTCAGGCTCAAGAGTTGGAGCATCCTCATGTGATGGGACTTGATATTCAGAGGATTGACTCAGGCTTGGAATAGGTGGCTCATCATGTTGGGAGGGTTCTACAAAAGGAGGAAGGAGTCAGTTCACTTGAGTCAAAAGTTGAAATTAGAAAAGGAATGGTTTTCTGCTTACCGCAGAACATGTCCTCCAACCAATGGGTCCCACTTGGGCCTGGAGTTGGTTGCCGCGGAGTTTGATTGCAAGGCATACAAGGAACAGGAATCTCTTGTTGTGGGGCATTTGGGGGGTTTTGTTCTATGGGTAGAGAAAAATCTTTAGTATTATTGGGTGAAGAAAAATGAGTCAGAGAGCAGAAATAAGGGCTTACTTTGACATTTGAATCCCATGGGTGACAATCAGCCTAACGTTGAATGTCCTCATGCCATCACTATCCTTCATCAGCCAGATAATCACTTTGCTCTTGTCAAGGAGTGAAGTGACCATTGGACAGGGGGGACAAATCAATACTTGAGGGCACAGGCCTAATAGTCTGGAAGTGTTCCTGTCTGCGAGCTTGGGGTCGCGGAGTCCATTCCCGCTTGGGAATTTTTTCATTATTGTTGACAACAAAGGAGTCCTCACAAGGGCATCTTGCTTGGGATCTCCTCTAGCCATGTGGTTGGAATGGTTTCACAATGAACAGTCATTTTTTGTGTGCTTGTTGGCAAGCATAACAAGCGTCGGTTGTTGTGGAGGAGCGGACACAGGGGATACCCTGCTTAGCACACAAAGTACACAACATCTAAAATAAATACAGATTGTGTTAGTATCCATATATAAAATGACATGTGAAGAAAAGAGGAAGACATAATATGAATTAAGAATTTAAAATGTGATCAAAATAATATAAAAGCTCTAGGGTGAGGTGTTGAAAAGTCTGGAAGAAATTCATGATGAATATTTAGTATCAAGAGCGGAACATAACATGGGCAAAAATGTTAAATGGAGAATATGACACACAATGTAGATAGAAGGGGGTTTCTGAAAGTATAATTGGAAAAACAGAGAAAGGGGAGGGAGGTGAGTGTTTATTTTGGTGTGATAGAAATGAATGGAAAGGGGGGAGACAAAGGGGAATATGCACAAGAAAAAGAGTGGGGGAGCTGGGAAAAAGTGAAGTGGGTGAGAAATAAAGTGAAGGGCGTTTCAGGCAAAGATGGTCTTTTATAGCTGGTAGAAGTTGAGCCAATTGCAGCAGTCACAGAACACACCAAGGTCTCAGCTTGAAGGCCTATCAGAAAAATGAAAGCTCAGTCACAGCCAATGCTGAGACTGAGAAGGGAAATGCCTGTGTGATGCAGGGAAACAAAGTGGTTTGGGCTAAGTATTTCAGTTGATTGAATTTTCATACTCAGTTATATCCCCTTTGTTTTCTTAAAAAGCCGTGCAATGGCCTAGGCGTGCTTTCGTGAGGGCAGTGTTGAATGTGGATGGTGCGTTCAATCCACCAATTCCCCATGCAGAAAGTTACATGGTGAATTTGGTCAAAGATCACCGCGGAAAGAATACCACCATTATTGTCAGTTCATACAGTTTCAACAAAGGGTTGGGAGGCGGTATGAAAAGTGAATACAGCATGAGCTTTGGTTTACCAACTGTGCAGGTCTGCTTTGGGGTCATAATTGTGATTCTCAGTGGCTGAACATTTGAATTGTACAGCTGTTGAGCTATTGATATAACAGTATCAAATGCACCCCTGCTGAGCAATTGCTATTTCATCTTTGTAAGCACACATCCCGAGCATTTTGCACAACATTGGAAGACATTATTGCCAGGCTGAGCATTTCACACGCTTAGGTAAAGTGCACAGAAGTGGGTTTGCCAATGAACTATTGTGAAAAGTCCTCCTATTATGGCATTCCAAAAATCTTCCATTTTGAGCTTTTGACCATGACATTCTGAGCTGGCATGTGCAAATCAGGTGAAGCATCATTCTGAGCATGTGGCACATGACCTACACCTATGCAAATGATTGGAAGGTGGATACCCATTGATAATATGCCTGCAAGCTGAAGTAGTATTACACCCTCCTAGTTTCTACAGCTGACATTGTAGTATGTACACCTTTGGTGTACATGTATGCTGTGGGTCTGATAAAATGCTTTACAAGAATGTAACATGCAATCACACCAAGGCATTGAGTCAAATTTCTCAAATGCATCACTTTGACGCAGGTGGGAGATCTCTGCCTAACTACAGAACAATGCTGGTGTATTCCAAGTTATGGTAAGGGGTGCATCTTGGGATTAGGAATGATTTGGTTTATACAAAACGTTTGATTCACTCTGGTGCTGAGGTCTCAGAAAACTATGACTCATGCCTGCTTATGAATTTAACACCCACAAATTGCTGGGCCGCCACATGATTTCAGATGCACCCCTCCATGGGTAATACACAGGCAATTTTCACCCACTTGGGGGAACTTTTACCTCCTGTCCTTTGACCAACAATTCCTTTGTGTGGATAGCCCGCTTATCTGCAGATGCTCAACCGCCTGTGCATGCAAACCTGAGGCCCATCAGAGCGGATTATCTACCGCCTCATACCCATTATTCCTGACACTGGATCATTTTGCGTGGGGACCCTCCACCACGGGTCATATGCTGGACATTCGCACATGCACCGCGGAACGTTTGGTGCCTGTCTTCCAGCTAACAGTCACACATCCCCCCCTGGAATCCCAGTATGTGTCAGTCCACAAGAATCTTTGCACACAAAAAAACTCATGTTTGGTGGTATGCCACCATACATACCTCACCTCCCCACAGTGAAATTTTCCTCTCCACCACCACCATTGCCCAGTAGGTCACTGTACAACAATTAACCTGGCGCTGATACACTTACCCTTTGCTATCACACCAGCAAACATGGCTCCAGGCCTCAAATATGCCACTATACATGAAGTTCCTACAACCCACCCAATCTCGGATATGTTACTGTGAACCTTGGGTAATACACCGAAGATCCAGAAGTCATATTGGTACACCCACATTCTTGCCACCTTGCCTTGATATATGCCCCAAATTGGATATGACAATTATAAATTCAAGAGGCCCATTTTCCAAACAACCATGCACGTAACCACAGGCCATCCCCCTTTGGGCCCATTGCTGCCACACATCTAATGTCCACCACCTGTTTTTTTGCTCTTGATTCCATTTAGCTAACCCTTCATGATCCGATCATTTCCCCCTGTCCCCAAATAGTTCATAATAGCCATAATGTCAACCCCTTCACAACCACTTTTCATTTGGATGATTAATCTTTGTATTAAAATAAATAGTGATATAACCTTAAATAATGATAATTCCCACTTACCTTCTTGGATTATCCTATGGCACAATCAACATAATCTATTTTTATATCTCCCCAATCAGCTGAATCCTATTGGCTCTCTCCCTGAAACTCTTGCTAAAGCTTTGATACCATTCCTTGGGGCACCACAAACTTTCATGCACTGTGGTCCTGGTGGGGCATGGATTGAAAATTGCCAATACAATCCTACTCAAAAATTATTTGTCAAGGGAGTATTTATGACTGATCCAGATGAACCTTCCTCATCTCAGAAACCCAATCTAGTGTTGATGTTCTTCACATGGTATGCAAACATTCTATTCAGAATTGAAAGTTTTAAGAAACAAGACGTAAAGCTTCAAATGCCTAGAGGATATGACTGTCATTCTCATAGTCAACGTCAACTCTTTACTCCCACAACTCCCACTTCAATCTTGACTCCCCCCTCGCATCCAACTGTCTTTTCTTTGTCTTCCAAGCAAAGACTGATACAATTACCCAGTGGATTAGACCTTCCCATGATGACCCTGCCCCAATCCATTATTAATACCCACCTCCTCCCTCATCAAAAAACCGGACTAGATTTTCTCTGGGATTGAGAAATCCCCAATGGAAAGTCCTCCTGTAACCTTTGGGCCACCTCACCCCCTGGATCCACATTTCATACAAGGCACAGAATTACAAACAATCCCTTTTGACCAATACCCCTCTTGGAGGACTGCTTGTGGATGATGTGGGATTGGGTAAAACCATTCAGGCCATTGCACTAATTGGTAACTCCAAGGAGTGGCTAATTACAAACCCCCACCATTATCATCTTCCCACCTTGCTTAATCACCAACTGGAAATCAGAAATATCCTAGCATGCTCAGTCTGGAGCACTGAAAGCCAACACCTACCATGGGCCCACTCATCACTCATTGTGATATTGTCATCACTTCCTACAATACTATCACCCAAGAATTCAAACAAATGAATACCTCTACATCATGCATTTTTAAAGACAATTGGCATTGTATAATTTTGGATGAAGCACAGTGAGTGTCTGATCTCTTAATAATTCAGATTTCTCATTATGTCCAATAATGCTTCCCCCATCTTATAGCTATATTTGCTCTCAATACACTTCCACACACTGTGCCATTAATAGCCTCCTATCATACCATTGAATCTGTTTAATGGGCACACCCATTCACAACACCATGTATGACCTTTTGGGAATAATATCCTTCATCAGCCTACCCCAGAGCTCATATCAAGGTTACTGGTCACCATTCAGCCTGAATAGTTTTTCCAAAAGTAGAAATGATATTTTGCATTTGGCCTTGCCCCGCACCAAAACCTCCCAACTCAAAACCCTCATCACTATTAGCCATCACTACAAGCTTCTCCCACTCAACCTAACAATGCAGAAAAAATATTCTTCATTATACAACATTCCTATCACTCAAAATAAAAGGACCAGGAGAATCTTTCAGAAAGGTTAATAAGCTGTGGATATGTTGTAACCATCATATAATCCTCAACAGTATGGTGGATCCCAATTTGGAAGACCATGAGGCTGGGAGCACTCCGAATAGCTCCACAATCACCCAAACATTTGTGGGTGTGGAAACATTCATTATGAGTAGTAAAATTGCACACCTCCTCAAAAGCTTACTGAAGAAAAAAACAATCAAAGTGTGGTCCATCCAAATCAGTGGTTTACACTCAATGGTCACAATTTGTTGATTTGTGAGCTAATTCTAATATGAATCCATTACCAATTGAATCTATCTGACCATCTTTTTATGGTAGAAGTGGTATTGCACTTGCCCATCACTCTATTCTTTCAGCACAAGTGCAGGAGAAGGACTTGGAGAACTTCTTCAATAATGCTGAATGTGAAGTACTCGTTGCATCCATTTCCGCAGCTGGAACTGGCTTCAACTTAACTTGTGCTAATATTTTCTATTCAATGGTGAGGGGACGCCTAAATTTCTACCCCAATTTTCCAACTCTGACATCCACCTTTCGAGGAGCACAATTGTAATCAAGCCATTGAGGCTAAGGCTGTTGATTGACTCCATCATATTGGCCAACAACAACCTTTGAAGGTCATTCAGTTGAGGTAAACATGTGGAAGGTGCCTTTCAAGCTCATCTGAGTCCCTGATCGTATTACTATTCTGAATTCTTTCTTTATGGGAATCCCATATTCCAATCACCACTAGGTCCAAGAAAAGAAACATTCATTAACTGTGTGAGCCTTCCTGATATTATCTAATTTTTGTTTGACAAAGTTGCTAACCCCTTTTCACCCCGTCACAGGTCCACAATTATGAACACCATGAGCTGGATTGAACTTCTTCAATATTTCCTCAATGAAAATGTGAAATAGTCAAATCTTGATAAGGGACACAATATTACATTACTACATAAAAAATCATATTGTTTATATTCTAAATTATTTAGCAAGAGGTTGCATATTTAAGAAATAATAATCAGATGGTATTAAACCCCCACAAAAAATTCACCAAACCTTCATTGGTAGCTGTGCTTTACATTTATTTTACTCACTTACTGGATAGCATCCTCATTTGCACTAATAACTGGAATTTTAAGTATCTTTAGGGGAATAGTCTGCATCTTACTACAACCTTTGAGCCAGTCTTTATCAAATACCTGAAAATATATCCCTTCAGGTATATCACCATCCTCTATTGAGCTAATTTCTGGTAGTCTATCAAGAGTTTTTTTTACCCTTTTTTCAATCCAATTACAAAACTCTATGTCTCTATCAATTTTTAATACCAACTCAGTAAATAAGCCTGAGCGCCAGCGTAATTCCACTCTGCAGTGAACTTGACATCCATTTTCCAGTACCTCCTCAGTATCTGAGCATACTCAAGGGTCATTGAATTGTGATGCTAGAATGAGAAATTTAGCCACATCACACCATTCACAATTGCCTTTCACCGGTCTGCACATAATCAATCAGATTTTCATCAGACTTAATTCCCAATTCAGAAGAGATACAGTAACTAACCCTTTGACATATCTTTGCGAGGTTTTGATTCTTCTTCTTTTTTACTAAATACTCCACATCCTTTTGAATAAACCTCTATTCTCTTTTCAAATAAGTGAAAGATTGCTCCATTAAAGCTGCCACAACCCTGTAGTTATTATGATCCTTGCTCCAACAGTAATGATGATACTTGGTGCTGAAAAGTGCAAGATGGAAGGTACAGTAAAACACCATAGAAATCAACTTGTTGAAAGGATGTTGCCACACGCTCTCCCAGTCCCAAGCAAATTGCTTTAGTCCTAACTTGTTAAGCTCCTTTTTGCAGTAGCTTTGGAAACCCTGAGACTGAACCTGTGTTTATGGCACATTTAAAACATCCTTGGGGACATACCCGAGATTACCAGTAACTTGAATAGAAATTTCACGCTCTTCTGTGCTGGGTGGTGCTGGTAGTGAGGAAGAATTCTTATCCCTTACATTGAGTAGTAACAGGCAATGGAGTTGTACAGCTGATCTCATCCCATGGATATTTTGTGGAAGTTCCGCTTTCAGCCATCTTTGTCACTCCTTCTGGATTGCACAGTTTGCCAAATTGTGAGCTTTGTGACCCTGGTTCCTTTTCTGTCTCATCTTGGATTTATTGAGAATACTCTGGGCAAGGGGCATTTGACGGTGGGTGAACTCACTATTTGACAGCGTTCCCTGCTCATGCGCTGTTAAACTGTCCCCCCTTGGTTCATCATTTGTTTCACTTTGAGTAGGAGACATGTTCTCATCCTCAGAAATCCACACTTTTTTCTCTTGATGAACTGAACTGAGATGTTCTTGGTTTGGAGTCATATGGATGATGACGTCCAGTGACTTTTTTTTTATGGACCACAGATGCATAAATTTCATCACCTGCCATGCAAATCATCAGTTAACACATCAAAAAATTAATAAATACTGGTCATACTCACAATATTCAATTGGCTCCTGAGATCGGACTGTCTTGCCTTTAGGTGCCATATCTAACCCATGAAACAAACATGTCAGATTTTGAAAAATTTTATATTTAAAAATCCAAAAGACTTACTTTGAGGAAGTGTCGATCCCGTATTTCACTCCCAAAGTCCACTTTAAGTAACATTTTCCAATGGTCTTTTTTGAAGCCCACCATAAACCTGACTTTCATGGTGCACATGAAGCTGAGATCCTGTTGGAATCTTGAGGGTTGGCTGTTTATGTTTCCCAAAGGGTTCCTGCGGTGCCACCGGATTGTGACAAGGATTAAGGAGGAAGTGTTGTAGAAATTTGGATTGTGGATTAGCCTTTGATGAGATTTCTGGTGTGCTTCCTGGCCCCTCAGACACATGCATTTGTGTATTAGTGGGATTTGGGGGTATTGGAGTGACATAAATATTAGGAATGGACCAAGTACTTGAAGTTTGAGAAGTCACCTTTCCCACATCAATTTTGAGACCTGATATATTCATTGAGGATGCAATAGGGGTTGTGAGTGGGATGTTGGGACTCATTGGTGACTGTGTTGTCTGAACATATTCTATGCTATATTCACTATCTGAGTCATGAAAAGAACCTGAATGGGATTTTTGTGGGTTGGAAGATGACATGAGGGCTAAGAAACTACAGTAATGTTTTCAACTTGATAAAACAGCTCAGTATTATGATAAAATAGAGTGATCTAAAATGAAGGATTTCAAACATATAATAGAGAAATTCTATTAATGGTGGGAACCAAGTCTCTTGTGGAAGTCTAATAAAACAATTTTTAGGAGAATTTTCCTGGCATATCTTCGAGCTCCTCCGCTTTTGTCAGAAAACACACTGCACAGCCTACCAGCATATAATGTGATATTTCCTTGATCTCAAAGGGGACCCATCATCTATAAGTAATCAGATTCAATAAAAATTTCCCCCTCCCCATTTTTACATTGTGTGAATTATCCAAACTGCCAATATATGCATCAAAATTCCCCAGAATTCTAAATCTGTATAAGGGTATATTCATGAAGAATTTACCCACAAAAGAGACATCACCTTTTTAAGAAAGGCAAGACATTCCAAATCACATTCCAACTGATTAAAATCATGCTGCACTCCAACAAAATCTCCAAACCCTTATCTAATAGAGCTATAATGGTATGTCAGTAATAAGGTTTAAGCCATGTAAGATGGTGTGCCAGCGTACATGGATTGAATGTTAATCCCCTCAATTCAATGGTTACACTTCACTAATGGAGTCTCCTCAATGTTCAAACCGGCTGTATCACAATGTGTAAATAAAATAAGACATGTACAAGCATTGAGCAGCATGGCATTTTACCCAAGTAAACTCCTAACTGATTCCTCCATCAAGATGTGACATGTTACACTTTATCCCCTGTAGCTCAGCCACCATTACAAATTGGATAAAACTCTCAACTGGCTCAAATCATATCCCCCTTAATAAATAATCACTCAATTTCTTTGACAATTAATCACACTCCTAAACAGTTACACATCAATCATATCTATTTATAAACAAACCAACCTTATTCACAATTCCTGCAACACTGTCAACCACCCTATTGCTCAATGTGTATATGGATGTGTCAACACTGCTCAACTCAAACACACTCTTCCCCTGAGGCTGATAGGCAGGGAGCTTCCTTCACACCTTTCCAATATAAAAAGCACAATAAAAAGCTCAAATCCGCCATTGAACCCAAATCTCTTCCAAAAGTCCTACTGCAGAATCAGGATCTGAGTGTGCCCAAATTATACTGAATCAAATTTACCCAGCTGATTAATCTCAATTGACCCAAAGCCCATTCTCCACTCCACTGGGTGTCAATTCAACTGCACAGAAACCATACAGCAACAGTCAAAACCTTCCCTCACAAGCCCTTGGAATGATAATATCTGGCATTCTATCATTAATGTATAACATACCCCGCAGGGCTTCACGCATTCTCAACCCCTCCCTGAAGCTTCTGATCAAGTCTAGTATCTCAAGCTCAGGTGGTCACCCCACTCCTCCATTCCATATACCTCAAGTTATCAGTACCATATTTGAACATCTCCAATTGGAGCCACTGATTGAAAACTATAAATTTTGTCCTCAAAGTTTCTTTCTTAATGGACTCACTGAATCTGTCACAACTAACTAACCCCATTTTCAATGCCATAATGAACCAAATGAACATTATCCCCCTTGCACACAATCATTAGGAAAATTCATCAATTCATTTGAGCCCTGCACCCAAAACACAACCAACATCAAGCAAAACTTTATACCAACAGAACATTTAATTTATCAACCATTAGAAAATTGGCTTTCCAGATTTCTCCAGTGGGATGGAATTATGTAAATTTTGCATCAACATCAACAATCCCAAATTCCTGAAGCTTCCCCCAATTGTGACATCTGGGATGGATTAGTCTGGAGACGCTTCACTAGGACTAGAACTATCAATGACTCCCCCTTCATGTCCATTTGTGTTGCATTCGCCTTCCCAATTTATGTGGACTGGTTCAATGCACATGGAAAGTCAACCTGGTTGGCCAGCATTGGACCTATCATGCTTATTTGCCTCAATCTCCCCCCAAGTAAAATATTGAAGCAAGAGAATGTCTATGTTGCAGGAAGCATCCCTGGTCCAAAAGAGCCAACTGCCCTTCAATTGACTTACCTATTAATTGCCCTGATCAAGGAGCTCAAAGAACTGTGGCAAGGTTACCATTTTCACCCACCTCAATGGGACCTTCAGCAGCCTTTATCTGTGTTTCCATCCCCACAGCCATTTTCAATATGGTGGCCATGCACAAGCTTACTGGATTTATTTCTCACTCAGGAAACCCCTTTTGTAATTTTTGCTCTATGCACAAGGCTCAAATTGAAGAAATTGCTCCTCAATTTCACTACACATGCACATACCCAAATCATAAATCAACCATTGCGGAATGGCTTTGGGCATCCCCACAACAAAGACAAACAATCTTCTCTGAGTATGGAGTGCAATATTCAATTTTGGAAGACTTTTCATATTGGGATGCAACCAGAATGGTTAATCTTGACATAATGCATAATTTAATACTTGAAATTTTGAAGGATCCTGCAGCTTTCAAATTGTGCATTCCGGAGTCCAAAGCAAAGATACACTTCAGGACCCACAGGGAATCCAATGACACCACCAGTTCAGACTCAGATTTCATGACTTCCAACAGCTCTCTTGATCAAATCACATTGAGAGAGGCTCTCTCACTGAGAAGAGACACAGCGAAAATAATAAATGAGTCACTCCCCACTACTTCCAAATGCCCACACCTCACATGCAACATCCATCTCGTGTTTCTGTGGAGATTCCCTCATTTGATGCGGATTACATCCCCTCTGAATTGGCTATCAGTGCACTGAGTGATCACCAGATCAAGGGTGAGGCTCTGGAGCATCTCCAACAAATCATATCTGATACCATAATTCCCTCATCATGGGCAAGAGTACACCACAGAATGGGTCCCCCCTCTCATGGTAGTTTAAAAGCCACTTAGTGGGCTCTCTTATACAAGGTCTACATTTCATTTTTAATGCTCAGTCAACATATGTCATTATATGAACACAATTCCCCCAATATTCAAAGAAAAATTTGTAAATCAGAAGAACTTGTGAATGAACCACCCAAGAATACATTCCATTTGATTAGTGCTATCAACATTGCCACAAGTTGGACTGTTTCAATGAATGATGCAACTGCATTTCCTGAACATTGGAAAAAATTCTTCCTTTCCAATCAACACCTGTTCCCAAAACAGAAAATTAAACCAAATCATCATTTTTCTGAACATATTCCAGAACCCTTCCAATATCGGGGCCCAGAACAAGCCTCAGGAACATGGGATTATGAGTGCTTGATTTGAGTAGTTGCAAAGATTCCAACAAATAACAAAATATGTATGTTAATTAATAAGAGAAATATATTCACATTGATTAAACACATGAGCTGAATAAGACTAACTTCTTGCAACTCTGAATAAATTAGATATATGAAACCTTACTTCAACATATCTGTTGATGTTCCAACCTTTACGTTCTCCTGAAATCCCCATCTGTCCCAGGTGAAATAAAACAACTTTTTGAATCACAGCCACCTGCCCCATTCAATCACCAAAAATATAACAAATAACCCCACCATGACCAACAAAATTTTGATTTCCTGGTTGAGTACTTACAGAATTTGAATTCCAAAAGGGAAATAGTTGAATGGATCAGCTTATACACTACTGTCCAATTCACAAGTCATCCCACTTCAAGGATTGTCTCATCTTGCTATTTTCCTGTTTCAAACATTAATATTGGGAACAATATATTTTCAACTGAATCCAAAAACGTTAGAAACAGTGTGATATTTTGTCTGAGGGGAAACTCATGACAATTTGGTATGATTAATAGCATATTTAAATTCTCTGAGCCATCTTTCATGCTGAACAACACCTTTCTGATCCTAAACACTTTGAAGATTGATATGACTTTCTTACCTGATTGGCCGCATCTTGATACTTATAAATTGGTTGGTTTTGATGATATATACTTGATTATATCTGAAGAAGAAATAAAATGTCACTGTGGACTGTATGATAACAAAGCTATGTCATGTGGGCTGCTTGTAATGATAAAACCGTTATTTCATGATATTTAGTCTCCACTTTTTGCTGAAGATATAATGATACAATCATGCAATTCTGTCAGCTTCATTAGGCGTTTTTCCAGATAAATAACTGCCTCAAGATTTGGTGATAGTGACATGCCATTGTGACAAGCAAAGCCCATTAGTTCACATTTCCACAAATAAATTACTATTTTGACATTGGGTATGGTGTGAATAAGCCAATTGCAATGATCAAATGACCCACACACTCACATATCACAGGATCTAAAATGACACAGCTACACCATTATCACATTGGAAGGGGAATAGGCCCATCATCCAAGTGGGCCTTAGCATTACATTGCATCCATGAGAATTTGGATGTTTGTAAGTTTCATGGAGCTTGTCACATGCCCTAATGAGTGCTTTGTGCAGGTAGGTTTCAGAAAATTACATCTGCACATGCTCTTGCCTTCTTGCGCATGCTTCACACTTACGCCCCCACACACACAACCACACCTGCACATTCACACACCACTGCACAAGCACCTGCACCTGCTGCATTGTGTGGCAGGCTCCAACCATGTCACCCGCTCATGCTGAGCTGATTCATGGCTACACAAAATCAGGAAAACACATCATTTTCCCTTAGTGTGCACATCACACACACCCGCGGTATTGTGCGGAAGGCTCCACCAGTGTCACCCACTAAGGCGGAATGCTTTCATGGATGACCTGGGAAGTCACACACCCCTTCTCTACATCAAGACTGGCTGAAGGACCTCTTTGATGGGTGGGTGTTGTGTAGTTTTTACCAACCTTCAGATGGTTGCAGGAGGATCAGGTGGTGAGGAATCTCAGTTGAAGGCACAGAGGAATCAATATCGGTGGATGTCACAGGATTTGGTTTAAGACCAGAGTGTGATTTTTGCTTGACATGAAGTCAATCTCCAACGATTGAGGCAACATTTTCCCTGGTGCCTCCATTGTCTGGTTCATCCTTTCAGCTAAACAATCTGTCTGTGGATGGTATTCTGTATAAAATGAAAGTTTTGTTACAAGCATATCATAGAGGTTGGTCCAAACTTCTGATGTGAACTTTGGGTCCCTATAACTAATGATGATTTTAGGGACTCACATGTGGATATGGTGTTGTTCTAGAATAACAGGGCTGTATCCATAGCTGTGTCTTCCTTGTAATATGGTAGGCACCTTACACTTTTACTGTACCTATCAACTATCACTAGGAAAGAATTGAAGTTTTCCTTGCCTCTGTCACATGGTGGAATTTGATCTAAAACTTGCCAGTATTAACCGGTCTTTCAACCAGTTTAATAGCATTTTTGGCAAGAGTTCCCTTTTCTGAGGTCTGGGAGACAGCATTGTGACAATAAACGGGTTACCAACATCATGGGTTTGATTCTGGTTGGAGACGAGGAGATCTCAATCAAACAACCACACATCACTGGGTTTTCTGCTTCATTGGCATACAAGGGTTCCACCCCTTGGGGGTTCCTTGTAGGCTCCTTTTTTGACTAATGTAACTCCATGATGGTGACATGGGTAATACCATCAGCTACATGCATTTCAGGACGCAGTGCTCTAAACCCGGGGGTACTGTCACATGGTGTAATGTGATCTACAACTTGCCAGTATTAACCGGTCCTACATTGCTCATTTCAGAAGCTTAATGTAGAGAATTGGAGCTTGGGGGGAAAGAGCTTATATCCATGTTTACAGAAGAGGATTGGCATCAAGATTCTTCGATCAGTTGGCTGCTCACCCTGGAACTTTTGACACTCTTCAAGAACTTATGGGTTTCACTTTAGAATTAGACACAAGATATCATGAGAGGCAAAAGGAAAAGGGTGTTAATCAAGAGAAGCAGCCTCCTGTTAATGGATCCAATCCCTCAAGGCCTCCTCAGAACTCATCTTCAAAGAGGCCTCACCAACAGAAGAACAGGAAGGGCAAGAAATTTCAATCTTCAAAGGACAAGCCCCATGCTGCTCTCCTCAATAAGGACAATAAATTAATTTGTTCTGAAAAGGAGAGGAGGATTCAAGAAGGGTTGTGCACTTATTGTGGTGGAAAGAACCCAATTGAAAAATGCTTCAAGAGACCTTAGAACAAGCCTGGGTCATCATCAAGAGGCTTCCCTAGCAATCAGGGAAAAGCCTGAGTGGGAATCATGATGTGTTCAATGGTTCTCACTTATTTCCTTCAAGAGCACAATTGTGCACTCTGAATACTAGTGTCAAGAAATCTTTAAAGTTTCTTATTTTTTCTTCTGTCTCTGATATTTTTCATAGTATTCTCATTGATTCTGGTGCTTCAAACTCTTTTATTGCAAAGAATTTTGCTCTCAAGTACTCATTGACTCTGTCAGAGCTCCCTGAAAAGATTCCTCTTTGCATTCTGGATTCTAATGAATCCCCTGCCTTGTTCATAACCCATTATACCAAGTGGGTAGTTGACTTTCCTTCCTTCCCAAGCTTTGAATGGGACTTTTTTATCATAGATTCACCCAAAGGAGAAGACCTGATATTGGGCTATGATTTCCTCTACCATTTTAATCCCATTATTGATTGGAAAAATGGATTGATCACCTATGATTCTAGTCATAAGGATTCTAGTGGTATTACTCCTTCTACTAGTAATGACTTTTCCACTTCTGTCAACAGTGTTGCTCTGGTTGGTGAACTTAAGACACCTTCCCTTCCTTCTTCTGTCCATATTCCTTCCATCATTCCCTCTCAGTCATTACTTCCATTAAGAGATGGAGTCTTCAAAGAGATAAAAGATGTTGGAGAAGATGTTGCTATATCTTCACTTCATCTCTTTCAAGGGGATATGGACCTTCCTCCCTTGTCTTTTCATGCCTCCCTGGAGGAGCAGTGGGATGAGGAGGAAGAGCTAGAAGAAATTGAAACTGTGTTGAAGGTAGTCCCTCCTGCTTATCACCACTACTGGGATGTATTCTCCAATGTGAAAGCAGAGAAACCTCCTCCACACTGCGCCTGTGATCATCATATTGAATTGGAGGGTCTTCTACCTCCAATTGGTGTTATCTACTCATTATCAAATAAAGAGTCAAAAGCACTGAAGGCCTACATTGCAAAGAATGTAGAGAAAGGTTTCATAAGGCCAAGCGCCTCTTCAACAGGAGCACCTGTCCTTTTTGTTAAGAAAAAGGATGGAGGTCTTTGTTTGTGTGTTGACTACCGCAAACTCAATGCTGTCACTAGGAAGAACAGGTATCCTGTTCCTCCTATGAACCAGCTTCTTACCGTATTCAACGGTTCCACTATCTTCTCCAAGCTATATCTGCATGGTGCATATAATCTCCTGAGAATCAGAGAGGGGGATTAGCACTTAACTGCCTTTGGAACCCAATATGGTAGTTATGAGTATTTCGTTATGCCATTTGGCCTTACCAATGCTCCAGCTTCTTTCCAGAATCTTGTGAATGATATATTTGCAGATTTTTTGGATGTGTTTGTTGTGGTTTATCTAGATGATATTATGGTCTTCTCCAGTTCTGAGGAGGAACATGTCAAACATGTGGCCTCTGTCCTCCAAAGACTGAGGGACAATAATTTGTTTGCCAAAACCTCCAAGTGTGTATTACATGCCTCAAGTGTGGAATACTTGGGCTATGTTTTTTCAAGTGATGGCCTCAAGATGGATTCTTCAAAGGTTCAGCAAATCCTCAATTGGCCTCAGCCCAGAAACATCAAGGCTCTTCAATATTTTCTTGGCTTTGCCAATTTTTACCATTGTTTCATAAAAAATGTTTCTAAAAGAATCACTTCTCTCACTTCCCTTCTCAAAAAAGATGCTCCCTTTATCTTCAATGAGGAACCTCTTAGCCAGTTTCAATTACTCAAAGAAGCATTCACCACCGCTCCTATCCTTTCTCATTTCAATCCATCTCTACCAACTATTGTAGAGACTGATGCTTCTGATTATGCCTTGGGTGCTTTACTGAGTCAGGTGAATGACTCAGGAAAGCATCCCATTGCATTTGATGGTCGCAAGCTTCTCCCAGCTGAACTCAACTATGAAATTGATGACAAGGAACTCCTTGGCATAGTGTGGGCTCTCAAGCGCTGGAGAGAATTTCTTCTTTCTCTTTCCAATCCTTTTGAATTCTTGAAAGACCACTCTTCTCTTCAGTATTTCATGTCTTCCAAAGTTCTTACTCCTCGTCAGGCCTGTTGGGCTGAATTTCTTTCTGAGTTTCATTTCACTATCACTTACTTCCCAGGCAGGCTGGCCACTTTACCAGATGCCTTGTCACATTGGGATGACGTGTACCCAGACAGGGGGTGGACTTCATCAGCAATAATCCTCAAAATCTTCCTCAAGTAATCAAGCAAGATGGAATTTGAGAGTCAAGATTCTTCTCAATCAAAGTTGAGATATTCTCAGATTTGGCTGACAAGATTCAAAAAGAAGTATTGCAAGACAAAGACTATAAAGAAATACTCAAGCAACTAGTAAGAGGTGAATCAATTCCAGATTATTCTCTTGAACCTCAAGCCAAGTTATTGTTATTCAAAGATAGAGTGGTAATCCCAAGAAATGAAGAAATCCAACTCAATATTCTTCAAAAGCATCATGACCCACCATTGGCTGGCCATTCTGGCCAGGAGAAGACCCTCAAGCTCATCAAGAGGGATTTTTTTTGGTCTGGCATGAATTAATTCATTAAGGACTATGTGTCCTCATGTCAGCAATGTTCAAGAAACAAGAACATTCATCACAAGAAGCTTGGATTAATCAAGCCTCTTCAAATTCCATCTGGTCCTTGGAATTCCTTATCAATAGACTTTATCACTTAATTGCCAATGTCAAACAACTTTGACTCAATTCTAGTAGTTGTGGACAGGTTCTCAGAAATGGCAATCTTCATTCCAGCTTATGGAACAATCACTGCTCTGGAATTAGCTCAAATCTTTATTAGTCATGTATTTTCCAAACATGGTCTTCCAATCAGTATTGGTAGTGATAGAGGTTCATTATTTTTTTCATCATTTTGGACTCAATTGTGTCAGCAGCTCAAGATATTAAGAGATCTTTCAACTTCCTTTCACCCTGAAACAGATGGACAGACAGAGTGGATTAATCAGATTCTAGAACAGTATCTTCATATCTAGGTCAGTTACCATCAAGATGACTGGCACACCTGGCTCCATCTGGCTAAATTTGCCTATAATAATGCAGAACATTCATCAACAAAACAGTCACCATTTTTCACCATTTATGGAGGAAATACCAGCTTTGACTCAATTCACATTTCTCAAGACACACCTGCTGGAAATGTCAGCTGGAGTCTACGTTGAAGGAGTAATTAGGCTATTTACAACTAGAACTATGACTGTGACATGTAGGAATAATTTTAAAATAAGAGTTTTTAATGTAATATACTTGTTTATAATATAATAAGAGGGTTCTACTATTGAAAAATAGTGGTGGTGAGCACTATTGAGAACCCTTGGTGCAGTCTTACTAGTTGGATTACTATAATAAGAACTACACTAATTAAAATTATAGCTATACCCTGATTTTTACCCAAGAGTAAAACTGTTTTTGGCAGTTTACTACGTAGAGTATTCAAGAGCAGGATGCGGAAACAATTCTGGCTGTGAAAAGCCTCCCTTTTATCCTGAAATGGGGTGGAAAGGGTGCTAGACCTTTCCACATAGAGGAAGTGAAGATTTTTTCACCCTCTAGTACTGGCTTGTGGTTTTAAAACAGCCTGTATAGCCTGTATTGGGCTCAGATGTGGTTTCGAAACCACATCTGGCAGTTTTCACCAATACAGGGTGAAAATTTTCATCTGGGGACCTCACAGCCTGATTCTGACGTGTATAACGCGTAGAATGCTGTACAGAAGCTGTATGGGACCCCAGTATTGACTGACATCTGAGGTATTGAAGTAAAAACAAGCTCCTTCGTCTATTTGACACCTCATATTCATGGTTATGGGATATTATCCCATGGTAAAGCTGTATTAATCAGCATGTGGGATTTTGACCTTAAAACAGCTATAACTTTGTCAGTTATTGGGATATCAACCTCAAAGCTGAACCAGTGTGTAGCCCTGTATGTGTTCTAAACAATGGTACCTTATTTGATATGGTTATCATTAAATATGGCAAAGTTATGCCATGTACAAGATTTTTGTACATATGCGTGTTTTAGGCAAAGAGCTGTATTGAGCTTGTTTGCCCCATAACTTCTGCTGTAGTTGAGATATGGAGAAATGGATGACACCATAAGATAGCCTTGATTGTGCTCTTTCCAAAAAGACTGCACTTCAAGTATCTCACACTAAAACTGTAGAAGTTAGATGAGAGGTGAATGTTTTGTTCACCCTTATTTGGCCTGAAATTGACCATAACTCCAGTAATATTGGTGCTAGCTCAGTTTGTCTGGTACCATTGGATAGCCCTGGCTTAGAGCGTCATTTTGAGTACCCATTTGATGGGGTTAAGCCTCTTCTTCTAGGTTTTAGATGAGAGGTGAAAATTAAGGTTTATGCCCAGCAATAACTTTGCGCAGGAATAACTTTGTTATTTCTTGTCCTATGGTGATGGGACTTATATTCTCAGAAAGAGGTGAGTTTCCTCTTTCTTTTGATACCTTTTGAGCTTATTGGGCTCAGCTCCATGTTTTGGTGGTATCTTGGCTCTATCATTGGGTTATGGTATTTTGGCTGTCATGCTTGTGCTCTGGTTTTGAGTCACAGGCTGACAGGAAAGTTATCAACAAAACTCCAATCAGTACATAAATTTGTCAAAGAAGAATTATAGTCAGCAATAAGGAGATTCAAGAAGTATTCCAATAGAAATAGAGCAATTACACCTGATTTCCAACCTGGGGACAAAGTATGGCTAGCTTCCAAGAACACCAAGACAACAAGACCCACCAAGAAGTTATCAGAAAGATGGTTGGGACCTTTTGAAGTTCTGAAGAAGATTTGAAGCCATGCAAATCACCTCACGTTGCCTCAGCAATGGAACTCAGTTCACCCTGTATTCCATGTGTCCTTATTAGAGCCAGTGAAGCAATCAACATCAATTGCCACAACCACCAGTTCTAGTGGAAGAGCAAGAAGAATGGGAAGTGGCTCAGGGTCTGGACTCCAAACTCAAGAGAGGTAAATTATGGTATCTTGTAGAGTGGAAAAGATTCAGCAAAGACTCAGAAAGAACCACTTGGGAACTAGCTTCCAACCTTACCAACTCACCAGACCTTGTCAAGGACTTCCATTAATTGTATCCAGACAAGCCTGGCCCAAATCCCTCAAGAGTTTGATTTTATGGTGCTTGGTGGGGAGAAGAAGTTATGAAAGTAAGTTCCTCTCCTGGCATGCACCTTTAAGGGGGTATTCTACCCATATGGTGTTGTAAGAATCACCTTGGCCACTTTGTGAGCACTTGTCAATTTTTTAGACAGATTCAGAAGGCCTTAAAACATCAATACCCTCCAATTTGGACCTTATCAAGATATGGCCCAATCACTTCTTTCTTTTCTTTTTTCTTTTTTGTTTATCATTACTTCAATTTATGACAATCATCATAATTCAAGACATTCATTACTTCAAGTCATTTATGGCAAATTATTTCAATTTATGCCAATCATCATAATTCAAGATATTCATTACTTCAACTCAATTATGGCAACTTATTTCAGCTTTATGGTGCTCCAATCATCATAGCTCAAGAAATTCATTACTTCAAGTCAATTATGGCAATTTATTTCAGTTTTATGGTTCTTGGTGGGGAGTCGGAGTTAGGAAAGTAAGTTCCATCTCCTTGTATGCATCCCTGAGGGTTCTACTCCTTGTAAAAGATTACCTTGGCCACTCTGTGAACCTCAAATGCTTGGTTTTCATTTTTTCAGACACTTCTTGGCCAGAATCAAGCAACTCACTACAAGAAGGACCAGCCATCAGGAGTTTTGTTTCTTCTTTTTCTTTGCTCTCTTTTTCTTTCCTTTACTTGTATAATTTTTTTTCTTTTATTTCTTTAAACCAGCAGCATCCCCTCCCAAATCAGTTATTGCGAGGTTCCATTATTTTTTCATTTTTTAGTATTTATAAGAGTGGGGATAGAAGTCAAACCAAACACAAACAAGGACAAGGAAACTAGGAATATTCAAGCAGAAGATTTAAGGCATCAGAATCAGTCCACTCCAAATCAAAAAAATTTGACCTCAAGGAAATGGGGCCATAACTCATTTATGCCCCCCCCCCCCTCAAAGCCTCTAAGGTGAGTATTCAAGACCCCTTTGGGGCTGAATTAATCACCCAGGGCCTCCCCTGCAACTTTGGGGAGGCCAGGATCTTGTTTGTCTTGTACCCCCTCAATGGGTCCAGGCCATGTAGGTGAGATTATGGGACCATGGGCCATTTTTTGGTCCCATGGAATCCCTGGGTCCCCAGCAGAATTGGGCCCAGGGGGCCTCCAATAGCCCCTACGAACCATAGACCGCGGCATATGGTCCATGGACCATAGGACCCCAGAACATCAAAATGGCCAGAAATGGCCATATATCAAAAATTCAATAAAATCACCCCAGACCCAAAAAAGGCCAAAAGGGCCATAAAATCAGGATTCATCAAGAATCACCATAGGAAGGTCCAAAGCCCAAAATACTATGGGAAGGAAAATTGAGGCATTTCCAAGGCCAATGGGGACAAGAACCCTTGAAGAATTTGCTCAGGACATTTCAATTGGGCCTTGACAAATGATTATACATTCATATACTCATTTTGCATCATTGTTTGAGCACAAGAGCTCAGTGGCCATCATTTTGGGATACAACCCAAGGACAAAATATTTGTTGAATCAGAAGAAAAAGAAGCATATTTTGAAGTGGAATACTTACTCAAGATTGAAAGAAGGGGGAATCAAATTGATTTGACAGCGAAGAATTGAAAAAGGATTTTAAGAATAATGGTCAAGAGGAAAAGAAAATTAAAAAGAAACTTTTTGAAAAAAATGTGGGGATATTGAGATGCCACCCCACAGTGGTAGGGTATTATGGTTTTCAGGAGCCCACCAATTTCAAGAGGGGGATACTGTAACAACCACTCACCAGGGGTAAAGGTATTCATTCATACACCCACTCAAAACACCTCAAATCAGCAGATCCACTATTTGCATCAGCATTCAGTTTCAGAAATCTTCCTTGCTGAAACATGCATACAGCTTGGTACTTCAATACAGCCTGTCAACATCTGTACAGGTTGGATTCACCCAATACAGTTTGGATACACCATTATGAAACTGTATGATCACTCAATTCCACCACACCTCTTGTACAGGTTCTGTACAACTGTACAGAACCTGTATTAGCCAGACTCAATTCAATCATTCAATCCCCTCATGAAAATTCTCTCTCTGGATCAGGGCTGGTGATTCTCACATATACCAGCCCCTCTTTCTCCCCCCTGGGGACTTTTCCCCAGTTAATTAATTTAGTTTATTTATTATTTTATGAATATTCCTATCCTTATTTTTGGGTATTATATTTATTTAATATTACGTTAGTCTTTGCATTTTCTTTCTTTGCCTGTACAGTATGAGTTGGGTGGCCATATCCTTATCAACCCTTCTCTTTTCATTCTGACAAGTTGAAACAGTGGACTTGGACTTGTTCGTGGTTGGCTCTTCTATTTCTTACTCTTATTCTCTTGTTGCTGCTTTTCTTATATTTATTTGATTAGTAATTCATCTCTTAACACTCTTAAGTGTACTCCTTCTTACCATATCCTGAGCCATCCATAAGTGAGTCCCAGTTTACTGAGTGCCAGGCTCTCTTCACTTAGCAGAGCCCCTGTGACAGCCTTCTGGGAACCAGTCCATGTTAATGGTTTCCCATGGTTGTTTGGGTTCTTCTATATGTTGAAGCAGCCCATATCTCTTCCCATGTTTTCTGTTTTCCTTCTGGAATCTTTCACAATTGTTGATTTATTCACTCAACTCTTGTTCCCATTGGGGCCACCAAGCTGTTCTTTCTACCCTATCTTTGGTCCTGTCTTCACTCATGTGTCCCATGGAGGGGCAGTCATGGAATTCTTTCAGGATCAGGGAGATGTGGTCCCTATCTATCACTGTGAGGGAACTAGTATTCTTCTCTCTGTGATAGAGTAATCCAGCTATAAGGAAAGATTTAATGTCCTTATAGTTCCTCAACCAAGGCTCCTTTAGCTGGGATTCCCGTTCTGGGCGCCTGTACTTCTGTTGAAGGAGTTGTAACATTATGCTACACTGTTTGTGCTTGGCATAAGCTTTAGTGACTTAACTGAAAAATTCATTATGCAGTTCTGAGGAGCTTATTCCCAATATGGGTGTTTCTATCCCTTCTGCTTCAATTTTAACACTGTCTGGGGTACCAAACTCTGGTACCCATTCAGAAAATATGAAGTTTTTCCTCCTGTCTATTTCCATGTAATGGATAGGAAACTTGGCAGCTACTTCAAGAGCTCTTAAGCTGGGTTGCGTTTGACATTATTCAGTGGCCATCTACTGAGGCTATCTGCATTGTTGCTGCTTTTGCCTTCTTTGTAGATGATTTTAATTTTACCTCTATACTCTTGGATAGCTATTTTCCACCTCAACATGCATATATTTGTAATCTTCATGTTAAGTAAATACTTAAAGGCTGTGCAGTATGTGTAGACTTCAAGGACTGCACCCTCCAAGTAATAATCAAGCTTTTCTAGAGCCCAGACTAAACATATGCATTCAGTATGAGTGGCTCCATACCTGGCTTCTGAATCTTTCAATTTCCAGGAGATGCAGCAACTTACTCCCTCCCTTGGTTCACCATCCACAATTTGTCATTGGTGAAGGGCTGCTCCTAGGCCTTGGCTAAAATCCGCATTGATATGATACTTGAATGGTAGTTCAAAGTCAGTTAATATGAGGACAGGTGCATTGGTGAGTTCCTATTTGATCCTCTCATATGAATCCCTCCTTTCCTTGGTAATTTCAAAAACTACATCTTTTGAACATAACTTGTATAGACTACTAGTTATGTGGGCAAAGCTTTTGATGTGGTTTCTGTAGTAGCTAGCAAATCCAAGGAAAGCTTGCATCCCTTTGATGTTCTTTGTTACTGATTTTTGCCGTACTGCTGCTAATTTGTTCTGATCTATGGCCAGGCTAAGGCCTGAGACTTTATGTCTTAGTGCCAATATTCTTGTTGGCCAAAATTACACTTTTTAAGTGGAGTATTCAGATTAATGGGTGTGCATTTACTTAGTACTCTGTCTATGTATTGAACATGGTCCTCCCATGTCTCTGAGTATATAATTATATCATCAACATATACCACCATCCAGCCTTCCAATATTTCTTCTTGAAACATTGTGTCCATCATCCTTTGGAAATGGGCTGGAGCATTTTTGATGCCAAATGACATTCTAGTGGACTCATATAGGCCCATATGACATATAATCCTGAGTAGCTTCATGAATTTTCGTTCAACTCCATTCTGGTGAAAGCCTTTCATACAATCCATCTTGATTATGTATTTTGCTTTTGCCAGCTTGTCCAGGGCATGAGGTATCCTTAGTGTAGGGTACCTATCATCTTTTTTGTAGTTATTCAGGACTCTGAAATCTCCACAAAACCTGGATTTTCCATCATGCCAGGTGATAAGGACAGGAGTGGTGATTTCTGTTATTTCATTGTGTCCTATCTTCCTGATAACATCCCTATCTAGTAGCTCATTTATTTCTTTTTCAATTTCTTTCCTAGTTTCCAGGCTTTCTGGATATGAAGCTCTCCTGAGCATGGGTGGATAAGGTCTTTCCACATCCAGATGTAGCTCTATATCATGGCCTCTGATCTTTCCCGGAGAGTCTTCACCAATGGCAAAGGCTGGTCTATTTTTCCTCAGTATTTTCAGTAAACTGCATTTTTGTTTAATGGTGAGGTTAGCACTGAATTGGCCCTCTTTGAATTAATTGAGCAATTATTCTAGAGGGTCTTGATTAGACATATGGTATATATCAAGTGAAAATTTCTTGTCCTTGTTTGTACCTATGGTGATGCTCCTGTTCTTACTATTGTAAATTTCAATGCCATACATGCTTTGATAATCTGTTCCCAGTAAGAATCCGTGGGTTTGAGCATCTTCAAGCACTACAAACTCTGGGCTGAGTCTGATGTTACATTTCCTATGGGGTATAATTATCTCTTTTATCATGGTCCCAATGGATGCCATTTTCCCTGATACAATCTTAAGGCTCTTTGGCTTAGTTGGCAAGAGTTGCTTCTCCCAAATATAGAATTGGTTCTCCAGGTACTCTCTGGCCACTATTGAGCAGTGTGCACCACTATCAATGATCAATGGGTGTTTGGAATTGTCAATACAAACAGTCATCTTTTTGGATATCCCATGTATATATGCCATTTCTCTAGCTTGTGTGACTAGGAAGGTCTGTGCATCTTTTGTGTGTTTACACAAGTTTTCATTTTCAGTATCTTGTGGAATTCCTGCGTCTGACTGTATATCCTGAATTTCTAGTTGTTTTTCCTCTTGGTACTCCACTAGAAATTCCTCTTTTGTGTCTTGGTCCTCATCAGAGTGTTCTCTGATGGCATCACCCATAGAATCTGATTCAGAATCCTCTGTTGGGGATTCTTCCTCTGGGCTTGTTCAATGGCATAAAGGTTTTTCTGTGCCTTTGGACAGTTGTTAGCATAGGGGTCTTCTGACCCACAATTGTGACAAGAGTTCTTTTTCTTTGTCACTTATGCCACTTTTTATTTGGTTTTATCTTTGATGTCCACCCTGAAAGGTTCTTTCTCTTTGAAACTACTGCTTTTGTATGGGGACTATTTCCTTATATTTCTCCTTTTCCTTACACCTTTTAGGGTATTGGCAATGTCATCTAGAGTGAAACTCTGGTTTAATCTGCATTTTACTGCATTCTCTAGTTCTCCTAGAATCTGTCCCAAGAGTTTGTGGTTCCTTATCTAAATATTCATTTGAGGATCCATGGCTTTAAGCCTTTTGGACTGACTAAGACACCATTCATGTGGATCTTTGTCCACAGAGTACTTCTCATTTTTCAAATGACATGGTCTTTTTCCATATCCAAGTACCATTGCTGTCCTTTTGGATTATTTGGCTCTTCCACCATGGCCAGTTTCTTCTGCCATGAAATTCCTTCATTTCTGTGTACCAAATACTAGCAGGTCCTTTGAATGCAGTATTTAATCTAGCAGGAATCAAAGAATCTGGTATGCTTGGTACATCAATGAAGAGTCCATCAATATAATCCTTGAGCTCCATGTGATCATATTCTCCTACACCACAGAAGTTTGGCCAGATTGAGGCTTCTGGCAGCTTTTTCAGTGCTTCCTTCTGTGAACAAGACATTTTATCTCCATCTTGGTATTGTGATGGAGATCTTGACTCATTCTCCAAGGAGACATCTGGTTTGATGTCCTCTTGTTATAGATTATCCAAAGGATCTCCTTGTGTTTGAGGCTTCATATTTGGGAAGACATTAAATAAATTGTTTATGTCTTGAACCAGATGATTCCTGTCCCTCTTGCAGTGGTATTGATCTTCAAAGACTTGATTCAGCCTTTTATTGGTTTCTTCAGAGGCTTTGAATAATTTATCACAGCTCTCTTGGATGGCTTTAATTGTAGCCTCATGTAAGGTTGTCAATTCTTTCTACCTTTCATTGCTTCTATGGAGTTCATCAACCCTCTCTTGAGTTTGCCCTAAAAATTGGGACATTTGTAACCACATTTGATCACTGTTTAAGTTCCTCTCAGGTGTAACAACATTGTGTTCATTATGAGTGGGTGTAACATTCTTATTAGTAGGGCTACTGATTCTAGAATAATTTAAAACTATTTCTGGCTCTTGTGTACTTCTTTCACCAAGTCCAACAGCTTCTGGATCATTGGGTCCGATTCTTTCTGCCTGGGGCTGAAATAGGTCTTGTTTTTCCCTTTGTATCCTTTTCTTCTCCTGGAAACTACCTGGGATTGTGAATAATGGTGACTTTTGGTCACTGATTGGCTGGTGCCTGAATGGTGTGAATCCACTGGTGAGTTGGGTTGGTCTCCTCCTTGTGAGCCTGAAGGAATCAGATTGGGATCTTTCTGGTTCAGTTGTTGTTCTATAGCTTGGATAGTGGCTTGAATTTCCCTTATGCTGGTTGCCCTCTCCTCCAGGAGTTTGAACTGCCTGTTGGGATTCCATCCTTTTGTGATTACCATAAGATCTTTTAAGGGTATCTCCTTGAGACATATCCTCTGGCAACTTGCTCCATGTTCTTCCCAGTTTGATGCTATGTTGAACCTCTTGTTGTCCATGCTCCATTGGAATAGATCTTTGAGGAGTTGGTGGAGCTGAAGAACTTGATCCATATCCTTCCAGTCCTCTGGTCTGAGGTTTCTGTTGAATTGGAAGGTGAATGGCAGAGTGGGTATGATTTCCCTCAGTGTCTTTCCATCCACCACTGTGTCCAAGGTGTCCTGTTCCTGGTCTTCTGGTTCTGAACCAGCCTTGTCTGTCCTCTGGCTGGTTCCTTGGGATTCCAAGATTCCTGAGGTGTGCAGGGGACATATTAGTGTTTTCAAGCAGTCAAAAACTTCCTTTTCTTAGGGTATTTACCTTTGACTGTGCCTTGTACAAGTGTTTTCTCTACTGCTTTGGGAAATTTTTCTTTAGAAGTTGCAACTGGGTTAATTACTGTAATCTTCCCTGTAAAGGTTATCAAGGTTGGTTTACCTTGTATAGAGGCAGATTTCCATGGTTTTCTACTCCTCTGAGTGGAAATTTGTGTCCACTTCTTGATGGTGATGAGGCTTTCACTGTGCCTTTTTCCTTTGTCCTTGTTTCCTTCTGTTTCTGAAGGTATCACTTGTGTACTGCCTTGTGACTGGGTGTCACAGGGGCTCTTCGAAGTGAAGAGGGCCTGGCACTCAGTAAACTGGGACTCACTTATGGAGGGCTCAAAGATATGGTAAGAAGGAACACAATAAAGAGTGTTAAAGATGAATTGCTAAAAGAATAAATATAAGAAAAGAAGCAACAAGAAATAAGAGTAAGAAATAGAAGAGCCAACCACAAACAAGTCCAAGTCCACTGTTTCAACCTGTCAGAATGGAAAGAGAAGGGTTAATAAGGATATGGCCACCCAACTCATACTGTACAGGCAAAGAGAGACAAGGCAAAGACTAACTTAAAATTAAATAATTATAATACCCAATTATAAGGATAACAATAATTATAAAATGATAAATAAACTAAATTAATTAACTGGGGAAAAGTCCCCAGGGGGGAGAAAGAGGGGCTGGTATATGTGAGAATCACCAGCCCTGATCCAGAGGAAGAACTTTCATGAGAATATTTGATGATTGAATTGAGTCTGGCCAATACAGGTCCTGTACGGCTGTACAGAACCTGTACAAGAGGTGTGGTGTATTTGAGTGATCATACAGTTCCATATTGGTGTATTGAAACTGTATTGGGTGAATCCAACCTGTACAGGTGTTGACAGGCTGTATGGATGTACCAAGCTGTATGCATGTTTCAGAAGGAAGATTGCTGAAACCGAATGCTGATGCAGATACTGTATTTTCTGATTTGGGGTGTTTGAGTGGGTGTATGAATTAATACCCTTACCCCTGATGGATGGTTGTTACAGTATCCCCCTCTTGAAACTGGTGGGCTCCTGAACACCATAATACCCTGCCACTGTTGAGTGGCATCTCAATATCTCCACATTTTTTCAAAAAATTTTCTTTTTAATTTTCTTTCCTCTTGACCATTATCCTGAAAATCCTTCATTACTTCTTCCCTGCCAAATTCAATTGATTCCCCCCTTTTTCCAAGCTTGAGTGAGTATTCCTTCCAGAAGATGCCATTCCTTTCTTTTGATTCAATCAGCCATGCCTTGGGATGTGGCCTTGGGATATATCCCAGAATAAAGGCCATTGAGCACTTGTGCTCAAAAAATGGTGCCCAATGAGTATATGACTTGTACTCATTGGCCCATACTTAATCCAATGAATGAATGAAACTTTCCTCCAAGGGGTCTTGTCCCCATTATCCAAGGAAGTGTCCTCAGACAGCCCTCCAAGTGTTTTTTGGGCTGTGGCCTCCATCCTGAGTGATCTTGATGCAATTTGCTTTTTATGGCCTTTTTGGCCTTGTTGGGTGTTTTAGTGATTGGGGCATTTTTTGATTTTTTGGCCATAATAGGCCTTTTTGAGTCCTTGGGGTCCTACGGTCTGCGGTCCGTGGGCCGTGGGCCGTACGCCGCGGTCCGCGGTCTGTGGGGGCTATTGGAAGCCCCTGGGCCCAAATTTGCTGGGGACCCAGGGTGACCAAGGCGCCCAGAAATGGCCCATTCCCAAATTTTCACCAAATATGGCCTGGACCCATTGAAGGGGTCCAGGACCATCAAGATCTTGGCCTTCCCCAAAGTTGCAGGGGAGGCCCTAGGTGATGAGTTCAGCCCCAAAGGGGTGTGAACCTTCACCTTAGAGGCTTTGAGGTGGGGCATAATTGAGTTATGGCCCCATTTCCTTGAGTCAAATTTCTTTTTCTTGATGTGGAGTGGATTGATTCTGACGTCTTGAATCTTCTGCTTGCATATTCTTCAGTTATGAGTTCCAAACTGACTGAACTCACTGAATCTTCCCCTTCTGCACCGCCACCGTCTGTTCTTCATGGTTCTGGCGTCTTCAGTCGATTGTCTTCTCCCTCCATGGCGTCTTCTGGCCATTTTGACCCCTCCCAAACATATGATGGGTTCAGAGCAGTTGAAGTTCTTGATCCTGCCTGTACTGAGTGTTTGGCCAGGGGTAAGGATTGCTTTCAAAATTACAATCCTCAATCGTCAAAATGCCATTTCTGCTTTATTGGGAAGAAGCCATGCCGCCGTACCGGATCAACTTTGTCCCAGGTCAGGAGGCACTTATGGAGTAGGAAGGATGGGCCTTATGGGCAGGAATTCCCCATTCTTGAGGAACCTACCCCTGATGCCGCTTCTGGATTTTCTCAATGTGAGTGATTTGTAATTCTTGGTTGAATTGATGCTGATATTTTGATGTAGTGACTGGTTCCAGGCAGAGGGATGTGGCCAGATGGACTAATGTTGGAGGGCCCATTCCAATTGGTGGTAGGCCCATACACTACAGCTCAGAAATCCCAATTTCAAGGACCAATGCTGATGGAGTGGTGAAAGTAGTGAAAAACCTAAGAAGAATTGTTGATTCCCCAACAGATCCAGATGCTGAAGGAAGTGATGAGTTGGATGGTGAAGAAGTTCAAGTTATTCCTCATTCAAGTGGCCATCCATCCAGCAATTCCTCTTCTCAACCTCTTGCCAACACCAGGTTCCAAAGCCAAGTGATTCCCAGCACTCCAAGAACCTTCCAACCAATGCTTGCTTCCATTCCTACAACCCTTCCTCCTCCTTCACCGACTACTTCCCACACCACCAGGCCTGCCTTGAATCCAGCAGTAAGGCCATCACCAGTTCAACAGCCCAGAAACTCACCCATAAACACCTCCCGTCAACTCCAACCTGTGGCCAGCTCCAGCAGAAGAAGAGATGGATTGTCTCCTTTGCCGTTTCCTGCCGCTCAAGTTTTCCAAAGAAGAGAACGTTGGCCTATCCGGGTTACCAGAGAAGATCCCAACGCGGCTAGTGAAAATCAAGATGCTGTGGCCAGATTATTCAGGAGGGTTGATAGAAATAGCAGAGAGGTGATTATGTATGCCAATGACAGGACTATTCCAGGTACTGCTTCTGAAGAGATGGCTGCAAAATTTGCCTGGTATGAAGATGAGTTGATAAATGATTTCCAGAGAGCTTTTGATAACTTGGGTAGAGATAACTAGTTTTCCTTTTCCTTGTTTGTGTTTGGTTTGACTTCTATCCCCACTCTTATAACTACTAAAAAAAATAAAAAATAAAAAAGATAATGGAACCTCCCAATACATGATTTGGGGAGGGGATGCTGCTGCTTTAAAGAAATAAAAGAAAGAAAATTATACAAGTAAAGAAAGAAGACAATAAAAGAATAAGAGAAAATGAGAGTAAAGAAAGAAATAAAGAAAAATCCTGATGGTTGGTCCTTCTTGTGGTGAGTTGCTTGATTCTGGCCAAGAAGTGTCTGAAAAATGAAAACCAAGCATTTGATGCTCACAGAGTGGCCAAGGTGATGTTTTGCAAGAAGTAGAACCCTCAGGGATGCATACCAGGAGATGGAACTTACTTTCACAACTTCCACTCCCCACCAAGCACCATAAAATTGAAAAGAATTGCCATAAATGACTTCTGAGATGAATTGCCATACATGACTTCTGAAATGAATTGCCGTAAATGACTTGAAGCAATGAATGTCTTGAATTATGATGATTGGCATAAAATGAAATGATAAATAGAGAAAGAAATGAAAAATAAAGAAAGAAAACATTGGGCCATATCTTGATAAGGTCCAAATGGAGGGTATTGATGTTGTATGCTTCCTGAACCTGTCCAAAGAAATGACAAGTGCTCACAGAGTGGCCAAGGTGATGCTTACAACAACATATGGGTAGGATACCCCCTTAAAGGTGCATGCCAGGAGAGGAACTTACTTTCATAACTTCTTCTCCCCACCAAGCACCATAAAATCAAACTCTCAAGGTATTTGGGCCAGGCTTGTCTGGATATAATGAATGGAAATCCTTGACAAGGTCTGGTGAGTTGGTAAGGTTGGAAGCTGGTTCCCAAGTGGTTCTTTCTGGGTCTTCACTGAATCCTTTCCACTCTACAAGATACCATAATTTACCTCTTTTGAGTTTTGAGTCCAGAACCTGAGCCACTTCCCATTCTTCTTGCTCCTCCACTGAGACTGGTGGTGGCGGCAATTGATGTCGATTTGGGATAGTTGATTGCTTGACTGGTTCTAATAAGGATACATGGAATACAGGGTGAACTGTCTTCCATTGCTGAGGCAACTTGAGGTGATATGCATGGCTGCCAATCTTCTTCAGAACTTCAAAAGGTCCCAACCATCTTTCTGATAATTTCTTGGTGGGTCTTGTTGTCTTAATGTTCTTGGAAGCTAGCCATACTTTATCCCCAGGTTGGAAATCAGGTGGAATTTCTATCTGCATACTTCTTGAATCTCCTTATTGCTGACTCTAATTCTTCTTTGACAACTTGCTGTACTGATTGGAGTTTTGTTGATAACTTTCCAGCAGGTGAGTCTTGAGAAATATGGATTGAGTCAAAGCTGGGATTTCTTCCATAAATGGTGAAAAAAGGTGATTGCTTGGTTGATGAGTGTTCTGCATTATTATAGGCAAATTCAGACAGAGGGAGCCAGGTGTACCAGTCATCTTGATGATAGCTGACATACATCCAAAGGTACTGTTCTAGTATCTGATTTACCCTCTGTGTCTGTCCATCTGTTTCAGGGTGAAAAGCAGTTGAAAGATCTCTTGATATCTTGAGCTGCTGACACAATTGAGTCCAAAATGATGAAACAAATAAGGATCCTCTATCACTGACAATACTTACTGGAAGTCCATTCTTGGAAAATACATGACTAATGAAGATTTGAGCTAAATCCAGAGCAGTGATTGTGCCATAAGTTGGAATGAAGATTTCCATTTTTGAGAATCTGTCCACAACTACTAAAATTGAATCAAAGCTGTTTGACAGTGGCAATTGAGTGATGAAGTCCATTGATAATGAATTCCAAGGACTAGACGGAATTGAAAGAGTCTTGAGTAATCCAAACTTCTTGTGATGGATGTTCTTGTTTCTTGAACATTGCTGACATGAGGACACATAGTCCTTGATGATTTGATTCATGCCAGCCCAATAAAAATCCCTCTTGATGAGCTTGAGGGTCTTCTCCTGGCCAGGATGGCCAGCCAATGGTGAGTCATGACGCTTTTGAAGAATATCGAGTTGAAGTTCTTCATTGCTTGGGATTACCACTCTATCTTTGAATAATAATAACTTGGCTTGAGGTTCAAGAGAATAATCTGGAACTGATTCACCTCTTGCTAGTTGCTTGAGTATTTCTTTATAGTCTTTGTCTTGCCATACTTCTTTTTGAATCTTGTCCACTAAATCTGAGAAAATTTCCACTTTGATTGAGAAGACTCTTGACTCTTGAATTCCATCTTGCTTAAGTATTTGATGAAAATTATGAGTATTCTTGCTGATGAAGTCCACCCCCCCCCCTCTGGGTACACGTTGTCCTGACGTGACAAGGCATCTGGCAAAGTGGCCAGTCTGCCTGGGCGGTAAGTGATAGTGAAATGAAATTCTGAGAGAAATTCAGCCCAACGGGCCTGACGACGAGTAAGAACTTTGGAAGACATGAAAAACTGCAAGGAAGAGTGGTCTGTCAAGACCTCAAAAGTATTGGAAAGAGAAAGAAGAAATGCCCTCCAGCGCTTGAGAGCCCAAACTATGCCAAGGAGTTCCTTGTCATGAATTTCATAGTTGAGCTCAGCTGGTAAGAGCTTGCGACTATCAAATGCAATGGGATGCTTTCCAGAGTCATTCACCTGACTCAGTATGGCGCCCAATGCATAATCAGAAGCATCAGTCTCTACAACAGTAGGTAGAGATGGATTGAAGTGGGATAAGATAGGAGCAGAGGTGAAAGCTTCTTTGAGTGCTTGAAACTGACTAAGAGCTTCCTCATTGAAGATGAAAGGAGAATCTTTTTTGAGAAGGGAAGTGAGAGAAGTGATTCTTTTGGAATAATTTTTAATAAAACGATGATAAAAATTGGCAAAGCCAAGAAAGGATTGAAGAGCCTTGATGTTTTTGGGCTGAGGCCAATTGAGGATTTGCTGAGCTTTTGAAGAATCCATCTTGAGGCCATCACTTGAAACAACATAGCCCAAGTATTCCACACTTGAGGCATGGAATACACACTTGGAGGCTTTGGCAAACAGATTATTGTCCCTCAGTCTTTGGAGGACAGAGGCCACATGTTTGACATGTTCCTCCTCAGAACTGGAAAAGACCATAATATCATCTAGATAAACCACAACAAACACATCCAAAAAATCTGCAAAGATATTATTTACTAGATTTTGGAAAGAAGCAGGAGCATTGGTCAAACCAAATGGCATGACCAAATACTCATAACTGCCATATTTGGTTCTAAAGGCAGTTAAGTGCTCATCCCCCTCTTTGATTCTCAGAAGGTTATATGCACCACGCAGATCTATCTTGGAGAAGATAGTGGAACCGTTGAATACGGTAAGAACCTGGTTCATAGGAGGAACAGGGTATCTGTTCTTCCTAGTGACAGCATTGAGTTTGCGGTAGTCAACACACAAACGAAGACCTCCATCCTTTTTCTTGACAAAAAGGACAGGTGCTCCTGTTGAAGAGGAGCTTGGTCTAATGAAACCTTTCTCTACATTCTCTGAAATGTAGGCCCGCAGTGTTTCTGACTCTTGATTTGATAGTGAGTAGATAACCCCAATTGGAGGTAGAAGACCCTCCAATTCAATATGGTGATCACAGGCGCGGTGTGGAGGAAGTTTCTCTGCTTTCACCTTGGAGAATACATCCAAATATTGGTGATAAGAAGGAGGAACAACCTTCAACACAGTTCCAATTTCTTCTGGCTCTTCCTCCTCATCCCACTGCTCCTCCAGGGATGCATGAAAAGATAAGGGAGGAAGGTCCACATCCCCTTGAAAGAGATGAAGTGAAGATATGGCAACATCTTCTCCAACATCCTTTATCTCTTTGAAGACTTCATCTCTTAATGGAAGTAATGACTGAGAGGGAATAATGGAAGGGATATGCACAGAGGAAGGAATGGGAGGTGTCTTAAGCTCACCAACCAGAGCAACACTGTTGACAGCAGTGGCAAAGTCATTACTAGTAGAAGGAGTAATACCACTAGAATCCTTATGACTAGAATCATAGGTGATCAATCCATTTTTCCAATCAATAATGGGATTAAAATGGTAAAGGAAATCATAGCCCAATATCAGGTCTTCTCCCTTGGGTGAATCTATGATAAAAAAGTCCCATTCAAAGCTTGGGAAGGAAGGCAAGTCAACTACCCACTTGGTATAATGGGTGATGAACAAGGCAGGGGATTCATTAGAATCCAAAATGAAAAGAGGAATCTTTTCAGGGAGCTCTGACAGAGTCAATGAGTACTTGAGAACAAAATTCTTTGCAATAAAAGAGTTTGTAGCACCAGAATCAATGAGAATACTATAAAAAATATCAGAGACAGAAGAGAAAATAAGAAATTTTAAAGATTTCTTGACACTAGTATTCAGAGTGCACAATTGTGCTCTTGAAGGAAATAAGTGAGAACCATTGAACACATCATGATTCCCACTCAGGCTTTTCCCTGCTTGCTAGGGAAGCCTCTTGATGATGACCCAGGCTTGTTCTGAGGTCTCTTGAAGCATTTTTCAATTGGGTTCTTGCCACCACAATAAGTACACAACCCCGCTTGAATCCTCCTCTCCTTTTCAGAACCGATTAACTTATTGTCCTTATTGAGGAGAGCAGAGTGAGGCTTGTCCTTTGAAGGCTGAAATTGCTTGCCCTTCTTATTCTTCTTCTGATGAGGCCTCTTTGAAAATGAGTTTTGAGGGGGTCTAGATTGATTGGATCCATTGACAGGAGACTTCTTTTCTTGATTGCCACCCTTTTCTTTTTGTCTCTCATGAAATCTTGTGTCTAATTCTAAAGTGACATCCATAAGTTCTTGAAGAGTATCAAAAGTTCCAGGGTGTGAAGCCAACTGATCCAATAATCTTGATGCCAATCCTCTTCTGTAAACATGGATATAAGCTCTTTCCCCCCAATCTCCAATTCTTGACATTAAGCTTCTGAAATCTGCAATGTACAAGGAAACATGACCACTTTCCTTCATCCTCAAATTGTCCAACTCTTGTTCAGCTTTCCTGACTTCATTGGGGTCACCAAACAGAGTGAATAATTGAGATTCAAACAATGGCCAATTATTGAGGAGGTAGGAAGGGTCTTCATTGGAAATATTTGAGAGGTAAGGTTCAATCCACTTGCCAGCTCTACCAGTAAGAAAAGAAGTTTAGTACAAAACCTTCTTCCTGTCAGAGAAGAAGTTTGCTGGATCATTATGGAAAATTAGTTGACAGGATTGGATAAATCCTCTCAACGTATGAGCTTGAGTACCATCAAAAGAATCAGGTGCCTTCATGGATGGAGTCTTGAAAGCAGGGGCTTTTGTGAGCCTTTGAGATATGACCACATACCCAATAAGGTCACAAAAAATACTCAGAATAATTATACCTTTAATATAATTATATTAAAATTAATTAGAATAATTATACACTAAAAATAATTACTCAAATATACAAAAAATACCATAAATTGGTACTAAAATTGGTTTAACTTAAAAACCAATGAATGAACATGTGAAATAAATTATACCATTGGATTCCCCATGGAAAAATACACATATACCATTTTTATGGCATATCTGTAAAGCCAATATTTAAGGAATTATAAGGTACAATACCTTATAAAAACCATAAAAACTTATTTATCTCAGAAACTAATGAAACAACATGTGAAATAAATTGTACCAGTGGATTCCCCACTAAATTCCACATATAAAATAATTAATAAGCTAATTTCCAATGTTAATACTTAAGGAATTATCCTGAATATATGCACTTTTTTGGTCAACGCATATATTCAAGGATCATAGCTAATATCTTCTAAACTATACATGATAGAATGATGAACCAAAAATAAAGTTACCACGTAATTACTGTAAGAACACAGATATGAACTTTATTTTACAAATTATAAACAAGGTTAAAACCTATGATGAATTATTGATAAAAATCAACAGAGCTGTTGACCACTTTGTTGTGAAAGTGTTCCAAACTTAGAAAAAAGTACACAGTTAGATTCTCCTAGTTCATTCGTGAAGAATGATGTAATTTTTATTATTAAATTCAGGGTATAACCCCCTGAAATCAAGGTTTGAAGTTTAAAATATTGAGTTTCGACAGAAAAGATGAGTTACAAGAAAAATCATCAAAATTAGAGTTTTGATGATGTAATTAAAGGCTCTTGGCAGCATAATAAGGTTATGTCAGGCTATCAGAATTCACTCTCTGAATTGCTGTAGCGTGAAAACCTTAAAAGTTATTAAGGATCAAAGTTTGAGCTTAAATTGAGCTGTTATGATCACATACTGTAACCTTAAATTAAGTTTAACAGTCTTAATAGTGATAAAATTGGTGAATACTATTAGTTTATGATTAAAACTAATAAAATCCACGAAATTTGGGGTTCTGCCAAGCCTCTGATGTCATCACACTTAGAGTTATAGTGATAACTCTAAATAATGGTGTAATAATGATGTAATATGGTTTGATCATGATGTAATCACCCTCAAACCTTAAAATATTGATCAATTCCAGTGGATATGATCAGTACACGTCTACTAGAAGCCTGTTGGACTCTAGGAGGGAGGTATTCACTATAAATAGAGCTCTTTTTACTCTGTTTTCCCCTCAGACGCATCAAAAACATTAAATCAATTAAATCAAAGTTAATTTCTTTATTCTTTATATATAAAACTGTTATATTATTAAATACCAAAGACCACCTTGCTATAATCAACTCTTTTGACGTGATTAAATCATTTATTTAATTGTTTTTGTTAAAAAATCTCTCTAATAACTCATTTCCACGTAAAAATCCAGAATAATTTGTAATTTTCTTTATTTTTATTGTAAATACAATTTGAAAAGGTTGTATTTATATTTTTTGGCGTAAAATACTTCAAAATTATTATATTAAGTGTTAAAAGTAGGTTATTTTCTCTTATTATAATAATTCCTCTATTATTACTCTTTTAATAATTCTTTAATTAATATAAATAGTATTTATATTAATTCATAACTTTAATATTAGTAATATTATTGTTATTAATTGTTTTTTATTAATAAAAAACAATTTTTTACGCCTTTATTATTTGTTGGTAACAATAATAAAGAGCTTTATAATATATTAATTATTTTATATTAATATATTATTTATAATATTATAATTTCATATAATATTAATTATATTATTATATTTATTTAATAATATAATATTTTTACGCCATAATAATAATATTTCTTTATTATTATTATTATTTCAATCTTATTTATTTCAACTATAAGGACATTCAGAGTACAATAAGTAATAAATTAGTAATTTTTACTTATTGTTTCATAGTCAAACCTTACATTTGGGGGCCTGGCCGTGATATTTACTTAAAAGACCTTTAAAAAGATTCTATTTGGGTTTATTCAATAATAAATTATATTTATAATCATAAAATTATACAATAATTTTATATTTTATTGATTTTAAAAGCTATTGAGGCATTTGGAAAGCAATTGTACTGTCTTACACGTGGTTTTTCACATCCTTGGACTTGCAAGAACTTTCTTTGAGTGACTCTAGTGATTAAAAAAGATAATTTATAAATTAAAAATAATTTTTATTATAATTTAACTTTATAAGAATCATATTCATTTTTTATTTTATTCTTTAAAAATAAAAATATACATAAAAATATTAAAAAATATTAAAAAACCAATAAAAAAAGTTATTTTTATTCATTTTTATTCATTTCTTTATTCATTTCATTTTTTTTAAGATATAAAAGCAATTTCTACGTGGAAAATTGCCATATCTTGCCAAAAATAACACTTCTTATAAAAAGACTTATATTTATTTGTCTTTTTTAGTGTTTGAAGATAACCCAACAGAAGACAACCAAGCTACTGTTGAGAGATTGGTGGAAGAAACTTGTCAAAGTTCTCCAACACCAGTTATCACCAAAAGAAAGAAAGCTAAGAAATTAGACTTTCCAGGGCCCACCATTCAAGACTCTGAAGGTGAGCACCTCTTTTTAAATTGCCATAAAAGAATTTTATTCTAAAATACTTTTATTTTTTCTTATTCTTTAATTATGACTACCAGAAGAGGTTCCCAATACTCCATCCAATCAGATGGAGCTGGACTCAGAAGTAGAATTGATCCCTCAAAAGGGAAAAGAAAGGGCAATATCCCCAGTGGAACAGAATCCACACAAGGAAGTGCCTTATCCCAAAGGCAAGTCCCAGAAATGCCCATGATATCTGAGCCTGAATTGGAACTAAGTATGAGTAACTCAAACAGGTACAAATCACATTCAGAGGGCTCAAATAGACATCTACATGAGCCAGTACAAGCAGTATTACACAGTATACAAGGACAAAGACTGGGAAATGCTGCCTCAAATACACCAAGGAGTGATGAACTCCTGGCACATCCTGAAAAAGTTCCTCAAAGAGGAGGAGATAGTGAGATACTCCAATGGATGGAATCCACTGTCATCCAAACCTCAAATCAAAAAAATCAAGGATTATCATGCCAAAAAGAGGGAGGCAACCAAGGAAGAAGCCCCAGTAGCTTCTACCAGCAAGCCTCAAGCCAGCCCACTTCCCCAAGAAGGGAAGAAGAACAAGAAAAAGCATTGGAGGAAACCATATTCCCCAAGCTACAGAATCCCAAGAATCCAAAAGGATGCCATGGACAATGTTTTCAACATGGCCAGAACCTTGATGGAATTCAAGGACAAGGAAGAGCAAAGAATGAGACAACCTCATTTCCCAAAGAAATAACCTTGTCCAAAGATGTTGTAAATACTTTAACAGAAATTAAAAATAGTATATTACCTCTAAAAGAAATTAAAGACAGTTTATTATCACTACAAGAAATAAATAACAATTTATCTTCTTTAACAAAAATTGTTGTACAAAACAAGAAAGAAATTGACAACATTAAGTTTATTGTTGAAAATAATAAACCAAAAAATTTAATTGACAATACTCAAAAATTAATACAAGGACAACAAGAATTGTATAAATACATAAAAGATATCAAAGATAAGACTTTGACAATCAATTATGATGTGAGTATTGACAATCTTACAGAAAAATTAAATAAATTAAGTATTTCTGTAGAAAAATTTGAAGAAAAGACTTCATCACACCAAAAATTACTTTTGGACCATGTGGAAAAAAGTGATGAAGCAAGAATGCATCTGAAAGATGATATTCAAAGTGAAATAAGGCTTATTACAGAAAAAATGGATAAAATTAATGAGGCTAATTTAAATATGCCAAAGTTATCAACAACATTTTCTCATATAAGAAGCCCTATTAAAACAAAAGAGGAATTGTCAAATCCTTTCATAACAGACTTGAGTCACCAAGACAATAACCAAATCTTAATGAAGGAAGCACCTCAATTGAAGGAATGGCCAACATTCACAGGAGAAGGTGAATATGACCACATGTCATTTATTAAAACAATTGACATGTTACAAGAAGACTATGCCATACCAGATGAATTAATCACTGCAAGATTACATTCATTGTTTGAGAAATCTGCAAAAAGATGGTATTATGGCATAAGACAAACAAATGGTAAAAATACCTGGTCTTGGTGGAAACAAGAAATAATCACCAAGTGGGCAAATGATGCCTGGAGGTATAAGATAGAAAATGCATTTGAAAACTCTTTCTTTGACCCAGAGAAAGATAAACCTTTAACTTGGTTCCTAAAACAAGTTGAAAGGCTTAATGCACTGTACCCAGAAATGTCACAGAAGATGGTGCATATGAAAATACTTAAAAAATGTGGAGGGGAACTAGAACATGCCCTAAGAAGCAGGTGTATAGAACCATGCTCCACAGAAGAGTATATAAATGCACTAGAAGATATAGTGACAAGAACAAAAATTGGCAGGACTTGGAAAAAATTGGACATTAAAAGCCCAAATAAACCATTTATCAAGAAAGATAAATCAAAAGAATCCTTCAAACCCAATACATCCAACAATAATGAGCAAAGAAAATGCCATAAATGTGGAGGTATTGGACACTTAGCCAATAATTGCCTTAAAAAAGCAAAGATTAATGAAATTGTGGAAACAGAAAACCACAATGACAAAGAAGAAGAATCTGACTCTGAAAAAGAGACAGAAGAATCAGAAAGCTCTGAAAGTGATGAAATCAATATAATTAATGCACAAATTAATAATATTGATATAATTTATGAAGTACTGGATGTTAACTCAAACTTTCCACAAGTTGGAACATCTGACACAAATCTGACAAACATACAAGATGCCAAAATGTATAGAACCAAACCTGCAAGAGGAATGGGATATACAGCTGGAAAATCAAGTATTAGTATTGTTATGGTTGATAACCAAGAAGGAAAGGTTAACTTAGATACAGGAGCATATTGCACCTGTGTTGGCAAAAATTATTTAAAAACCATTGTCCCAGACTGGCAAGAAAAACTTATGCCAATACAAGGTGTCAAATTTAGTAGTGCAAGTGAGAGCATGAAGCCCCTTGGAATAATTGATTTAACACTAATTTTTCCTCATCCCTCACAATGTGTCAGAATCAAAGTAGAGTTTGTAGTAATGGACAACTGTACTAGTAATCATTTCATACTTGGAAATGACTACTTATCAATCTATGGTATAGATATCTCCAACCAAAAGGATAGATATTTTACCATAGGAGATAATAAAAGACAAAAGTTTGGATTCTTAAATAACAAAAAACAAATCACAGTTATTAAGAATGAGGAAAAAATTCCAGAAAAAGAACTTTTTATATCTGAACAACTCAAAGAGGCAGAATTCAATCAAGAATTAACAGAAAAAATGAAAGAAAAATTGATTGACCTCTTATTTAAGTATAAAAATGCCTTTGCAACTGACAAAGAGCCACTAGGTGCCATAATTGGACATGAAGTGGATATAATTCTTAATGTAGAAAAACCTTACCCACCTTTATTAAGAAGACCTGCTTATCCAGCCAGTCCAAGAGCTAGAGAAGCCCTAGAGGTGCACATTAAAGAATTAATGGACCTTGGAGTATTAAGAAAGGTTGGACATAATGAGCAAGTAGAAGTTACTACACCTGTCATTATAACTTGGCATAATGGAAAATCAAGGATGGTAGGAGACTTCAGAGCCCTGAATACCTATACCATTCCAGACAGATATCCAATACCCAGAATCCATGAGACATTGACCCAATTGTCACAAGCTAAGTTCATCACAGCTATGGATGCTCTTAAGGGTATTCATCAAAATGTCTTAACAGACAATGCCAAGAAACTACTAAGAATAATAGTCCATTGTGGAATTTTTGAATACTTAAGAATGCCATTTGGGATAAAAAATGCACCTTCCCATTATCAAAGAATGATGAATACCATATTTCCTGAAGAATTATCAGAAGGATGGTTAATAATCTACATTGATGATATCATAGTTTGCTCAGAAACTTGGGAAAATCACCTGACAAGACTAGAAAGGGTACTACAGAAAATAGTCCAAGTAAATATGAAAATTTCATTGAAAAAGTGTCATTTTGCATATAGTGAATTAAAAGCCTTAGGACATGTAGCATCTGGACTTAGTCTAGGCATAGACAAAAATAAAGTAGCAGCAGTACTACTTAAACCAATGCCTCAAACTAAAAAAGAAATGCAATCATTTCTAGGATTTGCTGGTTACTATAGACAGCATATAAAGGACTTTGCAAAGATTGCTAAATCCTTGTATAAGCTATGTGACCAACAAACAGTCTATGAGATGACAGAAGAAAGAGTCAAGGCATATGAAGAATTGAAAAATTCTTTAACAAATGCCCCATTTCTTCTAATGCCAGATTGGAAACTACCTTTCAAACTGTACATTGATGCTTGTGGAGAAGGACTAGGTGCTGCACTTCACCAAACACAAATTATCAATGATAAACCAGTGGAAGGACCAATTTGTTTCATTTCAAGGCAGATAAAGCCAACAGAAGCAAGGTATGGAGCAAGCCAAATGGAATGCTTATGCCTAGTGTGGGCTTTAGAAAAGCTGCATTATTATTTGGATGGCACAGTATTTGATGTAATCACAGACTGTAATGCTGTGAAATCACTATTAAATATGAAGACTCCAAATAGACATATGCTGAGATGGCAAATTGCTATCCAAGAATATAGGGGAAATATGACTATTGTTCATAAATCTGGAAATATTCATAAAAATGCAGATGGTCTTAGCAGATGGGCTCTAGCAAATACCCCTGACAATCCAGCATGGGTACCACAAGAAGAGCACCATATAGAAGGAATATGTGTTACAGACATTGGCACAGAATTCTTTAACCAAGTTAAAGAAAGCTATAAGACAGACAAAAATTGCCATATCTTAAGCCAACTTCTAATGAAAGACTGCAAAGATCCATCACTTTCATCAAAACTAGATGAAATATGGAAAAAAGCATATGATGAAGGAAGATTCCACCTCCTTGATGGAATCCTTTACCATAGAACAAAACACACATGTGTTATGGCCTTAACAGACAGAACACTAATAAACACTATTTTACATGAGTGTCATGATAGTGTTGCATCTGGACATCTCTCAGAAGATAGGACACTAGAGAGGGTGAAAACCTGCTCTTGGTGGCCAAATTGGAAAAAAGATGTTGCAGAGTACTGCCAAACCTGTGACAGATGCCAAAAAGCCAACAGAGCCACAGGAAAGAAATTTGGAATGATGATCCAAATCCAAGAACCAAAATCCCCATGGGAAATAGTTCATATGGATTGGGTAACAGCTTTACCTCCAGGAGGAGACAGGAGTTATAATGCATGCCTAGTATTAGTTGACAGGTACAGTAAAACTCCCATGTTCTTACCATGTCATAAAGATGACACAGCTATGGATACAGCCATAATGATATGGAATAAAGTCATTAGCCACACAGGCTTATTCCAAAATATTATAAGTGATAGAGACCCAAAGTTCACTTCAGCATTATGGACAAATCTCCATAACTTGTTTGGGACAAAATTATTATTCTCAACAGCTTATCATCCTCAAACTGATGGTCTAGCAGAAAGAATGATACAAACCCTAGAGGATATGATCAGAAGATTCTGTGCTTATGGGCTAGAATTCAAAGATTCTGATGGTTTTACCCATGATTGGTGTACACTAATACCAGCACTTGAACTGGCATATAAGACATCAATCCATTCTTCTACTGGCAAAACACCAGCAATGCTAGAGAAAGGTTGGAATCCAAGACTTCCTTATGATACCCTCAAAAAGGACTTAGTGGATATACATCCAACAGCAAGCAGTTTCAAGATAATGCTTGACAAAGCAAGACACCATGCAAACAGATGCATGCAAGATTCTTTTAAATATGCAAAAGAAAGATGGGATAAAAGTCATAAGCCACCTGACTTCAAAATAGGGGACTTGGTTTTAGTATCAACCCTTAATTTCAATAACATAAAAGGCCCAAAGAAATTGAAAGATTCCTTTGCAGGACCATTTATGATAAAAGCACTTCATGGACCCAATGCTGTGCAATTAGAACTCACAGGTGAACTAATGAACAAACACCCAACTTTCCCTGTAAGTCTGATAAAACCTTACAGTTCAAGTGACAAGGAATTATTTCCACTAAGAAATAAACCCCCACTTGAAATTCCCCCCTTGGAGGAAGGAGAGGAAAAGAGAATAGTAAAAGTCCTTAAAGAAAGAAGGACAAGAAACAAAAAAGAAAGGGAATACCTTGTAAGGTATAGAAATTCAACTCAAGAAGATGAATGGCTACTTGAGAAAGATATAACAAATGCTGATAAATTACTAAGAAGGTTCAGACATGAAAGAAAACCTGAAAAATAAAAAGTTAAGCATTATTGAGCTTCAAGACTAACAAAAGTCTATTGAAGAGGTAGGACAGTGGATGATACCCTAATCACATATATCAGATTGTGGTACAATCTTTTTTGGTGGTAGGGAATGTGAGCCTTTGAGATATGACCACATACCCAATAAGGTCACAAAAAATACTCAGAATAATTATACCTTTAATATAATTATATTAAAATTAATTAGAATAATTATACACTAAAAATAATTACTCAAATATACAAAAAATACCATAAATTGGTACTAAAATTGGTTTAACTTAAAAACCAATGAATGAACATGTGAAATAAATTATACCATTGGATTCCCCATGGAAAAATACACATATATCATTTTTATGGCATATCTGTAAAGCCAATATTTAAGGAATTATAAGGTACAATACCTTATAAAAACCATAAAAACTTATTTATCTCAGAAACTAATGAAACAACATGTGAAATAAATTGTAACAGTGGATTCCCCACAAAAATCCACATATAAAATAATTAATAAGCTAATTTCCAATGTTAATACTTAAGGAATTATCCTGAATATATGCACTTTTTTGGTCAACGCATATATTCAAGGATCATAGCTAATATCTTCTAAACTATACATGATAGAATGATGAACCAAAAATAAAGTTACCACGTAATTACTGTAAGAACACAGATATGAACTTTATTTTACAAATTATAAACAAGGTTAAAACCTATGATGAATTATTGATAAAAATCAACAGAGCTGTTGACCACTTTGTTGTGAAAGTGTTCCAAACTTAGAAAAAAGTACACAGTTAGATTCTCCTAGTTCATTCGTGAAGAATGATGTAATTTTTATTATTAAATTCAGGGTATAACCCCCTGAAATCAAGGTTTGAAGTTTAAAATATTGAGTTTCGACAGAAAAGATGAGTTACAAGAAAAATCATCAAAATTAGAGTTTTGATGATGTAATGAAAAGCTCTTGGCAGCATAATAAGGTTATGTCAGGCTATCAGAATTCACTCTCTGAATTGCTGTAGCGTGAAAACCTTAAAAGTTATTGAGGATCAAAGTTTGAGCTTAAATTGAGCTGTTATGATCACATACTGTAACCTTAAATTAAGTTTAACAGTCTTAATAGTGATAAAATTGGTGAATACTATTAGTTTATGATTAAAACTGATAAAATCCACGAAATTTGGGGTTCTGCCAAGCCTCTGATGTCATCACACTTAGAGTTATAGTGATAACTCTAAATAATGGTGTAATAATGATGTAATATGGTTTGATCATGATGTAATCACCCTCAAACCTTAAAATATTGATCAATTCCAGTGGATATGATCAGTACACGTCTACTAGAAGCCTGTTGGACTCTAGGAGGGAGGTATTCACTATAAATAGAGCTCTTTTTACTCTGTTTTCCCCTCAGATGCATCAAAAACATTAAATCAATTAAATCAAAGGTAATTTCTTTATTCTTTATATATAAAACTGTTATATTATTAAAGACCAAAGACCACCTTGCTATAATCAACTCTTTTGACGTGATTAAATCATTTATTTAATTGTTTTTGTTAAAAAATCTCTCTAATAACTCATTTCCACGTAAAAATCCAGAATAATTTGTAATTTTCTTTATTTTTATTGTAAATACAATTTGAAAAGGTTGTATTTATATTTTTTGGCGTAAAATACTTCAAAATTATTATATTAAGTGTTAAAAGTAGGTTATTTTCTCTTATTATAATAATTCCTCTATTATTACTCTTTTAATAATTCTTTAATTAATATAAATAGTATTTATATTAATTCATAACTTTAATATTAGTAATATTATTGTTATTAATTGTTTTTTATTAATAAAAAACAATTTTTTACGCCTTTATTATTTGTTGGTAACAATAATAAAGAGCTTTATAATGTATTAATTATTTTATATTAATATATTATTTATAATATTATAATTTCATATAATATTAATTATATTATTATATTTATTTAATAATATAATATTTTTACGCCATAATAATAATATTTCTTTATTATTATTATTATTTCAATCTTATTTATTTCAACTATAAGGACATTCAGAGTACAATAAGTAATAAATTAGTAATTTTTACTTATTGTTTCATAGTCAAACCTTACAGCTTTGGAATTGTCCCTGGGAGCAACTGCTTGAGTGAGTTGCCCCATGAATTGAGTCATCTGCTCCATCATCTTGAGGAGACTTGGATCAGTTTGAGAGACAAGAGGTTGACTAGAAAGGGCTAGATTAGAACCCTGAGGCACCTCTGGAGCATTTGCCAAGGCATCTGCCACTTCAGTTTCCCCAGAATCTTCCTCTTCCACAGACTCTTCCCCCTCTTCATCTTCAACTTCCCCTTGTCTTGCTCTTGCACCTTCAGACATGCCAGGGTAGCCACCCAAAAGTCCAGAGAAAGATCTTGATCTTCTAGATTTCATTCCACCTCTTCTTGAGGGTGCTGCTCCTTCCATTGGTGGTCCTCTGTCCAAATTTGCACTCAGTTGATGAACTGATGGTGTGCGGTCAAGAGGAGCCCTTGCTGTAGGAGTGAGAACAGCTTGAATTCTTTGGGATCTAGTATTTTTGGCTGGGGGACTATGCTGAACTGGAATTTTGAAAGGAATTAAAATAACTTGATGGTATTAAGAAGAATAATCAACTTTGGCCAAATCAATCACAATAAATCTTGATGAATCTCGAGGAATCAATTCAAATCTTGAGGAATCAAATTCAATCAACAGTCAAATCAATTCAATCAATCAAAATCAATTCAAATCAATAATCAATCAATATTCAATCAATAATCAATCAATAAATGTCTTCAATATGAAATCAAGTCTTGAGGAATCAATCAATCAGTTCAAAATCTTCAGAAATCAATTCAATATCTTGATGAGTCAAATCAAATCAATAATCAAAATCAAATCTTGAGGATCAATCAATATCTTGAGAGTTCAAAGTCAATAAATCCAATAATCCTGAATCAATAACCCAAATGAATCCCAATGAATAATCCAATCAATTAAACCAATCAATAAATCCTAGATAAAACCTGAATAAGAACACAGAAAAATTTGATTGATAAAAATAAAATGAAGTGATGAAATGGTCAGCAATGATTAAGAAAGGAAAACGAATCAATTTTCATAAGAATGAAATGAATGAGATGAAAATTGATGAAAGAGAAAAATCATAATCATTAAGATCATTAAATCATAAAAAAGGTCATAATTGATGAATGAGAGAAATGAATTTAAATGAATGAAAAGAAGAATCAAATATGAGTTAATTAATTTAATGTCACAGGGGCTCTTTGAAGTGAAGAGGGCCTGGGACTCACTAATGGGGGGCTCAAAGATATGGTAAGAAGGAACACAATAAAGAGTGTTAAATATGAATTGCTAAAAGAATAAATATAAGAAAAGCAGCAACAAGAAATAAGAGTAAGAAATAGAAGAGCCAACCACAAACAAGTCCAAGTCCACTGTTTCAACCTGTCAGAATGGAAAGAGAAGGGTTAATAAGGATATGGCCACCCAACTCATACTGTACAGGCGAAGAGAGAAAAGGCAAAGACTAACTTAAAATTAAATAATTATAATACCCAATTATAAGGATAAGAATAATTATAAAATGATAAATAAACTAAATTAATTAACTGGGGAAAAGTCCCCAGGGGGGAGAAAGAGGGGCTGGTATATGTGAGAATCACCAGCCCTGATCCAGAGGAAGAATTTTTGTGAGCCTTGAGGTATATTTTACATATTCAAATAGGCCACAATTATCTTAAAAAGAAATTTTGAATTATGCACAACTCATAAGTCATGCATATATCCAAAATTCATCATTTTCAATTTCAGAAAAGATGAATAACTTTTTATTGAGTAAGTAAATCCATGGATTTAAGACCAGATTTGGATTCTACACAAAAATTCACCTAGGGTAGCTCCATAGAGTGAATAAGCTCAATTTAAGTATTTGAGGTGGTAAAATGGAAAATACTTCAATACCACATCATTAATACCACATAAAAGATCCGTGAAAATTTTTGTTTTTCTTGATTTTTAGCCAAAATAATGGGAAAGTGAGAAATCCCATGTTACATATACACTAAGAATAGTGTTATGCATGTTTTGAGCACTTAATATCATGGTATTCTTAAATGGACTTTTGGTACACCCATAGTGGATATCTCACTTGAAGCTTAAATTACTATTTTGACGTAAAAAATAGGCAAGGGTGACAAAAGACATCAAAGAGAGCCAGGGTACCCAACTTCTGAGGCCTCAGAGGCGTGGATAGCTCCAGAGCATGGATCCATGGCTCATCTTGGCCTAATTGGTAAACTAAAACTCTTTGGGAACTTGGTTACCAAGTTACAACTACTGTAAAACACCAGAAAATAGCAAATAACCTGCTATTTTGACGTGCCAAGGAGGTAATGAGCTACTTACACTCCTGTAACCATGTCAATTACTAATGACTTTCCATGGGTAAACCCCAAAAGAGTAATTGAAACCCTTTTGGGACCCATATTCATTGATTTACCTCATAGCAACCAGCAAAACACTGCTATTTGCAATTCTACGTAGAAATAAGGTAAAAACTTCAAAAATTCATTAAAAATACAATTCTTAATGAATCCTTCTGAAACTTTCAGGACTAAAGGATAACTGTATTATCTATGGTAAAACCAAAAAGAATTACAGTTTTACTAGTAAAATTAAAAGTTTTACTTACAGTCCATTTTTGGTTATTCTACGTGAAACACTGAATCTTCAAAAATTCACAGTAATTACAACCTGTGATGAAATTGGCAATAACATTGATAACTTTGAGAAATCAATGATTATTTTAGAATAAAAGAAGATTTACAAGTGTTACTCCTTTTATTCTTAACCATATTGGGGTTGGTAGTCACGTAAAAGCATCAATTAAGTAATTATGATAATCTTACGTGACAACTGATGATGCAATCAATAATCCAAAAAGGTTTATTGTTTTCTCACTCACTGGTTTTTCATTTTGCTCCATGGCACACCTCTGTGAGCTGTTGTTGACTTAAAAGAGGCCTCCTCTTGCTGTTTTTTCCAATAATCATCTTATCAATTTATTAAATCTTTATTACCAACAAGTAAGTATTAGTTCAACTATTTTTAAGTGTTTTAATCTTTCAGAATCAATCAGAAAGACGTGAAATCATAGAATCCAACTATATATTGTTGTAATATTGTTATAAATCCTTTTGATCCCTTAAATCCACAATTCCACGTCAAATTTCTCTGCTTTTATCTATCAATAAGTTCTTTGGAGTATTAGTGAGTCATTTATCTTTAATTCTTAAAGTTTTTCTCTAGTAATAGTTTTCTTCAAGAATTATCTTTATAATTATTCTTGTAAAAGATAATTATATATTAAAATAATTTTATTATTTTAATAAAAGAAGTTTTTATCATTAAATTCTTCTTGTAATTAAATCTTGTAGACAATTACTGCTCACTGTTATAATCACTAGTAGTGTATAACACGTGAAAGAAATAATTTTATAATTATTTAATTGTGGTTATAATAATTTTTATTATTATATTTCATAAGAACAGACATAGTACTGTTGATTAATAGTAATATTATCATCAGTTTCATAGTCACATCTTACAATTTTCATGAGAATATTTGATGATTGAATTGAGTCTGGCCAATACAGGTCCTGTACGGCTGTACAGAGCCTGTACAAGAGGTGTGGTGTATTTGAGTGATCATACAGTTCCATATTGGTGTATTGAAACTGTATTGGGTGAATCCAACCTGTACAGGTGTTGACAGGCTGTATGCATGTTTCAGAATGAAGATTGCTGAAACTGAATGCTGATGCAGATACTGGATTTGCTGATTTGGGGTGTTTAAGTGGGTGTATGAATGAATACCCTTACCCCTGATGGATGGTTGTTACACTGGGTTACAAGTGGGATGAAGTTTTCTTCCCCTTAATCAAAGGAAATGAGGACTTATGTCATTAAAGACCTCTTCAAATGCTGTTTGCAGGTCTAAGAATGGCCTCTGGGAAATATATTACTCTATTATGCCTCTGTATTATGATATGTTAATTGAAATTATTAATTACATGTCAAAAATACAGCTTTGTGGATGTATGGTGTACAGTTTGTATCCAAATATCTCACAGATTAACTTTCAATTAAGAAGTATAATCTTATTAGTGGTTATGTAATGGACAATTGAAATTATCAATATGTCCAACCATGCCTCTGAACTGTAATTTACAGTACTGAGGGTTCTTTTTGATTAAAAAAGAATTCATTAAGGTTCTTTAAGTGTTTTTATATCAGAAACACACCCAAAATAGTCTAGTAGTGATTAAATTTTGATCAAACCATGTGAAAAAGCAATAAAATAAAAAATACAGTGGTATAATATGATATACCACTCAAAAGAAGAATATATGATATGAAATCTATTACTTTTTTAATATTTCATGCCCAAAGAAAGAAACAATGATATTAGAGAAGAAAAATAAGAGAAAAAACTCACTTTTAAACCAAATTTAGTCAAAAAAGTTCAAGAAACACAGCCATGCCCCCAAAATGTCAGGCTGAGTATATGATGAAGTGGAAAATATATGTATATAAAACTTTAACTCTGGCTGTGACACAGATATTTAAGTGTAAAAAAGGTTTATAATAGATAATGTAAGGGCTTTACTATGAGTAATAGTGGTGGTGAGCACTTTTGAAAGCCCTGGGTGCAGTCTTACCAGTTGTTTTATTATAATAAGAGCTACGATACACTAATTAAGGTAGACCTGGTTATTTTCCAAGAGTATAAATGTTTTTGACATTTGTACTACATAGTAATTCAAGAGCAGGAGGGGGATTCCTTTTCTGGTAGAGAAAAGCCCTCCTTTTATCCTGAAATGGGGTGGAAAGGTCCTCTAGACCATCTATGTAGAGGAAGTGAAAGCTTTTCACTTCAAAGTACTGGATTGTGGTTTGCACAAGGCTTTTATGCTCTGTGTTGGGCCCAGATGTGGTTTTGAAACCACATCTGGGCAGGTTTCCCCAATACAGGGTAAAGGATTTCATCTGGGACTGCACAGCCCCCTTCTGACATGTGTGATGTGTGAAAAGCTGTACAGAACCTGTATGAGACCCTTTTATTGAATGAACTATGAGTTGTTGAATTATAAGCAATATTCTTTGTCTATTTGACACCTCATAATCATAGTTATAGGAAGGTATCCCACAGTAAAGGGGTATTGGCCAAGCTGTGGCATTTTAACCTTAAAGCTCCTATACCTTTGTCAGTTCTTAGGATATTGGGCTCAAATATAGCTCATTGTGTATCCCGGAATTGTATCTACACAATGGTACCTTATTTAGTATTTGTAACATTATCTATGGCAAAGTTATGCCATGTTCAATTTTGGTTATCCACATATATGAATTTCTCAAAATCTGTATGGAACTTGTTTTCTCCATAACTTTTTTTCTAGATGAGATATGGAGAAATGGATGGAACAATCAGATATTCATAATTTTCTCTTTCCAAAATGACCCCACTTTAGGTATCTCACACTAAAACTGTAGAAGTTAGATGAGAGGTGAATATTCTATTCACCCTTATTTGGCCATAACTTCTGTAGTTTTGGTGCTACCTCAGTTTTTCTAGTACCAGTGGTTAGCCCTGACTGAGAGCTTCAATTTGAATCCCCATTCTCTGGGGTTAAGCCTCTTCCTCTGGATCTCATATGTGAGGTGAAAATTAAGGTTTATGAGCAGCAACTTCTTTGAGGAGGAATAACTTTGTTATTCTTTGTCCTATGATAATGGAACTTTTATATTTTCAAACAGGTGATGTTCCTCTTTCCTTTAATACCTTTTGAGCTCATTTGGCTCAGCTCTATGTTTTGGTGGTATTTTGCTCTACCATTGGTTTATGGTATTTTGCTGTCATGCTTTTGCTCTGGTTTTGACTCACAGGCTGACAAGTGTGGAGAAGATTTTCTTCCACCCATAGCTTGTAAGTCAGTTTTTACAGTTAGATATTTAAATAATTCTGTTTTTTGTTAATATAATAGATTATTTGTTTTTTATTTATTTTTTATTTTGTCATTTATTTGATACTTTTAAGAGCAAAATATTTACTTCTTAAGGCTTGTATTCAAGTGAAGGTTCTTAATTTATGTTTAAATTGAGATCTATTGAGCTGTAATCAAATTGATATTTTTAATTCAAAATATATTGAATTTTCCAATTTGAAAATTAATAATTGGACTTGAATTTCAATTCAAATTTTCATTATTTTGCTTCAACTTATCAAATTTACAGGTTAAATATTAACTTGGAACTTGAAAATTTCCTTTTTTTATAAGAAATTGAAAAGAATTTGAACTTTTTAGTTTCCCACTTTTTGAAATTCAAATTTCAGGTTAAATGTAAGAGTTGATCATTTTTATCAATTTGATAGAATTTGAAAAAAAGATAAGATTTGGAATCTTCAATTTTTCAGCCAAAATATGATGCACAGCTTCTAAATTTATTAAAGTGATAGAAATCATAGTAAAAGAAATTTATTGATTATGAACTCATTTCAGAAAGCTTGATAAAAGAATGATCTATATTTTCAATAGATAATGAAGAAAACAAATATAATTTTATATATTTAAATCCAAAAATTTAAACATAAGCTCATTGGCTTTTTCTGGAAAAGTCTTGAAATTGAATTCCAAAGTATTATTTCTATTTTGAAAAAATATTGATTCATTTTTCTTGTTATTTTGAAAAAGGAAACCAAGTTCTTCAGTAATTTTTATTAAATATGGTTTATATTGTATTCTCAAATACTCAATTACTGTTGAAGATTAGCAAAATAAGTAACTTCTTCAATTTTCATGCCCAAAAAGGGTTTGTCAAAATATTCCAAGGCTTCTTAATACATAAATCAAGGATATATAGGTGTTTTATTATTAACAAAGAATATTCAATAAAAAATATGATTTATATTTTTTAATGAGGAAAATACTTAGCTATAAATATTATCAAACATAATTATATTATTCAATTTCCGCGCCCAAAAGGGTGCAAAACATCGCTATAATGGGTTTCCATACAAAAAATATAGGTTATGTTTTTTCTAAAGAAAGTATTCAAGAACAATATAATTTATATTTTTCAATCAAATGTAACTTTTAATTCTTAATTAAAATTATAAAAAGTGATTATATTATTCAATTTTCATCCCCAAAGGGGTTTTAAAAATATTTATGATTATTTTTGTGCAAAAACTATAACTTATATATTGTTTTAGAAAAACAAAATTCAAAGAATATGATTTGTATTTTTCCATGAAATAGAATAGTTGATTATTAAGGAATATTACAAAAAAGTAATTTAATTAATCAATTTCTATTCTCAAAAGGGTGTTTAGATTGCTATCAGGGTTTCTTATACAAAGAATAAAAAATTTAAGCTACATATCTTCTTAAAACACAATATTCAAGAAAAAGGTAACTTCTATTTTCCAACGACATGGAATATTGAACTATTAATGAAAAATATTAAAAATAATTGAACTAATAGACTTTCACGCTATTTTTTGTTAAGAAAAATATTTAAAAAGGTTTTCATCCTTTTTCTCTGAGTTTTTAGAAAAAAAATTGAATGAAAATACATGTGATTTGTTTATATTCTTCCACATGAAACTTCAATAAAAGAGATGATTCATATTTTTAATGGTATTTTCAATTTGACTTTAAACATGAATTATATATCTATGAACTACAATGAAATTGGAAGAAAAAATATTATATATATATATTAGAATTTAATTATATATATATTTCCTAAAAACAGTTAAAAATGTTAGCCTGAGTGAAAGAAACAAAATTACTACCGTTCAAGGTGTTCAAATAATCTTAAAGCACATTTCAATAAGCTAAATAATTGTTCAAAATAGGTTAAAGGCACTACCAGGGCCCCAAAATGTCACAATTACTCTATGATATAATACTAAAAAGGCTATAACTCGAAGTTTGACACGAAACTGGTACTTACAATAATCCTAGAGGGGTTTTACTATGATAATATAGCTGTTGTGAATCTATTTAAAGCCCTAATTTTACTTATCATCAGTTGTATTACTATAATAATCAATATTATAATTATACCTGATTAATTCTAAGATGACTACTGTTTGTTACAGCTTTACTACATAAGAATTCCAATAAGAAAAAAAGATGATTTCTCATTTGGTTAAGGAGAATACCTCTCTTTATCCTACTCTGGGGTATTGGGAGGTTATCCACCTTTTCACATGACACAGAGTGAAAACGTTCACCCCTTTGGCTTACTTGTGATCCGCTGAAGTGTGGTTTTAGGAACACAATATTCCATTTCTATTCCATAAAGGGTGAAAAACCTCTTCTACATATCTTACAGACTTTTTATGGTTGTTCTGACACTTCAGAAGCTGTAAATTAGGGGGAGTTGAACCTTGACAGAGATGGGTGTTTTTTTCTGGAAATGAAATTTTGATTTGGGTAGCAAAAGCCCCATTTGAAATAATTATGAATGGAAATTCCTGAGCCTTTGGGAAGGGCTATATAAATAAGCTGACCACCTAGACAACCCCTTGGGTAAGTAGTTCCTGTATTTTCATTAAAAACCAGCAAATATGACAGGCCTGATTTGCAATTACAGGCAGCTGATTTCAGTATTTTGGGAATTCATTTCCGTTGAGTAGTTAATCCCCCTATGAAATTTATTGGGGCCTCTGATTAGTCAGTTTATGAATAAGAAAGGATTAATCATCTTTTGTATAGCTTTGATGACTCATAAGCTAAATATATGGAAGAGTAACCCACAGTACCACCCTATACAGGCGGTTAAGCTATTTTATTATTAAGATTATGAATAATGAACTTATAAACAGTCTTTCTTACACTTTTCAAATCCAGGATTCAATTTTCTGGGGTTGTATCCCAAAATATCACTTGGTGTGGTACTATAGCCTGAAATCCTCAATAACTTTATCAGTTTTGAAGATAAAAAGCTCCAAAGTGGCTCAAACTGTGGGAGAAAGTGTGCTCTACAGTATGGCTATACTTATGACCCACCTTTCATTAAGGATGTCAAAGCTATACAAGCTCAAAGTATTTTTAATTTTTTGTGAAATAGTATTTTTTGTTTTGAGAGAAAAGTACCAATAAATTTTGATCTGTGTAGGGTACAGGAATAAACGCTGAATTTTAATATATCCCTACTTTATCCCTCCCAGAAAATCTTATACTTGATTGTACTTCCATAAAAGCTGTGGAAGCTAGAGGAGCAGTGCAAAACTGGTATCATTTTTCCATTTTTGAGAAATAGAATTTGTGTGGTCATTTCTGATCCAGTGGTTCTGAAGTCTTCTAAGTAGTACCATGAGATATCCCTCATTAATACTGCTAATAAGAGAGCTCACTTGGTATGTCTGGTAGACAAGCTGTATATTTTAGATGAGAGGTTAAGATTAATTTTTATGCTCAGAAAGAGTTTACAACCTCAAAAACTTGGCTAATTCTTATTGCTTTCTCATAAGAATGATATTTTCTGAAACCTTAATGTTTCCTCCTTCAGATTTTCACCTATAAAGATCAGCTTTGTTGGTTTCTTATCTTTTTTAATGGCCTTATTATCCCTTTAATTGGTTGAATAATGGTTAAAGGCGTGTGTTTCACTCCTTCTTATGTACCACGTTTATGGTAATTTTGAAGTTCATCATTTTTCTCTGATTTTGAGTAACAACCTGGAAAACAGTTATGACTCAATATTACTCAAAATGAGCTATATGAATCAATTATATTTCTTTGTCCTTATTAAGAGTATCCTCAGGTCTATTTTCAAAGCTTACACTTATGTAAAATCAATTGAGAAAGATCTCATCGCTTAATAGGTGAGTCTACATGTATCATTAACTCAGTGATTTGAAGGCTTGAATATTATATTTTTATTGCATCAGTACTTTGAGCATCTCACTATATATATGTAAAAACATAAGATTTCGTCCAGTGCAACAAGCCCTCTATAATTAGTTTTATAATGGAATTTGATATAAATCTGTCTTACACTGGGAAGTACTTGATTAACTCACTAATGTACTTCCATTTTAATTGGGATGGATTTTGATACTTCTCTATTTCACCTCTAATAGCTGTAGGATATTTGTGGAATTTCTCTTACGTATTTCTGGAGAAATTCCAAAAGATCAAGATATAAGAGCACAAATGATAATATTTCTTTGGCTTGTGATAATTATTTTTGGGAATATTTAGTTTCCCTTGCTGAAATTGGTAAACTCCATCGGAAGCTTAAGCAATAATGATGAAGACCTAATTACAATTAAGTGTGCATTGATTTCTGAATATTAAGTCCCCTTGGTAGCTTTGACCACATGTGGATATTACTAAAGAAGTCTTTAGTAAGATGACCTTCTCCAGGTCCAATCCTTATTTCTTAGAATCTTGACAAGTGTTATGAAGCTGGCTCAATTAACTTTAAAGAAAAATACAATTAGATGTTTTATACATATCCCTTCAAAAAAGTTTTTTATTTTTCAGTACTGTTATCATTCCTTCCTGAAGAAAATCTTGATTCATTTTTTCAATATATTAATAATTATTTCTCTTCTAATAGCATTATTTTTTACTATAGCTCTTGGCCAAGGTCAATATTTCTACAATATGTTGTTAGATTATTTTTTCAAAAATTCATTAACTGAGATGAACTGAAATTTGATTGTGTATAAGGGGTGTTGGAAAAGGCTATATAACTTGTCACATCATTTTCAACCCTGTTAAGAATCATGTAAAGCCAGAAGGTCTGATAAAACTGTTCTTTTAATTGATAAATCACAGTGTGATTTGTATATTTAAATTTTGATGCTTTTCAAAAAAGCTGACCATGCACTATAGATAAATTGAATTTTCTTTATATTTTTTGAAAAAAAGAAAAAAAGTATTTAAATTAATGCCCTTCTTGGATCTTTATCTCATAAGTAGCCGTGATCACTTTGAAAATTCCTTCAAATTTAGTGCAAATATAAACCCACTTTTTAAGTCTTTTAGGTTCATCACAGTTCTTTCAAGACTAATTTCCAGGAATCTCTGATTACAGGAAAAATTACTTTCCACACTATGGTATTCCATACCATTTTTTTTCACCAGGATCAAGCTCATAGTACCCCAAAACAGCAGTAAATCCAGCCTACAGGCAGACTTACACTCAAATTTTACACCAAAAGGTCAATTTTACAGCAAGAAGCTGGATTTAACTCAAAAAACCATGGCACAGGCACCAAAGGGAAGTGTATGTGTTTAAATGAATTATTCAATTTCATTATGCATATGTAAAAAATCAAGTTACATATAGCAAACTAGTTAAAACAAATAAGGTACCACCCTTTAAATTACACACCCCACCCAGCCTTACACCCTCTTATAGCCACAGGACTCATGCAGCAAGAAAAGGACACCTGCATGAATAACACAGCAACCTAGAACTCAACATAGAAAAGTCACATGATGCAAAGCTCAACTCCATGGAATTCCTGCAATTCATTTACAACACAGCCACAGGAGTACCTTATCTTATATCCACAGTAACCCCACTTAAAACCTTAAAACAGAATCAAAATTATTTACACCACTCATCACCTCATGCAAACCAAAGCTAGTTACAACAGACTGCATGCAGTACACAATTCCAATTAAATCTCAACCACATGACTATGCACAGCATGTGTCAAACTCAAAAATCACATCATCTCATACATAACAGTAAATTCATTAGTGCAAGAAATTATCACCTGACTTCATTTTAAAGTTCAAAAAGAAGAAAAACAACCATGACACCTGCATAAATTACACATCCACTTCTACCAAACCTAAAATAGGACATATGCAAAGGAATTACAAGGTCATCATGTGATACTGCATCCACCAACAGAATATCATGTGACAGAAAAAAGGCTGTGCACAAGAAAAACTCCTCAGTCAAAATGAAATCACCTCATGCATGCAAGGAAAATCCAAGAAAATCACATCATAATTAGCTCACCAAAAAACCATCATGTGATGAATGGAGGCTGTGGAGAGAAAAAATTATCACCAAACCTTAAATCACCTGACCTATGCAAGAAAGGGCCTCACCAAAAATGGAGTCACATGATGAAATCAAGAGGAATTAAAGTGGAAAGAGACAGCTCCCATGGAGGGCCCTATGGGCTCCCAAAAGGTATAAATAGAGGGGCTCTCTCCCCCCAAATTTCAAATTCCCCCATGCAAATTATATCTCCTGCACATTGCAAGCACAGGAATAATTCATCCCTTACCTGGGAGGTAGTCCAGAAGATTATAGTGAATTTACTTGCCCAGTAGCTAAGCTCAGTGGAAGTATAGTGTTGAAGATTACCCAGTAGCTAAGCTCAGTGGAATCTTATCATTAAAAAAAATTATTATTAAAAATCACCCAGTACCCAAGATTAGGGTTACTACTATATTAAAATATTTTTTTCAGTAAAATTAAAACAATTTATCAAGATTTAAAATTAACTTACCCCTTTAAAAAATATACAATATCAAAGAACCTTACCTCTTAAATTTAACAAATACAATTTAATCTTATTATTAAAAAATCTTAAAGAAATAACAAACCTGTAAAAAAGTATTTTACTCTATTATAACTTTACCTTAACACAATTACCTTTATCAACACCAATCAAATTTTCCAGAAAACCTTAAATAACCCATCCTACCAAGGATTTATCACCAAGAAGAAACAACTCACCTCAATTTAACGAAAAAAATATTAAAATTAAACAGACAAGTATTTCATTAAAATCTCAAATTTAACCAAAATAACTGACATTATTTTTTAAATTATTTATTGAATAGGTCTGATCTGAGACTGCTGAATTTTGCCTTCTGCAGTTGTAAATCCACTTACTAATTCTATTTTGGTTTGTGAGCTCCAAGGAAGATTTTGTTCAGTATTTTAGGCGGGGCAGGCAATACACCCTTGCCACCCTTGGTTACAGGAGTTATTAGCAATTCAAAACTAGTTACCTGTGATTTCCCCCTCCAGGTACTGCCTCATTTTAATCCCACACAAGAGGAGTTCCCACATCTGATGTCCCAACAGTGGCAGATAACCTCAACTTCAATAAAAATCAATTAAAATCAATTACAAAATTCTTAACTACTCCAAGAACACTTTTTTAACAAAAAACTGGAGTCAAATAATCAAAATCAGCCAAAACCATCTTCTCAAAAATCTGAATCATCAACTCACTCTGATCATTACTATTATCCATCCAAGCAAGAAACAGAACTAGGGGAGGAATCAAATAAATATTCAAATTTCCCAATTGCACCACCAAGAACCAATAAAAGGGACTTGAAGGTTGTGGAAAAATTCTTCCTTGATCTCATTGAAAGAAATAAAATTAATAACTCAACACAAAAATCAAAGGAAGAAATAAATAAATCAAAAATGGATAAACCTTCATCATCAAAATTACCTGGTAGTATTGAAGAAATCGAGGAAGAAAACCTTAATGAAGAGACTGTTGAAATACAGGAAGAAATGTCTTCAACAGAGAGAATTCAGCAGAAGATGCTAGAATTGCAAGCAGAATTACTAGCACTAATCAAAAAGGAAGGAAAAAATAAATCATCAAGTTATACTCCACAAAATAGTCCACTTGAGGAACAGACCACCCTTCTAAGATCATTCAGGCAACATGGATCACCTTCACCTTACCCAAGACCCTTGGCCACATCAACACCTTATACAGAACAAACACCAAGAGCTTTACCAAGAAGAGTCAACATTTCTGCACAAATACCAACTCCCTCACATCAAGAAATTCCAAGAAATACTACTCCAATAGTAGAAATCAGAGCCAAGGACTATAATCTGTGGTTTGATGGAAAGGATGTGGAAAGAGTCATCAAGAAAGCTGAAAATATTTCAGAAATTGAAGGAGCAAGTGGAGAAGACATTGCAAGACAAATAGCATTTTGGACAAATGATGAAGAAATCAGTTATCATATTGAAGGAATGCCAGGATATGAAACAGCTGATTGGGATCAATTGAAAGTGGAGATGAAAAGAAGATGGGGAACAGTCTCACCTGAAAGAAGATACATATTATCCTCAATCACTGATTTATTCACAAAAACTCAACAAGAAGGTGGAATAAGAAACATGACCCAATACAGAAAATTCATTGGGGAATATGAAGCAATTAACACTTACCTCAAAAGATACCAATATATCCAAGGTGATATCAATCATAACCAGGAAATATTGGCCAGCCTTTCTACTAGTGTTCAAGAATCAATTTACAAAGAAATGATTAAAGACAGAGCTATGGTTCAAGCCTTGGATGGAGGTTACATCATACCAAGATTGGATATTTTGAAATTATACATTGAGCAGGACTTGGAGGCCAAGGTACTTATTCAACAAAAATAATTTTCTAAACCAAAACCTCCAGAGAAGAAAACAAGATTTGAGGATGAAAGCTGGGATGAAGTTTTAAAACAAGTAAAATAACTCACCCAAAAGATAAAAAATCCTCCACAACCAGAACCTCAACCAAGAAATGAGGGAAAAGAATCAGTTAAAGAAGTTTTAAATCAACTCAAAACCCTTTCAGAAGCAGTCAATCCACCAAGAAGGAACTGGAAAAATAATCAAGAGCAAAGATTACCCCAAAACAATCAGCCATATAGGCCAAGGAATCCTTTACCACCATTTTCATCCAGTTACCAACCATACATACCAGCTCAAATGGCTCCAAGACCACCATTGAAATGTGTTTACTGTAAGGAAGAAGGCCATTCAGCAGCTAGATGCACTCACCTTGCTGAAGATTTGGACAAAAGAATTGTCAAAACTCAAGGAGCATCTTACTTATTTCCCAACTATCAGAGAGTACCTATGGAAGGAAATGAAAGTGCCAAAGACATAGTCAGGGCTTTTGCAAAAGAGCAAGCAGAACTCAACAAGAAATTTATGAAAAAACCTACTGTCAAACCAAAACCAGAAGAAGATGTTAAGCCCACTGAAAAGAAATCAGATGACAAAACAACCTCCATTGCTCATGTTGAAGATTGGTCAAATTAGAAACCACCTACCATTTCCTCAGCCAATGACCCATTTGAATCACACATTGGATTAAGGAAGACCAAGCAAAGAATGGAAAGACAATCCCAAAATCAAGAGCAAAAGAAGAAAGCAGAAATTCCAGGAACTTACATTGAAGAAGAAAAAGAAGAGGAAAGAGTCGTAATTCCTACCAAATTTCAAAATTCAAGTATTCCAAAACCAGACCAACCTGAGGAGGAAACTGAGAATATTGCCAATAAGAATGAAGATGAGGAAATACCAAAAGAAGAAAATAAGCTCAGAAAACCTCAAAAGAAATAAGTTGAAACCAAATTGGAAATTGACAAAATTATTAAGAAAATTATGCAACAAAAGATCAACCTCACCATTGAAGAAATTTTAAGGATGTCACCCAATTTTGTCCATAAATTACAAGAATTATCAGAAAAAGACAAGGAAAAAATTAAATCACTCAACTCAATGGATCTTCAAGAAAGACTATTAACATTTGGATTCAAATAAATACTGAAGCCCAAGATTCATTATGCCTGTCCTTTGGGATTTATGGAAATCTTTATTGGAAAGGAAGAATATCCTATCAGAGCATTAGTGGACACTGGAGCAGAACTCAACATTATACCAGAAGAAATAGCAATCAAAGCTTCACTCACAACAAGAAATCTTAACATGAACCTGAGGGGAATTGGAGGCCATACTACTTCATTGGTGGCACTTTCAGAACTTACTCCAATCATTTTGGCTTCAGGTGAAGAAACTCTGATTCACTTTTTTATTGAAAAAGGATCTGTCCCTACAGTACTTGGAAGACCTTTCTTGGCAGACAACAATATCAGGCTGGAATTTTCTCACAAACAAGGTGAAATCTTGAGCTATCAGGAACCTGATGGAAGAAGATTATGCATGCCAATATGCAAACCTCAAGCAATTGGATGGCAAACTGGTCTACCTAGAGGAATGGATTTATGCAATATGGAAAAATTGGTCATAAATACCCCAGGAAAGAAGAATCAAAATGCAAAAAGAGACAGTACCATAATCAATTTAACCCAGAAGACCCAAGAGTTATCCATATCTCCAAAAAGTGATGAATTTGGTCAAAATTGACAAAATAACAAATGGCCAAGCAATCTCAAAAGACCACTTGAGGACTCAACCTCTGAAGATGAATTACCCAACATAAGTTACAAGCCAATTAATAATAATGAGGAAACATTCCAAATTTTAGTAGATGGAAATAAGAAAATAAATGGAAACCCTTTCAAAACTAAACCCAAAAGGAAGAAAGTCAGATTTAGTGAACATCATGAGCTCTCAGATGAAGAGATTATAAATGAAATTGAAAAGGACCTCAAAATTATGGAAGAAAGAGACAAAAATTTAAAAGACACATACCATATCAACTTCTTGGACAGACCATTGAACAACCAAGAAGAACCTTATGAATGGCAACTGGAAAACCCTGAATTTATCCAGCAACCTCCCAATGAAGATGATGAAACAGAATCCATCTTAGGAAATGAATACAACTACCTTTACTTGCCATATATCACTTTTGAAGATATTTATGGGGATGAAGCTCAAGAAATTTTGTGTGAAGATAAATATTTATATCACCTTCCAGGAGCAAACTTGAACAATATCCAATTCTTAGATTTATTAACTGAAGAGAGAATAAAAGGTAAACTTGAAAATAAATTCTGGGATGAAATATTTGAAATGGCCACACTACCAAGAAGAGGACTTTATTTCAATCAAATTTGGGCCCAGTGGTACCTTGGATTAAATGGATTAACATATCAAACTGGGAAAACTGAAATGGGTTGGAGAGGGATATATATTCATTGACGAAGACTTATGGTGGTCAGAATTTCCATCAGAACCAGAAATTGAGGAAAGAAATAACTTTGTGGAAGCCCTCAAAGACCTGATTTTGGCCACGTTACTCAACAGACACTCACCTTTCCCACTTGGGGGAGATCAACTTTGAATAAAACCAACAAAATCAAGATTTTTTCTAAAATGTATCAGTATCATCCATAAAATGTATCATTAGTTTTTTTTCATTTTCTCTCTTAGGGCAGTGACTTCCTGCCTTACCAAAGAAGAAATTCATCAACAAATTATTTCTTAAAAAATAAAAATATAAAAATAAAAATAAAAAAAAATAGATAAATCATAAATAAATATGAAATACAAAAAGAAAAACCTTGCAATAAAAACACACTCACTTCCACCATGGCCAATTCACCAATCATTGGATCCTTTGGGGAAGAGTTAATAAAAGAAGACCAAATAATCAATGAAGAACTTCATTGGTCACCAGAATATAAATATATCAATAAATAAGTTCTTTGGCACTTTAAGGGTACTCACTCAATATCCAAAGCCCAAAGATCATTAGGCAGTGACCTCCTGCCTTATCAAAGAGGAATATCAATTCTCATCAAATCAAGTCAGAAATTCCACTCACAAATAAAAAAAACACAATAACTAACCATAAGATCATTAGGCAGTGACCTCCTGCCTTATGAAAGAGGAAATTCAACTTCATCAACCAAAAACAAAAAAAAATCACCAATTTCACTCACCCAAAATCAAGCATCACTAGGAAGTGACATCCTGCCTTATCAAAGAGGAAAATCATTTTTTATCCACTAAAATAACCAATTTCACTCACCCAAAATCAAGCATCACTAGGCAGTGACCTCCTGCCTTATCAAAGAGGAATAACCAAATTCTTACCCAAAATTCTCATCCAAAAACCATTAAACCTACCCTCAAACTATTTTTTATAAATAAACTTGCTAACATTTTCAAATCTTATTACCTTTTGACACTTTCAAACCCACCAAATCCTACAAAATGGAGCTATGGCCATTACCTGAAGAAAATCCTTGGTCAATGGAAAAAGATATCAGTTAGGTAGAAGAAAAAGAAGTCTGGGCCAATTACATCAATCCACAAG